>CM053765.1:47374630-47434260 GCA_028658305.1 Pachyuromys duprasi | reverse complement strand
TCTGCTCTGATACATCGCTACGTTGACCTCCCCCTCCCCCCACCCCAGAGGTCCTCTTTGGCATGCTCCTGTTCTGTTGCTTGTTTTCTCCTCCACTCAATGTCCATCCCATTTGTTCATTCAAACAAGCATTGATCATACCAATCTAGGTCCTCCTTCTTGTATATTAGGTGTGTTTCTTGTATGCAACAGATTGTTAGATCTTGTTTATGTACACATTCTGTTAGTCTGTGTCTTTTTATTGGAGAGTTGAGTCCATTGATGTTAAGGGAGATTAATGACCAGTGGCTCTTAGATGCTTTGATTTTGCTTTTGGCTGTGGTAGTGTGTTTGTGTGCTTGGCTACTTTTTGTTTTTCTGTAGTGTGGTTATTTGGTTCCTCTGTTTTCCTGAGTGTAATTAGTTTTCCTGTGTTCTATTTTTCCTTCTGTAGTATCTTCTGTTATGCTGGATTTTGGAGTAGGTATTATTTAAATTTGTTTTTTCATTGAATATCTTGTGTTCTTCATCTATGATGACTGAGAATTTTACTAGATATATTAGCCTGGGCTGACATCTGTGTTCTCTTAGGGTCTGCATGATATCTGTCCAGGTCCTTATGGCTTTCATAGTCTCTGTTGAGAAGTCAGGTGTGATTCTGACGAGTTTGCCATTATATGTTACTTGGCTTTTTTTTCTTGCATATTTAGTATTTTTTCTTTGTAATGTGAGCTTACTGTTTTTATTATTATGTGGTAGGAGAATTTTCTTGTCTGGTCTAACTTATTTGGTCTTCTGTAGGCCCCTTGTATTTTTATAGGCCTCTCCTTTAAGTTGGGGAGATTTTGTTGAAAATATTTTCTGTGCCTTGTAAAAAGGAATCTTCATTTTCCTCTATTCCTATTATTCTTAGGTTTTGTCTTTTCACATTGTTCTGGATTTCTTGAACAGTTTATGTCAGGAATTTTTTGCATTTAACATTTTCTTTGATGGATACATCGATTTCTTCCATTGTATCTTCCACACTGAGATTCTTTCTTGCATCTCTTGTAGTTTGTTGGTTATGCTTACCTCTGTAGTTCCTGTTTTCTTCCCTAAATTCTTCCCTGATTTCCTCCTTTTGTGATTTCTTTAGTTTTTCTAATTCTATCTTCAGATCTTGAGTTATTTTGTTGGTTTCCTTCACCGATCTGACCGCATTTTCCTGTTTTTCCTTTAGTTCCTTCAGCTGTTTCTTTGAACATTCCTCTGTTTCTTTTATTTCTTTCAGTTATTTAATTATTTCCTCCTTGATGGCCACAAACTGTTTATTTGTATCTTGCCATATTTTTCATGGATGGCCATAATCTCTTTGTCTTTAACTTCCTCTATTTTTTTACAGAAGGCCATAATCTGTTTAACTTTCTTCCTCTAATTCTTTACATATTTTATTTGTTTCCTCTATTGTCTTCTTCATCAGCGTAGATGTAAGGTCATCTTCTTGAATTTCAATTATGCTTGGGTGTCCGGGGCTGCTTGCAATCTAGATAATTGGATTCTGGAGATGCCATATTGCTCTGTCTTTGTTCGTTGAGCTTTTATGCTGGCCTCTACCTATTGGGCAATTTTAGATGTTGACTGTTAGTTTCTGGTGCTTCTTGCAATCCTAGGTTGGGGAGAATCTCCTTGGCTGGAAAATGATTTTTTCTGAAGCAGGCCTCCTCTGCTCTTTGGGTATGGTCACTGAATGGCCAGTGTTTCTCAGGAATTGCCACGGCTCACCTCAGTCATATAGACCAGAGTGGTAACTGTGGTCTTTGTTAGGCATGGGGGCTCTCCTCTCACTGTAGAAGTCCTAAATAGATCCCAGAAGAGGACATTGCAGCCAGCTCTGAAGAGACAAGATAAGCTAGGGTCAGATGGAAGGGGGTGAGTTCCTCCCCTATCAGTGGACTTGGAGTGGGGCAGGGAGAAGATGAGGGAGGGATGGGAAGACTGGGAGGGAATGAGGAAGGGAGCTATGGCTGGGATACAAAATATACAACCTGTGATTAATATAAAAATAAATAAATTACTTATAAAAAAAGATACTTGCTTTATTTTTATTTGGGCGTTTTGGTTATGTTTTTTTTTCTTTTGTTTTTGCTTATCATCTTTTAAGACAGTCTTTCTACATGTCCTTGGCTTTCTTGAAACTCATGAACTGTCTCTGTAGACCAGGCTAACTTTGAACTCACAGAGATATGCCTACCTCTTTCTCTTTAGTGCTAAAGTTAAAGGTGTGAATGACCCCACCTGGCATCCTTTTGCATTCATTACATATTCTGAATACTAACCCTCTGTCTGTTCTATATCTGGTAAGAGGTTTTTCTACTATGTAAGCTTCCTTTTTACTCCAGTATGGTTTGATTTGACAGAAGCTTTGAGTGTCATGAAGTACCATATGTCAATCATTGGTCTTAATGTCTGAGCCAAAAGCATTGTTTTCAGAAGAATTTAAGCATAATCTCCATTTTTCACCTATCAGATTCAGGTTATAAGGTCTCTGTGTAGATCCTTGATTCATTTGATGTTTATTTGCAAATGGTGAGAAAGAAGGGTCTGTTCTCATTATTTTCTATGTAGGTACCCACTTTGATCCCTCCATTGGCTGATGGCTGTATTTTCTCCTAATAATATTTTGTTATTATTTTCAATTTTAACATGTATTTTTAACCACGATGTGAAAAATCAGGTTGTTAGAAAGGTTATGTCTTGAAATCTCTATTCAGTGCCATTAATTAATACATTTTTGTTTTGTTTTATTTTGTTTGTCTTGTTTTTGCTAGTCTACCTATGCTTATGATGGTTCTATAATGGGATATCATGCTTGTTAATATTTCCAGCATTTTTCATTTTGTTCAGAACTGCTTTTGCTATTAATTGTTATAACTTGACCACATCTGGAATTACCCGAAAGCCCAAACTGGAGAGCACACCTGTAAGAGAATTTTGCTTAATTTTGAAGTGAAAAATCGACTTCTAATCTAGAACATTGAGATAAGAAGACACAGCTATAATTAAGATTTTGAGGCTAGATCTAATCTAAGTCAAGCCTTCTGATATAGACAATGTTTCTTTGCCTGCTTAATGGAAAGTGCATTATTCCACTGATGTTACAGCCTGCTTTTTCAGGATTTCTGCATCTACTAAACACCACTGGATACATTTAGTCTCATGGGCTAAGAAATGACTGAATACCTTGGGTTACCATTCACAGTCAGCTACTTCTGGGTAAGCAACAACACAGCCTGTAAATAATTCTAATAAATACTATTTTTGAAGTTACATGTGAATTGTGGCCTGGAATTCTGACCTGGGGATGCCTTGGACCTTGGTACAGAACTCAAACACAGAAGTGGTCTTGATGACTCCCCACTGTGGTTAGAAAGAAACTGACAGAGTAGCATCAAATATCACATTTCTTTAAGAATTTGACTTACATGTAACTTTCATGATCTGTTTAATATTAATGGCAAACATAATTCTAATGAAGAATTTGTCAAAATTATTTGCTTGATGTTAATCATCACAGATTTTTTCAATTCTCTCAGCTACTGAATGTCTATAAATATTTAGCATAAAAATCTGAAGGAATATTGAGTATCTGAAATGCTATTAATGTTGCCTTTATGTATCTTTATGTATATTTCTACACGTAGACATCCAGTTAGACCAGCACCATTTGTTGAAGATGCTATATTTTTTCCATTGTATGGTTTTGGTTTCTTTGTCAAGAATCAAGTATCTGGGTTAGATAAATGGGAAGGAGGACCTCCTATATCAGTGAACTAATGGAAGGGTATAGAGGTAGAAGAGATAAGGAAGGAAGAACGGATTGGGAGGAGACTAGGGAGGGGACCACAGGTAGAAAACAAAGTGACTAAATTGTAATAAATAATTAATAAAAAAAATTTAAAGGGAAAATTTGGACCTCTAGATATGTAGGTTTATTTCTGGATCTTTGATTTGATTATATTGATCCACCAATCTGTTTCTAAGTCAGTACCATGCAGTTTTTATTACTGTTGCTCTATAGTACAGCTTGAGATCAGGGATGGAAATACCTCCAGAAGATCTTCTATTTTACAGGATTCTTTTAGCTACTTTGGGTTTTTTGTTTTCCATATGAAATTGAGAATTATTCTTTCAAGGACTGTAAAGAATTGTGTTTGTATTTTGATGGGAATTGCATTAAATCTGTGGATTGCTTTTGGTAAGATGGCCATTTTTGGTATGTTAGTTCTCCTGATCCATGAGCATGAAAGATCTTTCAATCTTTTGGTTTCATCTTCAGTTTTCTTCTTCAGAGACTTGAAATTTTTCATAAAAATCTTTTACTTGCTTGGTTAGAGTCATTATGTTATTTGTGGCTTTTGTAAAAGGTTTTGTTTTCCTAATTTCTCTCTCAGCCCATTTGTCTTTTATATATAGGAGGGCTTCAGATTTGGTTGAGTTAATTTTGTAACCATACACATGGCTGAAGGTGTTTATCGGCAGAGGGAGTTCAGTGGTTGAATTTTGGGGGGTCACTTATGTATAGTATCAGATCATCTATGAATAGTGATACTTTGACATCTCCCTTTCCAATTTGTGTCTGCTTGATATAATTTATTTGTCTTACTGATCTAGCCAACACTTTCAGTACAATGTTGAAGAGATATGAAGAAAGCAGGCAGCTTGGCTTTTTCCCTGACTTCAGTGGGATTGATTTAAGTGTCTCTGTTTTTAGTTTGATGTTAGCTGTAGGCTTGTTGTATATTGTTTTTAAAATGTTTAGGTATGTGCCTTGTATCCCTGATCTCTCTGAAACTTTAAACATGAATAGATGTTAGATTTTGTCAAATGCTTTTTGGCATCACAGTAGGTAATTATGTGTTTGTTTTTGTTGTTATTGTCATTGTTTTCTTTTCAGTTTGTTTGTAAGGTAGATTAATTGATGGTTTTCCTTATATTGAACCAACCCTACCTGCCTGGGATGAAGCCTACTTGTTTATGGTGGATGTTATCTTTAATGTGTTCTTGGATTTGGTTTCTGAGTATTTTATTAAGTATTTTTGTGTCAATGTTCATAATTGGGATTGGTCTGAAGTTCTCTCTTCTTGTTGGGTCTTTGTGTGGTTTAGGTAACAAGGTAACTGTGGCCTTATAGAATGAGTATGACAAAGTTCCTTCTGTTTCTGTTTTGTGGAATAGTTTAAAGAGTATTGACATTAGCTCTTATTTGAAGGTCTGGTTATCACTATCACCCTGCACAAAAGTAAATTCCAAGTGGCTCAAAGACTTCAACATAAAACCAGACACACTAAATCTCTTATAAGAAAAATATGGAAGATCCTTGACCTCCTTGGCCCAGAAGACAACTTCCTGAAGAGAATCCTAACAGCATAAGCTCTAAGATCAATGATCAATAAATGTGACCTCATGAAACTGAAAAGCATCTGTAAAGTAAAGAACACTGTCAACAGCACAGAACAGTAGCCTGTACACTGGGAAAAGATTTCACTAACCCTATATCTGACAGAGGGCTAATATGCAGAATATATTAACAACCAAAGAAGGTAAACACCAACAAACCAAGTAATCCAATTAAAAATTGTGTACAGAGCTAAACAGCAAATTCTCAGTAGAGGAATATCGAATGGCAGAGAAACACTTAAAGAAATGTTCAATGTCCTTAGTCACCTGGGAAATGTAAATAAAAGACTCTGAGATTTCACCTTATACCAATCAGAATGGCTAAAATAAAAAACTCAAGGAACAACACATGCTGGAGAGGTTGTGGTGAAAAGGGAACCCTTCTCCATTGCTGGTGGGAATATAAACTTGTACAACCACTTTGGAAAGCAATCTGACATTTTCCAGAAAAGTAAGTATAGAGCTCCCTCAAGATCTAGCTATACCACTCCTGGGCATATACTCAAAAGATGCTCAACCATACAAACAATAAACATTTACTCAACTAGGTTCATAGCCGCTTTATTCATAATAACCAAAATTCGGAAATAACCTAGATGTCCTTCAGTTGAACAATGGATACAGAAATTGTGGTGCATTTACACAATGGAATATTACTCAGCAATTAAAAACAAAGAAATCATGAATTTTGCAGGTAAAGGGAAGGAACTAGAACAGATCATCCTCAGTGAGGTAGCCCAGAAGCAGAAATATATACACAGCATATACTCATTTATAGGTGGAATTAGCCATATAATATAGGATAAACATACTAAAATCTATATTCCTAAAGAAGCTAAACAACAAGGAGGACTTTAGCTAAAAGGCTTAATTGTGATTCAGAAGGGCAAACTGAATAGACATGGGAAGTAGGAAAAGACAGGGAACAGGACAGGAGATTTCCACATGAGCCCTCTGAAAGGCTCTACCCGCAGGGTATTAGAGCAATGCTGAGACTCATAGCCAAACTTCAGGCAGAGTGCAGGGTATCTTATGGAAGAAGGTGGAGATAGGATGACCTGGAAGGGACAGGAACTCCATGAGGAGGCCAACAGAAACAAATCCTATGAGCCCAGGGGTGTCCTGTGGAAACTGATGAATCAAATGAAGACCATGCATGGAGCAGACCTAGAGCCCCTGTTTTCATATAGGCCATGGGCAGCTCAGTCTCCATTTAGGTTCCTAGTAAGGGCACAGGAGCTGTCTCTGACATGGGCTCACTGGCTCTCTCTGATCAACTCCCCTTGGAGAGGGGGCCTAACTAGGCCACAGAGAAAGAGGATCCAGGCAGTCCTAATGAGACTTGTTAGGCAGAGGTCAGTTCATAGGAGAGAAGAACCTCCCTTATCAGTTGACTAGGGGAGGGACATAGGGTAAGGAAATGGGATAGAGTGTGGGACCAAGAGGAGATGAGGGAGGGAACTACACCCAGGACACAAAGTGAATAAATTATCATAAATAATAATAAAGAAATAATTTAAAAATCTTTGTCATGTTTCTTTTTATTCACTCATATAGTCACTTGCCACATAGCATACATTTAATGCACATTTTACATTCTCATTATGAGGACAGTTGACTTTGCCTATTATTGAATTGGAAGTCACTCATCTAAAGAGAGATCATCTGTGCATTAGTCAACATCACTTCATTTTTACTGCAGTGAATACAGATGATTGAGAGAAGTGATTATGGCCAGTGTTATTAAACAGATAGCAGGGAATTTCCCCCTTTCTTTCGTAGCTCAATAAGAGTGTTCTTTACTATTCTGCTTCAAAATCAAGTTTCACTTAAAGAATAATTGAGTCAATTTCATGATTTTCCACTTTCAATTAGAATGTGAAACCTTGATGATAACTAACAATCCATATCTAGTTGTCAGAATTACTATAATAATGCCAAATCTGAAGATAATCATGGATACATGTTTGTAAAAAATCTATATTTCTACATCTTCAGTATTGCATGTTGTACTTCAAGCAAGTACCCTAAGAGATCAGCAAGCAGAGGAGTGAGTATAACATAATACAGGAGGATCATTTCAAGTTTTAAACACAGAAAGACAGCTAAAAGGTTGATATAAAATTCCAAAAATTCATAAATATTTACAGAGGGAGGAAACACCTGTCAATTAAATCTTTCCAGTGTCCTTTTCTACAGTGTAGGGTACAATATGCATTGGCTAGGTGCTGGGCAGGACAACTACAAAGACTCCCCATGAACAGTGTACAGAACCTCTGCTAAGAACTAGCTTATGGGCAATTCTGATCTTTCAGTTATATGGATGTATACATAAACAGTTAGATGAAATGTGTATAAATCAATTTAAAGGGAATGTTTTAATAGGTACTGAAAACCCAATTTATTATTTAACCAGAATATTTTTAGCACATTTACAGAAGATAACATTGTATAACAAATAAAAGAACCTGAAATAAAAAGAAGAAATTAAGCATATTAGATGTCAGAAGTTTCACAGTTTTAGAAACTAACCTGTATATGCATTCAGTCCTGATGCGACTTGATATATTGGGATGGGTAGGTGGGGGGCTTCCCTTTTCTGAGGATTAGAGAGATAGGAGGAAGAGGGATGGAGGGTTAGGGAGGAAAGGAGGAAAAGGGCTTTAATTGGAATATAAAGTGAGTAAATACATTAATTAATTTTAAAAATAGAAATGGACCTATATGACAAGATTTCTGCTGAAAGTTTTTGTAACTATTATAATAGATCAAAATAATATGTATATATGTTACAGGGCTCTAGACCTTAGTAGGCACTGAGACTTTAGCAGAGCTGACTCCATGATGTAAGTACTATCCAAGCTGTAAAACTCAGCATGCAGACAGCAGCACCTGTCAAAACTAAAACAAAGACCTAATCCATCAAAAAGCCCACAGTTTTGGGAAAGTCTCTAAATATACTAACCTTGCTTTTTGTCGTCTATAGTTCTGCTTCTGGCTAACTTTTCTTGTTAACTGAAGTATGTCAATCAAGAACACTTTTATTTTGTGTATGTGTGCTTAAAAGCTCACTCTGAGAAGGGTTCACGGCCATGCTGGGATCCTGAACACCTAGCGTAGTCACTGGCCAGCTTATAATGACTTTCTATTGGTTTAAACACATGTCTGAGTAGGTTTCTTTGGTGAATATACTAGAAAAATATACTTCCTTGGGAGGGTATATATTATGAAAACTTAAAATTGGTTCTATCTGAAAATCACAATTACTCCTCATACTGTTTTAATGTATTTATTGCCCCTTAATGTGGAAACTTTCACATGACTTTAATATATAGTGTGCTAAGGTGATAAATTAAGATCTGCATACCAGGTTATCATTTGGGATTTTAAAAAACTAAATTAATTCAATCCTTAAAATTATTTACATATTCTCTTTCATCAGTTATCTGACAATAATATTTGCTAAGTGTACTCATTGACTATACTAATAAAATTTATTCACCTAATTTCTAATAATGTAAATCCATTTCCATTCTAATTTTTATATTTGTATTAAATGCATTGGTTCATAGCTTTAACTTTTGATACTTTATTATTTTTAAAGTTTTACTTTTTACTTATTTGAATTTATCTTCTTAGTATTTTTCTTGATCACATTTTCACCTAATGTTTTGTTTATTTAAATAAAGTTTTTCTAGAGTTAGCAGATTCCGATATTCCCTGTTGTGACTGGGGCATCTATTCTCTCTAGTCAACTTTGTTCACTTAGATAGTGTATATGATTTTATAAAAATATATAAAATATAGGAATCACAAAAGGTAGAGGCTACAAGACACATTGCATTTACATTTTGGAGTAGTTTAGAATTTGTGTGTACCAGGAGGTAGGCGAATATACATGTGTGCCATTTCATTTATATGTTGGTGTTGATTTTTAGAATCCCTAGCTTAATATTCTAAACTTGACACAAAATTCACAGTACTGGCAGTACCCTTTCTTTTTATATATCTATAACTCTCAGTAATGGAATGATATGAGGCTGTGGATATAATTTTAATTATGTTAATATTATTCATCAAATCCCTTTAAATAAATGTTGAATTTAAAATTTTCTTGGAGTGATTAGCATTTAAAATGTCTAAATTTTAATGAAGATATTTTTGGAACATATGGTGAATATTTTAATTAATATCTGTGATTATTTTTGCTATGTGTACGCTTTTAAGTGTTATTGGATGCAGTATAGAATCCAAATTAAAAACTCGATTGATTAAGACTTTGTAAATACAGTTTCATTACTTAGGTAACCAATATGTATCTGCTTGCCTTAAGTTGGTATAGGCTTCGAAGAAACATAACCACTTTAGAAGAGTAATGTGAATAAATTCAAAATGAGTATTAATATAAACATGCTATATTTACGGTACAAACAAAGAGGATCCATGGGGTTCTTGCCTAATATCTTCATGCTCCACAACTTGGACAAGAAGAAGAAATATAAATCTACATTTCTCCTTTTTCTTATATTAAAATAGTTTTTAATAGTTGTTTTTCACTTAATATATTCTATGGTTTCCCTTGGCTCAACACCTCCAAGATCTTCCCTACCTTTCCCCCCAACACACACCTAAAGCCACACACTTACTTTCTTTCCTTTGAAAACATTCAGGCATCTAAATAATAGAATACAGTTTAGAAAAGCAGGACAAAACAAATAAACAAACATAAGAAAAAAGTGAAATAAAAGCCTGAGAAACACATAAAAACATAGAGTCACTTATGTTTGTGATACAGGAATTCCATAAAACATAAAAACAGATGTTATAATATTTATGCAAAGGACATATAAGATTAAAATAATAAATCCCCTGACAAAACTTCTGAAGATGCCATAGGGTTCTTTCTGTGTTGGACACCTACTTCTAGGCATGGGACCTTAAATCTAGCCATACATATTTTTGGTTATACAAACATTTTTTTGCCATTGCTGCACTAGCACAGCTTGTAGGCAGGGCACCATTGTAGATTCAAGAATTTGTAGTTTATGTTTCACCTTTAGTATCATGCAGAGTAACTTCTAATACCATGAACACTAGTAAATAGGGGTAAAGGTTCTGGGTAGGCATGAGCTTGACCCTATTTAATGTCTCCAGAAATAAGGCCTTACCTTCAGTTTATGAAGAGAAACCAATAGCCTTAGCAATAGTCTGGGTTGTTTGGGGGTTCCCTTGGGGATTTCTTTGGCCAACAACAGGATTAGAGTTAACCCAATTCCTGTATAGTAAGCTTAATTTGTTGATAAGAAATGACATGTCCAATGTAGGCTTTGTTTCCCCATTTATATGGCAGTTTCATTTAGATCAATTTCATGAATGTATAAATTTTGGAAAGTTTCTACTATATTAAGTTTACATTTGGTCCCTCAAATGACCCGTAGTTTTAATTATCCCTCCCATAATTTATTTCTCAATCTTTACTCTCTCCCTGCCTCTTTGATCCTTTCATTTCTGCTTCCCACCTATCCATAATTATCTATTCTTTTTTACCCTCTTAAGGAGATCCATCTCTCCCTTAGACCCTTACTCTATATTTAACTTCTGTGGTTATATGGAATGTAGTTTGCTTATGAAAGACTTAACAGCTCACAGCTACATATAAGTAAATACAAAACATATTTGTCTTAATGATTATGGTTTATTTCACTGGGGACAATTTTTATAGCTCCATCCATTTACCTGTGAATTTTATTTTTTAATAGTTAAGTAGTATTCCATTATATGCCGTATTTTCTTTATCCATTAATACACTGATGAACATATAGGCTATTTCCATTGTTTTTGATTTTATGATTAAAGGAACAATAAATATTGTTGAACAAGTATTTCCATTTTAGAGGATGGAACATATTCTGGATATGGCTATAAACTTACTCATCATGATACTATAGTGTCACATATGTGTCCTTAGACATTTGTTTAAATTCATAATATATCTATCAGAATCAAACTTCTAGAAGTGTATTACCTCTCTTCAGCAGTGATCTCTGAGCCTTAGGTGCAGGCAATGTATTATAGATTTTCCTGTTAGAACTAGGATCCATAACTCTGTGTTTTGATTAGTTGTGGATTTCTTTAACGGTTTCCATCTGTTACAAAGAGAAGTTTCCTTGCTGCTGAGATCAAGAAATACTCTTCCCCAGGCAAAAGCACAACAGTTGGTTATCAGATAACAAATGAACAGCCCTAAAATCACTCAGGCAAGTAACATTATAAAGACTGAGTAGGTTCTCTGTGTGTCTGTGTGTGTGTGTGTATATATGTGTATACACACACACACACACACACACACACACACACACACATATATATATATATGAAATTGAAAACAGAAACAATGGATTTGAAAAATATCAAGGAAGAGAGTATACCAGAGACTTAGAAGGAGGAAAGGAAAAGAAGTGATGTAATCTTGTTATATTCTCCAAAAATTAAAGAAATAACTTTTAAAAACCAAAAGCAAAGTCTAATGTAAACAATGGACTCTTATGATTATATGTTAACATAGGTTTATTGATTTTTAGATAATTTTCCAATCAACTATGAGATGTAGACCGGAAAAAAAACAAACAACCTTTTTTTCCTATTCATTGTGTGGTGAAGCTAAGTGTAGTAAAACAAATGAAATTTATTTACTTTGTATCCCGTATGTAGCCCCCTCCCACACCTTCTCCCAGTCCCAACTTCCATCTATCTTTCTCCCTTATGCTCCTCCCCTAGGGGAGGTCCTCCTTCCCTATCATGACTCATCAGGAATATCTGGATACTCTTTCACCATGAGTTAGTTAGGCTACCTGGCCATGGGGAGGATATCAAAGAACCTGCCACTGAGTCCATGTGGACTGAGATGCCCACGTGGTACATCTGAACAGGGTGTCTAAGTCCCCTCCATGCATGGTAGGTGGTCTATTCATCAGTCTCTGTAGGACCCCCTGAGCCCAGATATTTTTGGCACTGTAGGTCTCCCTGTGGAGCTCCTGTCGCCTCCAGGTCTTTCTATCTCCCTCTTCTTCCTTAAGATTCTCTGCACTGTGCCCAGTTTGGCTATGAGTCTCAGCATCTGCTTCGAAAACCTGCTGGGTAGAGTCTTTCAGAGGCCCTCTGTGGAAGGCTCCTGTCTGTCCCACGTCTTCTCCCACTTCCGAAGTCCAAGCCATTTGCCCCTCTGAATGGGCATTAAGCATTTTGTCTAGTGTCCTCCCTGTTCTTTAGCTTCTCTATGACTATAGATCTTAGTATTATACAGCTAATAGTCACCTATAAGTGAGTATATACCATGTGTGTGTTTCTGTTTCTGGGTTACCTCACTCAGGATGGTCTTTTCCAGTTCCCACCATTTGTCTGGAATTTTCATAATTTCTTTGTTTTTAATTGCTGAGTAGTATTTCACTGTGTAAATGTACCTCAATTTCTGTATCCATTCCTCAGTTGAGGGACATCTGAGTTGTTTCCAGGTTCTGGCTATTACACAAAAAGCTGCTATGAACATAGATGAGCAAATGTCCTTGCTGTATGGTGAAGAATGTTTTGGATATATGCACAGGAGAGATACAGCTATAAATTGAGGTCCCAGTATTTCTAATTTTCTGAGAAAGTGCCAGAGTGTTTTCCAAAGCAATAGAGGAGGGTTCTCCTTTATCTACAACCTCTCCAGCATGTGTTGTCACTTGAATTTTTCACCTTTACTATTCCTGATGCATATAAGGTGAATCTCAGAGTCATTTTGATTTGCATTGCCAGGATGATTAAGGACACTGACCATTTATTTAAGATTTTTATTTGCCATTCAATATGCCTCTGTTGAGAATTCTCTTTTTAGCTCTGTACCGTTTTTAATTGGATTCCTCGGTTTATTGGTGTTTAATTTTTTGAGTTCTTTAATACACTGGATATTAGCCCTCTGTCAGATGTAGTGTTGGTGAAGATTTTTTTTTCCAGTCTGTCGGGTGTCATTTTGTTCTGTAGACAGTGTTCTTCACTTTAGAGAACTTTTTCCATTTCATGAGGTCCTATTTATTAATTGTTGAGCTTAGAGCCTGTGCTGTTTAAGAGATTGTCTCCTGTACCAGTGAGGTCAAGGCTCTTCCCCATTTTTTCTTTCTAACATATTTATTGTCTGTTTTTATGTTGAGGACTTTGATCCAATTGGACTTTAGTTTTGTGCAGGGTAATAAATATGGATCTATTTGCATTTTTCTACATGTAGAAATCCAGTTAGACCAGCACTATTTGTTGAAGATGCTATCTTTTTTCCATTGTATGGTTTTGGCTTTGTCAAAAATCAGGTGTGTATAGCTGTGTGGATTCATTTCTGGGCTGATATTTAGTTCTTTGATTGGTATATTCTGTTAATAGTTCACAAATGGAACCATTTTGAAGTCACCTCTAATGATTACATCTGGAATCAAAACACAAAGTTTATCTATCACTTACTACATTAACACAGAGCTCTACTATACAGCCTCAGTCTTGAAAAGTAGACCTTACTGGTAGCATTATACAGCATCATCATCACGAAGATCTACTGGCCATTTTTATGATGGAGAACAGCAAGTGTATACAGGTCAGAATTTCATTGACCTGTTGACATAGAGGTTTAGTTGATTTGAAATAATTTAATTTTATTAATTTTATTTTATGTCCATGGTTGTCATTATATATTGAAGCGGAAGTTTCTGGTTTCTTTGAATTTTTAGTTTTGTCATATGATGTTTTGCTGTAGGTTGGCTTGTGTGAAGGCATGTGAAGCTCTTTTATGCAACGAACATGACTTTGGACTGCTGAGAACATCCGTGGGTAGACTCTGAGATGAGGAGATGTGTAGAGGCCCACACAGATTGCGACTTCACTTTTTGGATCAACATCACTGCAGTGATCTTCATATTTTCCACATTAACTTTGCCAAAAGAAATGTTCCAGAGAACTTCTTGGGGCAATCTAACTGAGTCTTGGTGCTTTGCCTGACTACATGTTGATGCTTGGTTTTGGCCTTTAGACTGGAATTCTGGCATTCTGATGACTGAGTTTGGCAGTCCTCTAAAAACCCATTGACCCTAATCAGCAGGAAGAAGATGAAAATGATCTACAGCTCTTTTCTCTACTAATCTCCTACCTAAGGTCTGGGGGTAGGGGGATGGAGGGGAGGTAAAGATATTTAAGAATCACAAATAAAGTAGGATACATATAAAAATATCTAAGCCTATAATGTATGCTTTTGTTTTATTTGAATGGCTGGTACCCTTGAAGGTCAAAAGAGGGTTCCTTGGAGCAGAAGTTACAGATTTCTGTAAGATAGCATGTGAGTTCTTAGAATTGAACCCAATATTTGAGAAGAGCAGCCTTAGCTACTTAACCCAATGAACAATCTCACCAGCCTGATTTATTTCATGTTAGATTTGCTGAGATTGTTTTAAAGCAATCAATTAAATCATTGGATTGCAGATAAAATATTTTCAAAAAATTAAATATCCAGGCTATCATTATTCTCATATGAGAAATAGGATAGTGTTAATAAGTGATCATTAAAACAGTAATTCGCACAATATAAGTTATTTTGATTTGTTTATCTATGGATTTCGTTTGTGTACATATATAAAAGAACACTTAAGGCACAGTATACTGTGGAGATCAGAGGATCAAGAGTCAGTTTTCTCGATCTACCATGTCGTTCTTTATGATCAAACTCAGTCTGTCAGGCATGGTGACATGCAGCTTTACTAATTCTCTGGCATGACCAAAGTATTTTAAATGTTAATTTTCACTTGTATCTTAAGAAAATATTGCTAAATGTTACACTAGTAAAAAAAAATAACTAAATAAGTATGGGGGAATTAAAAGAGGTTGTTTGCATATTTTAAAAAATAATCTAATTAAAAGTGATATAATTGTATCTAGAATACAAAAAACAACCCATTAACTATAATTAACAAGTCATACACTAAATTTTTTTACTAGTTTCAGAGACCAAAGGTGTTTCTGGCTTAGAATATAATGTAGTTATATATTATTAAGTCAATCCAAATGCCTTTGCCCTCATATCAGATTAAATAACTAATTATTTTCATAACTATCAAAGTTATTTTTGAAAGGCATTATCTAGTTCTAGTTTGTTGCAAATTCTTAACAAATTTTGAATAATGTTATATTTACCTAAAATTCCATAAATGGATTCTCTTAAAACAGAGTATGTGTTATAGGAGGAATGATGTTTTTCTTACAGAGATTTTAGTGTTGATTGGCTTCATCTATTAATCTCACTGGAAAAGTCAAGAATAACATGTGGAAGCCAGGAGACTGATCCTTACAGGCCATCATGGCATTATCTTTGGAACATGTGTATAAGTTACATAACAGGGTGAGGAATTAAAACTGGAAAGAAGAATAAGGCTGTTATTTCACTGGCAGAAATAAAGGTATTTTGTATTTATTTTTATTTTATGTTTGTTCAGTATTTATTTATTTTCCTTGAGATAGGTTTTCATAAAGCACAGATTATCACTAAACAGTATTTAACCAAGAATAAGCCTGGGATTTTTTTCTCTAAATTCTACTGAGAATAAGTAAATCTTCCAAAATTATTTGTTACACAGAAAGTACTTTGGATGAATGACATCGAGAAATAAAACAATGCTTTTCTATGTGTGCCTCTGAAGCCAATGAATGGAGAAATCTGTAAGAAACAACAGGAAACACATACACACAAACATATATATTAGTTGGTAAATATTTTCTTATCTTTTAAGCAAATATAATAAATATAGAATTTTATAGCTGGAAAATGTATTGGATTATTGGAAATTTTAGGAAAAATAAAAACATAAATCACTAGAGATTGTTCACATTAAAATAAACAATATTTTGTTTAAAATAAATGAAATCATATATAAAAGGAAAAATAATAAAATTCATACAAAAGTACTCTAGAAAATTGAAAAAAGTAAAATTTTAAACATATTCTTTACAAAATTTTAAAGAAAGAAAAATACAAATAATTGTTAACATCAACTCACAAAAGGATTTGGTATACTATATGAATTGATGTTTAATTAAAAAGTATAAAACTGTGTTACCAGATCTTATTTTAATTGTATGTATACATGTGTATTATAGTGGCTTGAATAAAAACCACTACCATAGGCTCATATATTTGAATGCTGAATCACTAGTGACTGGAACTCTTTAATGTAATTATAAGGACTAGGAGATGGGACTTTGTTGGAGGAAGTGTGCCACTGGGCTTTGAGGTTTCAAAAGGCAATGCCCAGCTCAGTCACCCTCTCTCTTTCTTGAGGATTTGGATATAGCTATCAGCTATGGTTCTAGCAACATTCATGTCTCTGAGGTCCCTACCATTCTCTATACCATGATGATATGGACTAAGTATCTACAACTATAAACAAGCCTGCAAAATGGTTTCTTTTATAAGAGCTGCCTTGGTCATGTTTTTTCTTCACAGCAATAGAACAGTGACTATGATATATATATATATATATATATGTGTGTGTGTGTGTGTGTGTGTGTGTGTGTATTATATATAAATATTATATATGTGTGTACATTATATATAAATATAATATATTATATTTATATGTGTTATGTATATCATATATATGATTACAATTATATATTATATGTCATATATATATGCATATATATGTCTCTGTGTGGTTATGATGAATATGCACACATGCATAAGGAATATTGTGCAGGGGATTGAACACTGACTCATATGATGCTTTAAATTAAATTGGGGTCCTCTGGAAGGGCAATATGGGTTCTTAACTGTTGAGCAATCTTTCCATTCTATAAAGCTATTGTCATAAACAATTAGTATACACTTAGTACCTTTTGTTGGTTTGTCTGTTTTGACATAGGATATTATAATATAGCTCTGGCTTGTCTGGAACTATATATAAGACTGATTGACCCTGAAATCACAAAGCTAGCATGTCACAGTCTTCTTCCTGGGATTAAAACCATGTACCACAATGCTGGTCCACTTAACAGTTATTAGACTTAGTCAATGGTTTTTCTAGACCTTTACAAATTAGAAACTCACCACTGCTTATACAATAGAGCAAAACTGTTAATATTTTAAATGGAGAAAAAATTTAAAAAGATGAGTGAGGTATTTTTTAGTTGAAGTTTTGGTTGTGTTTTGTGGATATGTTTTTGTTACCATTTCATACACACACACACACACATATATATATATTATATATATTATATAATATATATAATATGCCATACACCACACACACAAATATGTCTCTGTGTGGTTATGCTGAACATGCACACATGCATATGGGACATTGCAGAAGACAAAGCCATTGTGTTCTCCTGAATCTAGAGTTCAGCTGATTGAACACTGACTCATATGGGTGCTTTGTGGGATTCAGGAATGTTTTGTCTGTAGCAGCGTAGTGAGAAGTGAGTGATCTTTGTCCGCTGATAAACAGTCTCTCAAGAGGACACATGATCCTGATCCTTGTCAGCAGAAAACTGCCTTGTGCATGGGGCATGGTTTTTGCAGCTGAAAAACACTGTGGTGTAGATTCTGAAAGGTATAAATAGGAGCCCACAGACAGAGAGAATAATTTGCCTTATTTCCATCTTATTACATTGCTTCCCTTTTAGATAAAAGCTCCAGAGAACTTTTCCAGTCCTTGCTGTGTCAGAAGCCTGTTGCTATGGTTTGCTCGATGCTGGTGGTTCCTTTCTGCTGTTCCTTTTGCTGTTGCTGTTTCCTGTTTGATTGAACTGATGGTATCCTGACAAGGATGAGTGAATTGCCCCCCCCCCCAAATATGTCTAAATTGACATCTCTGGAAATCAATTTGGCGCTTTCTTAGACAATTAGAAATGGTGATTCCTCAATATACAGCTATACCACTCCTAGACATATATCCAAAAGATGCTCTAGTACACAACAAGGACATTTGTTCAACCATGTCTGTAGCAACTTTATTTGTAATAGACAGAACCTGGAAACAACCCAGATGTCCCTTAGTTGAGGAATGGATACAGAAATTGTGGTACTTTTACACAATGGAATACTACTCAGCAATTAAAAAGTAGGATATCATGAAATTTGCAGGCAAATGATGGGTCATCCTGAGTGAGGTATCCCAGAAGGAGAAGGACACACAGGGTATATATTCACTTATATAGACCTATAAGATAAGATAAACACACTGAAATCTATACACCTAAAGAGGATAAACAAGAAAGAGGACCTGGGGTAGGAGGATCAATCCTTACTTAGAAAGACAAATGGGATGGGCATTGGATGTAGGAGAAAAGAAGTAGCAGGACAAGAACCTACCACAGAAGGCCTCGGAAAGACTCTACCTAGCAGTGTATCAAAACAAATATTAAGACACGTAACCAACCCTTTGGCAGAGTTCAGGGAATCTTATGAAAGAAGAGGGAGTTAGTAAGAACTAGAGAGGACAGGAACTCCACAAGGACCAAAGACAGGGGTCTTTTATGAGACTGTTTCTCCAACCAAGGACCATGTATGGATATAACCTAGAACCTCTGCTCAGATGTAGCCCATGGTAGCTCAGTATCCAAGTGGGTACCAAGTGGGTAAGGGGAACAGGAACTATTTCTGACATGAACTCAGCGGTTGGCTCTTCAACACTCCTCCCTACCACCCCCATCCTCCCCCCTCCCCCTGAAGGAAGAGCACCTTGCTAGGCTACAGAAGAGGACATTGCAGGCAGTCCTGAAGAGACCTGATTAGCTAGGGTTAGATGGAAAGGTAAGGAGGTTCTCCCCTATCAGTGGACTTGGAAAGGGGCAGGGAGGAGATGAGGAGATTGGGAGGACTTGGGGGAGGGGGCTATGGCTGGGATACAAAGTACATAACCTGTGATTAATATAAAAAAATTAAAATGTATATGCTAAAAAATGTGTCCAAAGAGCTCCGCATTCCCTATCTCTATTAACCTTCTTTCTCTCTTACCTATGGTTCGTGGGTTGGAAGGCAGGTAGAGGCATTTAGGAACCCAAGTACCCTTACAAGCAGAAAGTATCTAAAGAGAACGATGCCCCTTCTTCATACCATCCTTCTTTCTCTCCCACATTGTTTTGGGGTGTTGAATGTGAGTGCAGTGGAAAAGAGAGAAGGAAACATAAAGGACCTCAAACAAAGTAGGTTTTAAAAGCCAAAGCTTACAGTAAAGAATAAATCTTTATAATTGTAAGTAATTTGAAATAGTTGTAAAGAAGAATTATTTCAAGGTTACTTTCATACTTTTAAGTAGATGGGGTTTTTTTGTAATTTTATCTGATGATCAGTCTTGTTCAAGTCCGATTTCATGTATGATGATAGGTTGATTTATCAATTTATTACTATTTTAATTTAGTAATTAAAATATCCTACTTACTTTTCTGTTCTTCTGAAAATATTTCCTGACAAAGACAGAGCTGTTATTTTAGCTCAAAGTTCAATATTAGGATTCATCATGGTGGTAAAATAATGGCATCAGAAGCAAATTAAAAAATGAAAAAAATCATTCTCCCATGAATCAGATTTATACAATAACTATCATAAATGTAAGAAATAATACAAACATTATAAGTACAATGATGTAAAGTAATCATTGCTATTTCTGCTACCCATCTTTATCAAAATATTTTCCAGTAAGACCTTTAATTGACTCTTACTTTATGCTGTTGGGAAGTGTTTGGAGATAAATCCCTTAAGGAAGTACCAGAAAAAAATATATATAGGAACAAGGATGGGCAAGAAACTAATGGGCAATGTAAAATTATTAAAACATGGATAATTCCTCCAGAGGGTGCAATGGACCATGGTGGCATCCCCTGACATTCTGAGGGGTGTCTCAGATACAAACCATGTCCCTTTTGCCAACAAAGTACCAACAGCCATTAGCAGGCAGGATTGCCCATGTTAAGTACTAGGCAAGCTCCCAGAGCAATGAGGTTCTTCCTCTAATTCCCTGCCACTTCCACCAACCTTTGGTGGTCTCACAGGAAAAAATAAAAATAAAAGATAAAACCACATACTAAAAAAATGAAGAAAAAGAAAAACAGTAATACAACATAACAAGTAAATTGTTTTAGAAATCTTAATACCAAAATTTAAATATTATTTGGAAAATCTTAGTATAAAACAACATGAATGTAGAAATTCATCCTGTGTTGAGTTAAAATTTGGAAATTTTTATAGTTTAGTTTTTTTCTTTATTCCCCTTCCTCCTCCTCCTTCTTTACCTCATCCTTCTTACTTTCCTTCTTCTTCAACTTGGTTTCAATAGGTATCCCTAACTGGGCTGGAACGCAAAATCCTCCTCCCTTAGGCAGTCATGTTTTTGGAAAAGTGTGGGAACCCATCTCTAGTTGTCTGATGATTTTGTTTTAATGAGGATAAGTTTCAGTGATATCTAGGCAAAAAAATTTCAGTCTATTCTAATTGTTTCAATGACATAATTTGACAAGAGGCCCTACATAGAAATCTAACATTGCTGGTTTTCCATAGCTTTTTACATGGTAATTTGTGTCATTTGCAAATGAGAAAAACAAGCACAAAGATAACATTAAGACATTAATCAGTTCCAGGTTCCTTGTTGTGTGCCTCCTTCAGAAGCCTTGTGAGGTAAAATTGTTAAGAAATTCCAACATTTAGCACAAGTACTTTAAACGTAGTTTATTTTCTTCAGCTCCTTATAAATATGTGGCACCTGCAGTAATGACACTTTACAACTGAACTGAGGCTTCCAAATAAGGGCAGATAAATTGCAGAGAGAACACACTTGATAGAAGCATGATACTTATTAGTATATTATTCAGGTAAACATGTTTTTTCCAGAAGAACTGTATTAGTGCTGCTGAAAGATTTCTATCCAGAAAAAAATGATGATCTTAATGAGTCAATTCATAACTCTTAAAATTTCCTCAGATGTGCAGGTTAATTTTCTATGTGATTAGCTAATTGCTAAAGAGTCTGACGCTGACTCTTAGCTTACCAAACACTTTGGTGTGTTTCTATCATCCTTTAAAAAGACAAGTTTTTTAGTGAAAATTGAAGCATAAAATATGTTTTTCCTGTCAACGGATTTTACATACCATTGAAGCCTCACAATTCTTACAGCTAACATGTAAATATTTCAGAGATAAAACTTTGAATCTTCTAACATCAATTTTAATTCCATGTATCTGATAATATATCGAATTTTTTTACATAATATCTAAAGATGATACCATATTCTTCTCAAAGTGATATAAAATAATCCCAAACTGATTATTTCTTCAGTGGAATTAAGAGGACCAAACAAACATCAGACAAGAAAAATCCTCTAAATAGCAAAACTTTAGCAGTGTACATGTAAAGACCAGGCCCATAAAATGAATATACATAGCTATGACATAACTGGGAAAAGTCAAAATTAAACTGTTAGTAGGTTTTATACACTCTTGAATTTCCTTAGAAAATTCTGCTTTGCTGTGGGGTTTAGAGTTGGATTTTGTTTTGTTGCATTTTGTTTTTTTCTCAAAGATTATTTTGTATGTCCTCCATATCTCGATCACCTATATGTTTTAGAAGGAAACAATATAAATTCATCTATAACAGAAAAGAACTTACTGATACTTCAAAATGTTATTTGTTGGATATGAAGTTATTGTGATAACAATAAAACAATGTACACGCATTTCCCATACATTGAACATATTTTTGTTTGTTATGTGTAGTAAAATTTCTGTGTAAAGCACTTGCATGTACAAAAAAAATAGAATGTCGAAATTTGCCTCAATTCCTGAATTCATATGAATAAAGCTATAAACATTATTTATTGAAGAATTCAAAACTTTAAAGAAAAGGAATAGTAAAGAAGGGACAAAAGTGTCTCAATCTATGTTGGAGATACAATCAGTGACTAATAGTTCACTTAGATATTAGTGATGTCAATCAGTTTTTTAAAGTCTTCTGTACAGGGCTGCTAAAAACAGCAGCACGTAAAATTGAATTTCACGTAAACAAAGCCTGAACATTATTGTTGCACATTTATACCAAAAAATGTTTTTATGAAGTTCGTGTTTAAGTCAGTTCATCTACATCCTTCATTCTGTGTCCTCTGGCATATGTTACACATGAGATTCATTGTGCTTTAGCAAAATCTAATTGACCAGTTTCAACAAAGAGCTCTGGTAAAAGATATGTTGCTTCTAGGTGAAAACTCTTTCTGAAACCCTTCATATTTTTAAATTTCAAAGCCCATCTAGGCCCCATTTAAGATATTGTAAGAGAAAAGTAAAGCTCCCTGAATTAACTGTTGATTCACAAATCTCTAAATGGATGAGAAACAAGTTAATTATTTTATTTGTTTGTATTTCTCACTTTGATACACCCTGAGAATTTTGTAAAATGTGTTTTTATCCAATTTCCCCCTCCTTGTCTCCTCCAAGATCTAGTCACCCTTCCTTAGACATGTAGGTTTGTATCATTTCCTTCCTTCCTTCCTTCTTTCCTTTCTGACAGTTTATTCACTTTGTATTCCTTTTGTAACCCCCTCCCTTATCTCTTCCTAGTCCCACCCACCCTCCTTCTTCTCCCTCTTTGTCCCTTCTCTAGTCCCCTGATAGTGGAGGACCTCCTCCCCTTCTATCTAATTTTTTCACTTTAAAAAATTTATTTATAATTTTATAAATTACAGTTTATTTACTTTGTATCCCCACTGTAGCCCCCTCCCTCATCCTCTCTCAATCCCACCCTCCCTCATCTCTTTTCACGTCCTTCCCCAAGTCCACTGATAGGGGAAGTCCTCCTACCCTTCTCTCTGACCCTTACCTATTAGGACTCATCAGGGCTCCCTACATTGTCTTCCTCTGTGGCTCGATAAGGCTGCAACCCTCAGGAGGTGCTGATCAAAAAGCCAGCCATAGAGTTCATGCCAGAGTTAGCCCCTGATCCCCTGACTAGGGAACCCACTTAGGAACTGACCAGCCTGTGGGCTACTTCTGAGCAGGGGGTCTAGGTCCTCTCCATGCATGGTCATTGGTTGGAGTATCAGTCTCTGCAGGCCTTCCTGAGCCCAGGTTTTTGGCTCTATTGGTCTCCTTGTGAAGATCATGTCCTCCCAAGTCTTTCATGTAATATTTTTCTTCACAATTTAATCTTGATATATTCCCTTTGAAGGCTCCTCCCTCAACTATCCCCCAGTCTCACCATCTCTTTGTCTGCCTGTCCTTCTCCTAGTCCACTGAAAGGGGGAGTTCTCTACCATTGCCATCTGCCCATAGCTTATTAAATCTCATCAGGGCTGCACATAAAAGATATCATCCACTACGACCAAGAAGGCTTCATCCCAGTTATGCAGACGTAGTTCAATATACAGAAATCCATCAATGTAATCCACCATAAACGACCTACAAGGAAAAACAACAACAACAACAACAACACATGGTCATCTAGTTAGATGCTGAAAAAGCATTTGACAATATTCAACACCCATTTATCTTTACATTTTAGAGATATCAGGAAAAGAGGGGGCATACCTAAACATAGTAAAAGCAATATACAGCAAGCCTACAGGCAACATCAAACTAAATGGAGAGAAACTTAAATGAATCTCATTTAAATCAAGGACAAGGTAAGGCTTCCTTCTCTGTACATATCTCTTCAACATAGTACTTGAAGTCCTAGCTAGAGCAATAAGATATTAAAGGAGATCAAGGGGATACAAATCAGAAAAGAAGAAATCAAAGTATCACTATAAGCAGATGATATGATAAAATACATGACTGAGCACAAAAATCCTCCCAGGGAATCCCTACACTGATATACACCTTCAGAAAAGTGGCTGGGTACAAAATTATCTCAAAAAAGTCAGTAGCCCTTCTATATATAAAAGACAAATGGGCTGAGAAAGAAATTAGGGAAACAGCATCCTTCACAATAAATACACAGGACATAAAGTACCTGAGTGTAACTTTAAGCAAGCAAGTTAAAGTTAAAGACTTGTATAAAAAAGACTTCATGTCTGAAGAATGCAACAAGAGAAAATATCAGAAGATGAAAAGATCTCCCATGCTCATGCTCCCATGGCTTAGCAGGATTTCACAGTAAAAACAGGTATCTTACAGAATCAGTCTACATATTCAATGAAATTACCATCAAATTACCAACACAATTCTTTATAGACCTTGAAAGAAAAATACTCAACTTCGTATGGAATAACAAGAAACCCAGAATATCTAAAACAATCCTCTACAATGTACTTTTGAAATTTACTCATTTTCTTCATTTAGCTTAGTACTAAAAATAGAGAATAATGTTAGTCATATTATTGTATTTTAAAATTAAATATTCAGATGAATTTCTAAGGGAATATAGTTTGTTTCATAACGTAAGGGAAAAGGTGCATTATTGTGCAAAAAATATATATTTAAATGCTATTTAGAGAGATGACTCTACAGTTAATAACACTTGCTTCTTTTATAGAGGAACCAAGTTAGTTTCTCAGAAATCACAGCTACCTATAACTCTTCTTTTAGGGGATCAGATAGCCTCACCTTACCTCTATAGGCCACAGGTACCATGTTTTTTGTACCTATTCATATGCAGAGAAAACACTCATACACATGTTAACTAAAGAGATTATGGTAAAAATTTATACCTATACAATGCCTCCTGGTAAAAGAATACACACATGATTTCGAAAATCTTTCTTTTTAAATATCAACATATATGATGTTAACACTAGTAATGAAATTTTGGATTTAAAAAAAATCATATTTTCTTGCTTGTTTGGTTGCAGATTTTTGAGATAGGATTTCATATAGCAGATCGGTCAAATTCACAGGAAATCTACTGTTTCTCCCTCCTAAAAGTTGAGTTTGGAGGCATGGGGAAAAAAGTATGAACTTAAAACCAATTTACTGGTTTACAGAGTGAAAAGACTTCAGGAATAATGGAGTGTCTACACACACTTAATTTATTGAAACATGCAAGAAAATTAGTTTTCACCTCTTAAAAAATAAGGAAGCATATAACTTTACTTATATCTCATGTTTAAGTTTGTATATATTCTGAATGCATTTTGAAATTTTAGTGGTTTGGACAAGTTGCAGGAACTGCTCCTCTTTTAGGATTAAATTTGACTAGGTTTATAATACTTGGCAGAAATTGCATCCTATTCAGTTTCTTGAAGTCCAATTAAACAGTTCCTGGCTACACCTACATATCAGAGCCATCATTGCATGCTTTTTGATATATTGCCATGCTGGTCTTTGTTTTTAGAATTTATAGCTTTGCAGGACTACTAATCATTTTTCTTCCTTTCATCTTGAATTGCACATAGTAACTCTGGTTACTATGAGAGCCTGTCCTTAGGTATGAGACTTCTAAATGAGTCCATGCTCAGTTCTTCCAAGTCTTATATAAGAAGTGTATATTATCTTCAAATTCCGGGAAGTAACCAAGGTAAATGTGAATAACTTCATATTATTTGGATAATCTTATTTATTCTCACAACCAAAAATAAAAGTGAACAATTCCACACTAGGCACTTGAATTTTGGCTAAATAGTCTTTGGCTACTGTGGTTATCATTATCACATGATGTGGTATAACTTTAAAGTACATATAGCTATAAGTAACTAAATATATCTTGTGAGTATGTGTTATTTATTTTGATGTTAACATGAAACAAGATTAGAGTCATTAAAAATGAAAAAACCTCAATTGAAACAAACAACAACAACAACAACAAAAATGTTCCTACCAGAGTAAGCTCTCTATTGGTGTTGGTATAATGTTCTTATGAAATGTAAACACCTTACCCTTGTTCATTCAAATGCTGATTTCTGTTCCCCCTCCCCCTCTCTGATTTCAATCCAGATATTGCATTGTGATACTTACTCTAAGCATCCTGTCTCAAATTTGTGTAAACAGACAAAATAAGGAAGTAGCCACAATGTTGTGTAGTGGGAGGAGACACAGGACAGGAAAGAGGGGAGGAGCTATGGACAGGAAAGAGGGGAGGAGCCTAAGGACAAGAAAAGGTGGGAGTTTAAAAGGCCAGAGAGCTAGGAGAGAGAGCTGAAGGACAGATCTTGAAGGACATGAAGAATGAACCAGACCTCACAAAAAGCAAGTATAATGGGTAAAATCTAAATGTTAGGAAACTATGAGGGCTTGTAGGTTTAGAAGGGAGTAAGTATTGTTCAGCATTGTGTTCTAGGTTAGCTAAATAAACCCAGTCTCTGTGTGGTGATTTGGTTATACAGCTGTTTAGGATTAACAGCAGCTTTAACCAGAAGATATATCAATAATAAATATTAAGCGCTTACAACACTAGGCAAGCCAGTAGGACATTTTCTTGATTAAAAATAATGTAGGAAATCTATCCCTGGACTCTACAACCCCTTTCCTAGTTAATACACTTTTCTCTTCCCCATTTCCTACTTCACAGCACCAGTGTCCTACTATACTGCTTTCTAGTGCCCACCCCAGTCATTATACTTTTACTTTCTTGGTTCTGTGGCTTGCTAAGGTGTAAAGTGAGAGAAACATATTATGTTTTTTTTTTAATAAGTGCATTTCTCATCCTTCATCAAAGATGTTTCTTTCTTTTATAGTAGAGATAATTACAGAAAGTTACTATTTGTTGAGATCTCAAGAATAAGTAATGATGTGGTGGCCAACACCGGGTGATATATAACCCTTACATCTAAAGCTTAGTGAACGCACACATACATACACATACACACACACACACAAACACACATACAACCTATTGAGATCATTTTGTGGTGGTAGAGGTGGTAGTAGTGGTCTTGGTGGTGTGTGTGTGTGTATCCTGTTCCCTGTTTTCTCCCTTTTCCTAGAACCCCTGCACAAATGTAGCCCATGTCAGCTCATTCTCCAAGTGGGGCCCTAGATAAGGTGAACAGGGCCTGTCTCTGACATAACTCAGTAGGTGAATCAGTGGCTAATCACTGCCCCCTAAAGGAGTAACATCCTTACCAGGTCACAGAGAAAGACAATGCAAGCCAGTTCTGATGAGACCTGACAGGCTAGCATCAGTTGGAAAGGGAGGATGATCACCCCATCAGTGCACTGGGGAAGGGACATCTGAGGAAAAGAAGGAAGAAAAGTGGGATTGGGAGGAGACTAAGCAGGGGGCTACAGCTGGTATAAAAAGTGAATAAACTATAATTAATAAAAAATAAATTTTAAAAGTAGTTTTAAGAGGTAAATTTATTTCATATTTATCACCAAAGTGACCTTTATTTAGCTATATAGCACAATAAACTGTGAGAAAACACACCACACATACTGTTGTCCATCCTCTTAGAAAATATGCATTAATTTTACCAGAAACACGGTTTCAGACTAGTTGAAATGGCTAAAATATTTCTGGTCCACAAATAAACACTTTTTATTTCATTTCCATTGTTTAAGACAAGACAATACAAGTATTATTTTCTTCAGAACTGAGAGACTAATGATGTATGGAAAGATTTGAAATGTCAAATATTAAGCAAACCTCCGATTTCAGAATGTTAGCATGCAACAATTTCATAGATGAGTTTTTGGTGGTTTAACCAAATATTGATATAAATACCTTTGTATCACATTTTGGATCAGTGGTTTAGAAAATCTTCTGAATATTGCAGGCATTGTAATCAAGATTTCAGATGAAACATTTGCAGGGATTTTAAAGGAGGAAAACAGGCTAATCTGTGTGCTGAGATAGCACTTTTGTCAAACCAACAGGTTGTACCCTAGCTTCCGAAAAAGTTTAAAGACCTATTAATGTTATTGTAGGTATTGCTAAGTGATAATTATTAATACAATTTTATGGAGTTCTTTTTATAATACTAAATATTTATGGTGAACATGTCTTATAGTAATGAATACAAATTATCTTTTAAGTTAAAGAAATTTGCTGTTGAAAAGGGTTTTCATTCACTCTTCACATATTAAAATGGTTTTATGTAATGCTGCCATAGATACTACTGCTTAGAATTCACACAACTAATGTATTTCAAAGAGATTTGTGTGTATGTGTGTGTGTGCCTGCTTTAAATCTAAATTTGATCTAAATCTGGAGTTTGTCATTTGGAAGTTCCACTACTCAGGTACTATATTTTCTTAACATGGATTTTCTATATGCTTTTTAGCACAAAAGAGAATCAAATGTAGTAATTAATCATGATCAAGTTAGGTTACAGGCTACAGCATGGAAAATATTTTTTCCTGTGGTATTTTAATTAAATTATTTATTTAAAGATTTCCAGATTCATACACTAACACCTGTTAGTCCTTACCTGGAAGTAAAGACTATTTTTTATTAATTTTTTGTGTTAATCACAGGTTATTTACGTTGTATCCAAGCTGTAGCCCCCTCCCTCATTCCCTTCCAATCCCGCCCTCCCTCCTCTCCTCCCTGACACTTTCCAAGTCCACTGCTAGGGGAGCACTTTCCAAGTCCACTGCTAGGGGAGGTCCTCCTCCCCTTCCATCTGACCCTAGCTTATTAGGTATCTTCAGGACTGGCTATAATGTCCTCCTCTGTGGCCTAGCAAGGCTGTTCCTCCTTCAGGGCTGGTGGGCAGGGTGAGGTAAAGGAGTCATAGAGTTCATGTCAGAAATAGTTCCTCTTCCCCTTACTAGAGAAATCCAGGTGGATACTGAGCTACCATGGGCTACATCGGAGCAGAGGTTCTAGGATATATCCATACATGGTCCTTGGTTGGAGAAATGGTCTCATAGAGGACTCCCATGCCCTGATATATTTTGTCCTTTTAGAGCTTCTGTAATCTTCCTGGTCATATTAACTCCCCTTATATTGTATGATTCCCTGCACTCTGCCGAAGGATTGGTTATGAGTCTTGTTATCTGCTAGGTAGAGTCTTTCAGAGGCCCTCTGTGGTAGGCTCCTGTCCTGTTACTTGTTTTGTCCTACTTTCCACATCCATCCCATTTGTTGTTCTAAGTGAGGATTGATCATCTTACTCTGGGTCCTCTTTCTTGTTTATCTTCTTTAGGTGTACAGATTTTAGTATGCTTATTCTATCTTATAGGTCTATATAAGTGAGTATATATTATATGTTTGTCTCTGCTCCTGGATACCTCACTCAGGATGATCTTTTCTAGATCCCACCATTTGCCTGCATATTTCATGATTTCCTTGATTTTAATAGCTGAGTAGTGTTCCATTGTGTAAAAGTACCACAATTTCTGTATCCATTCCTCCATTGATGGACATCTAGGTTGTTTCCAGTTTCTGCTTATTACGAATAGAGCTGCTATAAACATAGTTGAGCAAATGTCCTTGTTGTGTATGTGAGCTTCTTTTGGATATATGCCTAGGAATGGTATAGCTGGATCTTGAGGAAGCACTATTCCTAATTGTCTGAGAAAGTGCCAAATTGATTTCCAAAGTGGTTGTTGCAAGTTTACATTCCCACCAGCAATGGAGGAGGGTTCCAAGTTCTCCCCGACCTCTCCAGCATGTGTTGTCACTTGAGAATTTAATCTTTGCCATTCAGATAGGTATTAGGTGAAATCTCAGGGTCATTTTGATTTGCATCTATCTAATGGCTAAGGACCTTGAGCATCTCTTTAGGTGTTTCTCTGCCATTCTATATTCTTCTACAGAGAGTTCTCTGTTTAGCTCCGTACCCCATTTTCTAATTGGATTGCTTGATTTATTGCTTTTTAATTTCTTTAGTTTCTTATATATTTTGGATATCAGCCCTTTGTCAGATATAGGGTTAGTGAAGATCCTTTCTTAGTCTGTAGGCTGTCGTTTTATTTTGATGACAATGTCTTTTACTTTACAGAAGCTTTTCAGTTTCATGGGGTCACATTTATTGAGTGTTGCTCTTATAGCCTGTGCTGTTGGTGTTCTGTTCAGGAAGTTGTCTCCTGTGCCAATGAGTTACAGGCTCTTCCACACTTAACTTCTAACCGATTTAGTGTATCTGCTTTTTTTTTTTTTTTTTTTTTTTTTAGGTCTTTGATCCACATGCACTTTAGTTTTGTGCGGGGTGATACATATGGATCTATTTTCATTGTTCTGCATGTAGACATCCAGTTGGATCAGAACCATTTGTTGAAGATGCTGTCTTTTTTCGGTTGAATGGCTTTGGCTTCTTTGTGGAAAATCAGGAATTCATAGGCGTTTGGGTTTATATCTGGGTCTTCTATTCAGTTTAATTGATCCACCTTTCTGCTTCTATGCAAATACCATGCCGTTTTTATTACTATTGCTCTGTAGTACAGCTTGAGATCAGGGATGAAGATACCTCCAGATGATCTATTGTTGTACAGGATCATTTTGGAAATTCTGGGTTTTTTGTTTTTCCATATGAAGTTGAGAATTTTTCTTTCAAGGTCTGTAAAGAATTGTATTGGTATTTTAATGGGAATTGCATTGAATCTGTAGATTGCTTTTGGTAAGACGGTCATTTTTACTATGTTAATCCTACTGATCCATGAGCATGGAGATGTTTCCATCTTCTGATATCTTCTTCAATTTCTTTCTTCAGAGATTTGAAGTTTTTTTTCCAAAAGGTCTTTCATCTGCTTGCCTAAAGTAATCCCAAGGTACTTTATGTTATTAGTAGCTATTGTGAATGGTGGTGTTTTCCTGATTTCTTTCTTGGCCCTTTTGTCTTGTAAAGACTATTTTTTGTTTGTTGAAACATCTCATTTTGTAGACCAGAATAGTTTTCAACTTTTTAGGTGGTTGAGGCTTGTCATGTGGTCCTTTTGTCTCAATATCCTGAACTCTGTGGTCATAGTAATGAGCTATGATGTTTGACTCCCATATATCCATTACATGATTGTATATATTTTAATCAGCTTAATTTAAATAAAGATAATTAGAAATGTTGTTTTTATCTTGAGTGTCATTCAATTTACAAAGAAATGTGTCCGAATTTTTTTAATCCACGGTGAATGAACATTAAGTTAGCCATAGTTCTGTTGCTGTGAAGAAACATCATCACCAAGCCAACCATGAGAGAAGACAGCATGTAATTGAGGGCTTCCTTACAGTTTCAGAGGTTTGCTCCATTATCATTATGACCGAAAGCAAACATGGCAAGCACAGTGCTGGAGAAGTAGCTGTGTTCTACATCCTAATGTAAGAGAGTCCCAGAATGACAGAGACAAAGAGGCAGAGAGAACACAGAGAGAGTGAGAGTGAGAGCAAGAGAGAATGAAGATTCTGAGTGCTTTTGAATCCCCTAAGGCCATGCCAAGTGACATACTTCCTCTAACAAAGCCACATCTCATAATCAAAACACTATCAAAATTTCCACTCCCTATTGACTAAGTATTCAATTATATTAGCCTTTGGTCATCTTTCTTTTTTATATCAATTAGCAAAATTTAACATATTTAATATTCTTTTAAAAATTTATATTAGTTTACCAATGTTATATCCCAAGAGTGCCCACTTACTCCCCTCTTCCCATTTGGTCCCCCTTCCCCTCCTTCCCCATTCCCCTCTCCCTTTTCTCTAAGTAAAGGGAAGCTTTGCCCTTCTCCCACAATATTAACCTTCCCCTGCACATCAAGTCACATCAGGAGTGCACATATGTTCATCTCCTGGGGCCAGGCAAGGCAGCCTTGCCAGGAGGAAGTGATCCAAATGCAGTCAATAGAATCCATGTTAGAAACAGCCTTCCCCCCTTCATTCTCCCAAGCCTCCTATCTGCTACATTTGTGCAAGAGTGCTTAGGTCCAGGTCATGCATGTTTCTTGGTCGATGCTTTAATCTCTGAAAGCCCCATGTGACTTGGTTAGTGTCTCTGTCAGTCTTCTTGTGACGTTCCTGTCCCCTTCAGGTCCTTCCATCTTTCCCCTAACACTTTCACAGGACCCCCCTAATTTCCTCCCCATGCTTGGCTACAAGTCCTGGCATCTGTGTCTACTTCTAAAGGTGGAGGGTGCAGGGAGTTCTTGAAGACTGAAATGACCACCTCCTAGCCAGGCAGGAGTAGTGGAAGGAGGAGATCAACAAACTACTGACAAAATCATGTGAACCAAAAATTACCCTGCCTATAAGAAATGTAGGGGTAAGGAGGGAACAAAGATAGAGAGAAAGGCCCAACCTGAGACCCACCCCACTGTAAAGAGCCAGACCCAGACACTAAAAATGATACTCTGCTATGCTTTTAGACAGGAGCTTAACTTGACTATCTTCTGGGAGGCTCCAGCCAACAGTAGATTTAGACAGATGCTGGACTTACAGCCAAGCATGGGCACCATTCTTAGGTGAAAGATGTTTTCATCTTTTCTTTTTCTCCTCCTTCAGGTTTCACTCATTCCGCACCTATTTTCCAAGTTACACCTTCCACATTTTTGCATTCTATAATCGCCCTGGGATAATAAGCAGGAAAGCTTTCTCTCCCTTTCAGTATTCATTGGTTTCAAGAGTCTGTGTGGATTATCCAGGCTAACTTCCTTGGGTCAAGATCTTCACATTAGCATATTTGTAAATCCTCTTATTGTGTGAGGGACATTTTCAATATGCTGCTGTCAGAGAGTTATTTTTGTAGCTGTTGTTGTTTGAACAAAAGGTACAAATTTTTCTCTTTTTGGGCTGTTAGCAGCTTATGATTCATTGTAGAGAATCATTAATTCAACGAGAGATGATTGAAACTCACCTTTCCACTTATTTGTAGTATGTTAATCTCAGTGCAAATGTATTTCATAAGGTTTATGCAAAGTAAATGGCATAATGTCATTTTACATTATTTTCCAGATTTATAGTTCAAATAGGAGACAGAATTTAGTAATTAATACCTTATTCCTGCCAACTTTCAAAGTAACCATTTCACTCTACATGCTTTAAAGGATAACATGTGTATGCATTTATTAACTTAGGAATTGAAATCTAATCGGACAGTTTAATCCGTTGTTACACTGCCAGTTACAGCTCCATATATTCCATCTCTGTCCAGATGCATTTAATCTGATAGTATAAAGTTAATGACGTTTGAATTTTTTTTAAATGAAGTAGTTCTCTATTTTGTGAACTCATGTTTCAGGCATGGTGTCACTCTCTAAAGTACGGAAGAGAAAAGCAGGTTCATGTATCTAAGGCTGACTATTACAAGAAAACACACACTGATGTGAGAATCTACTCTTGGGTTCATGGATTAGTTTTAGTACAGCTGTGTTGAACACCAACAATTTCCTTCAAAGTGCTAGTTTAAAGTCACACAATATGAGCCAATATACTATTTCATGTTATATATGACATGATGTTACAAAACACACACACACACACAATCTCTGTGGTATGTGGTCTTGCTCATAATGAAGTGGTTAATAAACCCCAAACATTCAACTCTTGATGTGTTTCTCATGATTTGGGGAGTTATATCACTGTCATTAAGATATACTTTTTTTCTTTCCTGCCTTCCATTTTTCTTGCCAATTCATAAGTTCTAGCCACAACACTATTTTGATTTTATTTTACATTTTTAAAATATATATCTATTTATTATAATTTTTTCACTTTTGTATCCCCATTGTAGCCCGTTCCCTCTTCTCCTCCTAATCCCACCCACTCTCCCTCTTTTCCCCCCTATGCCCTTTCCCAGGTGCCCTGATAGTGAAAGACCTTTCCTTCTATCTGACCTAGCCTAGCAAGTCTCATCAAGGCCTGCTGCATCATCTTCCTTTGTGGCCTGGCAAGGGAGGTGATCAAAGAGCTGGCCACTGAGTTCATGTCAGAGACAGCCCCTGTGCCCCTTACTAGGTACCCATGTGGAATCTGAACAATCTATAAGCTTCCTCTGAGCAAGGGGTCTACTTCCACTCCATGCATTGTCCTTGGTTGGAATATTGGTCAATTCAGGACACCTGTTTTGGGGCCCTGTTCTTTTGACTCTGTTGATATCCTTGTGGAGTTTATGTCCCCTCCAGGTCTTCCAAGCTCCCTCTTCTTCGATAACGTTTCCCACACTATGCCCAAATTAGAGTCTGTCAGAGGTCACCTGTGAAAGGCTCCTGAATTGTTCCTCATCTTCTACTTCAAACCTATACTGTTTGCCCTTCTGAGTGAGGTTTCAGCCTCTTCTCTAGGGTCCTTGTTGTTTACCTTCTTTAGGGCTAAATATTTTAGTATGTTTATCCTATATTATATAGCTAATATCCATTTATAAGTGAATATATACCAAATGTGTCTTTCTGTTTCTGTTTTACCTCCCTCATGATGATCTCTTCTTGTTCCCACTATTTGCCTGCAAATTCCATGATTTCCTTGTTTTAAACTGCTGAGTAGTATTCCATTGTGTAAATATACCACACTTTCTGTATCTGTTCCTCAGTTGAGGGACATGTAGGTTGTTTCCAGATTCTGGTTATTACAAATAAAGCTGCTATGAACATAGTTGAGCAAATTATTGAATGGTAGGGCATCTTTTGGATATATGTCCTTACTGAATGGTAGGGCATCTTTTGGGTATACACCCAGGAGTGGTATAGCTGAATCTTGAAGTAGAACTATTACTCATTTTCTGAGAAAGTGACAGATTGATTTCCAAAGTGGTTGTACAAGTTTATATTCCCACCAGCAATGGACGAGGGTTCTCCTTTCTCCACAACCTCTCCAGCCTGTGTCATTCCATGAGTTTTTTTTTTTTTTTATTCTAGCCATTCTTATGAGTATGAGGTGAAATCTCAGCATCATTTTGATTTGCATTCCCTAATGACTTAAGAATGTTGAGCATTTTTTTCAGTGCTTCTCTGCCATTCAATATCCCTGTGTAGAGAATTCCCTGTTTAGTTCTGGCCCCATTTTTTTATATTTGTATCCCAGTTGTAGTCCCCTTCCATGTTCCCTCCCCATTTTTTAATTGGATTACTTGGTTTGTTGGTGTTTAACTTCCTCAATTCTTTATATTATGGATGTGAGGCCCAAGGAGGACTCTAACTTCCTGAAGGGGATGAAGAGAACTCAGGAAACCGATTATAGATGCAATAGCAAGAGGTTTATTCGAGCCATGGAGAGATGTGGCTGCCCCCCACAAAATCAACAAGGAACAGCAATGACAGGCAGAAGTCTGAGGTTTTAAGGGAAGGAGTGCAGGGAATCGTGGAGGTTGTAAGCTTGGCAACACTGGATTGGGTAGTAGACTTTTAAACTGATTGGTTCATTTTAGGCGCCAAGTCCATCTGATCCCGCCCCAATGTGGGTAGGGGAGCTGTTATGTCTGGACTGGTTACTAAGCAACATTATCTCTACTGCAGATCTGAACACTCCTCTAGAGCAGGGAGAAGACCTTTTGCATTCATTTGCAACAGAGTGGGGTTTGTTTCAATTTTCCTCCTGGAAAAGTATTGGGAGATCTTAGTTTAACATCGGGCATAGAGTTTATAAAGAAACCTGTAAAGCTAGCCTGTTCCTTTCATTGGATATTAGCCCTTTGTCAGATTTAGGATTTGTGAATATCTTTTTCCAGTCTGTAGGCTGTCATTTTGTTCTGTAGACAGTGTCCATTGCTTTACAGAAGCTTTTCAGTTTCATGAGGTCCCATTTGTTGATTGTTGGTGAGCCTGGCTGCTGGTGTTCTGTTCAGGAAGTTGTCTGCTGTGCCAATGAGGTAAAGGCTATTCCCTACTTTTTCTTCTAACAGATTTAGTGTGTCTGGTTTATGTTGAGGTCTTTGGTCCATTTGGACTCTAATTTTGTGCAGTGATATAAATATGAATCTCTTTGTATTTTTCTACATGTAGACATCCAGTTAGAATAGCACCATTTGTTGAAGATGCTATCTATTTTTACATTGTATGATTTTGGCTTCTTTGCCAAAAAATCAAGTATCCATAGGTGTGTGGGTTTATTTCTGGGTCTTCTGTTTGATTCCATTGATCCTCCTTTCTGTTTCTATGCCAGTAGCATACCGTTTTTATTACTCTTGCACCTTGAGATCTGGGATGGAAATACCTCCAGAATGACTTGATTTCAGCCCTGAGTTTTATTATTTCTGGTGTCTCTTCTTCTTGAGAGTGTTTCCTTTTTTGTTTTTGTTTGTTTGTTTGTTTTGTTTTTTCTAGTGCCTTCAGGTGTGCCATTAAGTTGCTTTTACGAGATACCTCGAACTTTTTTACGAAGATTCCTAGTGCTATGAACTTTCCTCTTAGCGATGCTTTCATCTGTCCCATAAGTTAGGGTAAGTTTTTCCTTAATTTTCATTAAATTCTAGGAAATCTTTAATTTCTTTATTTCCTCCTTGACACAGTTTTCATTGAGTAGAGAGCTATTCAATTTCCATGTGTTTGCAGGCTTTTTTGTTTTTTCTGTTATTAGTGAGGTCTAGTTTTACACCATGGTAGTCTGATATGATAAAAGGGATTATTTCATTCTTCTTATATCTCTTGATGCTTGCTTTGTCCCAGACTATATGATCAATATTGGTGAAGGTTCCATGAATAGCTGAGAAGAACATATACTCTTTTGTGTTTGGGTTTAGACCTCTGTAAATATCATTATTTCTCTGTTTAGCATCTGTCTCAATGATCTGTCCCTTGGTAAGGGTGGGATGTTGAAGTCTTCTGTTATTAAGGTGCTGGGATTAGTGTGTGATTTAAGCTTTACTAATGTTTCTTTGACAAATACAAGAGCCCTTGTGTTTAGTGCATAGATGTTCAGGATTGTGATGTCCTCCTGGTGGATTTTTCCTTTGATGAGAATGATGTGTCCCTTTCCATCTATTTTGATTAAGTTTGGTTGAAAGTCTATTTTGTTAGGTATTAAGATGTTACTGCAACTTGTTTCTTGGGTCCATTTGCTTGGAAAACATTTTTTCCAGCCATTTACTCTGAGGTAGTGCCTATATTTGTTTCAGAGGTGTGTTTCTTGAATGCAGCAGAATATTGAATCCTGTTTCAACAACTGCTCTTTTAGTCTTTGTCTTTTTATTAGAGAGTTGAGACCATCGATATTAATTGATATTAGTGACCCATGATTATTAGTTCTTGAATTGTGGACTTGGTGGTGATTGTGTGTTTGTGTGCTTATTTTCTTTTGCATTTTGATGTGATAATGTTTTTATCCTGTGTTTTCTTGGGTGTAATTGATCTCATTGGGTTGATGTTTTGCTTCTAGTATCTTCTGTAGAGCTGGAGTGCTATGTATATATTGTTTAAATTTAGTTTTGTCATGGAATATTTTGTTTTCTCCATCTATGTTGATTGATAGTTTTGCTGGATCTAGTAGTCTAGGTAAGCATCTGTGACCTCAGTGTCTGCATGATATCTGACCAAGCCCTTCTTGCTTTCATAGTTTCTGTTGAGAAGTCTGATGTGATTCTAAAAGATTTGCCTTTTGTTGTTGTTGTTACTTGGCTTTTTCCCTTGACGGTTTTAGTATTTTTCTTTGTTCTGTAGATTTAGTGTTTTAATTATTAAGTGGTGAGAGGATTTTCTTTTTTCCTCTGGTCTATTTGGTGTTCTTTAGGCAACTTGTATCTTTATGAACATCTCTTTTTTAAGGTAGGAGAAATTTTCTTCTATGATTTTCTTGAAAATATTTTCTGGGCCTTGGAGCCTGGAATCTTCTTTTTCATCTATTTCTATTATTCTTAGGTTTCATCTTTTCATGGTATCTTTGATTTCATGCATGTTTTGTGTTTGTAACTTTTCTGATTTTATTTTTTCTTTGAAAGATGGATCTATTTCTGCAGTTATATCTTCAAGCACCTGAGATTCTCTTTTCTATCTCTTGTATTCTGTTGGTGATGCTTACCTCTGTGGTTCATGATCTCCTCTCTAAGTTCTTCAGTACAAGTATTTTCTTTGTTTGTGTTTTCTTTATTGATTCTAATTCTGTTTTCATGTCTTGGACCATATTCTTCATCAGTTTGAATGTGGAATCCTGTCTTTACATGATGGCCTCTATTTGTTGTTTTTGTTCATTTTCACTTTATGTTCCTTGAATAACTGCATAACTATAGACTTGAGATGATTTTTCCTGTGTTTCAGGTACAATGGAATATCTGTTGATATTTGAAGATTCTGTTGAAGCCATTTTGTCTTTGTTTTTGTTGCCTGTATTCTTACGCCAGCCTTGAGCCATCTGCTTGTCTGTAGCCTTGACTGATAATTCCTGGAGCCTGTACTATAGAATATTTCCACCTGTTCCTGGAGTCTTTAGTAGTCTCCCTGGATGCGCTGTCTCTGCTGGCTCCCTATTTGTGACCCAGGTAGCTGGGGCACAGGTGGAAAGATCTCTGAGTCTAGAGCTGCTCCAATGTCTCAGTGACTTCCTTGAAATCGTGGAGGATAGGATTTGGGTCCCAGGCCCGGCTCAGCTCCACTGTGATCACTGGCTGTGCTGGCCATGTTGTTTCTGACCCAGGTGGATTAGGCTACTAGGGAGCAGGAAGAAAGATTTCCAAGCCTAGAGCTTCTCCAGTGCTCCCCAGTCCTCCTTGGGGAGCAGGGCAGTGGAACTTGGGTCAGATGGCTGGCTCAGCAATGCTGGGTTCTCTGTTTGTGTTGGGCTAGCTGACTCTGATTTATGTGAGCCAGGCTGCTGGGGCACTGGCAGACAGACCTCTGTGTCTAGAGCTGCTCCTGCATCCTACAGGCTTCGTACAGATGGTGGGAAATGGAACCTGGGTCCCAAGCCTAGCTTGGCTCTGCTGTGTTTGCTCTCTGTGGTGTTCTGGCTGATTCTGACCTGGTGAGCCAGGCAGGTGGGGAGTAAGCAGAATGGAGCCTCGCCTCCCCCACAGTATCAGAATGTATCTCCTCCGCTGGACAGTGAGAGTGAGAGCCACTCGCCGATGTGACCAGGAAGGTGTCCACAGGATGTTGAGTGAAGTCTCCTGGGTTTGGATACAGGAGCCTCTAGTACCCAGAAGGTGTCCACAGGACTGTGAGAGTGGGTGCCCAAGTTTGGAGTCTTATCCTCAGTACAGGATGGTATTCACTTCACAGGCAGTGAGAGTGAGTGCCAAGGTTTGAGCCACTAGGCTCTGGTCTCATAAGGCTGAGGGTCAGAACTGTGTGGGCTGCTGATGCCTGTCCCAGGAAGGTATCCACACATGGTGGGTTTGGGCAAGTAACCTAGGGCTGCAGCCAAGGGAACTGCTGCTGGTCCTAGGAAGTTATCCAAACAAACATGGTAAGATTGGGTAGGTGGCCTAGGGCTGTGGCAGTGCTGGGCAGGAGCCAGGAAATTTTTCCTGGTATTAGCTGATTGACTTAAAGAAGGACCTTTGGGTATCCCTGTGGATTCTCCTCTTACCTGAGAAATAGAGATGTCAGGGTTTGGGAGTCCACAGTACAGCTTGCTGGTCACCCTGCTCTCACTGCTAGGTTGCTGTTCAGATACTCTGTGTAGTCCACACTGCCATCTTGGATCCCCTCTTGCTTAACCACAATATTATTTTGGTATATGAAAGAGTGTGTAAATAATTTATTGACTTTTAGAAAAAATATTAAACTCAAATTCCTTTGTAAAATGCCAGGCTGTTTCATATTTTTGTTGTTGTTGTTAGTATGTTGAAACAGTTTATATGGGCATTTTTAATCATACTTATCTTTTGCTTATATATAATGATTTCTGATTTGCTTGTATATAATAGTTTCTGATTTCTTATGCTGTGTTGCTGTGTGTGTGTGTGTTTGTATGTTGTGTGTGTATATATTTGTGTTATGTGTTTTTGTTACTTTGCTTATTTTGTTTTGTTCTTCTTTGGTTGTTTTTTTATTGGCCTGATTGATATATTAAGAGAGATAGAAGGAAGGCATGGAGTTGTAAGGGTGAGGACAATCTGGAAGGATATGAGTGAGGGAATCCATAATCAGAATATATTACATAAAAATAAATTTATTTTCAATTAAAATTGGATTCATGAAAAATTTGCCTCTCTCTAGTCCAAAACATATTGTTTTCCATAAATTATCAACTTCACACTCTTGTTTTTTTCCTTACATGATAACAAGAAAAACAGCAACAATATCAACAACAGCAATAGCAACAGTAATAGTAATAAAAGAAAATATGGTGTCTCATAGCCCAGTGAACTTATTTATGTTCTTATAAAAGATTATTACCCCTCTTCAGTCCTATATGTAAACTTAGAATGTCAGAAACCATCACTCACTCTATTCTTCTGTTTTTTTTTTTTGTACCAACATTTTATTTGAATAATGATTCCAAATATCAGAATGGACCAAAGTGATTCATGAAGCTTCATTTTATGTAACCCAATAATACATTGCTGGCTAAATGTCAGTCTGGGCTGGACATTTGTTTCTGACTGTCTTATGTGAAAATCTTTCAATATTTCAGCCTTACATATTAGATTTTCTAAAATTATAGTTGTCAATGTTTTTGTCCGTTGTGTCTTAGCTGTTCTGTCATTAATTTTGTCAAAATTTACACTAAGCTATTTATCTTTATCTGTCAAGGTAATTATAAACATATTTGGCCATTTGTCTGTGAATTTCATGTGTCCTGACATGTGTATTAGTTTAAATTTCAATATTGCTCACTCATTCTTATTGATGTTTGTAATAGGTTTCTATTCTATTACATATAATTCATCACAGTTATATTCTTCTTAACAGATACATAGCTGATGATTTCTCCATTCTTATCTGATTTCTGGTCCAGGTTTATTTACAGACATATCTTAAGACATATCAAATGTATTCTGAGAGAGTTGTCTTATATTTTTATGGACTTTGAAAAACTGTAAGATTCATATACAGTTAGAAATACTAATTACATCGTTGAAGTTTTCTAAAGCAAGACTTCTCCTTTTAGGAAGTATATTTTTAAATATCAATATAGCCAGAAGTTGCAAGATCTTTTGAGTGTTAAATTTCTCTCTTTGTCTTTGTATTTTCAAGGAATGTGGTCATCCATTTGCTTGCAAGTTCCATGATTTCCTTGTTTTTGATAGCGGAGTAGTATTTAAGTTGTGTAAATGTACCACAACTTCTGTATCCATTCTTTGGTTCATGGACATATAGGCTATTTGCAGATTATGGCTATTAGAAATAAAGCTTCTATGAATATAGTTGAGCGAATGTCCTTGTTGTATAGTTGAGCATCTTTTGGGTATATGCCCTAGAGTGGTAAAGCTGGGCCTTGAGGTAGAGCTATTCCCAATTTTCTGCGAAAACTTCAGATGGATTTCCAAAATGGTTATATAAGGTTGCACTCCCACCAGCAATGGAGGGAGGTTCCCCTTCTTCCTCACCCTTGACAGCATATACTGTCACTTGAGTTTTTGAACTTAACCATTTTGATGGATATAAGATGGAATCTCAGAGTCATTTTGATTTGATGCCTACTGTTTTTAAGCATTTCCTTAAGTGCTTCTCAGCCATTTGAAAGTGGTGTACATTTTGTACCCCATTTTGTTTCTGTTTTTTTGTTTTTGGTGTTTAAATTTTGCATTCTTCATATATTTTTTTAATATTATCCATTTATGGGATGGAGGATTGGTGAAGATGTTTTCCCAGTCTACAGAGTTTCATTTCGTTCTATTGACAGTGTCCTTTGCCTTACATAAGCTTTTTAATTTTATGAGGTCTCATTTATTAATTTTTGATCTTAGAGCTTGAGCTGTTGATGTTCTATTCAGGAAGTTATCTCCTGTGCCAATGAGTTCAAGATTCTTGCCCAATTTCTCTTCTAGTAGATTTAGTGCATCTGGTTTCATGTTGAGGTCTTTGATCCACTTGGACTTGAGTTTTAGCCTGAGTAATAATTATGGATATATTTGTATTTTTCTACATGTAGACATCCAGTTAGACCAGTACCACTTGTTGAGCAGGCTTTTATTTATTTTTTCCATTTTATGATTTTTGGATCTTTGTCAAAAATCAAGTTTTTGTGTATATGTATAAATGTGTGTTTCCTCCTGGATTTTTTTATTCAATCCCATTTACCAATTTGTCTATTTCTATGCCAGTGCCTTGCAGTTTTTATTACCATTGCTCTGTAGTATAGGTTGAAGTAAGGAATGGAGATACCTCCAGAAGTTTTTTATTGTATACGATTGTTTTTGCTTTTCTGTTTTTTGTTTTGTTTTTCCGTATAAAGTGTCAAATTTTCCTTTCAAGGTCTTCAAAGAATTGTGCAGGAATCATCCAGAGTGAAATAACCCAGACACAGAAAGACAGACATGGTATGTACTCATTTATAAGAGGATTTTAGCCATATAGTACAAAGTAGACATACTATAATTCACAGCCCAAAGAAGAAAACTAACAAAGAGGACCTAAGGGAAGATGCTTAAATCTCACTCAGAAGGGAAAATAGAATAGACTGCAAACAGAGCTAAAGAAAGAAAACAAGGTAAGAAAGGGAACAAAGAGAAATGAGGGTGGAGTCCAAACTTGGTAAGGACACAGACTGGAAGAAAGAGGTCCTTCAGAAAAAGAAACCATGGGCAGACGCATCTCTATGGCAAGCTGGAGACTTAAGACAGGATAAATTTCTTGGAGGATATGAGGGTGACTCTAAATGAGACTCCTACTAGCACGGGTCATGGATATAGTACTCAGGACTCCTAGTGAAGGGAGGAGATCACCAACCCACCTACAAAAACATTGACCCTACCTCCACTACGTGCAGGGATAAAGACAGAGCAGAGATTGAGGAAATGTCCAACCAATGCCTGGCTCAAACTGAGACCCACCCCATGGAAAAGAGACAACCTCTAACACTATTAAGGATGTTCTGCTATACTCACATACAGCAGCCTAGCATAGCTGTTCTCTGAGAGGCTCCACCTAGCAGCAGATTGAAAAAGATGCTGAAACCCCCAGCCAAACATAAGGCAAAGCATAGGGGGTCTTGTGGAAAAGTGGGAGGAAGGATAGAAAGATGTAATGGTGCCAGGAGCTCCAAGAAAACTAAAAGAGGCAACTAACCTGGGCCAAGAGGGTCTTGTGAAGAATGAAGCACCACCTAAGGACTATGCATACACTGAATCTAGACCCCCTTGCCCAGGTGTAGCAGGGAGGCAACTCAGGTTTCATGTAGCTTCCCTAGTATAAGGAGTTAAGGCTGTCTCTGACATGGATTCTGTTCCCTGTTTTGCTATCATTCTCTCCTGGTGGGACTCCATAGCACTCAGTCTCTTAATGAGACTTAATGAATAGGGCTGAGTGGAGTCTCTTCTTATCTGTGGAATAGGGACAAGGGGAGGAGGAATGAGGGAGGGAGAGTGAGATCCAGGGGAGAGGAGGGAGCTTTGAACTAGATGTAAAATGAATAAATACATAAATAAATAAATTTAAATAAACAGAAATATGATCATGTAAGCTGATTGTTTCAACTCATTGCCTTGTAGGTTTTATGCCTGCTGTATATTCTAATGCATTTAAATTACACATAGTTAATATCTATAAAATATGAAAGATCATTAAATACATAAAGTCTCAAATTTCTGACAAATCTCTACACCTTTTGCAATCGTTTAATTCAAATTATAAAACATTAACATTGATACTTTTGTTTTTAAAATCATTATTATTTTTCTTATATTAGGGAGTCTATGTTGCCCGTTTGAATAAATTAAATATAATTTCTCTATCATATACTTAAATGCCAAGTCATTAAGAAAATTTCACTTTTTATATTGCTGTTAACCAGAATGTACAATTTAAAGATATACCACATTTGCAATAAACTTATGTTAGAGAGGAGTTAGAAAGTAGATTCATAAGTCCCTCAGGTGTATCCTCCAGAAGAAAAGCACCAAATTAATTAATTAAGCAATTAATTAAACAATAAAGAAAAGTAGTATGCACATGCAATAGTCAGAAATAAAATTCCATTGATTGTGCACCTTAAAGAATGTTCAATTAATCATATGCTGATGGTTATTGTGTTGTTTTCTTTATCCCAATGACTATGAATTTCATAAGCTTTCATGTAGAAGATTTTAAGTCAAAATATATTCATTTCTCTTGTATAAGTATACCATGTATGTGCATATACCTCCGTGTGTATAAATCAGTGTTTCATGGACCATATGACAAGTGTATGGATTAAGTGCATTAGAATTACCAAATGTTTTTCTATAGATATTTTACAACTTAAAATATTAATTTCAAGCAGTGCACCAGGAAACTGCTTAACATTCAGCGCTATTTTATATTGTAGCAATTCTAGATTCTGTATAACTGCATCTCACTGCCGATTAATATAATTAATGCAACTCTTTATGTGACAATTGGTCATTATGTAACACAATTTCCACAGAATTACTTATTCAATATTTTAATCAGTGTGTGCTATGCTCTTTGTAGTCTTTTCATAGAGAGAGATTTGGGAGATGACTATACATTTTGAATAAATAGTCTGTATCATATAAATGTACTTACAGAAAAGTTTCGTGATATAGTGGTAATGTGTTCATTGGAAGAACAAACTTTCACAATTTGGATCAACTGGCATTTATTAGTCTTCTTTAAACATTTCATTCTGCATGTGCTCTACTTAGAAATATCTCTCTGTACGGGCTGGCTCTTTGATCACCTCCCCCTGAGGGGAGGCAGCCTTACTAGGCCACAGAGGAATACAGTGCAGCCAGTCCTAATGAGACTTGATAGGCTAAGGTCAGATGGAAGGGGAAGAGGACCTCCCCTCTCAGTGGACTGGGGAAGGGCCAGAGGAGAAGGCAGGGGCAGGAGGATTAGGGAAGTAAAGGGAGGGGGCTACAGCTAGATACAAAATGAATAAACTGTAATTAATAATAAATACATTTTTTAAAAAAAGAAATATCTCCTTATAAATTATTGCAAATATTTTTCGTATATTTAAAAAGTTATATATTTGCAGTCTTTAATATTAGGTATTTAATGTGTTGTAAAAATAAATAACATCAATTATATAAATTGTCTTTCAGAAATGTGCATAACACTAAATCAATTTCCTCTTACTTCAGATCAGAATTCGCATCATACTAAAGCAAATAAACTCTTTTTCTTGGATTTTCTATCATTTCTTGGAAAATATTGACAACTTAAACAAATATTCATGTCTATGATGCTGCTTCACTGCATATTGTGTCTCTTTTACTTTTACAATATAATGATGAAGGATGTATATTATGTCTTGTAATAAACTGGCATTCTTCTAGATTTATATATTTTTCAGTTTTATTTGATAATCATGTATGTTTGCCAGAAATATTAAGATTATCTTCTTCCAATTAAAATATCAACTTATTATCATTTAACAGGATTTATATGAAACTTTTCAAATTTTTATTTTCCTTTGTTTATTCTGTTTATATGAACTTAAATTTTCCTTTGGCCATTTTTTTACTGCAGTAAAATTAACTTTAAATATTTCTTTAAATTAATTTCCTTGGCGTACTGATCCATTAGTGATATGTTTGGATCACACAGTAGTTTAATTTGTTGAGAAAACTTAATCTTACTTTCCTTGGTGGTTGCATTAGTTTTAGTTCCCTGCAACTGTGTAAAGTCACTCATTTTCTGCACATCATCATCAGTAGTTGTTTTATTCAGTCCTTCTGATATTACTTACTTTTTCTAGAGTAAACTATATTTGTTGTGCATTAAATTTGCACACCATGATCACTGTTAGATAAGACATTTTCATATACTACTTGGTAATTAATAAGTCTTTGCAAAATGACTACTGAAATCCCGAATCTATTATAAAAACGTAATTTATTTCTGTTGAGTTTTGAAAATCCTGGTGTCTTTTAGGTATCAATAAATTTATATTATCTATCTGTCTGTCTGTCTGTCTGTCTGTCTGTCTGTCTGTCTCTCTATCTATGTATCTATCTACCTACCTATATAGTTTATCAGCATTTTCTCATGATTTGTAGGTTGTTTCATTGTTCTGTTATAATATTTTTGAAAAGGAACTATGACTATTTTTGTGTATATATACATATAGAATATTTTCAGATTTTCAGTGATTTAGGAAATTTATATTTAAAAAATCTTGCTTGTTCAAATATTTTAATTGTTATTTTTTCCATTTATTCTTTTTATATATTTCATACCATCCATCATTTTCCCTCCCTCTTTTCCTCCTAGTGCCTCTTGTCTGACTCACCTCCTCCCCTTCTCGCCTTCCCTTCAGAAAAGGGAAGTTCTCTCAGGGTTGTCAACCAGACATGGGATTATCATCCCCTCACCAGGGAAGATAGAAACATTTACAGTTAGTGTCTTTAGGCTACAAACCAAGGGTGTAGGAGGGCTTTGAGGGCAGGTGAGCCTCTTGCCTGTTCTGGCTGGCACACCCTGCTCATGAGCAGGGGATATCCCTGTTCCAATGTTTCAAAGCATTCCTCTATGTTTATTTTTCAAGTAGTATAAAGTTTCATATGTCAACTTTCTAGTTCATCTATTTTGAGTTAACTCCATAGTGAAAAAGTTTGTTGTCTAGTTAAGTTTTATGCACATGGGTATTTGATATTTTTAGCAGCATTTATAAGAATTACTGTCCTTTTTACAATTCATTTCAAAGCAATGATTCAGAGCCTTTGTCAAAATCATTTATTCTATAGATAAATAAGATTACTTATATGCTTGTATGTGCCACTAACTTATGAGTCTGATTTTTTCCAGTATTATCTATCTATTTATCTGTCTGTCTGTCTAGCTATCTATTATCTATATAAATATATGCATGCATATTTATTATTTTTAAATTTATTTATATTTTATTAATCACAGTTTATTCACTTTGTATCCCAACTGTAACCTCTTCCCTCATCAACGTCCCTCATCTCCTCCCATGCCCCTCTTCCAGTCCATGGATAGGGGAGGTTCTCCTCCCCTTCCCTCTGACCCTAGCCTATCAGATCTCATCAGGACTGGCTGCATTGTCTTCCTCTGTGGACTGGTAGGGCTGCTCCCATCTCAGGGGGAGGTGATCAGAGAGTCAACCACTGAGTTCATGTCAGAGACAGTCCCTGTTCCCATTGCTAGGGAACCTACTTGGACATTGAGCTGCCATGGGCTACATCTGAGTAGGGGTTCTAGGTGATCCCCATGGCTGGTCCTTGATTGGAGTATCAGTCTCAGAAAAGACCACTGTGCCCAGAGTTTTTGGTCCTGTTGCTCTCCTTGGGGAGCTCCTGTCCCTTCCAGCTCTTTCAATCTCTCCCTTCTTTCATAAGATTCCCTGCACTCTGCCCAAAGATCCAGCTATACCACTCTTAGGCATATATACAAAATACAGGATGATAGATAGTAATTGTGGGTAGAGAAGATAAAGCAGAAATGATGAAAATTCAGTGCTTATATATAAAATTCACAAAATAAAGTCAATCTAAATAGATATTTCATAATAACTAAAGAAAATTTAGCTTCTATTTGAAAACTGGCAAAACAGAAAAACTTGTAAGTAAAATAAAAACAAAAGTATAGCTATTAAGCTACATCAAAAGGAAAGGTAGTATATTTTCAAGAAAGAGGAAGGAAATTCCTTACTATAGATATGGCTCATAAATAATAATTGACAGACAAGTAGGAAATGGTTACTTAAAATTCTTCAAAGAAAATCTCTAGATACACTATATAGTGTTCACAGACTCACAGATCCAGAGATGTGCTTTGGCAATTTAAGTGACATTAAGTATTTGCAGAATGAATAGCATAGGCCATGCAAATGGGTTTTTGACAAATCTGAAGAGGTCTTCAAATATTTTAATAAATAAAGCAATTATTTTACTATTTTTATAATTTATTCAATTTATATCACAATTGTAGCCCCCTCCCCATCTCCTCCCAGTCTCACCATCCCTCCCTATTCCACACTATCCCCCTACCCTAGATCACAGTAAGGGGGAGACCTCCTCTCTTACAATCTGACCCTAGCGTGTATCAAGTCTCATCAGGATTGCCTGTATCTTCTTCCTCTGTGGTCTGGCAATGCCAGCCCACTACAGGGAAGTGATCAAAGAGTGAGTAAAAGAGTCCAAGACAAAGATAACCCCTGCTTCCCTTGCTAGGGAACTCACATGAAGACTGAGCTGCCTTTTGCATACATCTAAGCAGGAGGTCTTGATCCTCTCCATGCATGGTCATTAGTTGTTGCATCAGTCTTTGCAGGACACCCTGGGCACAGATTTTTGGATTCTGTTGGTCTCCTTGTGGAGCTTCTGACCCTCTGGATCCTTCTATCCCCCAACTCATCCCTAAGACAGCCTGACCTCTGTCCAAAGTTTGACTGTGAGTCTCAGCATCTGTTTTAATTCCTGTTGGATGGGAGCCTTTCTGAGGACATCTATGATTGGTCCCCATCCTGTTTCTTCTCTTCAACTCCGTTCAGTGTCTATTCTGTTTTCCCTTCTGAATGAGAATTAAGTATCTTCCATAGGGTCCTTCTTGTTATTGAGCTTCTTTATCTGTGGATTTTAGTATGGTTATCCTAAATTAGATGGCTAATGTCTACTTATAATGGACTATATCATATGTCTCTTTCTGTTTCTGGTTTACCTCACTCAGGATGATCTTTTCTATTTCTACTCATTTGCCTAAAAATTTTGAATTCCTGGTTTTAATAACTGCATAGTATTCCATTGTGTAAATGTACCACGATTACCTTATCCTTTCTTCAGTTGAGGACATAAATGTTGTTTCCAAATTCTGGCTATTGTGAATAAAGAAAGCTGCTATGAACATAGTTGAGCAAATGTCTTTGTTGTATGGTGGAGCAGCTTTTGTGTATATGCCCAGAACTTCTGTGCTGGGTCTTGGGGGTAGCACTATTCCCAATTTTTTTGAGAAAGCGCAAGAATGATTTCCAAAGTGATTGTACAAGTTTGCATTCGCATCAGCAATGGAGGAGGGTTCCCCTTTCTCCACAACCTCACCACCATGTGCAGTCATTTGAGATTCAATCTTTGCCATTCAGATGGGTATAAGGTGAAATCTCAGAGTCCTTTTCACATGCATTTCCCTCATGACTAAGAACCTTAAGCATTTCTTTAATTGTTTCCCCTCCCCTTGATATTCTTCTGTTGAGAATATCTGTTTAGCTCTGTAACCCATTTTTAATTGGGGTATTTGGTTTGTTGGTGTTTAATTTCTTGATTTCTTTATACACTTTGCTTTTTAGCCCTCTGCCAGTTATTGGGTTGCTGAATATTTTTTTCTCAGTCTGTAGACCGTCATTTTCTTGTGTTGGCCATGTCCTTTGCTTTACAGAAGATTTTCAGTTTCTTGAGGTCTCATTTATTAATTGTTGATCTTAGAGCCTGTGCTATTGGTGTTCTTTCCAGGAAGTTGTTTCCTGTGCAGATGATTTCAAGGCTCTTCTCCACCTTTTCTTTTCACAGATTTAGTGTCTATTTCTTTTTGTTGAGGTCTTTGATGCACTTGGACTTTAGTTTAGTTCAGGGTTGTAAATATGTATCTATTTGCATTTTTCTTCATGTTGATGTCTATTAGAGCAGCACTGTTTGCTGAAGTAGCACCCTTTTGTCCATTGATGATTTTGGCTTCCTTTTAAAAAATTAAGTGTGTGTGGGTTTATTTCTGGCTCTTCAATTCAATTTTCTTGATCCTCCAGTCTGTTTCAATGCCAGTACCATGCTGTTTATATTACTGTTGCTCTATTGAATTGAAAATACTGCTTGAATTCAGGGACAGAGATATCTTTTGCTGTACAAGATTGTTTTAGCTATTCTGGTTTTTTTTCTTTTTTCCATGTGAATTTTTCTTTCAGAGTCTGTAAAGAATTAAAACTCAGTAAGTTAAACGAAAAGAAATGTGCAAAAGAAAATCATTTGGCCATCGATATTTTTTTTTCCTTTTAAGGAAAAATCTAAACTGTGATGAAGGTGTTTTTTTTTGTTGTTTTTTTTTTAGAATATTTTCTACAAAATGTTATAATTGTCCCCTGCAATAGTTATAAATTTAGACAAATAAATTATTTATATTTATACAGGAAATTGGAAAGTTTGAAAATTTAATTCACAGCAAAATCAACTGATATGGGTGGTTTTTCATGGAGTGATAGGAACATACAGATTTAAAAATGGGGTAGTTCTCTTATGATTATTAAGTGGTGAATAAAACAACTTCAATCATCATGCCAAAGTGTCACACAGTTTAATAAAATAATGAAACACTTTTGTTGACAGTTTGATGAAAGTTTATCTGTCCAAAATGGCACATATCCTACAGGCAGACATCTTATAAACACTGTGAATTAATTGCCTTATCAACATTATTTTAAATCATCTTACATCAAATTTTCAGAATCAAAGATATTTTATCACCCATACCAAAAAAATATTTCATGTTTGATGACTAAAGTGCTTTAAATTTTACATATGAATGTATAAATTATATACTCTTAAAATATTTCTTCAAAGACTTTTTCATTCATAACAGTAAAATCACTGTGTCAAAGCTCAAAAATAGTAATTTGAGGCATATAGGATTTTATGTTCTGATGGTAAGTAGAAGTGAAGAGTTCCTTGAAAAGAATCAAGAGTGACAGAGATAATCATGGTGATAATGACATATATTTCTCCATAATCTGTACTTTGTTCAAATGCTATTTCTCAGGGTAAAAATATTTAGTGTCAAATTTCAATTAATACATGTCACAAAAAACTTTTGATCACTGTGAGAGTTGTGGGAAAAGACAAATAACGGGGAAACTAATGGTATAAACAAGATAAATGGGGATACTAATATCCCTGGTAGAAATTATCTAATGATATAATGTCTGCTTAAAACTTTAATATTTTTTTTAAGGACCAGTAGAATGTATCTTACTTTAGAAAACCCTCACAGCTACATACCATGAGCATATCATTATCTAAGATGAAATCACTTATGATATTGTTACACTGTGTTTTACTTGACATACTATAGTCCAATTGCAGTGAAAGTAATAGACTCTTTTTGAAATGAATTTTATTCTATTCTTTATATTCATACACAATAAGGACATTTGCTCAACCATGTTTGTAGCAGCTTTATTTGTAATACCTAGAACCTGGAAACAACCCAGATGTCCATCAATGGAAGAATGGCTAAAGAAATTGTGGTACATCTACACAATGGAATATACTCAGCAATTAAAAACAAGAAAATCATGAAATTTGCAGGCGAATGGTAGGGCCTAGAAAAGATCATCCTGAATGAGGTATCCCAGACGCAAAAAGACTCACACAGTATATACTCACTTACAAGTGAATACTAGACTTATAAGATAGAATAAACATACTAAAATCTGTACACCTAAAGAAGCTAAACAAGAAGGAGGATTCAGGAAAAGATGATCAAACCTCACTTAGAAAGACAAATGGGATAGACATCGGAAGTAGGAGAAAACAAGAAACAGGACAGAAGCCTACCACAGAGGGCTTCTGAAAGACTCTACCTAGCAGTGTATCAAAGTAGATGCTGAAACTCATAACCAAACTTTGGGCAGAGTGCAGGGATGGTCAGTACCAAGGAACCATGACTTGGGGCCCAGTATTAAATTGCTACTTACAGAATCATATTGGCATGTTGGAAGAGCTATGTAGGAACATTGTATAACACAGTATTTACAGAGTCTGACAACTCAAATCACAATCCTTAGAAGTAATAGCTTGTCAGCCTCTACTGACCAGAAATGTTGAAGAGTAAGTGTTGAAGGAGCTCATTTGTGACACCACACAGAAGAGAGAAAAAAGAAAGATAATTATGTGGCTGGAACTCAGGACAGTCTAGATAGAAACATCAGTATGCAGTCTCAGGAAAGAGACTATTAGCTAAAGTGCAAAATTAAATTCGCAGTTGATATGTCAGAACAGGACCAACATAAGATGACAAAGTTGAAATTTTTATATATACCATACCACATATTTGCATGTATGAATTTAACATATAAGAAGCTCATGAGTAGAAGTTTAGAGTGAGCAAGGTAAAGGTGAATGAGGCAGATGTCTGCACTGTGGTAGAGGAAGTCAATTGTTTTCCTGCTTTTCCACAGGTATATTAAACCACAGTAATCATAATTATACAGAGAAAGTACACAAAACATTAGATCTGCTCAGGCAGCAGTGAACATTATTTTATTAAAACATAAAAGAGATGTAAATGTGCATAGAGTCTAAAAGGTCAAGAATAATGCAGAAAAGGTAAAAATAACAAGCAATGATGGAAGTCCCTTATTACATGAAATGAGCTAGTTATGATACAACCAATATGCAAGATAATGACATATCATCGTAAAATTGACATATATATATATATATATATCATTACTTTATAAAAAAATTGAATCTCATTTTAAAAAGCAATTATTTATATTTGAGACAGGGTTTCTCTGTAGCCCTGGTTTTCCTGGAACTCACTTTGAAGTTCAATATAGCCTCAAACTCACAGAGATCTGCCTGCCTCTGCCTCCTGAATGCTGGGCTTAAAGGCATGTGCCACCACAGTACAGCCAGTTTTTTCTACAGACAATATAAAAATGAAAAAAAAATTATATTAATGTTATTATATAGGGAGTGTTACGTATGTGCCCACCAAGGTACTAAAGAAAGCCTGTTCACACACTTGCATTCCATATGAAATTAAAAGCTCCTGGTAAAATGGTGTCTCCTAACAAAGCACAGCCTAAATAGAAAGTAACTGAGTAGGGCACAGCCTCATCTCAACATCATGGAAAGTGAGGGTAAAACAGAAGTCACCAGAGGGTAACAGATGCTGATCAGGGAGCAGTAACTGATGTAAGGAAGATGACCTGAAGTGTTATGATTAAACAACAGGGTGAATACCCCTAGCAATAGTGTATTACATAGTTCAAAGGGTAGGAAGAAAGGTCTTAAGTGTTTCACCATAAATAAATGATAAATATTTTAAGAGATGAACACTTGAAACATAATCAGATGGTGTCCCCCTTCTTTTATAAGATTCCCTGCACTCTGCCCAAACTTTGGCAATGAGTCTCAGAATCTGCTTTGATACCCTGATGGGTAGAGTCTTTCAGAGGTTCTCTGTGGCAGGCTCCTGTCCTGTTCCCTGTTCTCTCCCTCTTCAGATGTCTATCCTGTTTCCTTTTCTGAAGGAGGACTGAGCAACTTCCCTAGGGTCTTTCTTCTTGCTTAGCTTCTTTAGGTTTACAGGTTTTAGTATATTTATACTATATTACACGTCCAATAAACAGGGAACAAGAGCTCCACAAGGAGAACAACAGAACCAAAAAATCTAGGCCTAAGGTTTTTTGCAGAGACCAATACACCATCCAAGGACCATGCATTGAGATGATGTAGTAACTCTGCTCAGATATAGCCCATGGCAGCTCCATCTCTCAGTGGGTCTCCTAGTAAGGGAAGCAGGGACTGTCTGACATAAACTCACCTCCCTCTAAGGGGTGCAACCTTTCCAGGCCGCAGAGGAAGACAATGCAGCCAGTCCTGATTAGACCTGATAAGCTAGGATCAGATAGAAGGTGAGGAGGATCTCCCCTATAGAGCAGGAGCATAGGGGTTGATGAGAGAGGGAGGTTGAAACTGGGAGAAGATGAGGAAAGGGGCTACAAACAGGATGCAAATTGATAGAATTATAATAAGTAATAAATAAAATGAAAAGATTGAGCATATTTACATTATTCAGTATGCACATGTATCAGAACATTGCATATAATGCCATTATTCACACTGCTCTTTCCGTTATTCAAATAAAAATTTATAAGGTCAAGAAACTTCCTATGTTTTCTTGATTTGTTTGCCTTGAATTTTTTTTGTTCTAACCGTTTCTGTCCCATCCTCTGGAATAAATATCTTTTGGAGCTGAAGCGTTATGAGATAGTTTAAGCATCATACCAGGGTGACATTTATAGTAGTCAGTGTCTTGACTGAGAAGCATTCATTTTACTTTGTGTAAATATGGGAGAGTGGTTAAGTAGAATATAATGCCTCAAGAGTCATAAAGCACTTTTTAATGTTTATTGTTTTTATATTAATTTTTATTTTTATATTAATTACAGTTTATTCACATTGTATCCCAGCCATAGGCTCCTATCTCATTCCCTCCCAATTTCACCCTTCCTCTCTCAGTTTCTCCCATTTCCCATTCCAAGTCCACTGATAGGGGAGGTCCTCACCCCCTTTCATCTGACCCTAGCCTATCAGGTCTCACCAGGACTCGCTGCATTGTCTTCCTCTGTGGCCTGGTAAGGCTGCTCCCCCTTCAGGGGAAAGTGATCAAAGAGCCAGCCATTGTGTTCCTGTCAGAGACAATCCCTGCTCCCCTTACTATGGTATCTACTTGGACACTGAGCTGCCATGGGTTACATTTGTGCAGGGGTTCTAGGTTATCTCCATTCATGGTCCTTGGTTGGAACATCAGTCTCAGAAAAGACGCCTGTGCCCAGATTTTTTGGTTCTGTTGCTCTCCTTGTGGAACCCCTGTCCCCTCCAAGTCTTTCTATCTTCCCCTTCTTTCATAAGATTCCCTGCACTCTGCCCAAAGTTTGTTTATGAGTCTCAGCATGTGCTTTGATACACTGCTGCATAGAGTCTATCCTAGGCTGTCTGTGTTAGGCTTCTGTCCTGTTTCCTGTTTTCTCTCTCTTCCAGGGATCATTTCTATAGTTCCTTTATTGTTTTTTAAATATATATCATGAAATGATAATATTTGCCTTACTTTTATACAAATGAAAGAAAAAAGAGTTTTAAATATGTGTGTATATACAAATTAACTATTTAACGATGATCATGTGTTTCTGTGTATTCTGTAAATAAAGTCTATAATAAACACAATTAAATAAATATGAATATGTATTTTCAAAATTTTATCATTATTAAAATATTTAAACTAGAAATTGTCAACCTTTAAAACATATTTTAATATATGACATATTAAATAGAATATTAATATAATGACCATTGGTACTCTGCTGTGTATTTATCATTGGCTAAAGGCATTTAATTTTAGGAAGAGTTGAAGATTATAACGATTAATGGAACATTCTATGAAAAATTTTGAAGATATAAAATTTTGTATCATAATTTATAAATATTTACAATCATAGTCATGCCTTTTCCAGCATTATTTGCTGGAACAAGAAATCCTTAAAGTTTGAGAACTTAAAAATGTCTGAAAAAAACCACTTAAAGTATACTTTAGCTATAAAGAAATGCTGACGAAAAGTACAGGCACATTTCTGCCTACCATGATCTGATAGACCTTGGTAACACTACAGAGGGTAAATGAATGTTGACAGTATGCGATCCTAGACAAATACTTGTCTAAGTACAAACTGCATTCTGGGATTTTTCTTTCATAATAATTTAGATCCTCCCTTATACAAGTGTTGATTCAGGTACATGATAATTTTCTGGTATTTTGATATCCTACATTTCCCATTTCTAACTTCACATTAAATCTAGGTTACATCTAAAAATAAAACCCATCACAAGGGGATTTGTTTTTTTTTGTTTTTTTTTTTGTTAGTTGGTATGTTTTTCTAGGAATAAGAATTATTCCTGTAATAAAATTTTTGTTTTCTTCATGCTATGTGTAGAATTCCTGATTTGGGTAGATAAATCATATCCATATTTTATGAGTTCGTAATTATTTCTTTGAATATTTATATGTTTATATATATATATATATATATATATATATATATATATATATATATATATATATATATATAGTTTTCCTTGAGGAGTTTTAGAGTCTAGTAAAACTTTTGCAGAATTTTTATCTGAAATAAATAAATAAGTGAGTGTTTGGGTTCATTTTCATTGTACAAATAAGTTAAAACATGATAATGGTTACAAATATATCATATACAAGATGCTAAAATTGTCATCTAAATATGACACAAATCCTTACTATGTCAATTTTTGCTAAGATTTAAAGTGCTATTAAACTATGTATATACATCATTTAAGATTAAAAATAAAGAATTGGTGTGGGGATTTAGCTTAATTGGTACAAGACTTTCCTGGCTGCACAAAGCCATGGATTTCTTCCTCATTCAACACTGCAAAAAGTAGATACTATGCAAATATCAGCAATCCAAGAACTTTGGAGGTAGACTATCTGAAGTTCAGTGCCATTCTGCTTTATAGAAAGTTAGAGGCCAGCTTGATCTATAATGTGTGAGAGCCCATATTAAAGAAAGAATGGGTGGGTTGGGAACAAGACTGCATCCATAAAGTGTTAATATCTTGCTGATGCTTTGAATCCCAATGGTGTTTGCAAATTTAGTTGATATAGAATATGTAAAGCAGATTCTATAATCACATATATGACATGAAATCCTTTTGATATGAAGAACATTGAGCCACAAATTCCATTTGAGACAGTGAAGAGTTTTTCAAAGTATTCTGTGATTTGAAATAACTTCAAATGCTTTAATTTTTGATAAAATGATGATTGTAAAATTAAGGTGTGACACCCTCTAATTCTACTTCGATTTAACAAATTACATATGTGCAGACTTAGCAACCTGAGACAGACATTTTAGGGCCAGTGAGCAAAAACTCTAAAAACTGCACCTAGCCAAAATTACAGACATAGGGAAAATTATCAACATTAACTTTTTTCTAAACTCTAGAACATTTTATAAATGCAATAACAACCCCAGAAGCACTCAGTGAAAATCTCTGCTTGTGTGTTGGTACAGTGAGCTTAGACGGACTGTATTCTCTCTGATTCCTGCCTTCTAGCTAGACCCTGAAAACAGCACAACAAACAGTTGGGGAGAAAAAAAAAAGTGGCTTTTCAGCTCTGTCCTACTCTATCCATTCAAAGATCTCTCATTGTTCTGTAAATAATGTTCAGTGAGATGGTATTAATTTGACGTTATTCAAAGGTGTTGTAAATGAAAGCCCTCTCTTTAGATCATTTGTCAAAAGCAATTAGTAGGGAGTTGTTAATTTATAGCAGCCTGAGGCAACAATGCTAATCAGGGTGAACAAGGGGGTGATAAAAAAATAAAAGGGAAATATGAGGGCTGAATGTCCACAGGATCCCCTCTAACATTTTTACATAATCATAGGGGTTTAGAGGGCAATCAACATATTCAAGGAATACCTGGGTAGCCCTCACCTTGTTGCTGTGTGGTTCACTGAGGTGGTTTTTAGATATGCATCGCTCTCCCTATTCTACATTGAAGAATCAGAACTGAAAAACATTGCTGACAACTCTCAGAATGAATATATTCTATATTTGTTCTGGATGTTCTGCCTCTTAAGACATTTATATATATCATATATATATGTTATATATGATATCATATATATATGCCCCTTTATTTTCATGTATTTCTCTATGTGTGTGTGTGTGTGTGTGTGTGTGTGTGTGTGTATGTATGTGTGTGTGTGTGTGTTAAGATTGTGAAACTATTGTAGGGGGAAAAATTGAATCAACATGTGTTAGGTACTTTAGTGCCACGGTTGAATAAATGTCAATATGTCAATTGCTATTTAAAGTTGGGAACAAAAATATCACAAATATTGCTATGGATATGGGATAAATGGAAAAAGTATTTATGGATAATATCACTGCAAACTGGTGCAGCTACTATGGAAATCAGCACAGAGGTTCTTCAAAGAGCTAAGAGGTAGATCTACCACATGATCAGGATACACCACTCTTGGGCATGTACCCACTGAACTGTAGATCCCAATATACCTCCTCATACATGTTTACTGCTGCTCTATTTACAATATGAAAACAGCCTAGATGTCTACCATCTGATGAGTGGATAAAGAAAATTGCTGAATTTACAAAGTGGATATCACCCATCTATTAAATAAAACTAAATTATGCAGTTATAAGATAAATGAATGGAACTGAAAGAAAATAACATTAAAAGAGCATATTAGAAAAACAAAAACCCTGGTGTTTTTTGTTGTTTTTTTTTTCCTTTTTTGGTTTTTGGTTTTGTTTTATTTTTTGTTTCTGTTGTTGTTGAATTTAACTTTGAAACTTAATATATAAGTGCTCCCTTTAGAATACACAGAGAGGTCAGAAAATTAGCTGACAAGGGGAAGATTTCAAGAGAGATAAGACTGAAATCAATTAAATAAAGTATTAAAGGGAATAATGGAACATGGAGTAATAAATAGGTTTAGAGAATGCAGGGCAGCATAAAGAGAAATAGATGAAGAGAGGAGGGTTAACTATATTTGAAGAATTTTAAAAAGTGTTTTAAAAAGTGGAAACCTATTGTATTAAAATCTCTCTAAAATGCACAGATACACACCTATTAAGTAGTGATAGTAAAAGCTATTATTAAATCAAATAACTGTTTACTAATTTAAATGTTGAATGTATTGTATAAGATGAATGATAAACATAATGACTAATTATCTGAATAAAAACAAACTGAATTACAGGTGATGTTATACAAATCCTTCACAAAAATCTCTGTTCAATATTTTAAAAAAGTTATATTACTACTTTATTTAATTAAGGTATATTATTTTAAAGAATGATGGATATTTATGTGACAAAGCCATAACATTTTACATCTTTTTATTAAGTTTTAAATATTAGTTATTACCTTTATATCCAGCTGTATCGCACTCTCTATTCCCTCCCAATCCCAACCTTCCTCCCTCATCTCTCCTCATCTCTTTATAACATTAAACTAAAACAATTGTATTATCAATACCTTCATTATCTAACAAAATTATACAATTAAACAGTTATAAAGGCAAAACAAAAATGTACCTGATTAACATGAGGTGTGTGAAACTTATATATAATTTTAAAATAAATGTAATCAATATTTTAAAATAAATTATGAACAAGGTAAATAGTGGGTAAAAGTGATTTACTACTTGGGAGTGAAAAATATTATTGTCCCAACCCACAGGACCTAGTTATTCCTGGGGGCAAGGAGGACCAAGACCTGAAAGAGATGGGCAGGAACGGGCTCAAGCAAATGTACACTTGTTAAGAACCCAATTTTATTGAGCAGAAGCAGGTTTTTTAAAGCTGGTTTTAGGTAAGGGTGGGGGTAGGCAGGTGAGTGAGGGTGGAAAGTTACAAAATCTTCTCAGCACAGGGCCTGGAACATTCTGTGGTCATGACAATGGTTACTCCTAAAAAGTCATGGTACAGTTCTCACATCTTTGCATCTGCCAAGCAGTTACTCCTAAAAAGTCATGATACAGTTCTCCAATGGTTACTCCTAAAAAGTCATGGTACAGTTCTCACATCTT
>CM053765.1:47341573-47374130 GCA_028658305.1 Pachyuromys duprasi | reverse complement strand
AAAGAATCAGTATAGCAATGTATCAAAACAGATATTAAGACTCTCGGTTAAGCCCTTGGCAGAGGGCTGGAAGTAATAATAAATATAGGGGAAGTTAGTAAGACTTGGGGAGAACAAGAGCTCCACAAAGATCAAACTGAGCAGGGCACAAGGGTCTTATATGGGACAGTTTCTCCAACCAGGGACCATGTATGGATATTGCCTAGAAACCCTGCTCAGATGTTGCCCATGATAACTCATTGGTGAACTGAAGACCCTAGTAAGGGAAACAGTACCTGTTTCAGTTTTGAGCTTGATGGCTGACTCTTCGACCCTCCCCCATACATGCCAGGGAGTAACAGCCTGGCTAGATCCCGGGGGAGGACATTGCAACCAGCCCTGAGGAGACAAGATGATCTGGGGTCAGATGGAAGGGGAGGAGTTCCTCCCCTGTTGGTTGAATTGGAGGGGGCGGGGAGGAGATGAGGAGGGTGGGAGGGAGGGAGGGGGCTACGCATGGGATGCAAAATCCTAACCTATAATTGATATAAAAATAAATAAATTTATTAAATAAAAAAAGAAAAAGGTAATTGTGAGAAACTTAGTATAGAAAAGCAAGGTTTGAAACTGCACTGAGATTCATTCCCAGGAAAGACTCAGAGATTAAAAACAACAACAACAATATTTAACTTTAAATATATTTTAATTATATTCTTCCCATTACCTAAGTTATTCCAGATCCTCCATCTCCCTACTCACCCATTTTTAATTTCTTTCTCAAACAAAACAAAGCAAAACAAAACAAAAAACATAAAACAAACAAACAAAAAAAACTGAGAGAAAACAATGTAAGTACAACAAAACAAAAACTATGGAAACAAAATAAAATAGCACCCCAAAAGAAAATACAACAAAACACAATGAACTGTAACCACATAAAAGTATACACAAAACCTACTGGGAACAGTTAGATGTTGGTCACAGACTCCTGAGCTTAGGCCTGACCTGGAGTGGTTGATATGTCCAGCTTCACTCTTCTTCAGTCAGTTACAAATGACAGTTCAGTTGTTATCCTTAACGCTAATGGCTAGGTTTTCAATCACTCATTCGTTATTTCATTCATTTTTTAAATATAGCTGAATAAAATATGAAATAAAAACAAACTATTAATTTGAACTTTGACAAGACAAAGCAACAGAGGCACAAGAATTAGAGACTAGCTCATTCACACTCAGGAATTTCATAGAAATAAACTAGAAGCCATAATGTATACAGAGAGGACCTGGTGCAGACCTCTACAGGCCCTGTGCAGTTTGTGTGAGTTCATGTGAATTAATCTTGCTGCATTTAAAAGCCATTGTTACCTTTGTGTCCTTCATCCCCTCTGGCTCTTACATTCTCTTCCTCCTCTTACATAGGGGTTTCTGGAGTCTAAAGAGGGGGATCTGATGGAGGCATTCTACTTAGGGTGAATGTTCTCTCACTGTCTGCATAATGTCTGGCTGTGGGTTTCTATATGTGTTCCCATTTGCTACAGGATGATATTTCTTTGATAACAACAGAAAAAGGCACTAATTTATGAGTACAGCAGAATATCATTAGGGGCCATTTTATCATTACATTTTAATTTCTCTTTTTAGACCAGTGTTACTTGGTTTTAGAGTAGGTCCTTGGGCAATCTAGTCTCAGGTCCTGGTTTTAGAACCAAGGGCTACACTGAGCTTTCAAAGCAAAAATCTCTCACTTCCAGCAGGGAGAGAGCAGAAGAGTGCAGGCAGTGTGTCACATCCCTCTCTTAGCAAGGTTTGCCCTCTCAAGAAGCTACTTGTCTAGTACTTAACACCTCATAAACGACTTTTTTCCTTATGATAGAAACTCTAATATATTTGTAAATAATTAGATTAATAGAAATTTTCAAAGAATTGAGGAATGAAAAAAAAAGATTAGCCAGTTACCCTTGCCAACTACATAATGCAGACAACAATAAATAAATGCAGCAGACCACAAACAAAAACAAATTTTACAATAGGGTATTTCCTGGAAAGAATAAAATTTGAGTGGGAGTTTTAAAAAGATAAGAGGGAATCATGGGGAGAATATGAACCCAGTGTGTGTGTGTGTGTGTGTGTGTGAGAGAGAGAGAGAGAGAGAGAGAGAGAGAGAGAGAGAGGGTAAGGGAGAGGAAGAAGGAGAGATGGAAGGAAAGAATCAATTTTGTAGGGTTGCTTACTTTTAAGGGGAAATTTTTAACAAAATGAAGAGAATATATTTTTCAATGAAATTCATATAATATACCACACTTAAATATATGAAAATACTAGTAGTGTAATGTATATATACAAATCGATAGATAGTTTGCAATTATATGTATATATTATACGTGCATACATTGCAGTTCAGTCTAAGGGATGTATTTTCAAGCACCGCCTAATAGGGATTTTAATTTCCTTGATGCAGTCTCATTTAACAAATGTGGGCCATAAAGATCCTGATGTGTACAGTATGAATTATTTGTGTTACTTTCAATAATTCATAAGCCGATTCTCACAACCCTCCTGTGGATAAATAGGTTAAGTGCTAACACAGTGCTGAAAAAAGGCATAATGTGCTCTGGCCATTCAGGGCAGCATCTTGTCGTTCAGCACTGTGAAAAGAAGACTCTCAGAAGCTCAGACTCCTAGATTCTTGTGCTCTAAGACAAGAGAGCTCGTAAGCTCTCTTCCATCCCAGAGAGTTGTAGGAATACAGAGACAGCTCAGACAACAAGATATTGCGGGGTTTAATGCCAGCACACACACAATTCTGAACTGAGGTTTTGACTAACTGCCAACCAGCTCAAAATATATTGTCTCTGCATTTTTTTTGTTGTTCTTGAACTAATTTTAAAAAACTGTGTATTTTTCTCCAATGATTATTGCAATTTTCTTTCCTTTGTATTTTTGAGAATTTTATAGACATACTCAGTAAAAACTATGATTATATCTATTTACATTTACCCCCACCATTTTCTCCATCAGTCTTCCCTACTCAATTAATATTGGTTCTTTTTTTGCTTCTAGTAACCCACTAAGTCTAGTTAGTTTTCTCCATACATGTGTAAGTCTGGGGCCATTGACTGGATCACAAGAAAACTAATACTGGCAATATCTTCAATAATAAAATGATTAGCTCCCCTCAGTCACAACCCACCACAAATAGCTCCTCGGTGTGGGGTGGGCCCAAGAATCACATACTCAATATATGTTGAGAATTTGAATGGCTTCATCTTATGTAGGTCTTGCATAGTAACTACAATTGCTTTGAGTTCGTAGGTGAGTCAGACACTGAATGTATAAATACAAAACAAAGCAAAACAAGAACAAAACAGATTTTACAAAACTCCTCCCTAAGAATGCTCTTACATTCTTTGCCTCCTCTTCTAAGACATCCCCTGATCACTGTGTTGTTGTTGGTTACATAAATCTTCCACAAATTTTTGACTAGTGCCATAGCTCCTCAAAAACTGGATCAAAGGAATAGTTTTTCAAAATCTTATTTCCTTTTAAAAATATAAATATATTATCTATAGAATTTTATATTATTTCCTAGTTTTAATAAATGTATTTCAAAAATATCAATCTTATATCTTGGTCATCTCGACCTGTTCAAAATTATTTTTGATTTTTCATGCATTTTTCAGACTAAATAGACTCATTACCACAACGATAAATATGAAACAATCATTACTGTTTTTAATTACTTGATTTGTTGCTTTTTAACTTCTTGAGTTCTTTATATATTCTGGATATCAGCCCTTTGTCAGATATGGGGTTGGTGAAGATCCTTTCCCAGTCTGTAGGCTGTTGTTTTGTTCTGACAACAGTGTCCTTTGATTTACAGAAGTTTTCAGTTTCATGAGGTCTCATTTATTGATTGTTGCCCTTAGAGCCTGTGCTGTGGGTGTTCTGTTCAGGAAGTAGTCTCCTGTGCCAATGAGTTCTAGGCTCTTCCCTGCTTTTTCTTCTAAACAATTTAGTTTGTTTGGTCTTATGTTGAGGTCTTTGATCCATTTGTACTTTAGTTTTGTGCATGGTGATAAATATGGATTTATTTCAATTTTCTACATGTAGACATCCAGTTAGACCAGCACCATTTGTTGAAGATACTGTCTTTTTTCCATTGTATGGTTTTGGCTTCTTTGTCAAAAATTAAGTATCCATGAGTGTGTGGGTTTATTGCTGGGTCTTCCATTGGATCCCATTGACCCACCATTTTGTTTCTATGTCAGTACCATGCAGTTTTTATTACTGTTGCTCTATAGTACAGCTTCAGATCAGGGATGGAGATACCTCCAGGAGATCTGTAAGCACACTTGACTGCTGAACTATCTATCCAGCCTCCTTGTTTTTCTATTTTGTTTTGTTTTATTAAAGTGTTCATCAATCAAACTTGTCATTACTCCAATCAAAGGTAATTGGCATATAGAATGATTCAGAAAATGTAAAGTCAGTAAAGCTTGATAGTTAGCTGAGATATGATTTAGTGAACTGACTTGAGATTCCTAGGACCACTTCCCGATGTCTTTAAAATCCAGCAGTAGACAGTCTGTTGATTGCATTATAGACAGATCCTAAATGACGGCAGATTTGTTCATAAAATTAATCCCTCATAGGAATAGTGGAATAATTTTGCATTTTTATTCTCACCGTTATCTGTTTTATATTATAATCCATCAACAGCAACAACAAAAAGGCTACTCCAAACATTACTTTATGACTGCCATTCTTTGGAGGAAATGGAAGAAGTAAGGAAAGATGTAATTGGGATAAAAGTAAGTAACTTGATTAACTAATGGGAAAAAAATAAAAAGGAGTTACACATGTCTGCTGTCAAGGGAAGCATACAAATCTAGTCATATTCTACTTTCCTGAGCTTTTCTGTGTGTCTCTGTATTAACTACCATCACCGAAAAGAGGAGCTTTTGTGATGAAGTCTGATACCTGCATTAATATGTGGCTGTAAAAATTATATATTTAGAAGGCAATTTGCTAGTATATCCATTTAACAAATTAGGAGCAATAGCTTTTTTTTTCCTGTGACCTATGACCTTGCCATCTATGGGTTCTTAGACAGGTTTATAGTACCAGGCAAGAGTTCCTCCCTGTGAGTATACTTTAAATCCAATAATAAAGCATTTGTCTACTTATAGAACATTACTGCCAATATTGCACTAATCAGCATATCTTGCCAGGATAATTTCCGTTCTAAATTCCAGGGGTCATAGACGGGTAATAGTACTGATGACCTTTCTCTCTGAGAAAACTGTATACCATTTTCAGGTACTATGAATGCTAGTCAATGAGGAATAGCTTCCAGTTTTCTACTATTTGATTGTTTCACCTTCTGTGAGCCAACTGTAATCTCTTCAGGCCACTAAGTTCAAGCCACTATTTAAACCGTTGTGGATATTCTTGGAAAAAACGTTCAAGTATATCTACCATAATACGTAATGTGTATACAATATTATCCAGTATGTAAGTGATTGAGAAACAGGATTTTTTTCTTTTCAAATAAAATATCACAAAACAGTTCATTATAAAAGCACCTCTTACTTTTTTTCTATAATCAATGTTAATTTAAATCCGTGTATCTTCAAATATAGTTTTATAGTAATGAAAATTTTTTAGGTATTAAATCAGAAAGTTGCCATAAATAGCATAAATAAACTTAATGTTCTCACAAAGAATATCTCTAACACATATGTCTATAAATGCTATAGTCCAAGCTAATGTGTCTGCTCTTTTGAAAAATGCCATCTATTTAATCCATATTGTGTACATGCACTATTACCTTGGATACTGAACACTTATTAATTCTATACATATGTTTGTGTCTTAGTTAATTGGAATGTGTGTTTTATTGTGTGATTTACAACAAATGGACATGCTATCAGATTCAATGTATGATTCTGTGTACTTGCAAAGCATGTCATGAAGTCAGTTTTCTGAACTCATGTATGTAAAAATGATCTATATAAAAACATTTAGAAAAACTGGCAAAATTGAATCTATCTTTGATTCAAATGATTTTAATGATACCATTCTGAATACCGATCTGAACATATAGTTTAGGTAAAGTGTATATGTAAAGACTATGTAATGCATTCAGAATATATTTTGACATACAAGACAACTATGATTTAAAACTTTCCTATAACTAATATCTTTGCTAGTAACTTTATACATTTAAATAGTAAATGCCTACGGCTAAATAAGAACATATATTCCATATACTTATTCTGAATTGGATTAAGCATCCTTCATTGTTTAATGTAGTCCTTGGTTTTGATATGACACAAAATATTTCTTGTACTTTTCTTTCATTTTCATTATTAAAATCTCTAATGTATTCTTGAATTTTTATTACATTTACATTTATTTTCTTTTTTAAAATTTGTTTTTAATCGATTACTTTGGAATCTCACCTCATGCACCCTTCTTTCACACACTTTTGAGTCTTCTAGGGTGGGCCCTCTACCTCCTACTCCCCACCTCTCCTTTAAAAAGAAAAAAAAACAAATCCATTTTGTGTTGCACATATACTCAGTGAAGTATAGACCAGCTCTCCTCCCCCATGGCACCACCAGCGTATACAGTGATTGCATATTTGTATTTTATATTAAATTATATTTTCAGTATTTTTCTTACAAATTTAAATCAATTATCTTAAATTTAAAGTTTGTACTCTTCTCTTTGTACTCATCACCAGTTACTGGCCATTAATAGTTGATGACTCAGCTATTATACTTGTGGCAGCCAAGCAAAATCTTTTGTAGAATATTTATTTCAAGATGGAATGAAATTTTTTGTTCTTAGACAAACTCTGTAATTAGAGCTCATGTTAATTGTTCCATAAATTGTGAACTTTTTACTCTTATTCTCACTTTACAAGTTACTTCTTTGAAGATTTTCTTTGGTGAAAAACATTTACTGCTTTTTGAAATATATACATTAAGTAGAACTTCAGAGAGATTGAAAGTATACAAACATAAGTAAATTAGAGAAATGTATGTGCTAATTTTAGTGTCATCCATGTACATATATTACTTAATGGGTTTATTTTACATGAGAATATTATGTTTTTTTGCATTTGGGTGGAACTTTTGATTTTGGATAATTTAAACTCCACTTCAAGTATTATTTGCAAAAACATTATGCTTTAACTTTGTTTACAAAATAAAACCCTTTGTGGTTAGGTCTGTCTTTATCCTTCTGAAAAAAAAATACATGTTGACCAGACTATAATATGAATTTTATTAGGAAATGTGTCAATATAAGAAGCAATTCCTTATTATTTTAGTGTATCTAATCACATTTTTATTTATTTTTAATTTGTTATATTAATGACAGTTTATTTACTTTGTGTCCCAGCTGTAGCCCCCTCCCTCAATCCCACCTAATCCCACCCTCCTTCCCTCATCTCCTCCTGGCCTCTCTCTAAGTCCACTTACAGAGTAGGTCCTCCTCCCCTTCCATCTGAGCCTAGCTTATCAGGTCTCATTAGGGCTGGATGCACTGTCCTCCTCTGTGGCCTAGCTAGGCTGCTCTTCCCACGGAGGGCTGGGGAGGTCAAAGAGCTAGCCATAGAGTTCATGCCAGAGAAGTCCCTGTTCCCCTTACTAGGGAAGCCACTTTGATACGGAGCTACCATGGGCTACGTCCCAGCAGGGTTTCTAGGTCACTAATCACAGTTTTGTATAGCTTCCAATATTTTTTCAAAAAATATCTAAGAGTATTATTTTACTTATTTCTTTAAGCAGATATTAGCCATATAATACAGGATAACCATACTACAATCCACAGATCCAAAGAAACTAAATGATAAGGAAGACGCTAGGGAGAATGCTTAATTCTCATTCAGAAGAGCAAACAGAAGAGACAGGAGAAGTGGATGAAGAGAAGTGTAGGATGTGCACCTACCACAGATTTCCTCTGAAAGACTCCACCCAGGAAAGAATCAAAGTAGATGCTATGAAGCTAGCTAAATATTAGGCATAGTGAAGGGAGATTTATAGAAGAAGGGTGGATAGAAGGACCAGGAGGGCACAGGAGCTTCACAAGGTGACCAAAAGAGCCAACAAATCTCTGCCCAGGGTGTCCCACAGAGACTGATGTACCAACCAAGGACCATGCATGGAGAGTACCCAAACATCCTGCTGAGATGTAGATAATGGGCAACTCAGTCCCCATGTGGGTTCCCTAGTCTCTGACATGGGCTATGTTTCCTGCTCTTTGACCATGTCCCCTGGAGTGCCCTTGCCAGGCCACAGAGGAAGAAGAGGCAGGAAGTCCTGATGAGACTTGATACACTGGGGTCAGATGGTAGGGGAGGAGGGTTCCTCCTTTCTGAGAACTAGGGGAAGGGAATAGGGGGGTAGAGTGACGGAGGGCTAGAGTTGGAGGAGATGACAAAGAGGGCTACACTCAGGATGTTAAATGAAAATTATAAAAATAAATACAATAAAATTTAAAAGAGAAATGATTAACTAGTATCATAGCCAATTGTGTTTTCTTCAATAATCTATCAAATCAATCATCCATATTGCTATACTCTTTCCTTTGATGGACACCTCAGTTCATGAAATCATTCTGTTAAGCAGGTTCTAGATTACAGAGTTCTCTTTTTTTGGTCACCTTCCTTTCTTTCAGTCCAATACAATATATTAAACAATATGACTCAAATTACTTACACAAACATAATCTGAATCTAGTTCAGGAAGAATACTGAAATTATTTTGATTTAGTGTGAAAGTAAAAAATAATTATATCTTAGCAGTTAAAAGCATAAAGCATTTCCACCATGGAAAATCAATGGTTACAAATATGATGGAGTAGATTTCTAAGCTAGGTCTCTAGAAATTTTCCTCCTAATTGTTAATGTTGCTTGAAGTTCTGAAGTTTTAAAGCTAGTAAGTACAAGGAGACATACACTTTACAGGTGTCACCGTAATTGATTCTTGATACCATTAAAGCTTGAGTAAAGTCTTGGTACTTTCATTTAGTAGATCTAAAAATACACACAAATCAGGAGCTTCTTGATATCAGGCAACATAGATAATAGGCCTGTCTTATTTTGTTTGCTAGTTCTGTAATTAAATATCTTGACAATAACATAAAAGAGAAAGGGTTTATTTTGACTTATAGTTTCAGAATGATTCTATTTATTGTGGCAGGGCTAAAAATGCAGGGGAAAAATGAAGCAAGACAGCAGGGTGTGAAGGTCAGCTCACACTTGACGGACCCTCCCAAAATCTGAAACATAAAGATGTAGCTGAACTGAACTACAAAATCTTGAGCCCCACCCAACTGACCCACTTCCTCAAGTAAGGCTCCATGTCCTAAGGTTCCAAAACTTTTCCAAACACAGCCAGCAGTTGAGGAGAGAGTATTCAGAGTGAGCGTATGGAGAAAATTTCATAAGAAAACTACAATAATGCAATAAAATGTCATTTCATGATAGCTTCAAAATTTCATGACTGGTCTAGCTAGCATAGCATCATCTACAACTAAAAAAACTGCCTAATACATGTTAACCTGCCTAACTACATACAAGCTCATTGAGTTGGTTTGGTAGAAAATGTAAAAAAGAAAATTATTCATTGGTTAGAATAAGGGAAATATGCGAGAGAGAAATGAAATATTTGAATAAATATTTTAATACTTTATGAGAAAATGAAGATTACTAAAAGACTGTAGATTTTCTGGAGGAATAAAATGGCCAAAGACTATATTGCCATATATTCATTTTCACATTAAAAATTGCATAAATAAATAAATCATTGGGCTTATTGAGATTTTCCTGCAGCAGGATAGAAAAACGAGGTCTTTTTTAATTTTAATTTTATTTTTTAAAATATTAATCACAGGATACTTTGTATCCCAGCTGTAGCTCCCTTCCTCATTCCCTCCCAATCCTACCCTCCCTCCCTCATCTCCTCCCTGTCCCTTTCCAAGTCCATTGATAGGGGAGGTCCTCCTCCTCCTCCATCTGACATAGCTTATCAGGTATCTTCAATACTGTCTTCCTCTGGGGCCTAGCAAGGCTGTTCCTCCCTTGGAGGCCGGGGGTAGGGGGTGGAAGTCAAAGAGCTAGCCATTGAGCTCAAGTCAGAAATAGTTTCTGTTCCTCTTACTAGAGAAATCCGCTTGGATACTGAGCTACCATGGGCTACATCTGAGCAGGGATTCTAGGTTGTATCCATGCATGGTCCTTGGTTAGAGAAACAGTTTCATAGAGGACCCTGTGCCCTGATATATTTTGTCCTTGTGGAGCTCCTGTCCTCTCCCAGTCATACTAACTCCCCCTTTTATCATATGATTCCCTGCACTCTACTTCCTTAGGAGTCACAGCATCTACTTTGATAAGCTGCTAGGTAGGGTCTTTTTTTAATGTAATTTATTTATTTTTATATCAATCACAGGTTAGGTACTTTGCATCCCAGGCGTAGCCCCCTCCCTCATTCCCTCCCACTATCCCCATCCCTCCTTCATCTCCTCCCCGCCCCCTCCAAGTCCACCAATGGGGGAGGACCTCCTCCCCTTCCATCTAACCCCAGATCATCTTGTCTTTCAGAGGCCCTTTGTGGTAGGCTCCTGTCTTGTTTCTTGTTTTCTTCTACTTCCCATGTCCATCCCATTTGTATTTCTAAGTGAAAATTGATCATTTTACTTTGGATGCTCTTTCTTGTTTATCTTCTTTAGTTGCACATATTTTAGTATATTTATCCTATCTTATAGGACTATATAAGTGAATATATACCATGTGTGTCTTCTGCTCCTGGGATACCTCACGCAGGATGATCTTTTCTAGATCCCACCATTTCCTTGCAAATTTCCTGATTTCCTTCTTTTTAATTGCTGAGTAGTTTTCCATTGTGTGGAAGTACCGCAATTTCTGTATCCATTCCTCTGTTGAGGGATATCTGGACTGTTTCCAGGTTCTAACATTGAATGCAGGAGAAAACAAGCAACAGGACAGGAGCCTACCACAGAGGGCCTCTGAAAGACGCTACCTAGCAATGTATCAAAGCAGATATTAAGACTCACAACCACTAGAACCCCTGCACAGATGTAGCCCATGGCAGTTCAGTATCTAAGTGGGTTCCATAGCAATGGGAAGAGGGACTGCCTCTGACATGAACCCATTGGCCTGCTCTTTGATCACCTTACTCGGATGCGGGAGCAGCCTTACCAGGCCACAGAGGAAGACAATTCAGCCACTCCTGATGAGAGCTAATAGACTAGGATCAGAAGGAAGAAGAGGAAGACCTCCCTATCAGTAGACTTGAGAAGGGGCATACGTGGAGAAGGGGGAGGGAAGGTAGGACTGGGAGGGGGGGAGAGAGGGACTTATGGAGGGATACAAAGTGAATAAAGTGTAATTAATAAAAAAAGTTATTAGAAAATGTAAACGACAACTTTCAGTGTAGCCTGAGTGTATCAGGGTGAACTAAAGGGTGTAAACTTTGGACAAAATACAAGAACTTTGATGGAAGAACTGGAGATTATTTTCATATATAAAATGCCATTTTGTCTATCAGTATAAGGAATTTATGGAACTGAATTTAGACAAGGTGAATTTATATTATGACAGAGAGGCTAGCTTGGGAAAAGATTGGTCAATTTACAAACATTGACCAATTGAATTCTCCAACTATAAAAAACATTTTTAGTGAAATAAGGAGGTTTCTATTTTTTGGTTATTTATTATTTATTACAATTTATTCACTTTGTCTCCCAGCTGCAGCCCCCTCGTTGGTCTCCTCACAGTCTCACTTCCCTTCCTCTTCTCCTCCCATGCTCCTCCCCTAGTCTCCTCTTAAGGGAGGTCCTCCTCCCCTTCCATCTGACCTTAGCCTATCAGGTTTCATCAGGAATGGCTGCATTGTCTCCCTCAGAAAACACATTAACTGTGTTCAGTGTTTTTGCAGGTAAGATCTTTTGGCAAAACAAACAAACAAACAAAGGTCAACGATACCATGAAGTTAGAGTCCAGATGTCAACTTCTTGTATAACAGGTTGAGTCGCCATATATTAACTGGGTGTGGCAAGTGTGATGAATTTGAGAAAAAGTAAAAGTTTTTCAAATGTATAGCACTCCGAAATTAACCAAAACCAAGTGAAATGAATTTGAACTATTTCTGACAGTCTTTGCCCTACCTATCAAGGGCCTGAACTCAGCCTTGGCTGTGAGCAGAGTACAGGCACTTTCTGCTTGGTGTGCCACAGACAGCTCACATGAAGCTGGCTGAGCTAGAGCTGAGGTTAGCAGTCGTTCTATGTTCCAAATGCCGTGTTTTCACTGAAAAGAGATTGTCACTTTCATGTCAAGCTAATGCCATCATTATAGGAAGCTTTATAGGTTTCTACTCTCATGCCTCAGTAGGTAAATCAGTATGTCTTTAGATGTGTTATGTTAAAATGTTTTATTTTGAAAATTTGCTGAGTGGCTGAATTTAGTTTCTAAAATGTTATTAAATAAATATTTACTCTGAATATGATATAAATAACAATTTTGCAAAATACTTCAAAATATGCATAGTTAGTAAATATATTCATTGTGCTATATAATCACAATACTACATTTTATGGAAAGCATTTTTATATATTAATCATAATTTTATTTCTCTCAACTCCTCCAACATGTTCTCTACCACCTACCCACCAAATTTTATGAGTCCTTTTCCTCTGTCTTTCTAGAAAACAAACAGGAAAAAGCAAATGTAGACTAAGAAAAAATCCAGATAAAACAACATGAGACAAAAATCTTAAAAAAATATCATTGGGTTCATTTCTCTTTGACATGTTCTGTTGGGTATGGGGCCTGTCTTTAAGTAAGGTTAATACACCCACTAAGACTCTATTGAATATTTTTTTTTTTGCAAGTTGATATCAGTTGGAGATAGTTTCTTCTTTAGGGATGGGATAAAGCATCCAATTCCTTTGTCCGGTAATGGGTCTCTGCCTGGCTTATATTTCTGCAGGCTTTGTTTATGTTGTAACAATTTTTGTGAGTTCATTTGTGCATCAGGTCTGTTGTTTCTGGAAGACACTGTTTCTTGGAGTCATCCTTCCTCTCCAACTCTTAAAATCTTCCAAATAAATCCTCATCCAAATAGCTGTCTAGGCCCTGAAGGAAGAGGTTTGATATCTGAAGAAACCAAGCATAATTGTGCCACATTGTTTTATGTATTTATGATAAATTGAAATCAATGACTTTTACAATTATTTAATTAAAACTGTTGTTAAACTCTGAGAAACACTCATGATGTTCTACTACAGCAAATATTCAGCAAAGATATTTGAGGCAGTAAACAAACACCATGCCATTAGTGTGCAAATGTGTGTTTGTCTTTGATACATTTTAAAATTCTATGCATATAAAATTATTTTAAAATAATTATTTTATAATTTATAGTGAGCACTTGTTTTCTTCATACAAATATATTACATGTCTATATATGAGATGTCATTTAATTTTTCAGATTAAAAAGAGTTACCAAGGACAAAAATTTTAGAAATGCTGGTTTAGATAACCATTTAGGATCAGTTATAGAGTCTAGATAATAAATGAGACCTTGGTCAAGTGGAGCTTTTCAGCTTCATAGGAACAGCTGGAAATGCCAGTGAATCTAACACTACCAGAGTTGAAGTAACCTTCAAAGGCATCTCTGAAGACTCAGCATGAAGGAGACAAAGAAATAAAAAAAAAAGTCACACTTACAATACGTATATTTAGATTTGTTCTTAACAATGTCAAGTATGTTATATCTTTTTTTAAATGGGAATCGAGACTGACATACCTAGACTAATCTGGAGTAATATAAGATTATAATACCAAGATTTTTCAAAATAATGAGTAATTCAAGACAGTAATGTTGATCTTCTTTATTGATTTAGCAACTTAATGGTCATAACTACAGGGAAAACATATAAAGTAAGAATAATAGTTTAGTAAACCTTAAAAAGGCTGATGCATTTCCATAGTGAGAGGTCTAAGTTATTTATTCATTATATTTGCACATTATTTTCTACAGTTTCTACAGAAAATCTCTTTTTGCTTTTGTTAAAATCAGACATAATCCTTGATTATATACCATACAATGATATGTATTGATTGACACTACTTAACTCTCCACAACACGTGTAAATCCTGGGGCAAAGAAAGAAAAACAGTGAAACATCTGACTGAAGAGCTAGGAAAGGTATCAAGGCAGCGAAATTTCCTACAATGGGAAAGGAAATGAACCAAAACAGCAAATTCAATAGCTGCTTCTTTCCTTGAAGCAGCTCTGATTTCCAAAAGAAAGGTCAGTGTGTAAACTGAGAGAAAATCTGCTTACAAAAGCTGGCGGGGACAAGGGGTGTTCACCTTAGAGCAAGAATGAGGGGCTGAGAAACATGCAGGCTTCTTGTGCAGCATAAATGCAGTATCTGAAAAGATGACAACAGGAAAGAAGCAACTCTAATGGTACACTCAGTTCTGCAAAGAGCTGTCTGACAAAGTAGCAGAAATTATTTCAGGCGGAAGATAACACAAAACCTTAGTTATAACCTTAGTTATTATCAACTGTACTTGAAACAAGATTTTTTTTTTTACTTAAAAAAAAAACTGTGAAAGCAGCCATTAAGAAGAAAAACAAGTCAGGGATTTCAATTTTTACCACCCTGGTGACTATTTTCAGTGACTCTTCAGAGACATAGTAGCTACCTCTGACTATTCTGGAGAATAACTACTTAAAATATCCTATTATCAGAGGATCCAAGATGGCGGTACTGTCCGTCCAGGGTAGCAGTGAGAGGAGGGTTACCAGTAGGCCTTACTCTTGACCCAGAAACTGACATTTGTGTTTCTGAGGTTAGAGGAGAATCCACAGGAATACTCGAAAGTCCATCTTCAAGCCACACAGGTAACACTGGAAAAAAAAAATTCCCCGACTACCCACAGGCACTGCCACAGCCCTTAGCCACCTTCCCAAACCCCTCATCTGTGGATATCTTCCTGGGACCAGCACCTGGTAGTTCAGGGCTTGGGTGCTCATTCTCACTGCCTGTACAGTGAATAGCTTTCTGTGCTTAGGGTGACGCTCCAAACCCAGGTGCCCACTCTCACAGTCCTGTGGACATCTTCTGGGTACTAGAAGGTATCCAAACCCAGGAGACCACACTCAACATCTTGGGAATACCTTCTTAATCTCAGAAGTTAGTGGTTTTCACTCTCACCACCACATGGAGGGGTTACATTCTGGTACTCTGGGGTAGGCAAGGCTCCATTCTACCTGTTCCCCATCTGCCTGGCTCACCAGAGTCAGAATCAACCAACAAGGCACAGACAGTGAACACAGCAAAGCTGAGCTGGGCATGGGACCCAGGTTCCAATCTCTGCCATCTTAGCGAAGCCTGTGAGGCATTGGAGCAACTCTATGCACAGAAATCTCTCTGACAGCGCTTCAGCATTCTGGCTCATTTAGGCCTGAAAGAGAGAGGTTGGCACAGACAGAGAACCCGGGGGAGCTGAGCGAGGCACCTTTCCCAAGTTCCATTGTTCTCCTTCCCCACAGGAGGCCTGTGGGAAGCTATAGCAGCTCTGAGCTTAGACATTTTTCTACCTGCTCACAAGCAAGGAGGCTAGCAAGGCCAATGAACCCAGTGGAGCTGAAACAGGCTTGAGACCCAGGTCCCATCCTCTGCCATCTTAAGGAAGCCTGTGGGCCAATGGAGCAGCTCTAGGTTCCGAGATCTTTCTGCCTGTGTCCCTGCTACATGGCACACCTGAGTCACAGACAGTGAGCCAGCAGAGACAGTGAATCCAGGGAAGACTAACCGAGACTCCAGGAAAAGGTGGGCCCAGTCTGCTGTACAGGCCCCAGGAACAGTTTGTCAAGGTGACAGACAAACGGATGGCTAGAAGCTGGTGTAAGAATACAGGCAACAAAAACCAGAACATCATGGCTTAATGAGAAACTCCAAAAATCAATGGATATCCTTTTGCAGCTGAAACACAGTAAAAGATCTTGAATTTATAATTATGCAGTTATTCGAGGTACAAAAAGAGATAATGAAAAAACAAGAAAAATAAAAAAGAGGCCATCATGGAAAGTCAAGAATCCACATTCAAACAGATGAAGGAAATGGTGCAAGAAATGAAAACAGAATTAGAATCAATAAAGAAAACACAAACAGAGAAAACTCTGGAGTTAGAGAAGAGATCAAGAACCAACAGAATACAAGAGAGAGAGGGGAGAATCGCAGGCGTTAATGATACAATTGCAGAAAATGATACAACTCAAAAAGACAAAACAAAATCAGAAAAGTTACAAACACAAAACATCCAAGAAATCAAGGATATCATGAAAATATGAAACCTAAGAATAATAGGAAAAAATGAAAAAGAAAATTCAAGGCTCAAAGGCCCAAAAAATGTTTTCAAGAAAATCATAGAAGAAAATTTCCCCAACCTTAAGAAAGAGATGCCCTTAAACATACAAGAGGCCTACAGAAACCAAATATACAAAAAAAGAAACCCCTATCACCACATAATAATCAATACACCAAATCTATAGAACAAAGAAAAATATTAAAAGTAGCAAGTAACATATAAAAGCCCAAATAACATATGAAAGTAGACCTATCAGAATCACACCAGACTTTTCAAAAGAAACTATGAAAGCCAGAAGGGCCTAAGCAGATGTATGCAGACTCTAAGAGACCATGGATGCCAACGCAGACTACTATATCCAGCAAAACTTTAAATCAACAGAGATAGAGAAAGCATAATATTCCATGACATAATTAAATTTAAACAATATATATATAGCAACTCATCCCTACAAAAGATACTAGAAGGAAAACTCCAACCCAATGAGATCAAATACACCCAAGAAAACACAGGATAAAGACACCATCACAACAAAAAAGCAAATAAAACAAGGACACAAACACACAATATCCACCAGCTCCACAAAAAAAAAAAAAGACACTAACAGTCATTGGTCACTAATATCTATTAATATCAATTGTCTCAACTCTCCAATAAAAGGCACTGACTAACAGAATGCATGCGGAAACAAGATTCAACATTCTGCGGCATTCAAGACACACACCTCTGCAACAAAGAAAGAAAGTACCTCAGAGTAAATGGCTGGAAAAATGTTTTGCAAGCAAATGGACCCAAGAAGCACCTACACCCTTCACAATAGCCACAAACAACATAAAGTACCTTGGTCTGACTCTAACCATGCAAGTGAAAGACCTGTTTGAAAAAAACTTCAAGTCTCTGAAGAAAGAAATTGAAGAAGATTTCAGAAGATGAAAATATCTCCCATGCTCTTAGATCAGTAAGATTAACATAGAAAAACTGGCCACCCTACCAAAAGCAATCTACATATTCAAAAACATTCCCAACAAAACTTTATCACTTTCTTTACAGACATTGAAAGAATAATTCTCAACTTCATATGAAAAAAACAAAACAAAACAGGATAGCTAAAATAGCCCTGTGCAAAACAAACAAACATAAAATTTCTTGATATCACCGTCCCTGATTTCAAGGTGTACTACAAAACAAGAGTAATAAAATCACTAGCATAAAAACAGGTAATGGAAAAGAATCAAAGACCCGGAAGTAAATCCACACACCTATGAATGCTCTTGTTGTTGTTGTCTGTTTGTTTGGTTAGTTTTTTTGTTTGTTTGTTTTGAGTTGTTTTTGACAATTACAGGAAAACTATACAATAGGGAAAAAGAAAGCATCTTCAACAAATGGTGCTGGTCTAAGTGGACGTGTAATGTAGAAGAATAAAAATAGATTCATATTTACCATTCTGCAAAAAACTCAAATGGATTAAAGTAGATCAAAGACCTCAACATAAAATCAGATACATTAGATGTATTAGAAGAGGAGGAGTGGCCTTGAACACACTGGAACATTAGGCAACTTCCTGAACAGAATACCAATAACCCAGGCTTTAGTACCAACAATTAGTAAATGGAAGCTCGTGAAACTAAAGAGCTTCTGTAAGGCAAAGGACACTGTCAACAGAACTAAAGAGAAACCTACATAATGGGAAAATATTTTTACCAGCTCTACGTTTGACAGTGGGCTGATATCCAAACGTAAAAATAACTCAAGAAACTAGACATCAACATACCAAATAACACAATTAAAAATAGGGTACATATCTAAACAGATAATTCTTAACAGGAATCTCTGATCACCAAAAAGCACTTAAAGAAATGTTCAACATCCTTGGCCATCAGGGAAATGCAAATCAAAATGATTCTGAGATTCCTTCTTAGACCTGACAGAACAGATATAAGAAAAATCTAAAGGGATAGCTCAAACAGGCAAGGATGTGGATCAAGGGATCACTCCTTCAAGCTAGTGGGAATACAGACTTGTACAAACATTTGATCATTTTTCTGAAATTTGGGAATAAATCTAACTCAAGACCCTGCTATACCACTCCTGGGCATATACACAAAAGTTGTTCTACCATACCACAAGGATACTTGCACAACTATGTTCATAGTGTCTTTATTCATAATAATTAGAAACCGGAAAAAAACACACCTGATGTCTCTCAGTGAAAGAAGGAATAAAGAATTTGTGGCACCTTTACAGAATGGAATATTAAAAACAATGGCATTTCCAAGAGCAGTCGTGCATGCCTCTAAACAGCACTAGGAGATGCAGAGACAGGCAAATCCATGTGAGTTCAAGGACAACTCTGCTACAAAGCAAGTCCAGAACAGCAAAGACTACACAAAGAAACACAGTCTCAAAAATCCAAAAAAGCAAACACCAAAAACCATTATGAAATTTGTAGAGAAATGGACAAAAATAGAAAATATCATCTTGAGTGGTAGCACAGTTCCAGAATGGCAAACATGGCATTTACTCACTTATAAATTGATATTAGTCATAAAGTACTGGATAATCATGATACAATCCACAGACCCAAAGAAGGTAAGTAACAAAGAAGACCCAAGAGGAGGTGCTTGAATCTCACTGAGAAAGGGAAATAGATTACACATCAGGGGTGGATAGTGGGAAGGATGGCAACAGGAGGAATCAGGTAGAGGGAGACAGAGGGACAGTCTACTAGAAGAGACAACTGGATTTGGGTAGGCATATTTGGGAGAAATTAGAAACCTAGGATGATGGAAACTCCCAGAGATTAATGAGGGTGACGTTAGCTAAGACTCCTAACAGTACGGAGCCTGAACCTTCATCTCATGTAACCAAACAAGACTTCTGATGTAGAGAATAGGACAGTAATCCAGCCACGAATCTAGACCCATTATTTGTTCTGCCTACAAGATGTGCAGATTAATCAGTGGTAATATTCACCTGAAATTGCCAAGATATCCCATTACATGAATAAAAATAGATTTTATTTTGACATGTATGTATTTAAAAAAATTATCAAAATGAATTGATTGATCTGCCAAATAACTTTGTGTAGGTTATATAGATTTAAAATTTTATTCCAAAAACTAAAATATATTTTCTTTTATCACAATTTTTTTATTTTTGCCCAAAATATATTTTCCTGATCTCAGATTGTCAAAAATAAGTGTTATTCTAATTCCAATATCTTCGACATCAATAGTTTTAATATTACCATTTCCCTATTTATTGTGATCAATTAAAAAGAGGGAGAGGAATACGACTGGGATACAAAGTAAATAACCTACGATTAATATAAAAAAATAAAAACTATTAGGTCCTCCCCTATTAGTGGACTTGGAGAGGGGCAGGGAGGAGATGAAGGAGGGATGGAAAGGATAGGGAGGGAGTGTGGGAGGGGGTTAAGGCTGGGATACAAAGTACATAACCTGTGATTAAAATAAAATAAAAATGTTTAAAAAGTAAAAAAAAAAAAAAGACAAACATAAAGGGAAAGTTGTTGTGTTTGTTCCTTTGGTGCCAATAGCATATCTAGTTTCCTAATTTATCTGAATTTCAAAATATAGTACCCATTCATTTGAAGAGTTTAAGTTAGCCTGGGTATAGTTAGCCTGGGTATAACGCTATTTTGAAATAAAGATCCATCTTGACTGGGAGCTGAATTCAGGTACCAGGAAATATCACAAAATATGTACTTGGCAGAAAACAAAAGTTAACTCTCCTAGCAACAATCTCCAGGAAATATCACTGAATAAATACTTTATAGAAAATAGAGACAATCTCCCTGGCAATAACCAATGAGAATCAGTTGGGAATCGGATGGGAAAATTCTCACCAATGTTTCAGATATAGTTCAGAAGAATAACAATTGTGATTGTACACCTTAGGTAATTGTGATTCAGACAAAGTTACCTCGCCCCTCTAACTTTTACCTAATCCTGTAATGTAAAGGCATTTGCCCCGCCTCGTTTGCTGGAAACATGTGCCCTCTGATTGCTGTCATGGAAACCCCCTGTTCCCTTTAAAAACTCTGCTCAGAGGTTGAGGTCCCATTTTTCTACTGCTGCATCAGTGAGACTTGGATCCTGAGTTCGACTGCTCTTGTAATAATGCTCTCTTGCTATTGTATTGAGTCATCTCCTGATAGTCTCTTAGGGTCCCATGATCCTAGCATTACACTTTCAGAAAATACATCCCCAAAAGACTTCAATTGGCAATTATCTTGACCTTTATGTCTATGGTAGAGATGGGAAGATTTCCTATATACACCACTGTGTATTTGAAATTAGCCAACACAGAGATATTAAATTTTAAAATTATTATTATTAAAACTTTATATCCAAGATAAAAATGTCCAACTTTTGCAGAATTTTAAAAAGAAAGTCATAAAAATAAATATCCACTAACTAAAGAATCTGCTAATAATATAGAGAAAACAGGAAGAGTAGTAAATGGAATACTTGCCTTCCAAAAAACATTTTCCAATTTCTCATAATTATACATTTACCTAGACCAGCAGGTTTTTCCTTAGTGACTGTGTTCTGAGAGAGAACCAAGTGATCAGAGAAGATAAGGACATGTATAATTTGGGATCAGGAACACTTGAATAAGCTCTTTTACCCAAAACAACTTATTAAGAAATATAGCATCTTACATACTATTTCCTCAGGATAAATGGGATAAAATCATCAGAAAAATAATCACTCAATATTGTACAAGAGAGAACACAAAGTATCTCAAAGGCATGACAGACAAAGCACACAGTGTCCTTGGGATTGATTACCACAGTCTCTTCAGAGGGAAAATAAAAGTTCTCAAGAACCCAAACTGAAACTTCTTCCAGGTCCTGGCCCCAGCCTCAGACTGGCTATGCCACATCCATACCTAACCAAAGACACAGAACTAGGTTTCTTCTGTTCTTTCATTAAGGCCCTTGACAAACTCTTGAACGGGTTCAGTTCTGGATAACAAATATCTACATTCGAAGAAAAACACAGTGTCAGGTTTTATGAATATTGACATTTAATAAATGATGATGAAATTGTTTTCTATTAACTGTGGTCTTGGTACAATCACAGATATTCTTTAATTTGAAGAAGGAAAAAGGAGATGGAAACAGGAGCACTGTAACATTAGAATGAATCTATCAATTTTTGGTGGCCTTGACCACAAAAAAGAGCATAAGGTGAAATTTACACTAGGCATCTAAGAGATGGAAAATGCAAAGAAAAGGGTTTGTCTCTTTTGATGTCTCCAGAGACAAAGTAGTACAGCCGACTATCTTATGCAAAGCACATTTTAGACTCCCACTTTTAGAGCCATACAGTAATAAATATACATTGCTTCAAACATATGTTTGGTAATTTGTTAGAAGCAATACAAAGCTAATCTGCACTAATTTGCATATAAAAAAGAACATTTTGTTCACAGAGATCAGATATCTATGAGGGAACATTTGACTTTATTTGAGTTGATTTTGTGTGTTTTCTAATACATGCAACTGAACAGTGGCCCCAACTCTGCACATTACCATATTGTTCATATAGAGGTTTCCCAATATGAAAATATACACAAACTGATTTTTACTTCAGATATAGTTTTTCACATTAGATATAATTTAAGGTCATATAAGTATAAAACTTCTTTTTTTGTGAGATCCTGAGATATTATATATTTTATTATTTTTTAAATTTATTTATTTTTATCTCAATCACAGGTTAGGTACTTTGAATCCCAGGCGTAGCCCCCTCCCTCAGTCCCTCCTACCCTCCCACTCCCTCCCTCATCTCCCTCCTCCTCACCCCCTCCAAGTCCACCAACGGGGGAGGACCTCCTTCCCTTCCATCCAACCCCAGCTTATCCTGACTCCTCAGGGCTGGCTGCAATGTCCTCCCCTGGAACTTCTAACTTTGGACTATCCAGCCAAAACTCTAGAGAAGTGAGTCATACATTCACTCATCTACCACACACAGACACACACATATCAGAAATAGTGCAGACCTGTGACCAAGGCCCTTAAGAGGTTAAGGGAGGAAGATCATGAGGTCCAGGCCTGTCTGGGGTTCCTTAGTAAGATCCAGTCACAAAACAAAACACAGCAATGGGGAACACAGATGTGTTAAGATCCTAACTGGGTTTTCTACTATGCACCATTTTGCTAGCAAATGCTATTGCAGGAGTCATCCTACTACTATATATAATATTGTTACATAAGTGAAAATTCCAGTTGTTCTGTTTTACAAATGAAGACTCAGGAGCTAGATATTCAGGTTAAAACCTGCCAGGTCATAAAGGCAGAGAAAGCATCCAGCTGATTTCCTACTCAGCTCAGGACCCAGAAGGAAAGGTCAGAAGCCCAGAGCTAAAAGCTTGCTAGCTCAGCTGAGCAGGAGTAAAAAGCCTGCTAACTCACCCAACAGCTGGGGAGAAAAAAAGTCAACAGCCAAAGCCCAAGAGCTAGGGAGCTAAAAAAGCCAAGGAGTTTAAAAGCTCCTTCCTATTCTCCAAGCTGTTTTACTACTATGCAACTCACATGTTTATGTTTGTGAGCATAACATTTAATGGCCGAGCCATCTCTCCAGCAATAAAAAGGCATGGTACTGGCATAGAAACAGCCCGGTGGATCAAAAGAATCAAATAGAAGACCCAGAAATATACCCACACATAAACGGATACTTGATTTTTGACAAAGAAACCAAAACCATTCAACAGAAAAAAGACAGAATCTTCAACAAATGGTGCTGGTCAAAGTAGATGTCTACAAGCAGAAAAGTGAAAAGAAGATCCATATTTATCACCAGGAAGCAAAGTAAAGTCCAAATGGACAAAGACCTCAACATAAAACCAGACACACTAAATTTGTTAGAAGAGAAAGTGGGGAAGAGCCTTAAACTCATTGGCACAGAAAACAAGTTCCTGAACAGAACACCAACAGCACAGGCTCTAAGATCAACAATCAAATAATGGGACCTCATGAAACTGAAAAGCTTCTGTAAGGCAAAGGAAAATGTCATCAGAATAAAATAACAGCCTACAGAAAGAGAGAGGATCTTCACCAACCCTATGTCTGACGGAGGGCTAATATCCAGAATCTAAAAAGAAATCTAAGATTTTACATTACACTCATCAGAATGGCTAAGATCAAAAACTCATGTGACAATACATGCTAGAAAGGATGTGGAGAAAGGAAAACCCTCCTCCATTGCTGATGTAAATGTAAACTTTTATAACCACTTTGGAAATCCATCTGGTACTTTCTCATACAATTAGGAGTAGTGCTAACTCAAGATCCACCTATACCACTCCTAGATATATATCCAAAATGTGCTTAAGTATACAACAAGGACATTTGCTCAACCATGTTTATTGCAGCTTTATTTGTAATAGCCAGAATCTGGAAACAACACAGATGTCGCTCAACTGAGGAATAGATACAGATATTGTGATACATTTATACAATGAAATACTACTCATAAATTAAAACAAGGAAATCATTAAATTTGCAGGTAAATGATAGGAACATCTGCAGTGAGGTATCTAAGAAACAGAAAGACACACATGGTATATACAATATATATAGTATATATCCATATATTATATGGATATGAGCCATATAATATAGGATAAACATTAAAATCTGTACAACTAAAGAAGCTAAGCAAGAAGGAGGACCCTGGGTAAGATGCTCAATCTTCATTCAGAAAGACAAAAGGGACAAACATAGGGAGAGGGAGAAAACAGAGAACAGGACAGGAGCCTACAAAAGAGGGTTTCTGAAAGAATCCACCCAGCAGGGTATCAAAGCAGATGCTGAGACTCATAGCCAAACTTTGGGCAGAGTTCAGGGAATCTTATCAAAGAAGGGGGAGATAGGAATACCTGGAAGGAATAGGAGTTCCACAAGAAGAGCAACAGAACCAAAAAGTCTGGCCATAGGGTTCTTTTCTCAGACTGATACTCCAACCAAGGACCATTCATGGAGATAACCTAGAACCCCTGCCCAGAGGTAGCCCATGGCAGCTCAGTATCTAAGTGGATGTCCTAGTAATGGGAACAGGGTCTGATTCTGAAATTAAATGAGTAGCTGGCTCTTTGATCACCTTCCCCTTGGGGGTGGGGGTGGGAGCAGCCTTACCAGACCACAGAAGAAGATAATGCATCCAATCTGATGACACCTGATAGGCTAGGGTCAGAGGGAATTTGAGAAGGGCCTCCCATATCAGTGGACTTTGGGAGGGGAATGGGAGGAGATGAGGGAGGGAGTGTGGGATTGGAAGGGAATGAAAGAAGGGGCTTCAGGTGGAATATAGAGTAAATAAATTGTAATAAAAATAAATTAAAAAAAAACTATGCAGCTCTAAATTCCTCCTCCTACTTAATCTCTGTCAGCTGGTTTCTTGTTCCATCTCTTGACCTAGGGTTAACTTTATTAAATCTGGTGTACATAAAAGCTCTTGGATTAAAGGTGTGTGCTAGAGCTGGCTGAGTCCCACCATAACCACCTGTTTACAATAAACAGAAAGTTCTTGGATTAAAGGTGTGTGGTAGGGCTGAGCTTCTCCACAACTAGAAAGAGGTTTTTACAATCTCAGGGATCACAATGGGATCAAATATCCTGCAAGTCTGTAAAGCAATTCCATTAAAACCAGGCACAGAACAAGGCTGTGCACTCTCACTATTATCTCTTCAATATAGTAGTCCCAGATAAAATAGTAAGACAACTAAAGGAGATCAAGGGGATACAAATCAGAAGTGAAAAAGTAAAAGTATTGCTATTCACAAATGACATGATAGTATACATAAGTGACCCTCAAAATTCTACCAGAAAATGCCTACAGGTGGTCAACACCTTCAGCAATGTGACTGAATACAAAATTAACTCAAGAAAAAAAAATAAGTAGCCCTCCTGCACACAAAAGACAGATAGGCTGAGAAAAAAAATTGGGGAACAACACCCTTCACAATAGCCAGAAATAACTTAAAGTATCTTGGTGAAACTCTAACCAAGAAGGTGAAAGACTCATATGAAAAATTTTCTCATCATCAAACACAGATAATGCCAGTGTTCAACCAACACAGAAAGAAATGAGTGATGATCAGAACTGGGGAGAATAGGAGGAAGGAGGACAGAATTCTTGTAGAGTGAATAGAGACTGTGGGCTGTGGCATCTCTGTGCCAAGATGGAGACCCAAGACAAGGCAGGCTTTTGGAAGGATATGGGGGTGACTCTACTAGAGACTCTTAGTGTCAGCAGTCATGGAGACTTGAAAGAACACCTCTTAACTAGGCAGGACTCCGAGTGGAGGGAGGGGAACAGCAACACACACACACACACACACACACACACAAATGTTGACCCAAAATCTACCCTCTCTATAAGATGTGCAGGGATAAAGACAGAAACTTCAACAGATAATTTCACTATTAACTGCTGGTAACATAGTTTGCTTCTGTTTTGGGGAAGTAAATATGGATAAATGACAACATATTTATACACTTTCTAAGGCCTAGGGAGATGTTGAACTGCTTGACATTGAATCCCAAGGATATATGTGCAAAGTCCTGAAGCCATGCAGAAGAATAGAAGTAGCTTCTTAAGTTCTCTTGTGACCTGGACATGTACATCATGGGACATGAGTGCTAACACTGATATAACTAAGTACACATACATTTAGCATTGATAAATGAAAAAAAAAAGAATATAGAAATCTAAAAAGAGCAGGAGATCTAGGTCCTCTCCATGCATGGAGGAAACCCACAAGCTGTTCAGTAGCCAAGCGGGTTCCTTATTAAGGGGTACTGGGGCTGTCTCTGACACAAACTCAATGGCAGGCTCTTTGATCAACTCCCCCTGGCTATGCAGCTTTGCCAGGCCACAGAAGAAGGTGATGCAACCAGCCTTGATTTGACCTGATAAGCTAAGGTCAGATAGAAAGGGAGGAGGTCCTCCCCTATCAAGGAAGTAGGGGAAAGGGCATGGGAGAGAAGAGGGAGGGTGAGTGGGACTAGGAGGATACAAAGTGAATATATTTTAAGAAGGAAAGAAAAAGAAATAATGAAAATTTTGTTTTAGGTGGAATAGACATTCATGTCTATGTACACTGACTATATTATTTTAGCACAAATAGGAAATTTCAAATAAATTGGTTAAAATTATTAAATGTTTGTGATAATAAAGTACTAAATTGGCAAATATTGAATCATGGAAAAGATAAGTTTCTGTGAATTCCTGATTTTGTTAACCTGAGGGTTTTGTTAGTTAGTTTGTTTTGTTTTTGTTTTTAAGCATCATTTATTTTTATGCTATTAACTACAATTTATTTACTTTGTATCTCCCCCCCTCCTGTACCTCACTCCCTCCTCCCCTCCCAATCCCACACTCTCCCTTCCATACCCTTGTCCCTCCCCCAGTTCACTGAAAAGGGAGGTCCTCCTCCCCTTCCCTCTGATCAGGTCTATCAGGTCTCATCAGGAGTAGCTGCATTGTCTTCTTCTGTGGCCTGGTAAGGCTGCTCCCCCATCAGGGGGAGGTGATCAAAGAGCAGGCCAACCAATCCATGTCAGAGACAGTCCCTGTCCCCATTACTATGGGGCCACTTAGATACTGAATTGCCATAGGCTACCTCCATGCAGGGGTTCCAGGCCATCTCCATGAGTGGTCCTTGGCTGGAGTATCAGTTTCAGAAAACACCCCTGTGCCCAGACTTTTAGGATCTGTCACTGTCCTTACGGAGCTCCTGTCCTCTACAGAAGTTGTGGTACATCTACACAGTGGAATATTACTCAGCGATAAAAAAAAAAAAAAAAAGGAAATCATGAAATTTGCAGGTAAATGGTGGGAACTGGAAAAGATCATCTTATGTGAGGTATCCCAGAAGCTGAAAGACACACATGGCATATACTCACTCATAAGACATATAATATAGGATAAACATACTAAAATCTATACACCTAAGGAAGCTAATCAGGAAGGACGGCTCTGGCTAAGATGCTCAATCCCCATTTAGAAAGGCAAAGAGGATGGACATTGGAGGAGGGAGAAAACGGAACAGGACAGGAGCCTACCACAGAGGGCCTCTGAAAGGCTCTACCCTGCAGGGTATCGAGGCAGATGTTGAGACTCATAGCGAAACTTTGGGCAGAGTGCAGGAAATCTCATGAAAGAAGCGGGAGATGTTTACCTGAGTTCGAAACACTCCTGTCAGTTATGAGTGGCACCATCTGTGGGCTGAGGAGAAGCTTGTTGAGTACTGCCATCATCTGTATTTGCTAAAGTAGACACAGTGCAACGAGCTGCCTTGTATTAGTGCTGTCATTACTCCTCCAGATGATGGACTTTAACTCTGAAACTAACTCTTCACTCTTTAAGTTGCTTCTGTGACAGCAATAAGGAAAATAACTAATACAGTGCCTTGAAATGAATTTATTAATTTGTAATAACACAATTGCAGTATCTGAAAGCCACTTGGTTTACCTATACTTTGCTAGAAATTTAATATCATAGCTGAATATGATCCATAAATAATCACAATCTAAAGGAATTGTGAACCATGAGTTTTGATGTTTATTTTAATGACATGGGCAGTATGTTAACTGTATTGGAAGCTTTTAATGTATGGAAGTTGCCTTAAATAAAAATGATAGAATCTGATGGAAGAGCAGACAGAGTAATCCTGAAGGATAAATGAAGAATAACATACATATGAAGTAAAATACATAGAGATAGTGTTCAAAATGATGACAGGCACAATAAAGAGTAAATGCACTTATAATAAAACCTAAATCCCCTATTCTAGAAAATATTTGGTATCATCAGAAATTATGTAAGTCTTCGAACTGGAGTAGGGTGCACATAACCATACTGCATACAATAATACAATAAAACACGCTTTACGTTACTGACTAAAATAAACTTCTTACTCCTAAATTTCACACAATTACAAACTTGAAGTCTAATGTTAATATATTTGAAAAGTGGAATTATTTCTTTTATTTTTACATTTTCTGCATATGACTTGATCTTATTTTTATTTTTTCTATTATTATTATGATGACTTACAATTTATTCACTTTGTATCCTGATTGTAAGCCCTCCATCATCTCTCATTTCTACCATCCCTTTCTCTTCCTCACATCCCCATCTCTGTTCCCTAGTTCACTGACAGGGAAAGTACTATTCCCCTACTGTCTGATCTTGGACCATCAGTTCCCATCAGTACTGCCTGGATTCTCTTCCTCATTGGGCTGACTAGGTTGCCCCACCAGGGAGAAGTGATCAAGGAGCAGGCAACCGAGTTCATGCTAGAGACTGTCTTTTTGTAATAGCCAGAATCTGGAAACAACCTAGGTGTCCCCAAACCAAAAAGTTGATGCAGAAATTGTATTACATTTACACGACGGGATACTACTCAGATATTAAAAACAAGAAAATCATGAACTTTTCAGGCAACTGGATGGAACTAGAAAATATCATCCCCAGTGAGATAACCCAGAAGCAGAAAGACACATATGGAATATACTCACTTTAAGTGAATATTAGCTCTATAATATAGGATAAACATACTAAAATATACAGACCTAAAAAAGCTAAATAACAAGGAGAACCCTAGAGGAGATGTTTCATTCTCATTCAGAATGGAAAACATTATAGAGACAGGAAGTGGTGGAAGACAGGTCCCTGAAGGGAGCCTACCACAGATGTCTTCTAAAAGTCTCCACCCAGCACAGGAGCAAAGCAGATGCACATTCTCACAGCCAAACTTTGGACAGAGGGCACACAGTCTTATGGAAGAAGGGGGATATAAAAGGACACATAGGTGATAGGAACCATACAAGGAGAGCAATGTAGCCAAAAATAGTGTGGCCCATGGGGAACTACAGAGACTGATGCATCAACCAAAGATTCATGGAGAGGACATAGACACCCTGCTCAGAAGTAGCCCCAAGACAGTTCAGTCTCCACTTGGGTTCCCTACTAAGTGGAGAGTTATTTCTTTTTTATCTGCAATTGTCAGAGTTTTTCCTTTGCTCTAACTTTTAAAGATGCATTTAGTTTTTTAATAAATTGTAGTTTATTCACTTTGAATACCAGCTGTAGCCCCCCTCTCTCATTCCCTCCCAATCCCACTCTCCCTCCCTCATCACCTCCCATGCTCTTCCCAAATCCAATAATACAGGAGGCTCTATCATTTACAAAAGATAAAAGTATTTCCCAAATTTATCCATTCTAATAGGGCTTGTCATTTTTAACTTCAGAAGATTATCACTCTCTGATTTCATATGATCCAATCTTTGGACACCTTTCATATCAGTGAATGCTTTGCATTTTAGAAGCTACTTTGTAATGAAAGCTCTGATACTGAAGAGAACATAACTAGATTGTTTTAAAGTATCTATTAGAATAGAGTAACATTAGTATCTAAACATTTAATGTGAAAGGTTTTTCTCCCTATATTCACAGTGTCACTCCATAAATTAAGGTGAAATGATTTTCTTTTCTTAGGAGTAAACAGCCCTCTGTTGTTCTCTGGTCTCTAGGGAATAAAGCACCTTCTGTAATTATCCTGTATTGATGTAATGAGCACATGATTGAAAAATCACATGTAGTTACAAATAATAAGACTCTTGTACTCTTTGGGGAGATTAATCTTTCAGTTTAAGTTAAAAAAAGTTCTAAGAAAACTCTAAGCGCTAAATTAAACTAGGCACAAGCTGACCCAAAGCTCAAATCTACAGGGCCGGTTGACACTGTAAGAATGAATTTGGTCCTTAGGAAATTTGGAGGTGCAGTTATGACCACTTGCTAAGGGTTATTTCATTTTCAAAGCAAACAAAGCAGAACCAAATATTATAATTTCTGTAAAATGATGAAGATACTTCATATTAATTGATTCATATTAAATAGAATTTAACAAATTTATAGCAAATATTACTCAGTTATGGTGATTCTGAAGAATAGAATTATGTCCTGTTTGGAATCATTATTACTCTACTACATATTTTTAATTGGTTTTAGAAACATGTAATGTTATGTACATGTATGGTCCTTGGCTGGAGTATCAACCTCAGAAGAGACCCCTGTGCCCAGATTTTTGTTTCTGTTGCTATTCTAATGATGCTCTGTCCCCTCTAGGTCTTTCTATCTAGAAACTCTGCACAGATGTAGTCCAAAGTAGGTCAGTATCCAAGTGGGTTCCCTAGTAATGGGAACAGGGGCAGTCTGTGACAAGAACTCAGTTGCTGACTCTTTGATCACTTCCCCATGAGGGGGAATCAGCCTTGTCAGACCACAGAGGAAGACAATGCAGCCAGTCCTGATGAGACCTGATAGGCTAAGGGCAGAGGGAAGGGGCAAAGGACCTCCCCTATCACTGGACTTGGGGAGGGGTATGGGAGGAGATGATGGATGGAGGGAAAGATTGGAAGCAGATGAGGGAGGGGGCTACAGTAGGGATACAAAGTGAATAAACTGTATAATAAATAAATAAAGTAAAAAAGAAACATGCCATGTATGAAATATTAAGATCACACAGAGTAAAATGAATCATTTTTGTTTCCACTTTTCCTGTGACTAAAAGATACTTATATAATAATAATATTTAAATTACTGCATTTTGGTGATGAATCATTGCATATTTTGTCGTTGTTGTTGTTCTTAGCCTCATAGAAGCTGAAGTTAACAAAATTCTTCACAACTATTAAGGCAGAATCTGGAAAGTAACTAAGTAACTAAGTTGGGTTAGGTGTACCTACATTTTTAACAGAAATGGGATTTTAATGATCCTTTCCCAGTCGGAAGGCTTTCATTTTGTTTTGATGACAGTATCTTTTGCTTTACAGAAGCTTTTCAGTTTCATGAGGTCCCTTTTATTTATTGTTCATCTTAGAGCCTGTGCTGTTGGTGTTCTATTCAGGAAGTAGTCTCCTGTGCCAATGAGTTCTAGGGTCTTCCCCACTTTTTCTTCTAACTGGTTTAGTATGTCTTGTTTTATGTTGAGGTCTTTGATCCACTTGGACTTTAGCTTTGTGCAAGGTGAGGAATATGGATCTAATTTCATTTTTCTGCATACAGATATCCAGTTTGACCAGCACCATTTGTTGAAGATGCTGTCTTTTTCATTGAATGGTTTTGGCTTCTTTGTCAAAAATCAAGTTTCCATAGGTGTGTGTGTTCATTTCTGGGTCTTCTACTCTGTTCCATTGATCCACTATTTTGTTTCTATGCCAATACCATGCAGTCTTTGTTACTATTGCTCTGTAGTACAGCTTGAGGTCAGGGATGGAGATACCTCCAGATGATCTGCTGTTGTAGAGGATTGTTTTGGAGATTTGGGGATTCTTTTTTCTCCATATGAAGTTGAGAATTTTTCTTTCAAGGTCTGTGAAGAATTCTGTTGGTATTTTCATGGGAATTCCATTGAATCTGTACATCATGGATTGTTAATCCTACCAAACCATGAGCACGGGAGATCTTTCCATCTTCTAATACATTCTTCAATTTCTTTCTTCAGTGATTTGAAGTTTTTTTCATATAGGTCTTTAACATGCTTGGTTAGAGTCATCCCAAGGTGCTTTATGTTATTAGTGGCTATTGTGAAGGGTGTTGTTTCCCTAATTTCTTCCTAGTTCCTTTTGTCCTTGCTGTACAGGAGGGCTTCTGATTTTTTTGAGTTGATATTGTATCTAGCCACTTTACTGAAGGTATTTATCAGTTGAAGGAGTTCTCTGGTTGAAGTTTTGGGATAGCTCATGTATATTATCATATCATCTGCAAATATTGACACTTTGACTTCTTCCTTTCTAATTTGTATCCCCTTGATCTCCTTTAATTGTTTTATTGCTCTAGCTAGGACTTCAAGTACTATGTCGAAGATATATGGAGACAATGGGCAGCCTTGCCTAGCCCCTGATTTCAGTGGGATCGATTTAAGTTTCTCTCCATTGAGTTTTATATTAGCTATAGGCTTGCTGTATATTGCCTTTACTATGTTTAGGTATGTGCCTTGTATCCCTGATCTCTCCAAGACTTTAAACATGAATTGGTATTGGATTTTGTCAAATGCTTTTTCAGCATCTAGGGAGATGATCATGTGGTTTTCTCCTTTAGTTTGTTTATATGGTGGATCACAT
>CM053765.1:47328455-47341473 GCA_028658305.1 Pachyuromys duprasi | reverse complement strand
GTTGAATCTTTGTGTGGTTTAGGTATCAAGATAACTGTGGCTTCACACAAAGAGTTAGGTAATTTTCCTTCTATTTCTATTTTGTGGAACGCTTTATAGAGAATTGGTGTCAGGACTTCTTTGAAGGTCTGGTAGAATTCTGCACTAAAACCATCTGGCCCAAGGCTTTTTTCGTAGGGAGGCTGTTGATGACTTCTTCAATTTCCTTGGGGGATATAGGTCTATTCAATCTTCCTATCTGATCTTGGCTTAATTTAGGTAGGTGGAATCTCTCAAGAAAATTGTCTATTGCATTGAGATTTTCAAATTTTGTGGCATATAGTCTTTGGTAGTAAGACCTAATGATTGTTTGGATTTCCTCAGTGTCTGTAGTTATGTCCCCCTTTTCATTTCTGATTTTGCTGATTTGGACCATTTCTCTCTGCCTTTTTGTTAGTTTGGCTAGGGGCTTGTCTATCTTGTTGATTTTCTCAAAGATCCAGCTCTTGGTTTCATTGATTCTTTGAATAGTTTTATTTGTATCTAATTGATTGATTTCAGCCCTGAGTTTGATTGTTTCCAGCCATCTGCTCCTCTTGGTAGTATCTGCTTCCTTTTTTTTTTTTTTTTTCCTATGGATCTCAGTTGGGCCATTAAGTTGCTTGTATGGGATGTTTCAAATTTCTTCTTGAAGGCACTTAATGCTATGAACTTTCCTCTTAGCACTGCCTTCATTGTGTCCCATAAGTTTGGGTATGTTGTGCTTTCATTTTCATTGAATTCTAGGAAGTCTTTAATTTCTTTCTTAATTTCTTCCCTAACGAAGCTGTCCTTGAGTAGCAGGTTGTTCAGTTTCCACTTATGTGCAGACCTTTTGATATTTCTCTTGTTGTTGAGGTTCAACTTTAGACTGTGATGGTCAGATAGGATACAAGGGATTATTTCAATCTTCCTGTATGTGCTGAGGCTTGCTTTGTGACCAACTGTATTCTCTACTTTGGAGAAGTTTCCATGAGGCGCTGAAAAGAAGGTATACTCTTTTGATCTGGGGTGAAAAGTTCTGTAGACATCTATTAGGATCATTTGATTTACTGTTTCTGTGAGTGCCCCTGTTTCCCTGTTTTACTTCTGACCGAATGATCTGTCCCTTGGTGAGAGTGGAGTATTGAAGTCTCCCACTATTAGGGTGATGGGATCAATGTGTGATTTCAGTTTTAATAATGTTTAATTTACAAATGTAGGTGGTCTTGTATTTGGGGCATAAATGTTCAAAATTGTGATGTCCTCCTGTTGGAATTTTCCTTTGATAAGAAGGAAGTGCCCCTCCTCATCTTTCTTGATTAACTTTGGTTGAAAGTCTATTTTATTAGATACTAGGATTGCTACCCCAGCTTGTTTTCTGGGTCCATTTGCTTGGAAAACATTTTTCCAGCCCTTTACTCTGAGGTACTGTTTATCATTCTTGCATAGGTGTGTTTTTTGGATGCAGCATTGGATCCTGTTTCCGCAACCATTCTGTCAGTCTGAGTCTTTTTATTGGAGAATTGAGTCCATTGATATTGATAGATAATAGTGAGCAATGACTGTTATTTCCGTTTATTGTGGAGTTGGTGGTCTTACTGTGATTCATTGTTTTTTTGTTGTTGTTGTCGTTAGGAAATTATCTGTCCTATATTTTCTTTGGTGTAGTTGTTTCTGTTGGTCTGAAGTTTTCCTTCTAGGACCTTCTGTAGGGCTGGGTTGCTGTGTAGGTTTTTCATGATTTTTTTTTTTTTTTTTTTGTCATGGAAAATTTTGTTTTCTCCATCTATGTTGACTGAAAGCTTTGCTGGGCATAGTAGTCTTGTTTGGCATCTATGTTACCTTAAAGACTTCATGACTTCTGCCCAGGCCCTTTTGGCTTTCATAGTTTCTGATGCGAAATCTGGTGTGATTCTTATCAGTGCACCTTCATATGTTACTTGACCCTTTTCCCTTGCTGCTTTTAATACTTTTTTCTTAGTTTTGTAGGTTTAGTGTTTTGACTATGATTTGATGAGAGGTATTTCTTTTCTGGTCTAGTCTATTTTGTGTTCTGTAGTCTTCTTGTATGTTGATGGACAATTCTTTTTTTTTAAGTTGGGAAAATTTTATTCTATGATTTTCTTAAAAATATTTTCCGGTTCTTGGAGCCTGGAGTCTTCTTTTTCATCTATTCCAATTATTCTTAGGTTTCATCTTTTCATGGCATCCTTGATTTCTTGGATATTTTGTGTTTGGGACTTTTTCTATTTCATTTTTTGCTTGAGTAAGGAATTCATTTCAGCCAGCGTATCCTCATCTCCTGAGATTCTCTCTTTCATCTCTTGTATTCTATTGGTGATGCTTACCTTTGTGGTTCCTGATCTTTTCTCTAAGTTCTCCAGTTCTAGGTTCTTCTCTGTTTGTGTCTTCTTTGTAGATTCTAATTCTGTTTTCATGCTTTGTACTATTTCTTTCATCTGATTGAATGTGGCTCCTATTTTTTTGTTTGTTTCCTCTCTGTATATCTTTAATTGTTATTCTATTTGGGCAGTTAAATTCTTCTGAATTTCTTTCAGGGCCTTGTTCCTTTCCTCTTTTTGTTCCTCTAATATCTGCATAATCATAGCTTTAACATAATTCTCCTGTGTCTCTGCTGAATTAAAATCTCCATTGTTTTTGGGTATTTCTGGTGGGGCCATGGTATCTTGATTTTTGTTGGGTGAGTTCTTATGTCTACCTTTGGCCATTTGTTTATATTTAATCAAGGAGCTGTTTGTGCTTTAAGGCTGAAGTTCAGACTGGAACTGTCAATCTCCTGTGTCAGGAGTTTTCTTCAAGAAGATCAGTGAGTTCCAGTGGTTTGTTAGTGTGTGTTGTTGCCTCAGTTGAACTCTGTTGTGGGATCTGTGTGCCTGGCTTCATGCTCTGTCCTAGAAGCTGTGAGCACTGCAGGCTGGTCACCCCTCTGGTCTGGAGGCTTTGCTCCTTACTCTGTGCCAGAGGCTGTGTGTCCCAGTTTGAGATGTCAGCTGGGGGTGCAGCTCTGGTCTGGATGCTCAATGCTCTGACCTGGGCTTGCTGCTAAGGGCTCTCCTCTGGAATGAAGACTTGGTGCCTCCTTCTGGGCCAGGGGCTGTGCCCCACGGTCTGAGATATTATTTGGGGGCACCTCAATCTGGACCTGGTACTGTGTGTCCTGGTCCAGGGTTGCGGCTGGCGAAGCCACAGGGAGTGTCCCAGCCTGATGCAGCCCAGTCTGGGGAATGGAATCTGGGGCATTCTCAGTCTGGCCCGTGGACACACATGGACTGGGTGGATGCTGGTGGAGCCGAGGAGTGTGTGCCCGCTGTATGCAGGCCAGTCTGAAATGGTACCCGGTTGTAAATCTTTATACAGAAAAAGTCTTTCATACTTACTTTATGTTATTAACTTGTTGAACAATTTGATATATATTTTAACCTTCAGGTTTTTAGGTAAATTTCAGTGTTGTTTTCATTAATTGTTAGCATCATCATTTAAACTTAAAATTTGCTTTTTTGATAAATGTACTGTTTTATAATATTAAGAAAGCATCATTGCACATTTATATATTAAGATATGATATAATGATCTCCAAATTTTTGTTTTATTACTATCGCATTATTGTTCTTTAACTCATTTTTATATGAACTTTATGTATATTTTAAAAAGCATTCATTATTTTTCTTTGTTTCAACCATATTATTAATATTTAAAATATTTTAATATTACAAATAATTGGGAAATTTGATAGTTTTCTTTTTGATTTGGTTTGTATTTTTTCATTAATTTATTTAATCATTTTACTTCCTGATTGCAGCCTCCTCTCTCCCCCTTCTCCTCTCATCCCCACCCTTAAATACCGCTCTCCCCAACCCCCTCTTTCTCCCCACAGTAGGGGAGGCACCCAAGAGCACCACCCCACCCTGGCACATCAAGTGGCAGCAGTAGGTCTAAGCATATTCTATCCCAGTGAGGCCAGACAGGGCAACCCCGCTTTGGGAAAGGAATCCAAAGGTAGGCAACAGAATTAGAGACAGCCCCTACTCAATTGTTAGGTGAAACACATGAAGAATAAGCTGCACATATATTACATATGTGTAGGGGGTATAGGTCCAGCCAATGCATACCCTTTGGTTGGTGATTCCGTCTTTGTGAGAACCCATGGGCCAAGGTTAGTTGATTAAGGAAGTTTTCTTGTGTTGTCTTGGACCTTTCTGGCTCTGTCAATCCTTCTTCCTACTCTTCCACAAGACTCCCAGAGCTCTGCCACTTGTTTTGCTGAGGTCTCTCTGCATCTGTTTCCAGCTATTACTGGATGAAGCCTCTCAGAAGACAGTTATTCTAAGATCCTGACTGCAAGCATAACAGAGTTTCAGTGGTTGGCACTCTCCCATGGGGTGGGTCTCAAGTTGGGACAGTCATTGGTTTGCAATTTCCTCAATCTCTGTTCTGTCTTTCTCCCAGCACTTCTCTAACAAACCAAAAACCAAGCTGAGAAAATTGTCCTCATCTGAAATTTAACTTTTTTGTTTCTCCTAGTTTTTAATCCCATAACGAAGAAGGTTCTGACTATTGGCACAATAGTTTGACTTTTGTCAGTTTTTATATGAATATTATTACAAAATTATAGGCTTGTATATTAGGCTTTCTCCTTTTAGTATCCTATTCCTGAGACATAACAGTGTGGTATTTGAGGTTGTGTTTAGTCATTGTTACAGTTGTATACTACCCATTATACATATATAAAAGTTCAATATATCTATTTATCTGTCTATTTTAGGTGGGCAAGGTGGCACACACCTTTACTACCAGCAGGAAGTAAAGGCAGGAAAGCAGAGGTAGGAGGATCACTGTGAGTTTCATGGCAGCTTGTTCTACAAAGTAATCCCAGGCCAGCCATAGCTGTTACACAGAGAAACCTTGTCTCAATAAACCAACCAACCAACCAACAAACCAACAAAACAAACAAACAAAAAAAACCACATACCACCAAAAGAAAAACAAAACATAAAAAAATCACAAAAAACTAGCCTATCCTTATAATATTTATGTGAAAATTTTAAAGTGGATATTAGAACTATAATACAGGATAAACATACTAAAATCAGTACACCAAAAGAAGCTAAGGAAGAAGGAGGACCCTGAGTAAGATGATTAATCCTCATTCACAAAGACAAAGAGCATGGACATTTAAAAAGGAAGAAAACGTGGAACAGGACAGGAGCTACCATAGAGGGCCTCTGAAAGGCTCTATCCTGCAGGGTATCGAGGCAGATGTTGAGACTCATAGCCAAACTTTGGGCAGAGTGCAGGGAATCTTATGAAAGAAGGGAGATATTGAAAGACCTGGAGGGACAGGAGCTCCACAAGGAGAGCAATAGAACGAAAAAATCTGAGCACAGTGATCTTTTCTGAGACTGGTACTACAACCAAGGACCATGCATGGAGATAAGCTAGAACCTCTGAACAGATGTAGCCCATGGCAGCTTAGTATCCAAGAAGGTTCCCTAGTAAGGGAAACAGGGCTTGTCTCTGACATGAACTCAGTGGCTGGCTCTTTGATCACCTTCCCCTTGGGTGTGTGTGGGAGGCAACCTTATCAGGCTACAAAGGAAGATAATGCAACCAGTCCTGATGAGACCTGATAGGCTAGGATCAGATGAAAGGGGAGGAGGACCTCTCCTATTAGTGGACTGGGGGAAGGACATGGGAAGAGAAGAGGAAGGGTGTGATAGGAAGTGGTCGAGGAAGGGGCCTACAGCTGGGATATAAAATAAATAAATTTTATTATAATTAATTAAAAAATAATTTAAAAAGAAAATTTTCAGGGTCATTTTGATTTGCATCTCCCTGGTGGCTAAGCACGTTGAGCATTTCTTTAAGTGTTTTTCTGCCATTCTACAGTTCTCTACAGAGAGGTCTCTGTTTAGAGCCATACCCCATTTTTTTTTAATTGGATTACTTAACTTTTGCTTTTTAACGTCTTGAGTTCTTTATATATACTGGATATTAGCCCTCTGTCAGATATAGGGTTGGTGAAGATCCTTTACCAGTCTGTAGGCTGTCTTTTGGTTTTGATGACAGTCTCTTTTGCTTTACAGAAGCTTTTCAGTTTGATGAGGTCCCTTTTATTTATTGTTCATCTTAGAGCTTGTGCTGTTGGCATTCTCTTCAGGAAGTAGTCTCCTGTGCCAATGAGATCTAGGGTCTTTGCCACTTTTTCTTCTAACCGATTTAATGTGTCTGGTGTTATGTTGAGGTCTTTGATCCACTTGGACTTTAGTTTTGTGCAAGGTGATAAATATGGATCTATTTTCATTTTTCTGCATATAGACATCCAGTTGGTCCAACACCAATGGTTGAAGATGCAGTCTTTTTTCCATTGGATGGATCTGGCTTCTTTATCAAAAATCAAGTTTCCATAGGTGTGTGGGTTTATTTCTGGGTATTCTATTCTGTTCCATTGATCCACTATTCTGTTTCTGTGACAATACCATGCAGTTTTTATAACTATTGGTCTGTAGTACAGCTTGAGATCAGGGATGGAGATACCTCCAGATGATCTGTTGTTGTACAGGATCATTTTGGAAATTCTGGGTTTCTCCATATGAAGTTGAGAAATTTTCTTTCAAGGTCTGTAAAGAATGGGGAAACAACCCAGATGTCCCTCAGTTGAGGAATGGATACAGGAATTCTGGTACTTTTACACAATGGAATACTATTCAGCATTTAAAAATGAGGAAATCATGAAATTTGCAGGCAAATGGTAACGACCTGGAAACGATCATCCTGAGTCAGGTATCCCAAAACCAGAAAGATGCACATGATATATACTCACTTATATAGACCTATAAGATAGGATTAAAAATACAGAAATCTATACACCCAAAGAAGATAAACAAGAAAGAAGACCTGGAGTAAGAGGATTAATACTCACTTAGAAAGTCAAATGGGACAGACATTGGATGTAGGAGTAAACAGGTAGCAGGACAAGAGCTGGCCACCGAGGTCCTCGAAAAAAACTCTTCCTAGCAGTGTATCAAAGCAAATATTAAGAAACATAACCAACCCTTTGGCAGAGTGTAGGGAATCATAGGAAAGAAGGGGGAATTAGTATGACCTAGAGAGTTCAGGAGCTCCAGAAGAACCAAACATATCAGGGCACAGGGGTCTTTTATGAGACTGTCTCTCCAACAAAGGACTATGTATGGTTATAACCTAGAACCCCTGCTTGTATGTAGCAAATGGTAGCTCAATTCCCAGGTGGGTATACTAGTAAGGGGAACAGAAACTCTTTTGGACATGAATTCAATGGCTGGCTCTTCAATCTCCCCATCCCCAGAAGGAGGCACAGCCTTGCTAGGACACAGAAGAGGACATTGTAGCTATTCCCGAAGAGACCTGATAAGCTATAGTTAGATGGAAGGGGAGGAGGGCCTCTGGTATAAGTGGACTGGGAAAGGTGCAGGGAGGAGATGAGGGAGGGAAGGGAGGGATAGGGAGGGAATGTGGGAACGGGCTAAGGCTGGGATACAAAGTACATAATCTGTGATTAATATAAAATAAAAATGAAAAAAAAGAAAAATTTACAGTTGGGTCTGTGAGAAATAGTGCTAGTGATGGCAGTACTTTATTTTCAAATGTGTCTTATAACATGAAGTTGCTCATCATCCATAGCATGTGGGGCACATTTAGAGTGAACAAGGAACTTTAAAAATTTTTGAATCAATTAAAAAATTATCAACAAAGAATGAATTGTCTCTTTCCTTCACACATGTTAAACATTTGCTACTCACTAGGTTTTCTTGCTGTTTTCATTTTCCTATTTTGGTACTTCAAACTTTGAAATAGATGAGAATATGTTTTATATTTTATTTACATAATACATAATAGGAACCAACATCTTTTCATTTATATGTGTGTCACCAGCCCTGGGAAGATCACCTGTGCCTCTATTAATTCATGGAAAAAAGTAATACAATTTTCTTTGATTTTTATTTTGTATTACTTTTAATATTTTCATATATTCAGTAAGTATGTGCATTTTTCATTGATTCTGTCTGTATATCAAATACATGATTTAGTATTTATATTCTCCTTTAATATTCATTACCATTTTATATCATCCATATATATTTCACACATACATAAAATACATGCATATACTAATGAGAGGACAATTAGGCACTAATTATAAAGTATAGTGTCTTAATCAGTTCTGAAATTCAATTATTAGCATTCTATATTCTTCTAAATTAAAAAAAAATAATTCATACTGTTCACCAAAATATATTTTCATATGAATATATCTTTATTAAAGTTATACTTAGGAATTTGTGGGGTACTGTGGGTTTTTTTTATGATTTTAATTTTGACCTAAGAGTGAAATTTTTATTTGGTCGTAACTGGTATAGTTACACCCACAGCTCCTTAAGGTTATGAGTATCACATAACAATGTTCAGTGTTGCATGCTTGATTTTGGTTGGCCACAAATTATTTACACAAAGGAACAAAAACCAAGCATAATATTTTATAATTTATATTTTATGTATCTCATTACAGTATGCAACATAGAAAAAATAGTCCAGAGTTAGTTGTAAAGTGCGCAATTCAACTAACACTTTACCCTCCACAAAGCAAATTCTCCCATAGGCTGAACATTGGTTTTACTAAATAAATGGACCCTGGGTGGTTTCTTCTTGTATGTTCCTGTGACTGGGCTTCCAAGTTCATGTGTTCCTGCAAAATTTTAGCTCCAATTCTTGTCTTTGTTTGTTCATTTGTTTTGATTTGTTTTGTTTTTCCTGCTGTAATAAAAAGATGAAATTTTGGATTAAATCTGTTTTTGGTTTAGAATAGTGCCAGCAGGCCATTTTAATGTCATGTAAATTTGGAATGAATATCACTTGTAATGAGCTTTGGGATCCTCAGGAAAATTAAGTTTAGTTCACAGATTTTGACATCTAGAATGGTTAATTATTTATGCATCTTTCAAATTTGTAGTATATTATTTGAGTGTATCCCAACAGAGTTTTTAGGTTTATAAAGTTCCTATGATGTTCCATTATTATATAATTATTTTATGAAAGACTAAGACATTTTGTTTCCAAAGTTTTGAATATTGAATCTAGGTGATGGAAGGGTTTTGCAATATTCTTAAGTGGTACCTACTTTGGAAAAAGTATGTAGTATTTTCTCTTTTAATTCATTTGTTTAAATTACCATGGCTATTTTCAGTAGACCAAGAACAACAAAATAACTAAATCTTCATGACTGAACTAAATCTAATTATCTCAGTGGCCTGCTTCCCAACATATCAGATATTATATCTTCACTTTATGAAATTTGTAGTAAAGGAAAAGATAAAACTTGGTCCAAAACAGCTGAGCCTGAGATTGCTGGACCATGAAATACCAATGCCTTGTAAAGAGGAATAAAAGTGGTTTCTAAGTGGATGATTATATGTGAGAAGTAGCCACACCTGTTTCCATTACCTTGTCAAATGGACTGTAGAGTCTTCTAAAGGTCACTCATATATTGCAAAAAACCATGGGCTACCAGTATGCAGTACAGAGTACAGCAGCAAGGAAATTCTGCCCATCACTGTAAATTCAGTGCTGTTTTCACATGTGAAAGATGTCTATGTGGTTGTCAGCCTGCAACTTATACAAGTTTACCATGTAGAAGCTTCTGTAAAGCAGTTAACACATTACCTTCATATGGTTTAACTAGCTAAAATAAAGATTTATGCAGATATAGTTGTGAAGTTTGTGCAGCATCCATAAATGCTGTAGGTTAATGACCTACCAGTACTATACCACATTTCAGCGCTGTATCACAGGTTACTCTCCTCTGCAGCATTTGCTTAACGTGTGAGTTCTGCCCATACATTCATCATATTTCTTGGGATTGAACAATGCACACCCATCGGCCAGCACAGTTTGAAAATTTTCTCATAGGCCAGTATTCTTATAACACATCTAAATTAAAATGGATTATCTATAAACTCTAAGTGCCAATTTCAAAGCACTCTCTGAAAGCCTATAACAGGCACTATGAAGATCTATGCTACGAAAGTTATGGAATCATCAATTCTAATGAGACATATGTGAAAGAGACATATTATTTCTCTAGAACAGGGGTTCTCAACCTTCTTAATACTGTCACCTTTTCATACATTTTCTTACTTTATGGTGACCCCCAACCGTAAAATTATTTTTGTTGATATTTTATAACTGTAATTTTGCTAATCTTAAGAATCATAATGTGAATATCTGACATGCAGGTATCTGATATGTGTCCTCTGTGAAAGGGTTGTCTAACCCACAGAGGGATCATGACTCAAAGGTTGAGAATTGGTACTTTAGTGCTTAGACCACATTTTAAAACCAGTGTGAGATTTGAAATTCATATCCAACTTTAAAATATAATGCAGTCTATTTTTCATGCATGCCCTATATGACCAAGCAACCCTTCTGCTTCTTCTTTTTTTTTTTTTTTTAGTCTTAGTGACACAATGAATACACACTTTTACTTTCATTATACATGGGAAACAGTACTATGACCAAGGCCAGACACAACAACAACCATGACCGAGAATGAAAATTCCTGACATTTAACACGTTCTGTTCAAGCAATCTCACTTATTGCTAAATGTTAGGTGTTGTCAATGATGTCTGCATCTCTATGATTTATTAATGTGTAGACAGTAACATGGTGCAGAGGAACACTGTTGTCTTTTGAGATACTGAGACTAAAATGAAACAGATTCAATGATGCAGAAAAATGTAGGGGAAAATGGAGGCAATGAAGGTTTAGTGCCTTCGTTACAAGTTGATATTCAACTGTTGTTTGATGCTTTCTATGTATTGAAAATAGCAGAAGCTTTTGGCAGTTTGATAGGTGCATGGTGGGTGCCAGTCTTGATGGTAATTGCTCCCATAAAAAGAGTACATCTGGGTCCAGATTTTGTGGCTTTTTTGGTCTTCTTGTCTCGCTCCTGTCCCCTCCGGATCCTTCTATATCCCCCTTATTCCATAAGATTCCCGTGCTCTGTCCAAAGTTTGGCTATGAGTCTCTGCATCGAATTTGATCCCCTGCCGGGTGGAGTCTTTTAGAGGACCTCTGTTGGAGGTGGGGGGGGCAACCTAGCCAGCCCACAGAGGAAGAGGATCCAGGCAGACCTGATGGGACCTGATAAGCTATGGTCAAACAGTAGGGAAGGAGGACATACCCTATCGGTGGACTAAGAGAGAGGAATGGGGGAAGAGGAAAGGAAGGTCTGCCCGGGAGGAAATCAGGGAGTGGGCTACAACGGGGACACAAAGTGAATAAATTGTAAATAATAATAACAATAACAATAATAAAGAGTACGTCTGGAACAGAAATTGGAGTTATCATCAGGTTAATATATTGTCTCTCACTCCTGCCACACTTCATCTTCACAGGCCAAACACCACACACACACACATGCACACACACACACGCACACACACACACACACACACACACACACACACACACCAAATGGAGTTGTGATAATTTGAAATATTTTCCCTCTGCCCAATTTTGGCCATTTCACTGGGAATGCAGCCTTAAATGTATGATTTTTGTTGTTGTTTTGTTTTGTTTTTGGAGGAAGGGTCAGATTTTAATATGAACAGTCAATTCTCCTTAATCACTGATTCCACTGCAGATGACTCATATCTAAACTCCAGAGGCTACCTTCAGGCTCTTAAAAAAGAAGCATGTACTGAGTACTGAGAACCAGTAATCAATGAGTTTTGTTTCCAGTTGTCCAAGTGAGTTACAGTAAACACAGAAATCTAGAGTGTCCTCCCTCTGACTTTGAGTCTAGATTTTCACCAAATCAAATGAAAAACTCGATATATCCTACCAGTAATGCTACTGCTAACCGTTCTTTCTCCACATTTTCCAGTATTTCCAAATATGGCCTGCTTCTCCCCTCATTTTATATTTGCTGGATTCACCAAATTACTCTACAAAAGCAATTAGTCTATCACCTCAAACAATGGTTTGTTCAGTACCTTTTGGCCAATAAGTTCTATGCACTTTACACTTACTATCCAAGATGCAACCACAGAACTAGAGTCTGCCCAGTACAAAACATGGACTCCTATACATGCAAGTCTTTTTTCTGTATCTACTCTTATGAGGCAAATTTGATAAAGGAAACTGAAACTAGTCCAAACAAGTACCTTTAGCTAGCTACTTTGGTAGTCCTGAAGGAGCAGAATCCTAGCTATCAGTCAACATATTAAACATAATAAATGTCAACATATTTTTATTATCCCATTAAAATTAGAGTCATCACGTCCAGCATACTTCCCTGAGGGTGAAAAACAATGAATGAGTAAACAGAACCAAGACGTGACTTTTGCTGATGCCACAACCTTGATTCAACTTTGGAAGCTGAAGGAGAATGTAGAATCAGCTCTGAAAAGTGGCTGATAAAAATCTTCACAAGGCTCCAACCTTATCAGCCACAAAAATGGTAAAAATGTCTATAAATTGCTTTTTATATTTCAAATATCAGTTGTCAGACACTAAATTTGGAATCGTATTTCACAATTAGGTTTTTCAAAAACATAGCCGAATCCACTTCTCTGCCTTAGCTGTTTGCATTTTATTGTCCATTACTGTTCTACACAGCAAGGTTATTTTCTGTGAAATCATAAAAGTGAAGATATGTCCATATAAATCTGGTATGGAATAAAATCCTTTATGGAAAGGATAATAGGCTAAAAAATTAATCAGAAGTAACCTCTGTGTCAAGTTCAATAGCCAATTAACTTAAAAAACTATTAAATATCAGTAGTCTAAATTGGTCTGGATGAATGTTTACTATTTTACTATACTGAATTTTACAGAAAGGAGAAACCTCACACCAACACCTTACATACTGTGGAAGAAGTGAAGTTCCATGCGACACTTTTTTAAAAAATTTATTTATTTTTATCTCAATCACAGGTTAGGTACTTTGAATCCCAGGCA
>CM053765.1:47302357-47328355 GCA_028658305.1 Pachyuromys duprasi | reverse complement strand
CAAGTCCACCAACAGGGGAGGACCTCCTTCCCTTCCATCCAACCCCAGCTTATCCTGACTCCTCAGGGCTGGCTGCAATGTCCTCCCCTGGGATCTAGCCAGTCTGTCACTCCCCGGCTTGTATGGGGGAGGGTCAAAGAGTCAGCCATCAAGATCATGACTGAAACAGTCCCTGTTTCCCTGCATAGGGTCTTCAGTCCTACAGGGAGCTATCATGGGCCCCATCTGTGCGGGGTTCCAGGCCACATCCAGACATGGTCCTTGATTGTAGAAAACCGTCTCATAAAAGACCCCTGTGCCCTGCTCAGTTTGGTCTTTGTGGAGCTCTTGTTCTCCCCGAGTCTCACCAACCTGCCCCAGATCTATCCTTACTTCTCTTCCTCTGTCAGAGGCTTGATCTTGAGTCTTAATATCTGCTCTGATATATCGCTACATTCGACACATTTTTTATTGAGTAATTTTCCACTAAACTGCACTGGGAATAGTTGCTGAGGTACAGAATTATGGGTTTAAATGTGTCATTTTAATTGTAGATTGCAATATAAACTTTCTTCAGTCAAAATATTTTCTCTTCTGCTCGAATGCTGATGCTTTTTCTGGACCAGACTTGTTTTAAAGCCCAAACTAGTCTCCAACTTGCTAACTCCCAGCCTTTTGCTCTGACTAGTTAGAGCCATTCAGCTCTACATGTCCCAGGGTCTGATCTTAATTATTTGGATGTAGCTTTATTATACTGATCATTATATATTATACTTATTTTAAATGCATAGACTTTAAAGACAGAATTAAGTTTCCAAAAGCAAATTCTCTAAGAAAAGAAACAGAGAAATGTCCTTTAATTTCTATATTTAAAATTTTTTATTTATCAACAGAGTAAAAACAGATACACAGAAATACAGTGTGATTAATGATATTTATAGAACACAAAGTCATACATACACCCACAATTTTTAAATAAAAAGGTGTAAATAGTGCAAAATGTTCATGTAAATAATTAAGCAAATATGCCTATACAAGCAAACAATAGATTAAGATTCCATAAACTTAATAATCATGAAAAGGATCCCTTAGTTTTACTGTGTATCTCTTTCATTCTATTTATAAATAAAATGATGCACTGATATGGGATAAACTGAGGGATTACATTTGCTTTATTTTCTTTATCTTTGTGAACCTGACTTTTGAATAAAAGGGAAAGATCTATTGATATGGTGGCATTCCTGTGTCTCACGCTATTGTGAAAATGTGCTGCCTCATCAGGGGATCCCCAAAAGCAAAGAACAGGAACAAAATATGGAATAAAATCTTCAAATTGTGAACTAAGAAAAAATCAAATTGTACTTTAAATGCTGATTTCCTGATGTTTTGTTATAATATTGGAAACTTATAAGAAATTACTTGCTGCCTTTGTCATAGTTGTATCTCATTAAAGAAGTTTATTGTTGGGAACTTTATAATGACACATAAAATGCAAGTCTTATTGAAATAATGAAAATAATTTAATTTATATTTTTCTACAAACACGTGTTAGTCTTTGAAGACTTATTTTCATTATTGTGAGAGTGAATATCATGAAGGTATGCAAAATTGTACTTCTTTTCTATGATGTATATCATCTTCAGCAATGGCTTAGGAAGAGGGAGGGCTTCAGAAATAAGAGAGCTAAATACATGCTTCTTTATGTCCACAAATGAATCAACACAAGCTCTATACGTTCTTCATTTAAAATGTAAGTAAATTAAATTTTAAAATGATATATAAGTGAAATATAACAGAAACATAATTAGCAGACAGGTGCTCTTTTTTGTTTCAAGTGTTTCCATTGTATAAATTTGTAAATTTATCAGCCTGCTCAGTCTATCAGGTTTGCTTTTCAACTTCCTATCACAGTTATGTCATCCTGTTTGGTTTTAACTCATCACCATTTCTTCAGGTTGACAAATTTGGAGATACAAAATTATTTAGCAATTTTTAAACATGATAGATTAAAGATAAACATTTGGATCATAAAAATGTGTATAGCGATTTTATCACAGGAATATGACTAATACATCTTTGATATGTTGTAGAATATTGAATTGAATGAAAAATGTTTTGCTTATGATACCTGGGAGCCAATAACTGAATCTGAGATTTTGTTATACAAGAGATAGACTTGAAAAGATGAAAATCTGTTATATTTCAAGTGGTGCATTAATCCTATCTTTAGATTACAAATTGAAAATGGCATCACTGAGCAGCCTCCTGGAGGAAAATGATCTTAAATCTATGATAGCAAAAGTAACAATTTTCTGTCTATCAATAAATTCATAGCAAAGGCATGGGAAAATAAACTAACAAGCAGAGCTAAACTGCAGAATAAATTCTCTTCCTAGGTTCCTGATTTACCATTTTTCATCTACAAGGAATATCACTCAAAATGATCATATTTTAAGTTTTAGGAGATACTGAGTCATTATTTTTATCTCTTTAAATCTGGTTATATAAGCTGTATCTTTGTCATTATTTTTATTCCCAGTGTCTGTGCCCAAGAGAATACTATCAATACATAACAGAAAAGACTTAAAAACTTTTGCTTTTATCCCCCATTTTAGTCACTATAATTTTAATTTATTTTTCAGTCTATCTCTAATAAAGTATAAGATAGATTACATATAATTAATGTATACCTAAATACACACTTATACAATATATAAATATTTTATATGTATGTATGCATATACATATATGCATAATATTAATTTGGCTACATGTCTAAACATATGTTTATAAATATATACCAGTTTGTATTCTGAAGAAGAAATATTTTCTCTGATTTTTAAATGTATTCACCTGTAAACTGATTGCTGATGAACAGTGAAGATTCATTGTGTTCTCCTAATGAGTGAAAGCAGAGTTCATTAACTTCTATTTAAACTTTGCAAATCCTTAGGCATATATGTGAAGCACAACAATTCAGTAGTGTTGTGAACCCCCTCATATAAATTAGCATTTAAAATAAATAAAACTTCCGGTTGGTCAAAGGGCTATGAATGTGTCCTGCTATACAAAGTGTGATTGTCCATAAATTATGCTTTCTTTGAGAACACAGAGATAAACAACAGTGAGGCGTCAATGCTAGCTCAGCTTTTGTATGAAAACTCTTGGCTATATGAGTGGTGCAACATGTTTTTCCTGTTTATTACTCCTTGAAAGACTGTAGGGTCAGTAAATAGGTATAGCTGCTGTTTTCTTGTGTCTGTGCTGGCAGCAATTGCAGTGAATCTTTTCAAAAAAAATCAGAGTCTTCCTGAATTGTCTTAGAAAATGAAACACAAAGGCAAAAAAGAGCATCAAATGATACTTTAGACGGATACATCAAGTATGTAACTCTCGTAAGATAAATAGATGCCCTTGAATCAAATCCATCAGAAAGTCTATCTACTACTGACATTTGAGAAAAGTAACTTTGTTCCTAAAGTGACTTGTAACTTGGTCTTTCAAATAGGTGGCTAAAATAACATACCTTTTCAATACTTTTTGTATTATTTGCCAACTGTAGAATAATATAAGCTGAATTATTTGTAGCATAGCCCCGAGTTTAAGAAGGCAATGACAAACTAGAAATGAAGTGATATCTAATGGGGAAATTCGATTAATAAACTAGAGAGTGAAATCTGCCAGCAGCTAGCAGAAACCATGTGAGTTTTTAACCTTCAACTGAGAAAAAAAATAAAGGTTTAAAGGTAATTTTTATGAGCTATCCCCAGATCACTTGAAATGAATAAGCTGTTACACTCATTACACTTGATCCAGAAAAAAAAAATCACACTATTAAAAAAAAAGTCTTCTCTCTTTAGCAGCATGATATGTGTGTTAATTAGTAATCAAAGTGCAGCCTGGAGGAACATTGGTAGAGTAATTTGTTAAAGTAAAAGTGGAATTTGAAATGTGCTGTCAGCTCTAATTGAGTTATGACAAAATCCCCAGGAAGATTTTTTTAAAATAGCAATTCAAATTTAAGAGAAATCTTTTGACAGGAAAGTAAAACTGAGTGAAGAACAGATTCAAGTTTGGTTTTGAACTGCAGTTTGGGAGATATTGTGATAAGAAGAAAGTTAGGTTTTTCTTTGTTTTCTTTATATTTCTGCATATCTATCTATCTATCTATCTATCTATCTATCTATCTATCTATCTATCTATCTATCTATCTATCTATCTATCTATATCTCCAGGCATTAAGGGGACAATGGAATGACACCCAGTTAAAAGCAATGACTGAAAATAAGCTGTAATAGCAGTGTTCATCCTTCTAGGCCTCTCATCAAAAGACAAGATAGGTTAGATTGAATATTGGCAAAGAACATTATCTATGATGTCATCAACAGTTACATTCATACAGAAAATTCAATTATGCAAAGATTATTTTGCACTGTTCCTTTTCATTATTTATTTATTACAATTGCTTTACTTTTTATTCCAGATGTAGTCCCTCATTCCTCCCCAATCCCACTCTTCCTCTTCCTTCTCCTCCTATTCCTCTCCCCAAGTCCACTGATAGAGGAGGTCCTCTTCCCCTTCCATCTGACCCTAGCCTATCAGGTCGCATCAGGACTATCTGCATTGCTTTCCTCTTTGGGCTGGTAAGGCTGTTCCTCCCTCGGGGGGGGGGGATCAAAGAGCCAGCTATTGAGTTCATGTCAGAGACAGACCCTGTTCCCTTTATTAGGGAACTCACTTGGACACTGAGCTGCCATGGGCTACATCAATGCAGGGGTTCTAGGTTATCTCCATGCATAATCCTTGGTTGGAGTATCAGTCTCAGAAAAGACCTCTGGGCCCAGATTTTTTGATTCTGTTACTCTCCTTGTGGAGTTCTTGTCCCTTCTAGGTCTTTTATCTCCCCCTTATTTCATAAGATTCCCTGTACTCTGCCCAAAGTTTGGCTAATAGTCTCAGCATCTTCTGCGATAACCTGCTGGGTGGAGTCTTTCAGAGGCCCTCTGTGGTAGGCTCCTGTCCTGTTCCCTGTTTTCTCCCTCTTGTGATGTCTATACCATTTCCCTTTCTGAATGAGGATTGATCATCTTACCCAGGATCCTCCCTCTTGCTTAGCTTCAATAGGTGTAAAGATTTTAGTATGTTTATCCTATATTATATGTCTCTTATCCATGTGTGTCTTTCTGCTTCTGGGATACCTACATCAGGATGATCTTTTCTAGTTCCATCCATTTGACTGTAAATTTCTTGATTTCCTTGTTTTTAATTGCTGAGTTGTATTCCATTGTTTATTTCTTCCTTTTTTTAAAATATTAGTTACAGTTTATTAACTTTGTATCCCAGCTGTAGTTCCCCCCCCCCTCATTCCCTCCCAATCTCACCTTTCCTCCCTAATTTTCTCCTTGCCCCTTTCCAAGTCCTCTGATAGGGTTGTTCCTCCTCCCCTTCCATGTGAACCTGGCCTATCAGGTATCCTTGGGACAGGCTGCAATGTACTCCTCTGTGGCCTAGTAAGGTTTCTCCTCCCTTGGAGGCAGGGGGGGAGAGCAGGGGGGAGGGCAGGGGAGGAGGTCAACAAGCCAGCCATTGAATTCATGTCAGAAATAGTACCTGTTTCTCTTACTAGGGTACCCACTTGGATACTGAGCCACCATGTACCACAATTCCTTTATCCATTCTTCAGTTGAGGGACATTTGGGTTGTTTCCAGATTCTAGCTGTCACAAATAAAGCTACTATGAACATGGTTGAGAAATATCTTTGTTGTATACTTGAGCATATTTTGATTATATGCCTTGGAGTGGTATAGATGGATCTTGAGGAAGCATTATTCCTAATTGTCTGAGAAAATGCTAGATTGATTTCCAAAGTGGTTGTACAAGTTTACATTCCCACCATCAATGGAGGAGGGTTCCCCTTTCTCTGAATCCTCTCCAGCATGTATTATCAAAATGCAAAATACTGCGGAAACCCCTGTTCTGTGGGTCTCTCAATGGAATCCACATTATTTTGCATTTTAATTTAGTTTTAAAAATCCTGGGTAATCCCATAAGTTGTTTTAAAAATCCTGAATAATCCCATAAGTAAAAAAATAGAACAAAACATGTACTTGATGTTGCCCATTCAAGATGATACTTATTTGAGAAAAAGCACATTAAAATTTTGGTGAGTTTCTAATAATGAAAAAAATTGTACTTTCAATTGTTGCTCAAATTGTAGGGTAGGTTAGGCTTTTGTTAGTCTCATCATTTATAAACAAGATTAAAGACAGAAAATTTTGAAATCTAAGACTAATTTCCAAAATAATAGATAACACATTTATCACGAATGAGGAGATAGGAAACTGTATGAATTAATGTGCCTGCCCCCATGAAATCTGTTAATTAGTGCAAAAAGGTATTTTATTTTAAAATTTCTTTATTAAAATTCTCTGTCTATTTTTTTATGAATATAAGGCTTTTTTTGTAACTTTCTGTCCAACTCATAATCTTCCAGCCTCAGTGTCTGGCACTTTGAAAACAACTATTAGCTGTCATATTGGACATATTTTCTGAATATTTTAGAATAAAATTTCAGCAAGTTCACAACAGTGGTAATTTAGATAAAATACTTGTTCATAAGATACAGTTTTTACAAAAATAAAAATTCCCTACCTTCTTGTTATTATGTAAATACTTAGTATTGAATTCAATTGAAGACCATGATGTGTCTTGAATCCTGTCATTCTTACTTCTTTGAAACCCATTCCTGAACTAAACAAGGATAACCAGGGTGAGAACAGTGTTGCAAAAACAATAGCATGTAATCCTGTGAATGCAGCATTGGAAGTCTCTCTCTTCCAACATTAAAGTATTGTTCAATCACTTTGAGCAACACAGTACGGACATCGAAGCATTACAGTGGAGAAGTCTACTCCATATGTTTAGCTATGGGCTAGATAATTTCTGAGAAATAATATCTTTTGTTCCTACTAGAGTTGATGATTTTGGACAAGCCATAGAAGTTACAGGTCTTCCCCCATTAACAACTGTGTCTAAATTCAGTTAATGGATTGCACTGAAAGTAACCAGTGGTGATTATGTAACATCCCTGACCCAGCATGGTCACTAACCACTTCTCCCTGGCAGGAACAGACAATTCCCCAAACACCTGAGGCATACCGCTGTAGCCCTTTCACTAAATTAAACTTTGTGGGTTTTACTTAAATGCTAACTAGATGTGTAAGGTGAACTATCTTAAATGTTACCTTTGGAGATATGTGAATACTCTTTATTCAGAGGCAGAGCAATGTGCTGCATGAGCAGGTGGCAAATTCTGGAGGGTATGAAAATATGCTTAACTCAGAACCTATCTTACTTATCAAAATTCTCCTTCACTGACATTTATTGTAATTTCCATCAGAATAACTGCAGAGCTGACAAGTTTTAAATAGCAGGAATCCACTGGAAGAGGGTTTGGAATTTTGAATAGAAAATTAAAATATTGCCAGTTTCACCAGTAGTTTTCATGTTTAACTTCAAGGCCTTATTCATTTAATCAAGCTGATTCTCACTTGTGAGGGAAGAGCTGCTTTCGATGGTGCATTAATTATGATTATGTTCTTTTCTGCAGAAGGATGACAGGATGGGAAGTAAAACAACCCCTTCACTATGAGGCCTTCTCAGAAGAAATGATTAATAAATCTGTGAGCATCCCTTTTCCTCCACACTGGTTCAAAAAGAACCACAATAGTTTCTCTTTAAATTGGTTTAGTAAATGTCCTTTAGGGCAGTTCACATTGTCAAACAAGTCACCGAGAGCGCCTAATATTTGGAAATCCACACTATTCAACCTTCCTAATATAAGTTTGAACTCTGGAAGGAGGAATTATTCATACCCCATCCTTCTCGGCCTTCCTTTGAATCCAAGAAACCCTTATGCCCGACTCATAGGCTCTTGCTAGAGTAGAAATTAATTATCCAGTAGAAATGGATACGTTGTACATTAAAATCTATTATAGACATTAGAAAATGGTTTAAAGCAATTTAATAAATTTTATATAACATCATGTTAGTGTAAAAGATAAAGAGTAGCAGAAGGAGATAGAAACAGATGGGAGAGACAGAGAGGTGACATGGAGAGGAGGGAGGAAGGGAAGAAAAGAGGACAAAATGAACACTGCATCCACATGATTTGGAATTTCACAGACATTAATTTTTTTACTTCAATTTCTGCAATTAACCTTGATAAATGTACATAAATATGTGGTTGCTGTACACTATGAAATATTACCTCATGGCAGTAAGACTGGCTGTTATCTGAAAGATCAAAAATAGCAAGGTCTTACTATCTTCCCCTTCTTTCATAAGACTCCCTGCGTTCTGCCCAAAGTTTGGCTATAAGTCTCAGCATATGCTTTGATACCCTGCAGGGTAGAACCTTTCAGAGGCCCTCTGTGGTGTGCTACTGTCCTGTTCCCTTCTTCTGATGTCCATCTTCTTTGCCTTTTTGAGTGGGGATTGAGCATCTTAGCCAGAGTCCTCCTTCCTGATTAGTTTCCTTAGGTGTAAACATTTTAGTATGTTTATCTTATATCTAATATCCACTTATGAGTTAGTATATACCCTGTGTGTCTTTCTGCTCCTGGGGTAACACACTTAGGATGAACTTTTCCAGTTCTGACCATTTGCCTGCAAATTTCAGTATTTTCTTGTTTTTTATTGCTGAGTAATATTCCATTGTGTAGATGTACCACAATTTCTGAATCCATTCCTCAACTGAGACCTGGAGAGGTCAGGAGCTCCACAAGGAGAGCAACAGAACAAAAAAATCTGGGCACAGGGGTCTTTTCTGAGACTGATACTCCAACCAAATACCATGCATGGAGATAACCTAAAACCCCTACACAGATGTAGCCCATGGCAGTTCAGTTTCCAAGTGGGTTCCGTAGTAATGGGAACAGGGACTCTCTCTGACATGAACTGATTCATCTGCTCTTTGATCACCTCCACCTGATGGGGGATTAACATTACCAGGGCACAGAGGAAGACAATGCAGCCACGCCTGATGAGACCTGATAGACTAGGATAAGAAAGAAGGAGAGGAGGACCTCCCTTATCAGTGGACTTGAGGAGGGACATGTGTGGAGCAGGGGGAGTGAGAGTAGGATTGGAAGGGGAGGAGGGAGGGAGCTACAGGGGGATACAAAGTGAATAAACTGTAATTAATAAAATTTTTAAAAATAGGTTAAAAAATAGCAAGGTCTAGAACTTACTAAAGGTCAGTGTAGATTAAAAAGAATTCAGCTACACTGTTACTGTTAATATAAGTTGTTAAAGGAAATTTCAGAAAATTTATAGTTATTGCTAAAAACTTCCAATTGAGTTTCCATGAGATCCTTCAGTCCTAACCCTGTGTTGAAGCCCCCATTACTGTGCTCATTGTATTGAAGAAACACTGAAATCCAAAATTTTACTGGCACTATTCACAAGAGCTAAAGGAGGGAAACAACCTGGATATAAGTTGGCTGGTGAATGGATGATTACAACATGCAATACATTGGTGTACTATTAATTTATTTAAAAGGTTATATCCTAACATTTAAAACAACAAAGATAGAACTGAAAAGCTGTTGTTAAATGAACTCAATTAGGCACAGAAAGAAAAGTATCATATAGTGGTACACATAGCCAGAATTTCCAAACAAATTGTCATAGACATTCAGAATTTTTTTCTTTTTTTATATTTTTATTAATTACAGTTTATTCACTTTGTATCCCCCTGTAGCTCTCTTCTACCTCCTCTCCCAATCCCACCCTCCCTCTCCTTCCTTCTGACCCTACTGTTAATGATCAGATAACAGAAAAAGTAGTAGCTATTTATCTAATAGTTACTGAGATATAGTTGCTTAGCCCTGAGAAATTATTTTTCTTTATTCTTCTCTCATGAAATACATCCCTATTGCAGCCTTTCCTTCATCCATTCCTCCTAATCTTCTTCATTTTTCTTCAGAAAAGAGCAGCCCTTCCAGTGATTTGAACTGAAAACAGCATAACAAGGGGCAATAAGGATAGACATAAACCCTCATATCAAGACTGGACAAGACAACCCAGTAAGAGAAAAAGTATCCGACAAACAGGAAAAAGTATCATAGACAACCCCACCACCTCTGTTAGGAGTCCAAAGAGAAACAATCACAGCATTTATTCAGAGGGACTAGTGTAAAACCCCTCAGGCTCTACAGTTGTAGCTTCTATCTCTGTGAGCCACTATGAGCCCGGCTTAGTTGATTTTGTGGTCGATGCTCCCCTGGTGTCTTTGACCCTCTTGCTCATACAGTCCTTTCTTCCCGTTCTTTCCTCACCTCTGTGGGTTTCTGAGTTCATCCTAATTAGGACACCTCATTTGGTCACGGTTCTCTACATCTGCTCCAATCAACTGTTAGAAGAAGCTTCTCAGATAACTATTAGGTTAGGTCCCAATCTATGAATATGGCAAAATATCATTTTATCAATTAGACAAATATCATTGCCTTTTTAAAAGTCATTTTTGGTTCTACCCTAGGTCTCTACGCTATCCAGGTTATGGAATCTTGAATCCCAGGCAGATCCTTGAAACCCAGCATGGACTCCCTCTCATGGCTTGTGCCTCAAGTTATCAGACAGAAAGCTAATATCCAGCATCAAAAGAGAACTCAGTGGACTTGGGGAGGGTCATGGGAGTATATGAGGGTTGGGATGGTAGGACTGGGAGGGGATGAGGGACGGGGCTATAGCTGAGATACAAAGTGAATAAAGTTTAAAAATAAATTATTTAAAAAATAAAATAGTTTGAACTTATAAAAAAGGAACTAAAAAAAACCCCAAATATCAGCAAACCAAAAATCCTACAAAAATATGGTCAAGATTTTAACAAAGAAGTCTCAATAAAGACATCTCAAATCGATGAGAAATATTTAAAGAAATGTTCACCATCTTTAGCTATCAATGAAATGCATATCAAAACTATTTTAAGATTACATATTATACCTATAAGAATGGCTAAGATTAATAACATTCCTCCATTGTTAGTGGGAGATCTAAGCTATACAACGTCTATGGAAAATCGGTTTGGCAGTTCTCCAGAAAACCGAGAATCCATCTATCTCAACATCCAACTATACCACTCTTGGGCATATACCCAAAAGTTGCTCCGTGCTACCACAAGGACACTTGCTCCACTATGTTCAGCATTATCTATAAGAGCTGGAAACTGGAAACACCCAGATGACCCTCAGCCAAAGGATGGATAAAGTGAACATACTATATTTACACAAAATTTGTTATACAATAAAAACTTCAAATGTTAGAAAATATATGACATCATGAAATTTTCAGGTAAATGCATGGAACTAGAAAACAATCATCCTTAGTGAGGCAATCCTGATCCAGAAATACAAACATAATATGTACTCACTCATAAGTGAATATTAGCTGCTGAATAAGGGATAATCACACTACAAGCCACAGAATTTAGGGAAGTTAGATAATGAGGAGAGATGGGGGCCGGGGACATGGATTTTCCTAGGAAGATGAAATAGAATAGACTTTGTGTGTGAACTGGGGAAGGTAGGGTGGGAAACAGGAGGGGTCAGGTAAGGGAATGGGGCATGGGGGGAGACAATAAGGGGAGAGATGGCTGGTAGAGGTGGGCATCTAGAGTGCAATGTGGAAACCAATGCAGTGGAAACTTTCTGGAACCTCTCACGGTAACCCAATGATGACTCCTAGTAACGGAGGATATGAAGCCCGACCAGCCATCTTCTGTAACCAGACAAAGCTCTCAGTGGTGGAAGTGAGGCACAAAACCTTCAATATACAACCTGCCCTGCCTGCAGGATTCAATGGAGCAATGGTGGCTTAGAGAATGTGGGAGTCACCAACCAAAAACATTCTTTAATATTCATTACTTATGTGCACGAATGTGTGTATGTTGAACATGTGTTACATGTGTATACAAACGTAAGAAGGTGTTGGCTCTCTTAGAGCTCAAGTCACAGAATTTGTGAGTCTGGACAAGGGTGCTGTGAACTAAAGTCTTGTCTTTATGAAATAGCACCAAACATTCCTAGGCACTGTGCTATCTCCCTTGTCCATGGAGTGAGAGGGATCTGGTGTACTCTTTAAGCAAAATATGCTGTGACTGCAATGTAGAGTGACTTTGTAAAACACAGGTAGATTAATTTGAAAATATTTATCATAAAGTAATAAAAATTTGAACAAATAGTCACATTTGACTAATTTGAGCACCACAGGTATTTTTACTGGCCCTTCTCTGTGGTCTCATAACACAGGACAGTGAGGAATTATGATTACCACGGACTGGAAGCAAGCTCAAGCAACAAAATGGTTTTATAGACAACCAGGGTGGGTTACTGAGCAAGACTGTGTTTTGAAAAGAATTTTTTAAAGTTACACTGTATATCTATATCCAGCTATCTCTCTCTATATATATCTAGCTGTATCTATATCTAAACATGATGTGTTACACTATTAATAAGCCCTGAACTTTTTAAGGAAAGTTATTCAAGTAGTATATATCTTCAGTAAGTTTTCTGACCTAGGAAAATCAATATATATATATATATATGTAACAATATGTAACAATACATATTATAATATATATAACTATATATATAACTCTCTTTATATATATATATATATATATATATATATATATATATATATATATATATATATATAACATTTTCAGCAACTGATCATTCCAAGGGATAATTTGTAAGATTTCATGAGAGAAAAACAGAGATGTAGCTTCCTACTGAGATAAGTTTATTCCCCAAAGTGGAAAATGTGCCATAACCTGATCTCATCAAACTCTGATTTTGAAGTTATTTGAGCTTGAAGTTTAATTCAGTCAACATAAGCACTGATTGTAAATACTGTTTTCTGTTTGTGTTCTATTTTCATGTAGAATACTTCCAACTAACAGGCTGTGCTATTTACCACTTTCTTCAGGATACAGGGTAAGTAGCTGAAAATTTTTTTAACCAATAGGTTTGCAATTTTTTCTCCTTAATTTTTTGGCTAAATAATATTCCCAATATTTCAAAAGCTAGAATAATTTCAAATACATAGTATTTTTAGGATGTTAAAACATCTCAGAGGGCTGGAGAGATGGCTCAGTGGTTAAGAGTACTGTGTGTTCTTCCAAAGGACCCGGGTTCAACTCCCAGCACCCACATGTGGCAGCTCAAAACTGTCTGTAACCCCAATTCCAGGGAATCTGACACCTTCACACTAATGCACATTAAATTAAATTAAATTAATTAAAAAAAAACATCTGAGAAACTTACAAAAATATCAAAGAAAAAATATTAATATTTTTGATGTATTGATAAAATTTTAACCACCGTTCCTGATGTTAACATTCAATGAATTAGTGATGGTAGCACTTATTATTATTAAATTATCTACTTGGTATCATTTTAATTTTTATCTAATAGTCACTTTCTGCCACATCATCTAAGTACATGATCCTATTACTTTAGGGTCCTATTTCTTGTGATACTTTCGTAGACGTTCTTTAGTACCTTGATGGTTTCAAAGGGTAGTAGACAGATATTGAATGGTAACTTGAATGACATTCTGGATTTGTTACACTTTAATAGCTCATTGGTAAGACATCACTCTTAAAGGCCCATTGTTTTTCAAGTAATATTTTTATTTATCGCGCTCGCGCTCTCGCTCACTCTGTGAGTATGCATGGGTGTATGCATGCAAGTGTGTGTTTGCACACATGTGTGTGTTCACATATGTCTTTTGAGGAGGGACACTGGAAGGGACCAGATGACCATTTTGGATCCGGTATGGCTGGGGTTATAGATGGTTCTGGGAATTGATGTCTGGCCTCCTGCAAGACCATAAAGGCTGTGTTATACTTTTAGTCACATGTAGCCCATTATTAAAGAATGAGGGTTTATCTGGAATTCTGTACATGATATTTATGCTGCATACAGATACTATGTATCCAAAGTACATCAATAGCATTGTATTTTCATTGTTTCTTTTCTGTTTCTTTTTCTTCCCTTTCTTTTTTCCCTCATTTTTTTCACCTATTCCTTTACCTCATTTTCTTTTTCCCCGTCCCTCCCTCTTGCCTCAACCTGCTATAGTTGTTGTTCATTCTAGATATTATGTCACATTGCCACAATTTAGTCATGTTTTTGTTGTTTCTTTTTTGAACATATTTTCTAACACCTCAGAGTATTTTATGTTACTTTGGTATCTCTGTTCCAATCCTATACTTAGCTTCTTGTCTATGGAGTCTTATATTTTCTTTTTTAACATTTTTATTTTATTTTATATTAATCACAGGTTATGTACTTTGTATCCCAGCTGTAGGCCCCTCACACATTCCCTCCCTGTCTCCCCCATCCCTCCCTCATCTCCTCCCTGCCCCTTTCCAAGTGCACTGATAGGGGAGAACCTCCTCCCCTTCCATCTAACTCTAGCTTATCAGGGCTCTTCAGGACTGGCTATAATGTCCTCTTCTGTGGCCTAGCAAGGCTGCTGCTCCCAAGGGGAGGGAGGGGGTCGAAGAGCCAGCTATTGAGTTCATGTCCAAAATAGTCCCTGTTCCCCTTATTAGGGTACCCACTTGGATATTGAGCTAACATGGGCTACATTCAATCAGGGGTGCTAGGTTATATCCATACATGGTCCTTGGTTTGAGAAACAGTCTCATCAAAGACCCATGTGCCCTGCTATATTTGGTCCTTGTAGAGCACCTGTCCTCTCCAGGTCATACTAATTCCCCCTTCTTTCATATGATTCCCTACATTCTGCCACAGGTTTGGTTATGTGTATTAATATTTGCTTTGATATACTGCTAGAATTTTTTTGTTTTTTGTTTTCATTTCATTTGAAAATTTTTTAAAATATAATTTATTTATTTTTATATCAATCACAGGTTAGGTACTTTGCATCCCAGGCATAGCCCCCTCCCTCATTCGCTCCCACTCTCCCCATCCCTCCCTCATCTCCTCCCAGCCCCCTCCAAGTGCACAGATGGGAGGACCTCCTCCCCTTCCATCCGACCCCAGATCATCCTGTCTCTATAGATATAACATCTATAGGGTGTTAAATAAACATAAAACATAGTTTCCTTGTGGCTTTAAGAACAGTTTGTATTGTTATATACTGCAAGTAGAGAAATGCACATGTCATTTCTTTACCTATTTCTGTATGTAAACATCTATACCATTACAGAGAAATATGTTTCCTCTTTATTCTATTTTCTTTCACTGTTATTCCCAAGCTGAATGCTCCTACATCCCACCAAGTATTTCTTTCATTTCAGTTTGCTTATTCCCAGACTAGTTTCAGTACTGTTGACACTAAGCTTCATAAATATAAGCCTTTATCAGCTAGGGCACAAGGCTTACAAATAGTTGTTTTGCATCTTGCCTGTGAGCTGAGTAATTCCACTCCTCTCCAGAGTTATTTATGTTACCAGAATATTCAACCAGAATGTCCAATGAAATAGATTCACATATTTAAATTTCATCTTGATGGTTTTTTCACATTCTACATTCTATCCTGGACTATCAAACATCTCAAGTAATGTTTTGTTTTGGTTTTGTTTTTTATCTTCACACAGTAGGGTTCTATATTTGCATAATAATCCTGAATTTTAAAAGAAATTTAATGACATTTAATCATAATCCTAATACCGTGCATAATATCTCCATATGCTTCAACATACCTCTAAAACAAATCCTCATACTAAAGCCTTTAGGAAACAGTGATCTCTTTACCATTGATATAGAATAGTTGGAAACATGGCAAGTGTTCTTTTCAGACTGAGTATATTTTAAATCCAGTTCACTTTTTTGTAGCCTTCTTTTAGCTTTTTAAACTAAAAATATTCCAATCAATTATGAGTCATAGTTTGTATACCCCTTTAAATATTAAAAAGTCCATTCATTTTTAATTATTTTTTTATTCATTATTTGGGAATTTCAAATCAGGGACCTTGATCACACTCACTTCCTTGTGCTCCCAGGTTGACTGCCATTCTGATCTTCCAGTAATGAAGAAGGAGGAGGAGGAGGAGAAGAAGAGGAATGAGAAGAGGAAGAAGACAAGAAAGAAGAGGAACAAGAGGTAGAAGAAGAAGAAGAAGAAGCAGAAGAAAGAAGCAGAAGAAGCAGAAAAAAGAAGCAGCAGAAGCAGCAGAAGCAGCAGAAGCAAGCAGAAGCAAGCAGCAGAAGAGGAAGAAGAGGAAGAAGAGGAGGAGGAAGAAGAAGAAGAAGAAGAAGAAGAAGAAGAAGAAGAAGAAGAAGAAGAAATGTCCTATTTGTAATGCCCATTTGCTCACTGGAGCACCATCAAACATCTACCGGCCAGGAGCTTAAAGAAAACTGAGTCCTTCCCCACCTGCACCCGAACTAAAAGTAATCAGCTGTGGGAAGCTACACTTCAGCATCTTTATAAAATAATTTAAAAGTTCTTTTCAATGGTATTATGTCAAGGCTGTTACATTTGGGGTGGCATGGCGATGGGGTTAGGGTTTTTCAAAGAAGCATTTTATATCTCTCTTTCTCAACTCTGAGACTATAGTCACAAATGCCACTGAAAAAGCAGCTTCTCCGCTGTTTTCAGTCACCCAGAGCAAATATCATGGACTTCCACACAATTTTTGGCAATAGCATGGATGATGAATATCCACGTGGTCTCCGGCACCATCATATGCCAGGAATCTCTGCATGGTCTCCAGTGGTCAAACAAACCACAGATATCAATACAGCATCCTTCCTTCAAGCTGAATACATCATAGTACATGTTTTATGTATTCAACGCCATCAAATCAATAGACTTCAAAAGTGTGATAAATATGCAAAAATGTGGTAAAATGATATATAACTTTCTAGGACTGTTTGAGCATTTTTTTTCATGAAGTTTCTCTTGTAAATACCAAAAGTTTACTCTCTTAAAATGCTGGAATGCATGTATCCTAAATAAAAATATCAAAAGGATCATTGTTCCCACCTGCTCTGATAGAATCTATTACTTTATGTCATGCCAATTGTGAATGTACCATCAAAGTTTTGGCACATTTTGATAGAGTCATCAGTCCTTACTTTTTGGTGTTCCTTCTCCTTTTCATTTTTTCTCTCTGATGACAACACTCACCTTTTATTGTACAGCTCATGCTAAATACAGAATGATCTTTAATACTGATCCTGGGCTTAATTATAAATATGCGGAGAAAATGTTCCTTAAAAATGTTTTATTCATTTTGTATCCCAGCTGTAAACCCCCCTTATTCCCTCCCAATCCCACCCTCCATTCCCCATCTCTTCCCATGCCCCTCTCCAAGTCTACTGAAGGGGAGGTCCTCCTTCCCTTCCATCTGACCCTGGTTTATTAGGTCTAATCAGGACTGGCTGCACTGTCTTCCCCTGTGGCCTGGTAATGCTGCTCCTCCCTTGGGGCGGGGGGGTGGGGGTGGGGATGGTGATCAAAGAGCCAGCCACTGAGTTCATGTCAGAGACAGTCCCTGTTCCCCTTACTAGGACACCCACTTGAGTACTGAGCAGCCATGGGCTACATCTGGGCAGGGGCTCTAATACAAATTTAATTTTAAAAATTTCTATCTTAAAATAAAATGTTGCATTTTCCTGTTGCTTTGCTTGAGAAATAGACTTACCTCTATTTCCCTGCAACATACATGTATTAAAAAAACATTTCTTTCTAAAATTTCTCTTTGATGTGCATCCCTATATTAATAAATTAACCTTTATTGCCACAGTCTCCAGATTCTCAATTATAACACAAATTCTAAGTTCTTTGTTCTAGTTAAACCATGATAATTAAATAATCCCAGTTCAAAAGCCCCTGATCAACCTCCAGAATTGTCATGAATCACACAAACCAAGTATGGATGATACTGGCCATGAAATTGCCTGAAGCAAAATTTTACTTCTATGTGATTTGGACAAGCAAGGAAAGAGATAAGATGGTGATCTATTTCCAAATTACATAGGCATATTCATTACTTTTTTAAGAAGAGAAACAAAGGAATATAGTTTTGATGTGGAAGAATGAATGAAACAAAAAGGAAAGCAATTCAGCCAAAAGACAGGAAGTAAGAAGAAATTCAAGAAAAAAAATAGCAATAACAGCAAACAGAGAAGATAACCAGCTGAGACTGCAACAAGATTAAGCCTGCTGGGAAGAATAACCACAAATCAGTATCAAACAAAACATAACACAATCTACTCCTCAGTCAGATAATCGGTCAAGTTAAACACACATGGCTGTTTCTTACTGTAATAGGATGTTCCCAATGATCCTGGTAAAGTTCTACACGGCATTCTCATTATGTACTAAAAATAGGAATGAAGGCAGTCTAGTTTAAACATCTGGGAATAAATTAGAGCTCTCACTTCAGTTTTATATATTGAGAAGGTGAAGAAAATAACATAGATGCCCATTTAGTAAGAATAACTTCATGAAGCACATCAAATACAGTTTCATGTTTTCCTCTTTTTAGTTGAGAAAGTAATAAGCATGATTTACTTTATTTCATTACCTCTTTAGAGACAAGCTACCAGGCATTGTAAGGGGTAGGTGAAATCACCACCTAGGAAAATACTGTACAAACAATAGTAGAGAAAACTGAAGGAGCAGAGAATGTGAAAATTATACTAAATTGGTTCAACATTATCCATTAAAGCATTAAAAACATGGAAAAAATCCTCATCTCAGGAGCAGAATGAATAAAGTGATGACAATCAAGACTGAGCCTGGGAGCTCCTAGAAGGTACAACATAAAGCATGAGTGAAGTGGTAGACCCTAGGGCATTTTTTTTAATCCTTTTCAGACTTTATAGCCCTTGACTAAATTTAATTTGTCCACAAAGATGTCATTTTGTTCCCAAGTGAAAACAGACAAAGAAGAAAAAGAACTGCACATGGAAAGCCATAGTTTAGGATTGCAAATTATCATCAGGAAGGCCACATTTGCCTACTCAGCAGTGTCTGCATTCTTTTAGCACCAGAACTACAGTCTCATTGAAGTATGGTTTTTGCTTGTTTGTTTTGTTTTTTGTATTTTTGTTTTGCTTTGTTTTGTTTTGGTCTGGGTTGGGTTTTTGTTGTTGTTGTTGTTGTGTTTAGTTTTTGTTTTGGAAAATGTTGGGTAGAGGTACAGAAATGTCACATTCAAATAGTCCATAAACTAGAAGCTAAGTTGTGATATATTAAGACTATGACACACAAAGGGTTTGTTCTTTTTTTAAAAAATATTCAGTTAAAAAAGGTATCTGTATATGTTTGTTTGTATATTTGTAGCTGAGTTCAGTTACCTGTGGAGACAGGAAGATGCAGAACCACTGGAGACTAAGTACCAAATGAGTGGAATGGCAGCTGTGAATCAGCTCCACTCCTCAGCAAGAGGAGTGAGCACTCTCACCCACTGAAAAATCCTCCACGCAGCATTTGTTCTTCATTTTATTTTTTTCTTGATGAATTTAATAATATTTCTTGTAAACTTTCATAGAATCAGTAGGATGTATTGTCCAGGGAACTTGACAATTAAGATTTAGTAAAAGAGCTCAAATTTTATTTTTCTGTAAGATAACTAGTGAAATTCATTCTATTTATTCATAGCTTCTTATGTATAGTAGAAATACTAGCATCGCCAACACATTTATGCTCATAAAAACTCGGATGTTTAGGATGTAAAACAAAAAGCAAGTATATTCTGATGTTTTAAAAACTTTTCAATGATAGGCAGTAAAACACTGAAGTGGATACTAACATTCCTCCCCTAAAAGGTCAGTAAAGGCAGAAAAACACAATAATGTATTTTAAAACAATCCAAGCAAAAAGGCAAAGTAACAGGACGGCTTCTTTTATGGTGTTTTTGCCTATGAACATTTTCTTATCAGAAATTGTTTTCATTAAATTTAAAATAAGATTTTAGATGGGGAGGGAAGAAAATCCAGTTATTTGGATATATTTTGACATTTTCTTTGCCTATCAACATACCAAATACTTCACAAAAGATGAAGGGTAAAAACTCAGTTTTACTGTTTGTCCTTGCTATGACTTTTTTTTTTTTTTTTTTTTTTTACTGCAACACATCTCTCAGCAAAGTCTTGATTACTGTGGACTTCTGAATTAAGTCTTATTTTATAAAATCAGTTTTCCACTTCAATTACGTGAATCTGAAGGGATTATTTCATCATTTCTTTGAAAAACATCTGTATCTCTCCACAAATAGATTGAGAAAAAGATTTAAAACCCGTATTTCTTGTCTATATTTTTGGCAAAGGTATTTGATTTCTCACTAACTTCTATTCAGCTTGGAATGACACACTCTATTTTCTGGACACAGAGAAAATTGTGATGCAACAAGGAAGAAGTAGAAGGAGAGGGAGGAGAAGGAGGTAAAGAGGTGATAGGTGACGAGGAGAAGGAGGAAGAAAGAAGAAGGTAGTTTAGTACGAATATTTTTTTAAAAAAGGAAAACACATTGCCATGTTTAATAAATCTTCCTAGCTTTACCCGTATGTTAACACATGGAGAATGCACATGCTAGGTAAAATATTAATGTAAAGAGAGATGACACAAATCTTACCAGCTTTCTGGAAAAACAGTGACTCTGGGAGAAGACTCCCATCATACCTGCCAGGCTGCAGTTTATTGGGTTTCTAAGGTAGAGGAAGAGAAAAACAACAAACAAACAAAAACTTCTTTTACATTTTTGCTCATAGGTATAAGGCAAGGCACCTAAAGTGAAGAAATAAAGTTTCATAATGAATTTTTTCATTGATATTCCATTAAGACCCTCCATGCACAAGACAGCATTCTCATGTTTGCTGCTTCTTTAACTTCTTTTATTTAATTCAATTTTACTTACATATTTACTTATTACAATTTATGCACTTTGTATCCCTGCTGCAGCCCCCTCCCTTGTCTCCTCCCAGTCCCTCCTATCCTCCCTCTTCTCCCCCTATGCCCTTTCTCTAGTCCCCTGATAGGGGAGGACTCCTCCCCTTCTATCTGACACTAGCCTATCAGGTATCATCAGGACTGGCTGCATCATCTTCCTCTGTGGCCTGGCAAGGCTGAATCCCCCAGAGAGAGGTGATCAAAGAGGGGGCACTGAGTTCATGTCAGAGAGAGACCCTGATCCCCTTACTAGGGAGCCCACTTGGAAACTGAGCAGCCAGTGGGCTTCCTTTGCACAGAGGGTCTAGGTCCTCTCCATGCATGGTCCTTAATTGGAGTATCAGTCTCTGCAAGGCCCTCTGGGCCCAGGTATTTTGGCTCTGTTCTTCTCCTTGTGGAGTCCCTCTACCATCCAGGTCTTTCTATATCCCTCTTCTTCCATAAGGATTTGGGCATTCTGCCCAAAGTTTGGCTATGAGTTTCAATATCTCCTTTGATACCCTGGTGGGTAGAGTGTTTCAGAGGACCTCTGTGGAAGGCCCCTGTCTGTCCCTTGTGTTTTCCTACTTCCGATGTCTATCCTGTTTGTTCTTCTGAATGAGGATTAGACATCTTCCCTAGGGTCCTCCTTGTTGTTTGGCTTCTTTAGAGCTATAGAATTTAATATTTTTTCCTATATTATGTGGCTAATATTCACTTATAAGTGGATATAGACTTATAAGTGGATACTTGTAAGTGAGTATATATTATTGTGTCTTTCTGCTTCTGGGTTACTTCATCCAGGATGATCTTTTCTAGTTTCCACCATTTGCCTGCAAATTTCATGATTTCCTTGCATTTAATTGCTAAGTAGTATTCCATTGTATAAATGTACCACTCTTCTGTATCAATTCCTCCATTGAGGGGTACTTGTGGTTCTGGTCCTTTAGCTTCTTAAAGTATCTGCTGTGAAAGGTAAATGAATCTTCACTTCCCTGCTGTTCACAGCTGGGTATGAGCACTTCAGATGATCAGGGGCTGAGGACCATTCATCTGCTGTGTTTAGGAAAATGTCTGAATCCTTGTTTTATCAGGTCTATTGCTATTTGTGTGGGCCTCCGTACAGTAAGAGGTTGTGGTTTGTTCTTTAGGGGTGTGCTGCTCTTCATGGTCTTGAAAGATGATGGTAAGTCAGACAGGCTATGTTCATATAAATTTTACCACCATGAGCTCTGCTGTTTCCTTATGGTTCATGGTTGTAGAGAGTAGGGTGTTAGTTGTCACCCAGAGACAGGGTGAGGAGACTGTGTTCACATACTGAAGCATATTTGAGTGTTTGATGAGAAATCTGAAAGCTCTGTTTCATTTTAATTATATTATTATTTAGGCTTGTTTACTGTAATGCTTTCTCCCAGTTAATTTTTTTTTTAAATCTGTTTCATCAGGGAGGATCCAAGATGACAGCCCCGGGAGGACACTGTGTCTGAGGAGTAGGACAGCTGTGTCGGCACAGCAACCAGGAGACTGAAATCTGGGACCTAAAACACCAGCGATTGTGATTGCCAGGTGAGCAGAATTCCTACAGTGGGAAAATCAAGTGGGAAAGTCCCAGGGACACCCAGTTAATCCTTGGAAAAACTCTGGGTGACCAGCTGAGCACAGCCTTGATCTGAATGCTTAGCTTCCCTCTGTGCCCCCTGCCACAAACCCGGACCAGGACACACAGTCTCTAGGCCAGGCTGAGACACCCCAGATACCATTCAAGTCCAGGTGCATTGGTGGCGCATATCTGCTAGCACTGATCTGACTGTGCAGCCTCCCCCCTCCCCGCCAGCCACCATCTTGGACTGGGACACATAGTTTCCAGTACAGAGGGCGGCACTTCAGATACCATTCCAGACCAGGGTGCTTGGGTGGGCGCACATCTGCTAGCTCGGATCTGAATGTGCAGCCTCTCGTGGCCCTGCCAGCTATCATCCCCGAGCAGGACACAGAGTTTCCAGTCCAGACTGAGGCACCTCAGATACCATTCCAGACCTGGAAGAAACTGTGAGCACACATCTGCTTGCCTTGCGTTAAATGCACCACTAGCCATGGCGCTGCCAGTCGCCTCCCTGGACAAGAACATATAGTATCTGGTCCAGACTAAGGTGTCCCCAGATGCCATCCTAGACTGGGGTGCACAACCCCTAGCTCAGAAGGAGGTGCCAAGTCCCCAGACCAGAGGGGAGTCCCTACCAGCAAGCCCAGGTCAGAATGCAGAGACCCCAGACCAGAGCAGCTTCCCCAGCCCCCATTCAAACCCGGATACTCAGCTTCTGGCACAGAGTGAGGTGCCAAGCCTCCAGACAAGAGTGGAGACCAGCCTGTGGTGCTCATAGCTTCTAGCACAGAGCACAGAGCCAGGCACACAAAGCACACAACAGAGTGTGTGTTCCACCTGCAGCACCACCAACTGACCTCAGAGTCCAGCCTGCAGAACCAGCCACAAAGTAAAGAACACTGGGAACTCAGGAAACATGCGCAGGCACTTGCCCTCAGTCTGTGCTTGCTAAACTCACTAGCACCCGCATCCCCTCCTGCACTTGCTCCCAAACCCAATAGCTCAACCATATACACTCCCCTAGCACTCCCCTTCAAGACAACTTCCCAGTGTGTGCAGGCGTGTGCAGGCACACGTGCGCAAGCGTGAGCACACGCGCGCGCTCTCTCTCTCTCTCTCTCTCTCTCTCTCTCTCTCTCTCTCTCTCTCTCTAACTCCCCCTCCCCAACAACAAAACTGTGCCAGCGGCCTTTCCTCCCACAGGGACAACTGAGGCATCAACACACACTATCAAACCACTGGAACTTCCTGATCTTCTTGAAGAATACTCCAGACACCAGAGACTGACAGTTCCAGTCTGAAGTTCAGCTTCAAGGAACAAACAGCTCCTTGACTATATATAAACAAATGGCCAGAGATCGACTTAAGAGCTCACCCAACAAAAATCAGGACAGAATGGCACCACCAGAAATACCCAAAAGCAATGGAGATTTTAATTCAGCAAAGACACAGGAAAATAATATTAATGCTATGCTTATGCAGTTACTAGAGGAACAAAAAGAGGAAATGAACAAAGGCCCTCAAAGAAATACAGACGAATATAACTGCCCATGTGGAGGAACAAATAAAGACATATAGAAAGGAAACAAACAAAAAAATAGGAGCCACATTCAATCAGATGAAGGACATAGTACAAAGCATGAAAACAGAATAAGAATCTATAAAGAAGACATAAACAGAGAAAAACCTGGAACTGGAGAACTTAGAGAAAAGATCAGGAACCAATAGAATACAAGAGATGGAAGAGAGTATCTCAGGAGCTGAAGATACACTTGCTGAAACTGATTCCTCACTCAAAGAAAAAACAAAATCGGAAAAATCCCAAACACAAAACATCCAAGAAATCAAGGATGCCATGGAAAGATGAAACCTAAGAATAATAGGAAGAGATGAAAAAGAAGACTCCAGGCTCCAAGGACCAGAAAATATTCTTAAGAAAATCATAGAAGAAAATTTTCCCAACTTAAAGAAAGAAATGTCCATAAACATACAAGAAGCCTACAGAATACCAAATAGATTAGACCAGTAAAGAAATACCTCTGGGGAGATCCAAGATGGCTGCCACAGGAGAACACTGTGTCTGAGGAGTAGAAGAGCAGAAACAACGCAGCAACCAGGAGACTGAACTCTGGGACCTAAAACGCCAGCATTGTGAGTGCCAGGTGAGCAGAACTCCTATGGTGAGAAAATCAAGTGGGAAAACCCTAGGGACACCCAGTTATTACCTGGAGAAATTTCCCAGTGACCAGCAGCACACAGCTCTGATCTGGACAAGCAGCCTGCTGGGCGCCCACACCTGCCATTGTAGACTGGATCACACAGTCTTGCGGGCAGTCTCGGGAGGAGCCCGGTGCCATTTTCACTGAACTGCACCCTGCGAACTCGCACTGCACCCTGGTTCTGCTTCGACCCTCAGGTGTGCGGCAGGCTCGGACCTATCATTGGAACCACACCAGACTGAGTGGACTGGGAGACCATTTTGACCAGTCCTCACACTGCTGGGGCGCTAGCCAAGCGCTTCCGCCAGCAAAAACTCAGTCAGTGTGTGAGTCGTCCTCCAGCGGATCTGGGAGGAACCCCAGTTCTGCCTCAACCCACAGGTGTGCAGCGGGCGCAAACCAATTGCCGGAACCACCACAGACTGAGTGGATTGGGGGACCCTTTTGACCAATCAGCACACTGTGGGGGCATGGGCAGAATGCTTCCACTAGCAAAAACTCAGTCAGTGTGTGAGTCCAGCAGCAGATCTGGGAAGAACCCAAGTTCTGTCTCAACCCACAGCTGAGAGGATCCTGGGACCATCTTGACCAAACCTCACACTGAGGGCAAAAGCTGCACGCATCCACCAGCAAAAACCCAGTTCGGGTGGGGGCCAATCAGAGAAGGCCTCGGGCACCATTTCAGACAGGCCTGCATACAGCGGATGCACACAAACCCAAACCCACTGTGTGTGCCCCAAATATCATCTCAGACCATGGTGCACAGCCCCTGGCACAGAAGGAGGCACCAAATCTCCATTCCAGGGGAGAGCCCTTAGCAGCAAGCCCAGGGCAGAGTCCACAGTCCCCAGCTGACATCTCAAACCTGGACACTCAGACTGTAGCACAAAGTGAGGAGTAAAGACTCCAGACCAGAGGGGTGACCAGCCTGCAGTGCTCACAGCTTCTAGCACACAGCACGAAGCTGGGCACACAAAGCCCACAACAGAGATCAACTGAGACAAAACACACACCGCAAACCACCGGAAATCCCTGATCTTCTTGAAGAATACTCCTGACACAAGAGATTAAGAGATTCAGACTGAAGTACAGCCTTAAAGCACAAACAGCTCCCTGATTATATATAAACAAATGTCCAGAAATCAGCAAAAGAACTCACCCAACAAAAATCAGGACACCATGGCCCCACCGGAAACACCCAAAAGCAGTGGCATTTTTAAGTCAGCTGAGACACAGGAAAATTATATTAAAGCTTTGATTATGCAGATATTGGAGGAACA
>CM053765.1:47284146-47301857 GCA_028658305.1 Pachyuromys duprasi | reverse complement strand
CAGCATGACCTGCCTATCCTATAGGTCTATATAAGTGAGTATATACCATATGTTTCTTTCTGCTTTTGAGAAACCTCACTTAGGATGATCATTTCCAGGTCCCACCATTTGCCTGCGAATTTCATGATTTCCTCCTTTTTAATTGCTGAGTAGTATTCCATTGTGTAAAAGTACCACAATTTCTGTATCCATTCCTCAACTGAGGGACATCTGGGTTGTTTCCAGGTTCTGGCTATTACAAATAGAGCATCCACGAACATAGTTGAGCAAGTGTCCTTGTTGTGTACTTGAGCATTTTTTGGATATATGCCTAAGAGTGGTATAGCTGGGTCTTGAGGAATCACTATTCCTAATTGTCTAAGAAAGCGCCAAATTGATTTCCAGAGTGGTTGTACAAGTTTGCATTCCCACCAGCAATGTAGGAGGGTTCCTCTTTCTCCTCTTCCAGTGCATAGGCACATATACAGGCAGAGTGCTGAATAAAAAATAAATATTAAAAACATTTAAAAAATGATTATTAAAACATGGACATTTGAGCAAGCCGACTATAATCTAAAACAGTTTTGAGAATGTATGAACATTGCCATGATCTCCCTTCCTATGTATTGTTAGCACTCTTTCACTGAGTACTAAAAAGTCATGCAACAGCTGAAGCGTAAGAAAGTACTGGTACTTAACTGAGTCCAACAAGAAAGTAGGGGTGTAAAGATTGTTCCTCGTAAGGTTATAGAGGAATTAGCAACTAGTCTTTGGGGTGTGACATTGGAATATATGAGCCTTAAATTCTGTAAAACTGTACATTAATTCTGCTTAGATGCATGTATAATTTCTTGTTTCCATATTTAAACATTACGCAGACTTGCTAATTTTTAGGTACAATTCATGAGGGATGAAACACAACTTATTTTTCTTCAAGCACACTGAGATTAAATTGTTATACTCTAGGAAGTTCAACAACACCATTTTAACATTTGTAAATATATATATATATATATATATATATATATATATATATATATATATATATATATATATATGTGTGTGTGTGTGTGTGTGTGTGTGTGTGTGTGTATTAAAATAATGGGACTTTTCATTAACTAGAGATCTTTTACAGTAGGAGCTATGAAGACAGGGTACTTAAGGTTGTGGATGAATCTGGATTCTGGACCATATTCATTATGAAAAATAAAAGTGATCTTTTTGGAATGAATACATCATAATCTGTAATGGGAAAAAGAGTGCTTCAAAAGTCTTTCCCTTGCTTGGTCAGTTCACTTTCACCACTCGAAGAAAGGTAACTGGTCAAGGTGTTGCTAATGACAGGCATCATGAGGTCTCACACATCACATGTCTTACAGCTATGCTTTGGAAGCTTATTTTCTGTCTAATGGTGAATGGCAATCACAAATCAAACTACACACTTAAAAGTGAGCTATCCAAGGATAACATTGAGTAGTCCTGTCGACTAGTTAATTATTTACATGTGTGGTGTTGATTAGTAAATGAACTCATGAGTAGAAAGGTCATAAAATAGCTTGCGGTGAACACTGTAGTTAATGTGCAGAGATATTCTTGCTTTACATTATTCATGTTGTGTTTATCATCATTTCCGGAGACGTTTTGGTCTATTTTATGGATTTATATATATTTATATCTATATTTATATTTTTACACAAATGTATTTTTCATTTGATATCATAATGTTCATATAAGACTATTGCTGAAGTAAAGGAGAAATTATCTAAACCTCAAATAGACACTAAATAAAATTTTATCCATGAGAAAGATTTATGATATTGACTAGATTGGTTTATGTTTTTTTTTTCTTTTTGATGAAGTTTATGTTCTTCATCTTTAGAAATTACACTTACATGTGTTTTAGGTTAACAGGCTTTTAGGTAGATACCTGTTCTGGTTTAATTGTAATTTTATGGGATGATAAAACTAATAACCAGTTTAAGAGGTGATGATTCCATAAAGTTCTGTTGTCATTTCTTCACTCACCTTATTTCCATTTAATGACATCTCAGTGTCACATGACTTGATGAGTTTAAAAGAAGTGTTGGAGGACACTCTGTAAAGAAGTTGTAGTTTCCCACTCAGAAGTGTATGTGCATATGGAACACAGCAGCAAAGATGTCCTCTGAGGGCAGACAGCACAACGGGCTTTTGTAAGTTGCAAAAGGAAGGTTTCGGCTCTCTGCTAATTACACTTTTCTGTGGTGCATATGCCAGGATTTTTGGTAGCAGCTCTGGGAAATTATCATATGTTTTGTTTTTCTAAATCCAAAAAGGTACAATTTTATTATCTCATCTGATTTAACAGTTATCAGGCCTATAGTTTAGTATATTTAATACTTTTGTATTTCAATTTCTTGGGAAAGAAATCCTTAATGCTTAAATGTAGTAAGTGAAGGCTTAGATAAGAACATAGAAAGTCTGGAGGCAATAACAATAATTTCTCAAGAAAAACTGCCTTCCATGCTTTAAAATTCCCTCACCAATTACTCCTCATCCCCAATCAATATTGTTTACTGAAAACTAAAACAATATAGAAAAAATTATACTTTCAAAAGGAGCTCTTACTTAGTTGCCTGGTCTTCCACTCTGCTCAAAATTTAGCCTAAACCACACAAAGACCCAACCAAGAGAGAGAGAGAGAGAGAGACAGAACTTCAGACCTATTTCTCTTATGAATATTAACCCAAATATACTCAATAAAATACTGGCAAACCAAATCAAAGAACACATAAAAGATATAATCCACCATGACCAACTAGGCTTCCCAGATATGCAGAGGTGGTTACATGGAATACATGGAAATCCATCAATGTAATCTACCATATAAAGCAATTGAAAGAAAAAAAAAAACACATGATCATCTGCTTAGATGCTGAAAAGCCATTTGACAAAATCCAACACCCATTCATGTTTAAAGTCTTGGAGAGATCAGAGATAAAAGGGACATACCTAAACATAGTAAAGACAATATACCCCAAGCCTATTGCTAACATCAAACTAAATGGAGAGAAACAAATCAATCCCACTGAAATCAGGGAAAAGTCAAGGCTGCCCACTCTCCACATCTCTTCAACATAGTACTTGAAATCCTAGATAGAGCAACAAGAAAACTAAAGGAGATCCAGGAGATAAAATTCAGAAAGGAAGAAGTCAAAATATCACCATTTGCAGATGATTTGCTAGTACACATGAGCAACCCCAAATATTCAAACAGGAAACTCCTTCAACTGATAAACACCTTCCGCAAAATGGCTGGATACAAAATTAACTCGAAAACATCAGTAGCCTTTTGATATACAAAGATAAATGGGCTGAGAAGAAATTAAAGAAACACCCTTCACAATAGCCACAAATAACTTAAAGCACCTTGGTGTGACTTTATCCAAGCAAGTGAAAGACCTGTTTGAAAGAAACATCTATACATTAAAAAAAACTTAATGTACTATATCTTGATATGTGATGAAGTAATTTTAATGTATAATAAAGTGATTTAAACTTTTTTAAAAAAAGAAACATCCAGTCTCAAAGAAAGAAACTGAAGAAGATATCAGAAGATGGAAAGAACTCCCATACTAATGATTCAGTAGAATTAACATAGTGAAAATGGCAATCCCACCAAAGCAATCTACAGATTCAATGTAACTCCCATCAAAATACCAATACATTTTTTTACAGAACATGAAAGAACAATTCTCAATTTGATGGAAACAACCACAACAACAACCAAAAAAAAAAAAAAAAAAAACAGAATTGCTAAAACAATCCTGAACAATAACAGATCAACTGGAAGGCATCTCCATCCCTGACCTGATCTCAAGCTGTACTACAAAGCAATGGTAATAAAAACTGCATGGTCCTGACATAAAAACAGAATGGTGAATCAATGCAGTCAAATCAAAGACCCAGAAATAATCCATACACCTATGGATATTAGATTTTTGACAAAGAAGCCAAAACCACACAATGAAAACAAAACAAAACAAAACAGTATCTTCAAAAAAATGGTGCTGGTTTAACTGGATCTCTACATGTAGAAAAATGCAAACAGACCAATATTTATCATTCTACACAAAACTAAAGTCCAAGTGGATCAAAGACCTCAAAATAAAAACAGACACACTAAATCTGTTCGAATAAAAAGGAGGGAAGTGCCTAGAATTCATTGCCAGAGGAGACAACTTCCTCACTAGAACACTGACATCACAGGCTCTAAGATCAAAAATAAACAAATGGGAACTCATGAAAATGAAAAGCTTCTATAAATCAAAGGACTGTCATCAGAACAAAATGACAACCTACAGACTGGGAAAGGATCTTCTCTAACTCTATATCTGACAGAGGCTAATATATAGAACATATAAAAAACTACAGAAGTTAAACAGCAACAAATCAAGTTATCCAATTAAAAAAGGGGTACAGAGCTAAACAGATAATTCTCAATAGTGGAATAGGATAATAATACTGAAGTTTGCATGCTTAAGAAAGCTAATCAAGAAGGCGGGCCCTGGGTAAAATGCTCAGTCTTCATTCAGAATGGCAAATGGGACAGACATCAAAAGAGGGAGAAAACAGGGAACAGGGCAGAAACATACCACAGAGGGCCTCTGAAAGTCTCTACCCTCCAGGGTATCAAAGCAGAGTCTGAGACTTATAGCCAAGCTTTAGGCAGAGTGCAGGGAATCTTATGAAAGAAGTGGGAAATAGTAAGACCTGGAAAAGACAGGAACTCCACAAGGAGAGCAACAGAGCCAAAACATATGGGCACAGGGGTCTTTTGTGAGACTGATACTCCCAAATAAGAACCATGTATGGAGATGACCTAGAACCCCTGCACAGATATAGTACATAGCAGCTCATTGTCCAAGAGGGTTCTCCAGTAATAGAAACAGGGACTCTCTCTGACATGAACTCATGGGCTGGCTCTTTGATCACCTCTACCTGAAGGGGGAGCAGCCTTACCAGTCCACAAAGGAAGACAATAAATCCAGTCCTAATGAGATCTGATAGACTAGGGTTAGATGGAAGGGGAGGAGGACCTATCATTGGACTAGGAGAGAGGCATGGGACAAGAGGAAGGGAGGGTGGGATTAGAGGGAATGATGAGGAGGCCACAGCTGCGATGCAAAGTAAACAAACTGTAATCAGGTAAAAAGAAAATAAAAATTAGAAAAGAAGAATATCAAATTGTAGAGAAACACTTAGAGAAATGCCCAATGTCCTTAGCCATCAGGGAAATGCAGATCAAAAGGAACCTGAGATTTCACCTTACAACTGCCAGAATGGCTAAGATCAAAATTTCAAGTGACAACACATGCTGAAGAGGATGTGGAGAAAGGGGAAGCCTCCTCCATTGCTGGTGGTAATGTAAAGTTATTAAACCTCTTTGGAAATCAACCCAGAGTGTTCTCAGACAATTAGGAATAGTGCTCCTCAAGTTCCAGGTTTACCACTCCCGTGCATCTATCCAAAATATGCTCAAGTATATAACAAGGATATTTGCTCAACAATGTTCATAGCAGCTTTATTTGTAAAGGCAACATTAGGGACACAAACCAGATGAATGTCAACTAAGAGTGGATATAGAGTTTGCAGTGGAATACTACTCAGCAATTAAAACCAAGGAAATCAAGAAATTTGCAGGCAAATAGTGGGAACTAGAAAAAAAATCATCCTGAGTGAGGTATCCCAGAAGCAGAAAGACACACATGGTATACACTGATTTATAAGTGGATAGTAGACATATAATACAGGATAAACATACTAAAATTTGTACACCTAAAGAAGCTAAGCAAGAAGGAGGACCCTGGGTAAGATTATCAATTCTCACTCACAAAGGCAAATGAAAGGACATTGGAAGAAGGCAAAAAACAGGTAACAGGATAGGAGCCTACCACAGAGGGCCTCTGGAAGACTCTACCCAGCAAGGCATCAAAGCAGATGCTGAGACTCATAGCCAAACTTTGGGCCTTGTGCAGGGAATCTTTGAAGGAAGGGAGGAGATGAAAGACCTGGAGGGGACAGGAGTTCCAAAAGGAGAAAAACAGAACCAAAAAACAAACAAACAAACAAACAAACAAACAAAGAACAACAAAAGTACTGGAAAGACAGGTCTTTTCTGAGATGGATACTCCAACTAAGGACCATGTATGGAGCTAACCTAGAATCCTTCAGAAATGTTTGCCTAGAAAGGGGAACAGGGTCTGTCTCTGACAGGAACTCAATGGCTGGCTCTTTGATCACCTCCCCCTGAAGGGGGAGCAGCTTTACCAGGCCACAGAGGAAGACAATATAGGTAGTCCTGATGAGACCTGATGGGCTAGGGTCAGATGGAATGGGGAGAGGACCTCCTCTATCAGTGGACTGGGTGAGGTGTATGGGATAATAGGGAGGGAGGGTATGAGTGGAGGGAATGAGGGAAAGAGCTACAGCTTGGATACAAAGTGAATAAATGGTAATAAAAATATAAACAAATAAATAAAATTTTTAAATGTATACAAAATTAACATCCCAGTTTCTACAAAATGAGCATACATTTTATACTCAATTAATTCCATTGCTTTATTTTCCAGCATATAGACTCCCTTCACACTGCTGCTGTCCTTCCTTTACTATAGTAAATCTACAATTTTTCACAGAAAATGAACAAGTGGTAACATTTTAAGGAGGAAAATACTGGCAATTTACTGCTTAGCTAAGTGTTTTTCTGTTCTCCATACTGATCACCAGATTTTTATAACTTCCATGGTTTTAGATACAAAGCCCTCATCATGTCTTGTAATTTATCTTGGTTTTAATTCCTTTGAGGATGAAACAGTAGTGAATGATTTTATTTCACCAGAATTATTAAAATACAGAATGGATAAACATACATAATTCATTATGTCATATACATTGTATTCCTGTTCATAAACACCTATTTTATTCTAAACATGGGGTTTATTTTAAGTTTCCCAATCTTGTAATCTCTGATTATATATCTAATGTGATTACAATGTGTTAAAATGGCTACTGCTGAGACTGATACTCCAACCAAGTACCATGCATGGAGATAACCTAGAACCCCTGCACAGGTGTAGGCCATAGCAGCTCAGTACCCAAGTGGGTTCCCTAATAATGGGAACAGTTACTGTCTCAGACATGAACTCAGTGGCTGGCTCTTTGATCACTTCCCTTTGGGGTGGGGCAGCCTTACCAGGCTACAGAGAAAGACAATGCAGCAAGTCCTGATGAGACCTGATAGACTAGGGTCAGAAGGAAGGGGAGGACCTCCCCAATCAGTGGACTTGAGGAGGGGCATAGAGGAGATAAAGGTGAGAAGGTGGACTTGGTAGTGGATGAGGAAGTGGGCTACAGCTGGGATATAAAATGAATAAACTGTAATAATAACAACAATATATATATATATGTTGTTACTGCTAGGATTAAATATCACATTTTTGTTTGTGTGAATGAATTCAATTTGTCAATCAATTTTACTCATAAGTGATGCTATGAAGTATCTTTGAATTTTGAATGCAAGTGTTGTTGTAGAGGCAGTGGTCCTTGAACTTCAGATTCCAGCAAAAACCTCTAAAGATATTTATAAGAACACAGTTTGCTGAGCCTGCCACAGAGGCTGCAGTTGGACAGGTCTATTACAGGTCTGCAAATGCGCACTAATTTCTCACTATTAACTGCTGAGAGGGGCCACAGTTGATAGAGAATCAACCAGATGCATGGTCTTACATCCTTCTTTTTATTTTTATGTAAACTGCAACTATGAAAAGTGTAAACCAGGAGAAAGTTCCCTATAGCTTTCAGTTCTGTTCTATAATTTGCACTCACAAATGGCCTGTCAGTTGCTTATATGATCAGCTCTTTAAATATTGATGAGCCATTTTCCCCTCACTTCTGTTCTCAGCTGAGCCAGCTTGGAACTGTAAGCAAATCATTGTGTCAGTCACTGCATTTTCTTTCTTTCTCTCTGCCTTCCTCTAATAATTTCCTGTAAAACTTGCTGCTTCCCTCTGTGGGGAATAGCAGCAACTCAGGTCATCCATCAAACAAGCACTCTGTGTCAGCAGCTTCTCATATGATAGAGGGTGATTCTCATATGGCATAACCATCAGAAAACCACAAAGAGGAAGTCACACTTGTCAACTTAGGTCATAAACCAAAGGAAATCTCCATGAGCCTTCTAGTACCTGCCAAGTCTCACATTAAAGAGACAGGGGGATGGAATTCCAACAAAGCTACATAGCTAAAAATGACTAGTAAATGTATCTTTCAGTATTAAAATGCATACTTAGAGCAGTCTGAATGATAGCCAGTATTACAGAAATCAGATTGTCATCTTTTCTGACTTTGTCCTGCGTCATTTCTCTAGAGATATCTCACAGTTTCAGATACAGTTTAGAATCATAATCCCTGATCCAGGTTTAATAGGCCTTATTGGGTTAAAGGTAATCAAATTTTGGTTGTTCAGGATTTACTGCTTCCTGTGAAATAACCTTAATCTTGAAGCATCAATTTTTTGTATTTGTTAAATTTTTAGTGATGGCATTTCAATTTAATTGTAACTTAAAAATATAAAGAGAATAAAAGTCTCTCTTTTGAAATTCTGTGCTTTTGTTGCCCTTTATTTTATTAAAAAATATATCATTTTATACCAGTTGTAGGCAGAGAGAAATAAATCTTGAGTGCTTTTACTTTTTTAGCTGTGTGCCAAATATGTTTTGTACTATGTAAAACATGCTTTTAAAATGAAGTGGATGTGTTACACTAAAATAACATTTAAAAATGAAAAGCTTTAATGTGAAAATAAAGTTCTGAAAAACTGGCTGAATTATCAATAGTGAGAAGAACACCCTAGATTTCAAAGGAATTCATGGTGCAAACACAGACTGCTGTGGGATTCTCCACCTTCATCATAATGATCAAGTACAGACTGGACCTCTTAGTCTCTTAACCTTTGCCTATTTTAAATACATTAGTGTTTAAGGGCATCTGTAAGATCATTTAAACCATCTCAACTTAGGTCCAATCTTATTTTAGTGCCAGTGAATATCACACTTTAAAGGTTCTTTTTAAAGAATATTGTTGGTATTATTATTTACAATTCATTCACTTTGTATCCTTGCTGTAGACCCCTCTCTCATCTACTCCTGGTTCCATCTTCTTTCTCTCTTCCCCTCTATGTTCCTCCCCTAGTCTACTGATAGGGAAGGTACTCCTCCTCTACTATGTGACCTCCGCCTATCAGGTCTCATCAGGACTGTATGGATCCTCTTTCTCTGTGGTCTAGTTAGGCTACCTCACCAGGTGGAGGTGACCACAGTGCCACGCACTGAGTTGTAGGCCTTTTTATACAAACATTTAAGTTAACTGTCAAAGTTATAATTTGCAGATTCCTTTTAATAGACTGATCATGTCACTTATTTCTTTCTTTTTTATAAACAATACTTACTATGTTACTTATGTTATTTGCATGTCTCAGTCCCTGTTCTTAAATGTGTCTGTTCATGTGTGTATGGAGAGCAGAGGTCAGTACTGTGTGTCTTTCTTATTTGAGCAACCTTATTTCATTTTTGAAACAGGTTTTTTTTCTAAAGCTGGAGTTCTTCCATGTAGCTAGACTTGATAGCCAGAATACCACAAGGATACTCTTCTGTCTGGGAGTACAGGAACCTGTCACTGTGTCTGAGTTTTACATGGATCCTGGGAACTGTGGTTTTGTCTTCTGGGTGTGTAACAAGCGCTATACTTAAACACACATCTCCTAGCTTTCACCTATTCTCTTTACTTTTGAAATTCCTTTCTTTTACATGGTGCAATTTACAAATATGTAATTGTATTAGTGTTTACATTTAAGTAAGGAAACCTAAGCAATGGTTGAGTTCCATAAGCATTCTGAACAACAGTATTGTTTCTTAAAATACTTTTTGATAGATGGTGTATCTGATAGGGAGAGTTAAATTATGCAGAAAACAGCACTTATACTCTTGCTTCCTGGGTTGACACAATGATTTTCTTTTGCTTGTATTGAACTTTCACCTGAAATTTGTTTCTGTTATGTGGTGATGCCACCCTCATTTTGGAAATTTTCTGGTATAGTAAGAACTTTTTTTCTTGATAATTATGGAATAAAACATTAAACACATCCATCAACAGCCAAATGGTCCACTATGTTGAATATGAACAACTATTTTCTTTGGAACTAGTTACAATGTAAGTTCAATGATGAAAAAATTATAAACTATAGTTCTACAGTCCTGCTAAAAAAGTTCACAGGAATGGCAGATGAGTACTATAGGTGTGAAAATGGGGTTTTGCAAGATTAAAAACGAGATAAGCTACCGTCACTCCAATGTTCCTACAACATGCCATGGATACAGGTCTGTTTCAATCTCCAACTTTTAAATGGTATATACTTTTATACTCTATGAAACCAAGCCAACGGCACTTTGGTAAAACTGTATGACAATTATCTAGAGTGTTATTATGTATTTATAAAGCAATAACTTTCTTTGTAGTTCAGATAATTAACAAACTCAAAAAATTAAACACCAACAAAACAAATAACCCAATTTAAAAATGGGATACAGAGCTCAACAGAGAACTCCCAATTGGTGGAGAAATAAAGATGTCCAATGTCCTTAGTCATCAAGGAAATGCAAATCAAAATGACACTGAGATTCCACCTTAAACCTCTCAGAATGGCCGAGATCAAAAAACTCAAGTGGCAACATATGAAGGGGAAAATATGGAGAAAGGGGAACTCCCTTCCATTGCTGGTGGGTGCGCAAACTTGAACAACCACTTTAGAAATCAGTCTGGCACTTTCTCAGACCAGTTTTTTCATAGTCTTATTTAAGTGTTGCATAACTTGGATACATGTTTACAGAAACCCCTTGGCTGAAATGCTTTGGTGACTTGTCTGTTAATCCTCTTGGCACTGAGTTATGTAGCCTGGAAGTTTTAATTTGATATCATTTTTTTCATGTGTCATATTTTCAGTCTATATAAATGTATCTAGCAAAATAAACTGTAAAGATGCTCATTATATTTTCTTTCAAAAGTTTGTACTCAACTTTATGTTATTGAGAGAAGACTATTTTATTTGATGTTTAAAAATTATAGTCTTCCATTCTGGAGACCTAAGTCAGGGTAGGCTCTTAGGAGCATATGAGGGGTACTCAAACAGAGACTCCTAGTAGCAGAAGCCATAGAGACTGAAGAAGACACTCACTAATTAGACTAGTCTTCTAATAAAGAGTGGGGAACACCAACCCACCCACAGAAATTTCAACCCAAAATTACACTACCTACAAGATGTGCAGGGATAAAAATAGAGCAGATACTGAGGGAATTCCTAGCTAATGCCTGACCTAACCAAAGACCGATCCTATCAAAAAGTTCCAAAACCTAACACTTTGAATGATACTCTGCTAAACTTGCAGACAGGAGCTTGACAGAGCTGTCCTCTGAGAGGTGCTATCCAGCAGCACCTTAAAACAGATGCTGAGACTCATAGCCAGAAATTGGGTAATGCATAGGTAGTCTTACGGAAAAGTGGAAGTAAAGAGAAAAGGACATGGAGGTGATAGGAGCTCCAGAAGACCAACAAAGCCAATTACCATGGTCCAGAAGGGTTTGCCGAGACTGAAGCATCAAGTAAGACCATGCATAAACTGGACTTAGGACCCTTACAAAGATGTAGCAGATGGCAGCTTATGTTTCTCATGGGTTCTCTAGCAAAGGGAAGTGGTGACTGCATTGGACACTTGCCAGCTTTTTGATCACTTTTTGCTTGTGAGACTGCCTTGCCAGGACACAGGAAGAGTACATGCTCAGTTCTGATGCAACTTGATGAGCAGGCATGGATGGGAAAGAGAGCTCCCCTTTTCTTCAGATAAGGGAAGGAGGGGGTGATAGGAAGGACTGAAAGGGAGGAGGGAAGGGGCTACAGCAAAGATGTAGCATGAATAAAAAATAAAAGTAAATATAGTCATCAGTGCTGTTAAATTGTGAAGTAAACATTTTTTGACTATTGACAGAATATTATGAGTTTCTGTACTAGCTTATTTTTTTTCCCCTCAAATTTGTTTACTGGTGGACAACTTAATGATTTTCTACTCGGACAAACATGAAATCTATGTTAAACTATGCTGGGTTTAATAGGTTTGGTCCAGATAGATTCATGTGTTTGAATGTGCAGCCATGGAGAGCGACACTACTAGGAGGTGCTGCCCTATTAGAGGAAGCAGGGCCTTATTAGAGCAAATGCATAGCTGTGTATTCAAGCTTTGAGGTTTTCTATGCTCAGGCTCTACTCAGCATGTGGAATCTAATCTCCTCCTGGCTCTGAGTAGAAGCCAGTCCCTTCCTGATATAGAACACTTGGCTCCTCTAGTACCATGTCTGTGTGAACACTGCCATGTTTCTCAACATGATGATAGTGGACTAACCTCGGAAACTGTAATCCAGCACCAAGTAAATGTTTCCCTCTATAAGAGTTGTCTTGGTCATGGTGTCTCTTCACAGCAACAAAACCCTAAGACTCACACAGAAATAAATTCCTTTTTTTTTTCAGTGTTCTTAAACTTTTTAAGAATTGTGGTATAATACTGATTGAAATTTGTAAGCATAAGGTTATTTCTGTAGTTGAAATGATGATTTCTATTTCACCCATATCTGGTTGTAATCCATGAGAATCTCTTGTCTCTATGTTCTTTAAAAATTGCTCCCCAGTTGTCCCTTGATATGCCAATAAAGCAACTTACTGCCAGTTGATGAGCAGGGTAGAGAATAAGGATGGACTTCCTGCCAACCAAGGGAGGAGGAGTTAAACAAGGAAGTTAAGAGATTCGGCCTGGACTTTTAGACATAGTAGAGATCCAGGAACCATCAAGAGGGATGAGCTGAAGCAGGAAAACTACAAACTGAAAGTGTTGATAAGGGAGTTCCTCCTCCCTTACTATCTGACCTTGCCTATCAGGCCTCATCAGGGTTGGCTGCATTATCTACCTCTGTGACCTGGCAAGACCAGCATCTACACTCCCAGGGGAGGTGATCCAATATCCAGCCACTGAGTTCTTGTCAGAGACAGTCCCTGTTCTCCTTACTAGGGAAACCAGTTGAAGACTGACCTGCCTATCAACTATATCTGAGCAGGGATGGAAGTCTTCCACATTCATGGTCCTACAGAGAGGAAGGGAAGGTGTGACTGGGAGGAGAGAAGGGAGGGGCCTATGAGCAAGATGTAAATGGAATTAATTATTAACAAAGTTTAAAAACACATAAATACAAAGTGTAAGTATTGTTGGGATGCATACTGAGAAGAAAGTGGATTAGTTTAAAGGGTTAAGAATAGAAGTGCTTTGATACACTGAAGAAACATAACCAAACCTTAGGCAGAGTGCAGGGAATCATATGAAAGAAGGGGGAGTTAGTATAACCTGAAGAGGTCAGGAGCTCCGCAAGATCCAAATAAATCAGGGCACAGGGTTCTTTTATGAGACTGTCTCTCCAACCAAGGACCATGTATGGTTATAACCTAGAACCCCTGCTTGTATGTAGCAAATGATAGCTCAATTCCCTAGTAGGTATACTAGTAAGGGGAACAGAAACTATTTTGCACATGAACTCAATGGCTGGCTCTTCGACCTCCCTGTCCCCCAAGGGAGGAGCAGCCCTGCTAGGCCACAGGAAGAGAACATTGTAGCCATTCCCGAAGAGACCTGATAAGCTAGAGTTAGATGGAAGGGGAGGAGGTCCTCCCCTATCAGTGGACTTAGAAAGATGCAGGGAGGAGATGAGGGAGGGAAGGAAGGGATAGGGAGGGAGTGCGGGAGGGGGCTAAGGCTGTGATACAAAGTACATAATCTGTGATTAATATAAAATAAAAAAGAAAAACATAACAACAACAAAAAAGAACAGAAGTGCATCACTGTGTATTAAAGCTTTGAGGTTTTCTATGCTCATGCTCTACCCAGCATGGAATCTGCTCAGGCTCTACCCAAAATGGAATCTAATTTCCTCGTGGCTCTTGGACCACTTGTCCCTGGTGATGCAGCCTTATCAGGCCCCTGAGGAAAAGGATCCACACAGTCCTGATGAGACATAACAAGCTATGGGCAGGTGGCAATGGTGGGGAACTCCCCTTTCAGTGGACTAGAGAAAGGGAACAGAGGGAAGAGGGAAGGAGGGTGGGACTGGAGAGAGTTAAGGGACGGTTCTTCAATCAGGATATATAATGAACAAATTGTGAAAAATTTAAATTGATAAAAAATAATTGTGGATTTTTACATTTTTAAATTATATGTAATCATGAAAATGCAATCAGTTCCAAGTTATAAAGTCAGAAAAGACTCTACTATTTTCTCCAGTTCAAAAACTATCATAGTCATCAATAATCACAGCTTTTGACCTAAATCAGCAAAAATTAGATTTTGAACAATTTTATTATGCATTCATCCTAATATATTCCAATTCCAACATTTTTCATAAAAATTTTATTTTTATTTTTAATTACATATTATTCATTTTGTATCCTACCTGTAGATCCCTTCTTCTTCCCCTCCCAATCCTACCCTCCTTCCCTCTTTCCACCCAGGCTTCTCCATCAATCCACTGATAGGGAAAGTCCTCCTCCTGCCTTCCTTCTGATCCCAGTCCATGAGGTCTTATCAGGACTGGCTGCATTGTTTTCCTCTGTAGCCTAGTGTAAGGCTGTATCCCCCTGAGGGGAATGTGAACAAAGAGCAAGCCAATCAGTTCATGTTAGAGACAGTTCCTGTTCCCATTACTAGGGTACCAATTCCAATATTTTTTTAATCATAGGATTACTAAATAAGCTCATTTATTTCATTTTGTTTTTCATCTAGGTTGTTTTTCATACTTCTTACTTTTCTATTCCCTTAGGACCAAATTTATCCAAATGATACAAATTAGTATCTAGAAAAAAAGAGGTTATCCCAGCATACCTGTGAAAACAGTCACAGATTATATGGAGAGGATGAAACACATTTTAAAAGTAATTTATTTATTTTTATATTAATCACAGTATATATACTTTGTATCCCAGCCATAGCGCCCTCCCTCAGTCCCTCCCACTCTCCCCATAACTCCCTCATCTTCTCCCCACCCCCCTCCAAGTCCATCTGACCCTAGCTTATCATTTCTCTTCAGGGCTGGCTGCAATGTCCTCTTCTGGGTTCTAGTTAGGATGCTCCTCCCTCGGGGAGGGGGGAATGGTTGACAAGCCAGCCATTGAGTTCATGACAGAAATAGTCCCTGTTCCCCTTACTAGGGTACCCAGTTGGGTACTGAGCTACAATGGGACACATCCGAGCAGGGGTTATAGTTTGTATCTATACATGGTCCCTGGTTGGAGAAACAGTCACATACAAGACCCCTGTGCCCTGATCTATTTGGTCTTTGTGGGCCTCTTGTCCTTGTCAAATCTTATTAACTCCCCCTTTTTTCATATGATTTCCTGCACTCTGGCAATGGCTTGGTGGTGAGTCTAATTCTCTGTTTTGATACATTGATAGTTAGAGTCTTTCACAGACCCTCTGTGGATTGTTTCTCTCTGCCTTTTTCTTACTTTGGCTAGGGGCTTGTCTATCTTGTTGATTTTCTCAAAGAAGCAGCTCTTGGTTTCATTGATTCTTTGAACAGTTTTATTTGTTTCTAATTGATTGATTTCAGCCCTGAGTTTGATTATTTCCAGTTGTCTGCTCCTGTTGGGTTTATCTGCTTCTATTTTTTTTTTCTAGGGCTTTCATTCGCTTGTATAATATGTTTCAAATTTCTTCTTGAAGGCATTTAGTGCTATGAACTTTCCTCTTGGCACTGCCTTCATTAGTCCCATAAATTTGGGTATGTTGTGCTTTCATTTTCATTGAATTCTAGGGAGTCTTTAATTTCTTTCTTTCTTTCTTTCTTTCTTTCTTTCTTTCTTTCTTTCTTTCTTTCTTTCTTTCTTTCTTTCTTTCTTTCTTTCTTTCTTTCTTTCTTTCTTTCTTTCTTTCTTTCTTACCTAACCAAGCTGTCCTTGAGTAGCAAGTTGCTCAATTTCCAAGTATGTGAAGGCCTTTTGCTATTTCTGTAGTTGTTGAGGTCCAGCTTTAGACTGTGATGGTCAGATAGGATACAAGCGATTATTATAATCTCTTGTGTCTGCTGAGGCTTGCTTTGTGACCAACTATATGGTCTATTTTGGAGAAGGTTCCATGAGATACTAAAAAGAAGGTATACTCTTTTGATCTAGGGTTAAATGTTCTGTAGACATCTATTAGGTCCATTTGATTTAGGGCCTCTCTAAGTGCTCTTGTTTCCCTGTTTTGCTTCTGAGGGGATGATCTGTCCCTTGGTGACAGTGGAGTGTTGATGTCTCCCACTGTTAGGGTGTTGGGATCAATGTGTGATTTCAGCTTTAATAATGTTTCATTCACAATTGTAGGACGTCTTGTATTGGGGCATAGACATTCAAAATTGTGATGTCCTCCTCTTGGAATTTTCCTTCGATGAAAATGAAGTGCCCCTCCTCATCTTGCTTGATTAGTTTTGGTTGAAAGTCTATTTTATTAGATAGTAGGATCGCTATTCCAGCTTGTTTTCTGGGTAAATTTGCTTGAAACACATTTTTCCAGCCCTTTACTCTGAGGTAGTGTTTATCTTTGTTTCATAGGTGTGTTTCTTGGATGCAGCAGAATGTTGGATCCTGTTTCTGCAACCATTCTGTTTGTCTCAGTCTTTTTATTGGAGAGTTAAGTCCGTTGATGTTGATGGTTAATAGTGACCAATGATTGTTACTTCCTTTTATTGTGGAGTTGGTGGTCTTACTATGATTCAGTGATCCCTCCCCCGCCCCCGTTTTGTTGGGAAGTTATCGGAATCCTATATTTTCTTTGGTGTAGTGGTTTTCATTGGACTGAAGTTTTCCTCCTAGTGTCGTCTCTAGGGCTGGGTTGCTGTGTAGATATTGCTTAAATTTTGTTTGTCATGGTATATTTTGTTTTCTCCATCTATGTTGATTGAAAGCTTTGCTGGTTATAGTAGTCTGGGTTGGCATCTGTGTTCCCTTAAAGACTGCATGACCTCCAAGTCCACCAACAGGGAGGACCTCCTTCCCTTCCATCCAACCCCAGCTTATCCTGTCTCCTCAGGGCTGGCTGCAATGTCCTCCCCTGGGATCTAGCCAGTCTGTCACTCCCCGGCTTGTATGGGGGAGGGTCAAAGAGTCAGCCATCAAGATCATGACTGAAACAGTCCCTGTTTCTCTGAATAGGGTCTTCAGCCCTAAGTCGAGTTATCATGGGCCCCATCCATTTGAAGGTTCCAGTCCACATCCACACATGGTCCTTGATTGTAGAAACCGTCTCTTACAAGACCCCTGTGCCCTGCTCAGTTTGGTCTTTGTGGGGCTCTTGTTCTCCCCAAGTCTCAACAACCTCCCCCAGATCTATCATTACTCTTGCCCTCTGTCAGAGGCTTGATCTCTAGTCTTAATATCTGCTCTGATACATCGCTACATTGAACACCCCCCCCCCCAGAGGTCCTCTTTGGCATGCTTCTGTTCTGTTGCTTGTTTTCTCCTCCACTCAATGTCCATCCCATTTGTTCATTCAAACAAGCATTGATCATACCAACCTGGGTTCTCCTTCTTGTATATCCTCGCTAGGTGCGTAGATTTCAGCTTGAACTTC
>CM053765.1:47263981-47283646 GCA_028658305.1 Pachyuromys duprasi | reverse complement strand
GGGCTGGGCATGGGATGCAAAGTACCTAACCTGTGATTGATAACAAAAAATAAAAAAATTAAAAAAAAAAAAGAAAAAAAAAGAAAAATTATCCAAAAAAAATAATTGTTAAAATTAGATTAAACTTTATCAAAAAACTGTTATTAAAAATGCTTCAAAATTTTGAGTAGAAAATATTTTGAAGTATTTTTACTTGAATTATAATTTTGTAAAATTCATTTGTGATTTTAGAGCATATTATGATTTAAGTATTGTGTACTGTAGTAGGACAGTATTATTCTCCAAACTTTTTCTTTTATTTCAGATTTCAATGCAATTATCACAAAATAGAGATGCATATTAATTCTAAATATCACCTTATAATATTATTTTTTTCTTAAAGTAAAGTAGTCTGAACTTGATACTCAGGACATTTTAATTCTAGTATAAATGAAAACTTCAATATTGGTCCAATGATTAAAATAAAAATAGTAACTTTATTTAAGAAATACTAAACATTGGGTAAAGTTTGGTAGTATAATGGCTGGACAAATTGTTACATACAAAATAGTTGATATTAGAAAATGATCTACAATCTGGTTGTACAGCATTTTACATATGACTGTGAATGTGATGCTAACTTCATATTGACCTTGGAGAAATCACCTTAGTAAATAGTTTACCTCTAATGGAACATAGCCAAAGCTCCCTCTTCTTTGTTTTTGTTTTTTCTCCACAATAATATTATTTTTCAAAAAATAGGAATAAGACTTCCTGTCTTTGAATCCAGTTTTGGTTCCCACCAGAAACAGAGCATCAATAATCACTGGTAAAGAAGATACAGGGTGCCATATGATGGAAATGCGTAGAAATAAAAGCAGAAATTTATTTACATTGGAAAGAAATGTGTCAAGAAAAAAAAATTACACCTAACATTTGTACTGAGAAGTTACATTCCCTACAAGGTATGTACTTTGGGAAAAAGTCTGTACTGATTTCATATACTGTCTTCTTACCCAGAGCATTAGTTTGGGGAATGCAATCTTTTGAAGGCAGAATTGACTTCGCAATCTTTTTGTAAAGTTTGCATTTGATTTCAATGCTGGCTCTCTGAAGTACAGCAAAAATAGACTATTCACCACCCCTCTTTTCTTTTCATTTTTTTCTTATTTATAAGGATGTACCTATAACGTTCATAGCAAAAACAAATACTGAGGATATTTGTGAAAGTATAAAATTATGAATTTAGTATTGTTATATTATTATAATTGACAAGTTCCAAACACGTTACACCTATTTTGTGTTTCTAGGAAACTCACATTTGTAGAAATCTAAATGACCTTGATATAAATATTTAGGTTCAAATATGAAATATGTACTATCTCTTTGACTGGATAATTTAAATGTACACTGTTATTTCTTTCCAAATTTCAAGAACTACGTGAACTACAGTTCTATTTAGAGAAAGAAATAAATTTATTTCTCAAAATACTTGACAAAACATGAAGATCTTTTTGGCATATAGTTTTTAGTGAAATAATACCAAAATTTTAAAGTGGCAGGTTTTTTTTTTCTTTTTGGAAGAATCTCACTGTGTAGCCCCAGCTACCCCTAAAGTCATCCTCTTCCTACTGCAGCCTGCAAAGAGATTAGAAGAATGTGCCATCATTCTTAGAAACATATGTGTCATTTAATATTTGGGAGAAAATGCACAAATGGTATGCGTGAGAATCAAATGTGATATATTTTGGCTCCATCAGTTTGTTCCTTTCAGTAAAGTTAAAAGAATCTGCCAGTGGGAAATATAAAAAGCAAAGCATTCAGAATGAAATTGAGTCATCTATCACTTATTGATTGTTGCTCTTAGAGCCTGTGCTGTTCAGGAAGTAGTCTTCTGTGCCAATGAGTTCTAGGCTCTTCCCCATTTTTTCTCTTAACTGATTTAGCATATCTGGTTTTATGTTGAGATCTTTGATCCACTTGCACTTCAGTTTCGTGCAGGATGATAAATGTGGATCTATTTTGATTTTTTTTCCTGCATGTAGACATCCAGTTGGACCAGCATCATTTGTTGAAGATGCTGTCTTTTTTCCATTGAATGGTTTGGGCTTTGTCAAAAATCAAGCATTCATAGGTGTGTGGGTTTATTTCTGGGTCTTCTATTTGGTTCCATTGATCTACCTTTATGTTTCTATGTCAATACCATGCAGGAGGAAATTAGTGTGACCTGGAGAGTTCAGGAGCTCCACAAGGACCTAATATATCTGGGCACAGGGATCTTTTCTGAGACTGATATTCCAACCAAGGACCATGTATGGATATAACCTAGAACCCCTGCACTGTTGTAGCCCTTGGCAGCTCAGTGGCCAATTAGGGGACTGTTTCTGACATGAACTGATTGGCCTGCTCTTTGTTCACCTCCCCCTGAGGGGGAGCAACCTTACCAGGCCACAGAGGAAGAAAATGCAGCCAGTCTTTATTATTATTATTATTATTATTATTATTATTATTATTATTTACAGTTTATTAATTTTGTATCCCAGCTGTATCATGCTCCCTCATTTCCTCCCAATCCCATCCTCCCTCACTCATCTCCTCTTTGCCCCTCTCTAAGTCCACTTATAGGGGAGGTCCTCCTACCCTTCCATCTGACCCTACCTTATCAGGTATCTCCAGGACTAGCTGTCATGTCCTCTTCTGTGGCCTAGCAAGACTGTTCCTCCCTCGGGGGGTGGGGGAAGATAAAGGAACCATTCTTTGAGTTCATGTCAGAAATAGTTTCTTTTAAAACAATTTTTATTATGATTTATTCAGTTTGTATCCCAGCTGTAGCACCCTCCATCATCTCCTCCCAATCCCACCTTTCCTCCCTCTTTCAACTATATAGTTTGGATAGAACAAGGAGACAATCATAGTAAAATTTTACTACATTTACTCTAACAAAAATGCCCAACTGTTTTGGCTAGCTCTATTTTTTCTAAGTGATATAAAAGATATCAACACTTAATAACAGCATCCATGATGTTTTGTACTTTAAATACTAATGTTTCTTGATTTAACTAGTATCTAAAGTATTCTGTAGTGCAATTATCCTGGAATATAAATTAATTAAACAATATTATAGTAATAAAAATGAGAGAATATTATATGGAGAATAGTCCATAAAATGTTCCATTTCTGACCATTTGAATACTATATGAAGAGTACTCCATAGAATATTCTATTTAAAACATTTGAGAATAAGTAAAATAATTCATCTGTAAATAAATTTATCTGACATTGTTATTCAAACTTATAAATATTGCTTACTTCTGACCTGTATGTCATCTGTAATCGTCACTCTACCAGGACAGGCTGTATTCCTGATAACTTAGTTTTAGTTATCAGGAAATAATATATAAAAACCATCCATAAGTTATTAATTTGGCAGAGCTCTAGTTTCCACCAGGACAAGAGCTAAGAATGTCATCAGATAATATCTTTGGCCTATGGACTACTATCGCAAGTCTCATTGTACCTTTCTTTCTGGTGTACACTTTAATGTACTTTAAGCCTTTCTTGATTTACCATTTTCTTTGTTTTCTAAAATAATTAAAAACTTAATAAAACCATGTCTATGTTGTGATCTGGAATTTGAAGTAATTTAAATCTATGTGACGAAGCAGTAGTGATTCAAAATGGCTGAAGAATAAGCTGTTATTGCAGCCCTGATGAGACCTGATAAGTAGATATGTGACTCTGTTCTTTGGGGGGAAACTCCTGAATTAAATAAAGGGTTAATGATGACAAGCTATGCAAACGTAGGTCTTTCTCCATGCCATCTGGTCTGTTCATAAATAAGCATGCCCTTGAAACCAAAGCTTGAAGTAACCCGTGCTACAGTTTCTTACCTACTTGATTGACTCTTATCACTTGTATGTGGGTTAAAATAGTTTTCCCCCCTTATTTAACTTGCTTCTTCTTAGACATTTGCTTAAAGCAACAATAGAAATAATGAATACATAGGTCATTCCAAAAAATGAATATTAAGTACATCAGAAATAGAGCTTATCTAATATAAATCTGTCTAATAAGCATGCATTCGAAAATTTTTCTAAAAGAACCATTATCAGATCTTCTATGATAGTTCCAGATAACACTAATACCAAAGCAGTAGATTATCTCTCACTCAACAAAATTTACCCTTGTTTCTATCAGAGGAAACTATTTTACTTAATTCAGACTGAATTAATCCTGAAATCGTCTAGTTTGGAGGAAATCCAATTTCTAATATGTCATAATTGTAATCACTGTATTCATTCATAGAAATGTTCTTTAAAATATTAAAATAGAATTACATCACTTTCCACCTTGCTTTCTTCCATCCACCTTCTCCCAGTTTCCCTCTCATAACCCTCCATATCTTCCTGATATCAAATTTGTAGTCTCTTTTTATTTGATCATTATTATACAAGTATATTTATATATGTATTCATGTATGTGTATACTTACAGAGATATGGACGCACACTCCAAAGACTCACACACACACACACAAGTTATAAAACCTGCTGAGTGTCCTCAGGGAAATGCAAATCAAAATAACCCTGAGATTTCACCTTACACTCATTAGAATGGCTAAGAAGAATAACTCAAGTGACAACACATGCTGGAGAGGATGTGGAGAAAGGGGAACCCTTCTCCACTGCTTGTGGAAATGTAAACTTATACATCCACTTGGGAAATAAATCTGGTGCTTTCTCAGACAATTAGACAATAGAAATAGTGCTTCCTCAAGATCACTCCTAGGCATATATCCAAAAGACACTGAAGTATACAGCAAGGACATATGCTCAACCATGTTTGTAGCAGCTTTATTTGTAATAGCCAGAACGTGGAGAGAGCCCAGATGCCCCTCATTTGAGGAATGAATACAGAAATTGTGATACATCTACACAATAGAATACTCCTCAGCGGAAAAAAAAAATCATGAAATTTGCAGGTAAATGGTGGGAACTGGAAAAGATCATCTTATGTGAGGTATCCCAGAAGTAGAAAGACACACATGGTACATACTCACTTATAAGTGGTTATTAGACATATAATATAGAATAAACATACTAAAATCTGTACACCTAAGGAAGCTAATCAGGAAGGAGGACTCTGGCTACGATGCTCAATCCCCATTCAAAAAGGCAAAGAGGATGGACATCAGAGGAGGGAGAAAACAGGGAACAGGACAGGAGCCTACCACAGAGGGCCTCTGAAAGGCTTTACCCTGCAGGGTGTCAAGGCAGTTGTTGAGACTCATAGCCAAACTTTGGAGAGAGTGCAGGGAATCTTAAGAAAGAAGTGGGAGATAGTAAGACCTGGAGAGGAAAGGAGCTCCACAAGAAGAGCAACAGAGTGAAAAAATATAGGCATAAGGGTCTTCTCTGAGAGTGATACTCCACCCAAGGACCACTTATGGAGATGGCCTGGAACCCCTGCACAGAGGTAGCCTATGGCAGTTCAGTATCCAAGTAGGTTCCATAGTAATGGGGACAGAGATTGTCTCTAACAGGAACTGATTGACCAGCTCTTTGATCACTTCCCCCTGAGGGGAGAACAGCCTTACCAGGCCACAGAGGAAGACAATACAACCACTCCTGATGAGACCTGCTAGAATAGGATCAGAGGAAAGGGGAAGAGGACCTCCCTTACCAGTGGACTGGGAGAGGGACACTGGTGGGATTGGGAGGGGAAGAGGGAGGGAGATACATGGGGTGATATAAAGTGAATAAACTGTAATTAAGAAAAATAAAAATAATTTAACAACCTGCTGAGTGATAAATTTTATTGTATATGTATAAACTGTTTGAAGGCTAACTAACCACTTCACAGTGGACAACTAAAAAGGGGGCTCATTCCTTCATTCCTGGGAAAGGCTGATTCTGATCAGAAAATCCACTGTGAAATAGTCCCTCCTAGAAGAGGCCACATGAATAAAGTCCATAATACTGGCAGTAAGAGTGACTATGTTTAGGTGCAATGGGAACATGGGGTCCCACTCTAAGATAAAAATCTTCTTCTTTTCTTTATAAATAAAACTTCTCAACACTTAGGTGGAGGCAGGCAGATCTCTATGAGTTCGAAGGCTGGTTGGAAAAAGTATTGAGAAGGAGGTAAAACTTCTTTTCTTTATAAATATATATTTGTATATATTTCCCTTAAATACATTAATGTTCTCCAAAGGTTTCTTTTATCTGATCCCCAGTATTTCTATCATTTGTTATAGTTTACTGTATGAAAATTCTGGTGGTTTTTCCTCTGTGCAAGCAAAACTCATATCTCTCTTAAAATACACTTGTAGATTTTAGATTGCCTTGAGTTGGATTAAGTTACAAAATTATTCGAGATATCACTACCTTTCAAAATTATTAAAGGTTGAAAGAATAGATCCAAAGGAACAAAAATTTAAGTTGTTATAAGAAGAGAATGGCATGTTTGAATGAGAAATAGTAAGATTTCTTTGCCTTGGCAGTGAATGGTCCTCAAATGGACTTTGACTTTTTATATTCAAACTGAAAATTTAAAACCTGTAGAAGCAAGAAAAAAATAGTAAATAAGACTAAAACTGCATGTTTAAAGGTGACAGTTAATGACAGGATATTTTTATACTTCAAAAAATCTAGAAGAAGAAATATTGATATCTTTCACAAATTAAAGAATGTGTCTGAAGAAAAAATATGTTGAATTTAACCAGTATGCAATGTATCCATGTATTAAAGCATACCATAAACATCATTAATTAGTATTGCTTTTATGTTATGATATGCTAAATAAAATATAAAAATGTGAAAATTACATTAATGTATTAATGACTAATACATCATTATCATAATCATAATATCACTTGAATAGAAGCAAATAACTAACCAAATAAAAATGGAAATTGAGGTCCAACAGTGCTTGTGACTGCATATTTTTACTGTGGTGAGATATTGAAAAGATATGAAATGCATGTAGAATCTCTAGCCCTTCATAGACATTTTCTTCTCTTCTCTCTGTCTAAATTACAAAGGTGGACTAAGAATTAATAAAAACGTCCTTTTTCTAAGTTGAAATTTTCCTTGTGTAAAAATTTAGGCAGCCAGCAGTACTTTTGTATTGCACGAGTCCTTCTTCTTGGGATTCCTCATTAAGCTCAAATCAATTAAGGTCTGTCCTCTGGATCTCCTTCTGCAGAGGTAACTATATAAGATTCTAGGTTTCAAGTTTCAATGTGAAGAGGAAAATCAGGTGAGAGTTAAGAAAATAATCACAGTTGCACTGGATGAGAATACGAAACTCCATCCACTTTGTGAAGCAAAAGTTCACATAGACAGGTGCAGTTTTCCTAAAATATAGCAAAAAGTTTAGAAATGATGAGACAAAGACAAAATAATATAAAAGGTAAGTTTTAAATGACAGGAAATGAATAACAAGATCTTTTTGACACAAGAAGAATCATGCATTAACATAGTTTAAAAATAGTAGACATAAATATCCTGGAAATTGAAACTAAAATTTGGGTTTGAAAGGAATGCCACATGAAATATAAAATTTAAATTATATATTTCAAGCGCACTTAACGCTATTATAAAAAAGTAAGACTTTCTGAAAGTTTTGTGAGGCAAATAGCAGATTATTTCCAAATCAATGAAATACAATGTTATCTTTTTCAGTAGAAACATGGTTCCAATGATGCATTGTAACTACATTTTCATAAATTTATAATGTCGGGTCTCTCTAAAAGACTTCTGACTGACTCTTTGTCTGGAATCATATTTTTCCTAATAGGAAGTGCTTTGGGGGGAGGTGGTTTTAGAACAAAGTTTCTCTATGTAGACTTGGTTGTCCTGGTTCTGCCAACCAGCCTTCGAACTCATAGAGATCTGCCTGACTGCTCCTAAGTGTTGAGAATAAATGTGTGCCACCATTGCCCAGCAAAATGCTGTGGATTTTTAAATTTAATTATTTTTTTATTTTTATATTAATTACAGTTTATTCACTTTGTATCCCACTGTAGCCCCTTCCCTCATTCCCTACCAATCCCACATTTCTTCCTGCATCTCCTCCCATGCCCCTCTCCAAGTCCACTGATAGGGGAGGTCCTCCTCCCCTACCATCTGACCCTAGTCTATCAGGTCTCATCAGGACTGGCTGCATTGTCTTCCTCTGTGGCCTGGCAAGGCTGCTTCCCCCTCAAGAGGAGGCCATCAAACAGCCAGCCCCTGAGTTCATGTCTGACACAGTCCCTGTTAAGAGAGCAGGATATGTTTACAGAGTATCAGTAATAAAAATGGCATAGTACTGGTATAGAAACAGACTGGAGGATCAATGGAATCGAATCAAAGATCCAGAAAAAAATGTACACACATATGGACATCTGAGTTTTGACAAAGGAGGCACTCCTGATGAGACCTGATACATTAGGATCAGATGGAAGGGAAGAAGGACCTCCCCTATCTGTGGACTGTGGGGGGAGAAGAGGGATGAGGTGGGATTGGGAGGGATGAGGGATACAAAGTGAATAAACTGTAATTAATAAAAAATGAATAATTTAAAAAGAGTAGGATATGTGGGGGCCTAAAAATAAGTCCTGAAAGTATAAAAATAACTTGTCTAGGAATAACCATGTAATCATATTTATAAATATGCGTGTGGAAGCTGGAGAGATGGGCACAGCAATTGAAAGTACTCGCAATTCTTCCAGAAGGCTCACATTTGTTTTCTAGCACTCACACAGATCATTTCCCAATAACCTGCAAATTTCAGCTTCAGGGGTTCCAGTGCCCTCTTCCTGCCTCAGGGAACTTGCATGCCCATATTTATACATACACACCTCCAACATAGGAACATAATAAAATAGTTTAAAAGTATGATGCTTCCTTTATTTATATTATGGCTACCACACTATTTTTAAGCAATTCTCTTTACACACATCTTAATCACAGAAAATGGTTATATATTACAGGCATGATCTTCTAAGATCAACCACAGAAACACATAAATAAGGGATAATTTTGAGGAAAAATATTTGAGAACCAAAATAAATTAATTTAATGCCTACAGTAAGGGGAAAAATCTAGGCTCACTACTGTCCAATTTATACCAGGACAAGACAATATATATTCATAATATTTAAATGACTTCTGTTTAAAATTATAACAAATATTCCTTGACAATTCATTGTAAATTCAAAAATCAGTCTTTTAACATAAATTTTATTACATTTCCCCTCTCCATGTGAGGGGTTTCCTCACTCTGGAGGTACCTAGCAGCTCAGCAGAGAAAGGTAAACACTGTCAAATGACACTGCTTTCAAAGTGACTGTTGTTAGTAAGTTACAGTTGTATCTCTTTCTCTTGTGGGCTTTTATAAACAGAACTAATGGAGCTGATGATAGAGCTTTCAAGGTCAATCCTCAATTCCCTTGCACTTTAATTTAAAGTGACTTCCACGTCTTTTCAATTACAATTAATAACACTCTTCACTAATAGAATAGGTTATTCTTACCCCATTCTTTAACGTGCCTTTTTGTCTACTTGTATAAACATATTTTATAGTTGCTTATGTCTCCAAAACGCAAACTCAAAATAAATGATAGTATCCAGTTACATAATTATTTTCTTGGGTGAATTTAAGGCCTTAGTTATTGCTCAGCGCTTTAAGAGTTGGCTATGTAAAATTAGTTAATGAAAGCTCACTTACAAGAAAATTGCCAAATAAATAGAGTAATTTGTTCTTGGTAAGCAATGAACCAAACTTAAATGCTTATTAAAACAGTTTATAAACACAATACTATAATGATACCCATGACTAATAGAAGATCAACATACAACATTCAGGTCAGGTGAGGTCATTTATTAGAATAAAAGTGTAGAGCACAGTGGAGTTAGAAGTTTGAACTTTCCTTAAGCAATGCAGCTTGCTGCCAATCATCAAACTCTAAAGGAAATTTTCATTAGTGTACAAAATTTAATGAACACAAGTTCACATAGAAGCAGAAGACTAATTCAATATTAAATCAAAATACATATTCAGGCACAATCATGTCTTTTAATCCCTAGAGAATACTCTGTTTACCTGAAATTGTGCAGCTCCAGGAGGGAACTTACCTGGATTCTAAAATATGCTTCCTTGGACATCTTACAAAGAAGATGTAGTACCCAAAGCTATTAAGCTGCTAGAAGAAAACATATAAATGAAACATTTTACAAGCAATTTAATAGCCCAAGTGAAAGCCTTAGGAAAAAAAAGAGAGGCAGATACACCAAAGAGGAGCAGTTGGCTGGAAATAATCAAACTCAGGGCTGAAATCAAGCAATTAGAAACAAATAAAACCATTCAGAGAATCAATGAAACCAAGAGCTGGTTCTTTGAAAAAATCAACAAGATAGACAAGTCCCTAGCCAAACTAACAAAAAGACAGAGAGAAACTGTCCAAATCAGCAAAATCAGAAATGAAAAGGGGGACATAACTACAGACACTGAGGAAATCCAAACAATCATTAGGTCTTAGTACAAAAGCCTATATGCCACGAAATTTGAAAATCTAAATGAAATGGACAATTTTCTTGATAGATCCCATCTACCTATATTAAGTCAAGATCAGGTAGAAAGATTGAATAGATCTATATCCCAGAAGGAAATAGAAGAAGTAATTAACAGCCTCCCTACAAAAAAAGCCATGGGCCAGATGGTTTTAGTGCATAATCTACCAGACCTTCAAAGAAGTCCTAACACCAATTCTCTATAAAGTGTTCCACAAAATAGAAATAGAATGAAAATTACCAAACTCATTCTCTAAAGGCACAGTCACCTTGATACCTAAACCACAAAAAGGCCCAACAAAAAAAGGGTACTTCAGATCTATCTCTCTTATGAACATTGACACAAAAATACTCAATAAAATACTTGCAAACTGAATCCAAAAACACATCATAGATATCATCCACCATGACCAAGTAGGCTTCATCCCAGGCATGCAAGGGTGGTTCAATATACGCAAATCCATCAAATGTGATCCACCATATGAAAAAATGAAGGTGAAAAACCACATGATCATCTCCCTAGATGCCGAAAAAGCATTTCACAAACTCCAACACCCACTCATGATTAAAGTCTTGGAGAGATCAGGGATAAAAGGCACATACTTAAACATAGTAAAGGCAATATACAGCAAGCCTATAGCTAATATCAAACTCAATGGAGAGAAACTAAAATCAATCCCACTGAAATCAGGGACAAGACAAGGCGGCACATTATCTTCATATCTCTTCAACATAGTACTTGAAGTCCTAGCTAGAGCAATAAGACAAATAAAGGAGATCAAAGAGATACAAATTGGAAAGGAAGAAGTCAAAGCATCACTATTTGCAGATAATGTGATATTATACATGAGTGACCCCGAAAATTCAACCAGAGAACTCCTTCAACTGATAAACACCTTCAGCAAAGTGGCTGGATAGAAAATCAACTCAAAAAAATCAGAAGCTCTCCTGTACACCAAAGACAAAAGGGCTGAGAATGAAGTTAGGGAAACAGCACCCTTCACAATAGGCACTAACAACATAAAATACCTTGGGGTGACTCTAAGCAAGTGAAAGATCTGTGTGAAAAAAATCTTCAAATCTCTGGAGAAAGAAATTGGAGAAGATATCAGAAGCTGGAAAGACTTCCCATACTCATGGATTGGTAGGATTAACATACTGAAAATGGCCATTCTGCCATAAGTAATCTACAGATTCAATGCAATTCCCATCAAATTACCAACATAATTCTTCAAAGAACTTGAAAGAAAAATACTCAACTTCATATGGAGAAACAAAAACCCAGAATTTCCAAAATGATCCTGTACAACAACAGATCATCAGGAGGTATCTCCATCCCTGAAATCAAGCTGTACTACAGAGCAAAAGTAATAAAAGTACTACAGAGCATGGTATTGGCATAGAAACAGAATGGTGGATCAATGGAACCAAATAGAAGACCCAGAAATAAAAACACACACCTATGGAAACTTGATTTTTGACAAAGAAGCCAAAACCATTCAATGGAAAAAAGTCGGCATCTTCAACAAATAGTGCTGGTCCAACTGGATTTCTCTATGCAGAAAAATGAAAATAGATCCATATTTATCACCTTGCACAAAATTAAAGTCCAAGTGGAACAAAGACCTCAACATAAAAACGGACACACTAAGCCGGTTAGAAGAAAAAGTGGGAAGACCCTAGAACTCATTAGCAAAGGAGAATACTTCCTGAACAGAACATCAACAGCACAGGCTCTAAGATTAAAAATAAATAAATGGGACCTCATGAAACTGAAATGCTTCTGTAAAGCAAAAGACACTGTCATCAAAACAAAATGTCAGCCTACAGACTGGGAAAAGATCTTTACCAAACCTACATCTGACAGAGGGCTAATATCCAATATATATGAAGAACTCAAGAAGTTAAAAAGCAACAAATCAAGTAACCCAATTAAAAAATGGGATATAGACCTAAACAGAGGACTCTCTGTAGAGGATTGTAGAATGGCAGAAAAACACTTAAAGAAGTGCTCAACATTCTTAGCCATCAGGGAGATGCAAATCAAAACGATCCTGAGATTTCACGTTACACCTGTCAGAATGGCTAAGATCAAAAACTCAAGTGACAACACATGCTGGAGAGTTTGTGGAAACCCTCCTCCATTTCTGGTGGGAATGCAAACTTGTACAACCACTCTGGAAATCAATTTGGCGCTTTCTTAGACAATTAGGAATAGTGATTGCTCAAGACCTAGCTATACCACTCTTAGGCATATATCCAAAAGATGCTCAAGTACACAATGAGGACATTTGCTCAACCATGTTCGTAGCAGCTTTATTCTTAATAGGAGAACCTGGAAACAACCCAGATGTCCCTCAGTCGAAGAATGGATACAGAAATTATGGAACTTTTACACAATGGAATACTACTTCACAATTAAAAAACAAGGAAATTATGAAATTCACAGGCAAATGGTGGGAACTGGAAGTGATCATCCTGAGTGAGGCATCCCCAAAGCAGAAAGAAACACTTGGTATATACTCACTTATATAGACCTATAGGATAGGATGGACATGATGAAATCTATACACCTAGGGAAGGTAAGCAAGAAGGAGGACCCAGGTTGGGATGATCAAACCTCCCTTAGATGGACAAATGGGATGGACATTGAATGTAGGAGAAAACAAGCAATAGGACAGGAGCCTTCCAAAGAGGGCTTCTGAAAGTCTCTAACTAGCAATGTATCAAAGCAGATATTAAGACTCACAACCAAGCCTTTGCCAGAGTGCAGGGAATCATATGAAAAAAGGGGGAGTTAGTAAGATTTGGTGATGACAAGAGCTCCACAAAGACCAAAGAGATCAGGGCACAGGGGTCATCTATGAGACTGTTTCTCCAACCAAGGACCATGTATGGATATAACCTAGAACCTCTGCTTGATGTGGCCCATGGTAGCTCAGTATCCAACTGAGTATCCTAGTAAGGGGAACAGGGACTATTTCTGTTATGAACTTAATGGCTGGCTCTTCGAACCCCCTACCCCCACCCCAGGAAGGAGCAGCCTAGCTAGATCTCAGAAGACATCCAGCCCTGAATAGACAAGATAAGCTAGGGTCAGATGGAAGGGTGGGAGGTCCTTCCCTATCAGTGGACTTGGAGGGGGGAGGGGAGAAGATGAGGGAGAGTGGGAGGGATTGAGGGAAGGGGTTACACTGGGATACAAAGTACATAACCTGTGATTAATATAAAAATAAATAAATTATTTTAAAAAATAAAATACTCTTTTGAGCAGCAATTCAATTTTTTTCACGTAAACTCAGAAGCACAGATAAAATGAGTGAAAGTTTAGAAATGGTATTTCATAGTAGTGCAAAATATCTTTTAACAAATGAAGCTAACAGGATAAATATATATGTGAACAACCTCTGAACCATAGGAACTTAGAAGACTGTAACAGGAAAGAAACCATTAAAACTAGAAAGGACAATTACCTGAACTTCATTTGTTTAAATATATGCAAAAAAGGCACTGTCAAAATTTAATCAACCATAAGTGTTTAGAATAGTGATTTTAAACAACAAACCATCAAAAAATTGAAAAACTTTGTGAGGATAAAGAGAAAAAATATTCTTCTACACTGTTCTCAGTCAGTGTATCCACTGTGGGGACAACATCTTTCCTAAAAGTAGAAACAGAATTACTTACCACAAGGTCCTATAATCCTAATAGTGTCTATTGAGACGATTTCTCAGCCTGTAACCAAGATCAGTTCTCTCCCAGTTATTGCAGGACCAGCTGTAATAGCAAACATAAATAATCAATCTAAATGTTCATCAGTAGATGACAGTGTAGTGTCCGTTGTTTATGTTCTTAGTGGAATATTATCAGTATATAAAATAAATACTCTCAGAATTGTGCACTTTTTTTGAGCCTGGGCGACATAATGTTAAGTAAAATAAGGTTTGAAAAGACAAATATGTTATAAGTTTAATTATATGCAAAATATAAGGAAAGTCGACATATGTAATGAGATTTCCACTTAGAGAGAGGAAATAAATTATAATGTCCCCTTGCACAGAGTGGTGACTAACCTCACAGTAGAGACTGAATATTCCGGTAAGGAAATGGTAGATGTCAGCTATGCTAAATGCCTTGATCAGAGGGTTGTAGGCTGTATATGTACTCTGGAATTTCACATTTCAGTCAGTAACAGACACAACTCTTACCCTTTAGGCTGCTTTTTCTCTTTGTTTGTATTTTGAGGGTGCTCCTTCCTTTATTCCCTGCTCAAATATATATTTAAATATCTTTATCAAACTTTTAAACTCCTTCTACCAAGGATCGTTTAATACTAAAGTTGAAATTGAAAATATTTTTTTTTCTGTAAAATCTAAGAATTCAGGAAAAATTTACCCAAGGTGTGTGGTCTGAATCAGAATAGAACTATTCTAGGATACAAATTTTTCAACAATTATTGAAAATATACAATTTACCCTAAGGATTATGTGCAGGAATGGAATGAGAAGAATAGCTAATGTGGTTAGTAATGTATCACATCTGCTGGTTATGCAACAGAAACTGTCACATTCAAACATTTCATTTGTCCTCTGCAGATGGAAGCAGATGCTTTCCTTACTACTGCTTCAAACAAAGTCAGTCTTTCAGTTTTTCTTTACTATCCCATACACCGGTGGTCCTAAACCTTCCTAGTGTTGTGAATCCCTAATACAGTCATGACCTCTAATCATAAAATTTTTCACTTCTAATCATAACTGTAATTTTTCTGCTGTTATGAACTGTAATGTAAATATCTGTTTGTTCTGATGGTCTCCGGTGACCTTTGTCAAAGAGTCAATTGACCCCTAAAGGAGTTAAGACACACCGGTAAAAACCACTGCAGTAAACTCTTTACTGTATTTCATAGCAGTCAAGAAAAGATAAACTTCAACTGGGATACATAATGAATAAATTGTGAAAACAATAAAATTTTTAAAAATTTAAAAGCAAGAAAAGATAAAAATTATGGTACTAACAAATGTAGCCCATGGCAGTTCAGTGTCCAAGTGGGTTCTGTAGTAATGGGAACAGGACTGCCTCTGACATAAAGTGATTGGCCTGCTCTTTGATCACCTGCCCTTGAGAAGGGAGCAACCTTACCAGGCCACAGAGGAAGAAAATGTAGTCAGTCCTGATGAGACCTAATAGAATAGGATCAGAAGGAAGGAAAAGAAGACCTCCCTTATCAGTGGACTTGGGGAGGTGCATGCATGGAGTAGCGGGAGGAAAGGAGGGCTAGGGAGGGGAGGAGGGAGGGAGCTACAGGGGGGATACAAAGTGAATAAAGTGTAATTAATAAAAAAAATATGGTACTAAATAAGAGTACTTTGGTTTATTTAATTAATAAACATATTTAATTACTTTCCATATTCATAATTCTTATGAATATAAAACACACTAAATAAAATGCATAGTGTTTAGAAAATATTGAAAACATTATTTTCCCAAAGAGAATTTTCACAAAATTCTGGGCTATTGTTTTTCTTGCTATAGATAGAAAAAGGTTAGTAGCATAGCCTAAACAGCTACATTGTGATAATGCATTCAGACTCAATACTAAGCAACTCTCGTATGCATAAAACATTTTGTTAGTTTATTGTGATTTTTTTAATTTTTAATTTTTTTCACAATGTATTCATTATATATCCCTAATGAAGCCCCTCCCTCAAGTCTCCAAGTCCCATGCTCCTTCCCTCTTCGCCACATTCCCTTCCACTAGTCCACTGAAAAGGGGAGCTCTCCACCATTGCCATCTGCCCATAGCTTGTTAAATCTCATCAAGACATTCTGGATTCTCTTCCTCTGTGGCTTGGCAAGGCAACATCACAGGGGGAAAGTGATCAAACAGAAGGCAATGGAGTTCATGATAGAGGCAAACCCTTGCTCCCCTCACTTGGAAATTCACATGGAGACTCGGCTGTCAATCAGTCACATCTGAAAAGAGGATCTAGGTCCTCTCTATGCATGGTACTTGGTTGGAGTATCAGTCACTGCAGGATCACCTGAGCCCAGGTTTTTTGGCTCATTTGATCTCCTTGTGGAGCTTCTGTCCCCTCCAGGTCTTTCTATCTCCCCCGTCAGAAGGTTCTCTGGACTCTGTCCAAAGTTTGGCTATGAGTCTCAGCAGAGGGGAACAGCCTTACCAGACCACAGAGGAAGGCAATGCAGTCAGTCTTGATGAGACCTGATAGGCTAGGGTCAGAAGGAAGGGGAGGAGGACCTTTCCTATCAGTGGACTTGAGGAGGGGCATGGGAAGAAATTAGAGAGGGAAGGTGGGGTTTGGATGGAATGAGGGGAGTACAGCTCGGTTACAAAGTAAATAAACTGTAGTTAATAGAAAATAAATTTAAGAAAATAAAAAGAGTTGTCTCTAATTTGTCAAGTCTATTTTATTTCACATAGTTGCCAATTGTTTGCATCTGAAAAAACTTTATGAAGCGAAAGGTCACATTGATGGCAGCATATTTTCAAAACTGATGTGTGAAATGTAAAGCTTTTGAATTATTTTTATCCTTTACAATTTGATCATGGTAACACATAATATAAGAAAATTAAAGCAAAGTATAGACTTAGAGGTTAATAATTAATCGTGCGCTTTTTCTAAAAGGCAAGGAGTACATAATATAAAATTTGTTAATTAGCTACCAACACATAGAAATAGCTTTAAAGTAATGAACAAAGGTCAGTAAGTTGGAGAGTTAAGTATCTTAAATTATTGGGATGCCCAGATGCATAGAGCATGCTGATCTGGGAAAAGCAAACACAATTTACTTTCCTTATACTGCCCTCTATGCTCTTTCTAGCTCTGAGCATAAATTCTCTTGTATGTCTAAATATTTCGAAGTAATTTGACATAGTAAACATTTTACAAATGACATACATACACACACACACACACACACACACACACACACACACACATATATATATATATATATATATATATATATATATATATATTCCCTTAACAATATATCGTAATGATTGACATGAAATTTTATGTATTGTGATAGACCTACTATTAGGAATTTAAATTTAAGTCAACTTAAAATTCATTATGGAAGTTAGAATAAAGCAAATATTATAATATTATTATAACAACAAAAAAGTGCTCTATAATATCACTTCTAGAAGTGCTTTTTTTTAAGAATAAAAAAGTGCTTGCATAAGTAAATGTTGATAGCTGTCTACAAAGTGTGAATTTCTCTGTGGCACTAAAATATTCCATTGCCTCTCAGGCACTTGCTATAAATGTGCATGACAACTGCTTTCATGCAGGTGAATAAAAGAATAACATTTTAATTCTCAAACTAAAAGAAGAATTGGTCACAGAGAAGAGTGACTTCAATTATTTTATAAAAAAATGAAAAGAGAAAAGCAATTGTACTATTACAAAGTGGTCATTTCCTACATGATGACATGTCATTCTGCTCAACATATATCACTGAGAAGGTAGTCTAACTTGATTGACAGGCCCTGGGACTTTCCTTTTTTTCACTTTTTTAAAAACATTTTTATTTTATATTAATCACAGGTTATGTACTTTGTATCCTAGCTATAGCCCCCTCCCGCATTCCCTCCCTTCCCCCTCCCTCATCCCTCCCTCATCTCCTCCCTGCCCCTTTCCAAAGTCCACTGAAAGGGGAGGACCTCCTCCCCTTCCATCTAACTCTAGCTTATCAGGTTTCTTCAAGACTGGCTACAATATCCTCTTCTTTGGCCTATCAAGGCTGCTCCTCCCTTAGGGTAGGTGGGGGGTCGAAAAGCCAGTCATTGAGTTCTTAAAGCCCTCTGGATGGTAGGAGAAGACTGATGCTATTGATTGTTTTAGAGAGCAGTAGCATTTTATATTTAAGACTTGTTTTATATGGAATGAAAGGAGGGTGACATATGTTTTTCTTTTCCATTTTTGTTTCAAAAATGTAAACTGATTTTTTTTTATTAATTACAGTTTATTCAGTTTGGACTCTGTCATCAAAACAAAATGAATGCCTACAGACTGGGAAAGGATCTTCATCAACTTTATATCTGACAGAGGGCTAATATCCAGAATATATAAAGAACTCAATAAATTAAAAAGTAACAAAACAAGCAATCCAATTAAAATGGGGTACAGACTTACACAGAAAATTCTCTCTAAAGGAATATAGAATGGCAAAAAAGAACCACCACTCTTCCTCTTTTTAATGAAAGTCTTAAAAATAACCTTTACTACTGCAGTAAATACTAGGGAAACAGAAAAGATAAATTCAAAGTTCACCAGAATGAATCTAAATTCAAAATATATTATCTAATCTGATACCCTCAAAATAATATTTAATACAAATAACAGATGGTTATAAAAAACATCATCATGTTCTGGAATGAGTTACATTTATATAATGAGCATTAAATTTGGGGAGAATTTGTTTTCCTCACTTTTATACTATACTAAAAAGCATCATTTTTGTTCAGTTTTACTTGAAGTTAAAATATCTAATAATTAGAAATGAAAACAAATCCACCTTTATTTCAAACAATAAATATTTGATACTTTAACATATACATAAACATTTCAATATTAAGCTCAGACTATTTAATTAAGTTGAGCCTTACACATTTATAGAATTAAAAGTGTCCTGAATTATACTAATTCCTTATTGAATACTGAATTATTTATATTGTTTAATGGGAAATTGGCATTGGACATGGTTGAAAATGACAGTAAGTATTAGTGTACGCTTAATAGGTACTGACTGACTCAAAACTCAAAGTTTACATTATATCAAGTCAAATGTTTATAATCTGGATCAATGAAATCCTTATCTTCTAAAACTAATTTGTAATTATAATTTCATACTTTAATAGTGTTCCTTTTTGTTTAGGGAGCCATGTCAAAGTCTCATCATTTTTCTTTTTTTTTATTTATTTTTTCTTTTTTTTTCCCCTCCCTCAGTCCCTCCTACCCTCCACTCCCTCCCTCATCTCCCTCCTCCCTGCCCCCTCCAAATCCACCAACAGGGGAGGACCTCCTTCCCTTCCATCCAACCCCAGCTTATCCTGTCTCCTCAGGGCTGGCTGCAATGTCTTCCCCTGGGATCTAGCCAGTCTG
>CM053765.1:47214976-47262476 GCA_028658305.1 Pachyuromys duprasi | reverse complement strand
CTTAGAAAGACAAATGGGATGGACATTGGATGTATGAGAAAACAAATAACAGGACAGGAGCCTACCACAAAGGCCTCTGAAAGACTCTACCTAGCAGTGTATCAAAACAGATATTAAGACTCATATCCAAACCTTTGGCAGAGTGCAGGGAATCATAAGAAAGAAGGGGGAGTTAATATGAACTGGAGAGGACAGGAACTCCACAAATAACAAATATATCTGGGATCATGTCTTTAACGTGTTCTTAGATTTGTGTTGTGACTATTTTATTTTGTATTTTTGTGTCAATGTTCATAAATGAGATTGATCTGATGTTCTCTTTCTTTCTGAGTCTTTGTGCAGTGTAGGTATCAAGGTGACTGTGGACTCATTGAATGAATTTGGTAATGTTCCTTCTGTTTCCAACTATTTTATGGAATAGTTTGGAGATAATTGGAGCTAGTTCCTCTTTGAATGTCTGGTAGATTTCTGTGCTGAAACCATTTTGCCTTGGGCTTGTTTTTGGAAGGGCAACTTTTGATGACAGCTTCTGTTTCCTTGGGGGATAAGGGACTATTCAATCTATTTACCTCTTTTGATTTAATTTTGGTAAATAGAATCTATCAAGAAAATTATCCATTTCATTAACATTTAATTTTTTTTTCATATAGACTTTAGAAGTAGCACCTACTTATTCTTTGGATTTCCTCAGTGTTTGTTGTTATGCCCCCTTTCTTTTCTGATTTTTTTTTTATTTGGATGGTGTCTCTCTGCCTTTTAGTTAGTTTGGCTAATGGTTTGTCTATCTTGTTGATTTTCTTAAAGTACCAGCTCTTGGTTTTATTGATTTATTGAATTGTTCTCTTTGTTTCTAATGTATTGATTACAGCCCTTAGTTTGATTCTTTCCAGCTATCTACTCCTCTTGCGTGTCTCTGCTTCTTCTTCCTCTTTTTTTTTCCTAGTGCTTTCAGGTTGCTTGTATGAGATGCCTCGAATGAATTATGAAGGCACTGAATGCTAAGAACTTTCCTCTTAGAACTGCTTTCATTGTTTTCCCATATGTTAAGGCAAATTATACCTTCATTGTCATTGAATTCTAGGAAGTCTTCTTTTATTCCTTTATTTCCTCCTTGACACAGTTGTCATTGAGTACAGAGTTGTTCAGTTTCCATGTGTATACAGGTATTTTGTTATTTCTGTTATTGTTGAAGTCTAGATTTAGGCCAAAGTGATCTGGTATCATATAAGGGATTACTTCAGTCTTCTAGTATCCGATGAGGCTTGCTTTGTTCTTTGAGCAGAACTGATAGGGTAGGATCAGATAGAAAAGGAGGAGCATCTCCCCTATCAGTGGATTGCGAAAGGGCATAGGCAGAGAAAAGGGAGGGTGGATCGGACTGGAAGGAGGCTAAGGAAGAGGCTACAGATGACAAAATACAAAGTAAATAAATTGTAATAAACAAATAAATAGAAGAAAATGTTAAGTCTAAAATACTCTTGACACAAAATATCCAGGAAATCTGGGACAATGTATAAAGAGCAAACCTAAAATTAATTGGTATTAAGGAATGATAAGAAGCCCCGTAAAAATGACCAAAAATGTTTTGAATAAAATCATAGAAGAAATATTGCCTAACCTAAAAGAGATGCCTATAAAAGTATAAGAAGTATGCAGAATGTCAAACAGCTTGCAACAAAAAGATAGCTCATCTGCCACATAATGGTGAAAACACTAAACATACAGAACAAAGAAAGAGTAGTAAAAAGCTACAAGGGAAAAAGAGCAACTAAAATATTAAAGCAGGCCTATTTGAATTCACCTGATTTCTTAGTGGAGACTTAGTGGATATCATTAAAAATCAGTCTGAACAAAAAAAGAGATCACAAATGCCAGCTCAGGCTACTATACTCAGCAAAATTCTCAACTATCATAGATGGAAATACAGGATAGTCTATGATATTGTCTAATTTAAATAATATCTGTGTCTAAATCTGACCTTACAGGTGTTAAAAAGAAAACATCAACCTAAGGAAATTAACTCCACCCATGAAAACACAGGGATGTATAATCTCACATGAGCACAATCAAAAGAGGGTTGTGCACATATACACTCTTATACAGACAATCAGCAACAAAAACAACAGGGAATCAACAATCATTGGTCTTTGATATCTCTCAGTACCAGTAGTCTCAGTTCTCCAATAAAGACACAAGTAACAGAATGCATGTGAAAACAAGATCCATCCTTACGCTGAATCTAAAATTCTCCCACCTCATCATCAAGTATAGATACTACCTCAAAGAAAAGGGTTATAAAAAGATATTCTAAGCAAATGGACCTAAAAAGCAAGATGATGTAACCATTTAAGTATCTAACAAAATAGACTTCAAACCAACACTAACCAAACGAGATAGGAAAGGTCACTCCATACTCATCAAAGAAAAAAATACACTAAGATGCTATTTCAATTCTTAGCATATATACCACAAACACAGAGGCAACAAAATTTCATGAAACTTTCTTCATAAAGGATTACATACTTGGACACAAAGCAAGGCTTAAAAGATACAAGAAATTGAAACAACTACCTGTATCCTATCAGACCCTTGAAGATTAAAGCTGGATGTCAATAAAATCAGAAACAACAGAAAGCATTCAAACTCATGGAAGCTGAACAATCTTCTAATGAATGAAAGTGGATAAAGACAGAAATAAGGAAAGAAAATAAAGACATTTTAGAACTCAATCTTATGGGACACAATGAAAGTTGAGATAAGAGGAAAATTCACATCACTAAGTACCTACATTAAAAAAAAAACAAATGGAGAAATTTCAAAATAGCAACTTGACAACATATTTTAATGCTATAGAACAGAAAGAAGTAATCACACCTAAAAGGAATAGACAATAAAAATAATTGAACTGAGGACTATAATCAATAATAACATAATATTACAAAAATCAATGAACTGCAGAGTTAACTGAGAAAATCAACAAGAATAACAAACAAATGCTTATCCAAAATTAACTAAAAGACAGAAAGAATATCTAAATTAATAAAAACAAAATGAAATTTCAAATGGATGAAGACTATTACCTTTCAAACATAAGCATTTAAAAAAACAATTCATGGTGACAAATATAATACTTCATAAGTTATTCAAAGAACATCTACACACAAATGAGAACAATAGACCGTGAGAATCAAGAGATTGAAAAAGAATAAATGTCAGTATAAATGAAAATTAAGAAAAATGAACACTTTCATCTTAAAAAATTAGAAACTTTCATTGTGAGTTGGGAGAGAAAATGATACTTAAGTCAACCAAGGCGTATACCAAAGATAATGTAGGAGTTACCATTTAGGTTTTCTTACAACCTTTAAATGTAAACTATCTTAATTATTAATTTAAAGACAAAGACTTTTAGGTTATATTAAAACAACAACAACAACAAAACCCACGTGGTTCTTAACAGCAATAAACTCATTTTGCTTAAAAATAAACAGAATGAATATAAAATCATTCAAACATGATCTGAAAGCAAACTCTAAAAGATTTGCCTTTTTGTGACAAAAAAAAATGGATTTAAAGTAAAAACTAATCAGAAGAAATGAGAAAGGCTACTACATCCTAAAATTAAATCTAATTATCCATTAAAATTATGACATGTTTATAGATGTATTGAATTTTGTTGAATATAATTTATAAATGAAGTACAAGGTGACAGAATCATTCCAATAAAATGATTAATACCCATTCTCATTAATAGATGACCCATTATAAAAAATAGCCATGAAACAATAGCATTAAATGGTACTATAAATCAAAAAGGATAAACAGTCACTTATAGACAATTGCATCAACATCTGAAGAATATACAATCTGTTCAATAGCTTTTTACACACACACAGACAGACACACAAACAGTGGAAATAATTATGAGTTCTTCTCTGCTCACAATATAAAAATAAAGTATGCAGACATGGAAACTGAGCAACATACAATGAAGAACATCTGAAAGAATCGTTGAAAAAATTATGTAAAAATGCTCAATACAATACTCACAAACCAAATCAAGAACACATCAAGGATACAATCCAAAATGAACACGTAGGTTTCATCCAGGCACGCAATGGTAGTTCCATCAGCATAATCCAGCATATAAACAAACTGAGACAGGAACAAAAAGCACATATGGTCATTTCTTTATAAGCTCAAAAAGCATTTGACTAAATCCAACATTCATTCATGTTTAAAGTTTTTGTGAGACCAGGGATGCAAGGCACATACCTATACAGTAAAGGCAATATACAGCCAGCCTATAGCCAACATAAAACTAAACAGAGAGAAACTTAAGGCAATTCCACCGAAATCAGGGACAAGGCAAAACTGCCCGCTTTTATCTAACTTCAACATAGTTCTTGAAGTCCTAACTGGAGCAAAAAGTCAACTAAAGGAGATAAAGGGAATACAAATCATAAAGTAAGAAGCCAAAATATTACTATTCACAGAACTTCTGGAGTCATCTCCAGTCCTGATATCAAGTTGTACTTATTGAGCAAAAGTAAAAATCCCAGCATGTTACTGGCATAGAAACAGACTGGAGGATCAATCGGATCAAAACAAAGACTCACAAATAAACACCTACAGACACATGATTTTGACAAATAGGCAAAAACAAAAATTATTTTTGTGTAAAACATAGAGCTATTAATGCCTGCATTTGAAAACAAATTTATCTCCTTTAATTAACCTAAAGTTATACCCAAATAATTTGTAAGAATCTAAACTCTTGATTAAATATAAACATAAATATTACTTAACAAAAATTATCAGCAAAATATATGAAATCAAAAATCTATAATGAGCCAAGAGAATAATATTAACAACTCTCCCCAAAATGAATAGCTCTGGGATAAAATATTCAATGTCAGCGCTAGTAGATTTGCTTATCCAATAATAAAAATATTGATCTCAATGATTTTCAAACTATTCTGTAAAGTACAAAGGGAGCTTGCAACTTCTATTACTGTGGAATATAGGCCTGAAGGAAGGATTTCAAGTCAGTACCAGGTTAGAGGTGTATTCATCTGTTTCTTAAGTACATTGAGTCTACAGATATTGAAGGTTGTATTGAAGATATTATATCTAGGAGGTAACCAAATGCAACAACTATGGTGCTTATGAACCATATCAGTGACCAACATGATACAATAATCATTCCTCTAGGTATACCTGAATGGTCACAAACAGCTCTCTAATTGGTCTGAAAGATTCATGCAACAAAAGAGAGACCATGTCTAGTATTGGAAATTTGTCTAACTGCTTGGTGCTAGTGAAATTATGGTTATTTAAGGAGAATCTACTGCTAAACCAGCACAATCCCTAACAACAACTTATAAACATTTGACCTTATATTCAAAGAAAAGGGTAGGCTTCACTGCTCATCAGAAAATTTCTCACTACTACATATGGAAAACACTACAGAAAAACATAAGCAATTAATATGCAGAGTTTGAAACCCAGATGTCGAAACATCTACAAAAAGCTCGACTCCTAAGGCTCAAAGAATAATGAAGGAGAGTTTGAGGAAAGAGTATTAAGAGCCCAAGGAAGAGGGCTTGGCAGTGAGATTGTTTTTTCTTGAAATATCAGAAACTACAACCAAAAAAAAAAATCGATTGCCCAAATGTGGGCTGTACAAGGATGAGAACATGCCAAACTGAATAGAGTAAGCCATTGGCCTCAACCCTACCCTGAAGAAACTATAGGGAGCTGAGGAAAGCAGGAAATGGGAATAGTGGCCTTCTCTAGGGAATAGCACACCAGTGGTGGTCAATGCCACATGATCAACACTGATAATATAAATAGGGGTAGCATTTTATGAATTGAACAGGTCACATTTATGAATATATGTATTGCATAACACATAGGCATAAAATTTCAGTGTAAAAAAAGGCCAAGACTGTGAAGGAAAGCAGAGAAAGGTATATGGGAGGATTTCTGAGAAGGAAATGAAAGAAAAAATGTTAAAAATAAAATATAATCACAAAAAATAATTTAAAAGGTACAAAGGAGTTTTACAAGTTAATTCTACAGAGTAATGCCATCATCATCATCATCATAATAAATACTCTGATGCCAAAAGTAGTAAGAACAAAATGAGAATATTATATATTAGTTTGTTTGATGAATTCAAGATCCTTGAATAAAAGTTTTATCAATTTTATGTCACTTCAATGTTGCAAGGAAGAATCAATATGAAAATCAATTAGCGTAAAATGGAACATAAATAAAATCAAAGATCAAACTCAAATGACCATTTCAATCAATGCAAAAAGGCTTTGAAAATGTTCAACATTCCTGTTAAAAATTATTTTTGAGACAGGGTTTCTAAATATAATTTTGGGTGTCTTGGACTTGCTTTGTACACAAGGCTGGCCTTGATTTCAAGGAAATCCACTTGCCTTTGCCTTCCAAACTGCTGAAAATGCATGTGTGTACCTCTATGCCCTGCTGAATAAACTATTAATAGAAGGATTAAAATTGAACATAATAACAAAGGCTATCTACACATAACTGATTACAAAATTTCTGTTGAGGATAGAGATCTAAAATAATTTATTTAAATATAAATGAGGTTTCAATCTGTTTCCTAGGCTCTTCCTTATTATTTAGCTTCTTTAAGACTATAGATTTTAGCATGTTTATCCTATAATTTATGTCTAATATCCACTTAGAAGTGAGTATATTTCTTATACTTCTGGGTTACCTCACTTAGTATGATCTTTTCTAGTTCCCACCATTGGCCTGAAAATTTCATTATTTCCTTGTTTTTAATTGCTGAGCAGTATTCTGTTGTGTAAATGTATGACAATTTCTGTATCCATTCCACCGTTGAGACATGTGGGTTGTTTCCAGATTGTGGCTATTACAAATAAAGCTGCTATGAACATAGTTGAACAAATGTCTTTATTGAATGGTGAGGAATCTTTTGGGTAAGGGCAAACAGGATAGACATCAGAAGTAGGAGAAGACAAGGAACAGGACAGGAGCCTACCACACAGGACCTCTGAAAGACTCTACCCACAAGGGTATCGAAGCAGATGCTATGACTCATAGCCAAACTTTGGGTACAGTTCGGAATCATTATGAAAGAAGGAGGAGAGAGAAAGACCTGGAGGGGACAGGAACCCCACAAAGAGAACAACAGAGTCAAAATAACTGTGTGCAGGGGTCCTGCTGAGACCCATATTCCAACCAAGGACCATGCATGGAGAGGACCTAGACCCCTGCGCAAAGGAATCCCATTGGCTGCTCAGTTTCCAAGCGGATATCCTAGTAAGGGTAACAGGGGCTGTCTCTGACATGAACTCACTGGCTGGTTCTTTGGTCACCTCCCACTGGGTTAGTAAGGAAGATGATACATCTTGATGAGACCTGATAAGCTGGGGTCAGACAGAAATCAAGGCGGTCTTTCCCTATCAGGGGGCTAGGGAAACGGCATAAGGGGAGAAGGAGAATGGGTGGGACTGGGAGGAGACTGCAGTGCAGGCTGCAGTGTGGATACAAGGTGAATAAATTGTAATAAATACATATATAAATTAATTAAATGTAAAAAGTAAAAATAAAATCTAAATGAGAAAATATTGTCAACTTATTATTATTACAATTTCTTACTATTATTCAATACGCTGCTTTAATTTGTCAAAGCCATATAGAAAGATAAACATGTTCTTATTAACCCATTCATAATTCTAGCACTGGATAAAATAATAATATTGTATATAATTCCTCAGTTGGATTAAAAAACTATGAACGTATAATCCTCTATACGCACATTGCACTAGCTATACACATATATATTTTTTTTCTGTAAACTACATAAGCACAGCACTGATTAGGTGTTTTTACATTAAAATGATTGGATATTATTTAGCTTTAACAACGAAAATAGAGAGGTGAGGGAGGGAGTGGGAGGGTAGGAGGGAATGAGGGAGGGGGCTACGCCTGGGATTCAAAGTACCTAACCTGTGATTGATATAAAAATAAATAAATTAAAGAAAAAGAAAATATACTATCAAATGATGAAGATACATGTCAAATGTCAATCGCGTGTTGCCAGGTAACACAAAAGAATGAATAGCCTGTTTACTCTAGCATTCCAGTTTCATCCTGTCAAAGCCAAAACTACAAAGATCCAAAAATCTTTAATTAGTAAAAGTTTAAGGGAAGAATGGAATGCACAATTACAAATTATTTCAAAGATTATTTTTTCGGTATGGCATTGCAATGACAAATACATGGTAGCATTCATTTTAAAAATCAGTAGAGCTACAAAAGTCAAGGAGATAATTGTAAGGTATGCATGCCTAGAGAGAAATTGTTGAGGTTAGCACACACAAGAAAGGGAGGCCAATTGTGACTACAGCATATAATTGTGCTTTAAATGTGTTGCAAATAGAAAATCTCATTTTGGAGGAGATAGGAAATGATGTTGAAAAAAAAGAGGAAAAAAATAATTCCTGGATATGAATGGAGGCTGTAATACTAAAAACAAAATGAAATACACAAGCACTTTTGTTGATAAAATGGTTGCAAATGGATATAGGTCTATTTATTCTGATGCTGTTATGCTTGTACACTTAACTTGCACAGTTAAATAAACAGCTGTATGGCAGCTACATTGCTCAACACTGGAGAAGGAATTACATATAAACAAGGGCCAGAGAATGGATGTGGTAATAGGTTAGGTTTGAGACATCTGCAATAACAGTTGCTTCATTTACTGCAGACACATATATTTGCTGATACAAATATTGATTTATGTATGTATTTATATACATCAGTATTTACACACGTATATCTTTGTCCCTTTGGCTGAAAGCCTAGAAGAAATTATATTCTCAGTGTTTATAAGCAATTTTTTTTACCCAGATCTTATTTTGCAATACCATTCTTTATTAAATGTAACAATAGCGCCTTGGAAAAATAAATGGTAGACTGTAAAACTGAGAAAATAAAAATCTTCAGAGCTGGAATAATCATGAGGTACTAGAAACCATAGAATTCTTCAATGCACACATACAGGCATATGCTCATATATGCACATATATACATACATACATATATATATATATATATATATATATATATATACATATGCCCGTGAGAATATGTTAACAGGCCCACAAACGTTTGGACATACATCAAAGCAACACATGAACCAGCTGAAAGCCAAATTGACATAACCTAAGTAAAAAAAATAAAATATTTCCAGAATATATACTATATATAAATAAACCTACAGGATCCATTCTAATTGAATAATTATGAAGGATTAATAAATAAGCAGAAAAGAACAAACATCTTCTGAATAATCTCCAAATAACTCTAACTCATAAAATATGGTGGCTGTTTACTGACTTCTTTATAATGAGTGCACCATGAAAATCAGGATAATAAGGAGCAATGATACTGTATTACTTCTGTCAGATATTCAACATCAGCATCAACCTGGATCATTCCAGTGATAAATCTTGTTGAAGTGTATACTCATATAATGATAGAGTAAAAGATCACTTTATATATATATATATATGATCTCTTTTATGAAGTCTAAAACCCTAACCTACTCATGAAAAACAAAATCAGGTCTATTCCATAGATAAGCATCCTAAAAAAAATAGCATGGTGGCACTCTTCAGAGTAAGACTAAAAACTATAATAACCTAGAGAAACCTAGGAAAAATTACATCCTGGAAAAACAAAAAAAGCTAAAACGGTGACAAATAGATTTTATTTAATAATTAAACACAAATATTGATTCATTAATTGAGACAAATATGCTATATTTCTCTATGATGCTGAGAGCCATGGAACTGCATGTGGCAGATATAAATAGATGATTGTCTGCATGATTTTTATGTAAATCCAACATTATTTTTATAATTATCTTTAATTAAACATAGCATTCATTAAATTTTTAATTTGATGTAGTGGTCATCAGGGATTTTATGACTTATGTTCGTAAATACTATCTAGATAAGATAGCATTCAGCAAATTAACTGTCAGTCATGGTTAATTACTATTCTGCTCACACAGCAAAGAAGACAGTTCTTGTTAAGATACAAGGTGTATTTTGGCTTCCAGGCATCTCCCATGGCATGCATACATTGAATTTACACATCTGTAACTACTTGACTGCACTGACTCCCACGGATTTAAATACTGCATAGTTTTAGAAAATCAGCACATGAGTACTGACAGCCTAAATCAACCCTACACTTGGGATGCTTCTCTACCAGGACATTTTATAGACATCTACATTTTAACACGTACAAAAGAGACCACGGGTTTGTCTTCACCAAAGTGGAATCTACTTTATTATCAGCAAAAGTAGACTATTATTTGCATAGGCTTGAAAAACTAAGTCTCTATGATTTTTTCTTGTCTGAACACACTGTGTTATTAGTAAGTTTCACTGGGATTTTAAAAAATATTAGCAGAATTATACTGTTTTTTTAATATATTTATTCATTTATTTTTATTTTATGTACCTGATTGTTTTTGCAGGCATGTGGGTGTCTGGTTTGGGAAAATCAAAAGAGTATGTCTAATTCCCTTGAACTGGAGCCAAAGGTGGTTATGAATCACAACAGAGGTTCTGAGACCTGAACCCAGAAGAATGATCAATGCTCTTAACCAAACACTTTGAAAATTAATCTGTCACTTTCTCAGAAAAATTAGGAATGGTAGGACCTCAAGACTGCTCCTAGGCAAATACATGCTAATATATGGTCAAGTATACAGCAGGGAAATTTGCTCAACTATGTTCACACTACTCAGTAATTAAAAACAAGGAAATCATGAAATTGGCAGGAAAATGGCAGGAACTAGAAAAGATCATCCTGACTAAGGCATCTCAGAAGCAGAAAGACACACATGGTATATACTCACTTATAAGTGTATATTAGATATATATTATAAGATAAACATATTAAAATATGTACACCTAAAGAAGCTTAGCAAGAAGGAGGATCCAGGGTAAGATGATCAATCCTTATTCAGAAAGGCAAATGGGATAGACATCAGAAGAGGAAGATAAAAGGGAACAAGACAGGAGCCTACCACAGAGGGCCAGTGAAAGACTCTACCCAGCAAAGTATCTAAACATATGCTGAGACTCATAGCCAACCTTTGAGCAGAGTGCAGGGAATCTTATGAAAGAAGGGGGAGATGAAAGACATGGAGGGGACAGGAGTTCTACTAGGAAAGCAAGAGAACCAAAAATTCTGGGCAAAAATGTCTTTTCTGAAACTGATACTCCAACCAAGGACCATGCATGGGGATAACCTAGACCACTTGCACCGTTGCAGCCCATGGCAGTTCATTCTCTAAGTAGGTACCCTAGTAAGGGGAACAGGAGCTCTCTCTGACATGAATTCTGTGGCTGGCTGTTTGATCACCTCCACTTGAGTAGGGAGTAGCCTTGCAAGGCCACAGAGGAAGACAATGCAGCCAACCCTGATGATTCCTGATAGGCTAGGGTCAGATGGAAGGGGAAGAGGACCTCCCCTATCAGTGGACTGAGGGAGGGGCAAGGGAGGAGAAGATGGAGAGAGGGTAGGATTGGGAGATAATGAGGGTGGAGGCTACAGCTGGGATACAAAGTGAATAAATTGTAATAAATTTTTAAAAACCTAAAATCAAAATAAAAAAGCAAGCAAGCAAACAAAAAACACCTCCTGATCTTTTCAGCCAATGGATATTTTCTAGCCTAATGTCTGTTGCTTATATTTTGGAAAATATTTATAACTCCATTTCTTGCTTTTGCCTTTGATATTCATGTAGTAGAATAAAGTTAATTATCTTTAAATAAAGTACATATCTCATGTAATAAATATACCTTGTCAACTTACCATACCATCATCACTAATTTGATTGCTTTTTAGTTCAAGGGACAAACTGTGAAAGTCTTGCGCAATAACTATGAGCCCCTGTGTTTGACAACCAATACTGAATAAAAGAAATAGTTCCTACTGTAATGCATAAGACATTCCCAGCAAAATGTAGTCATCAGAAGTTTTCAGATTTTGCCTCCTCCTATTAATCCTATTCTTATCCCTGAAAAACAATATAAATCTTTCCATCTCTGACTTTGACCATTTCTCTCTACACATACCTTTGAATGCATCTACAGGCTAACACTCCATAATCTGTTTGAGACCTTTGGTAAGAACTCATCATCTCATCCTGTTTCCTTTAAGATCTTAGCAAATTAATGTCACAGAACATCTCAATAGTCCTTTTCTTGTAGCCAAAATGGGTCTTCCTCCATAGGATTGTTCTCAAATACCAAACTGATTTTTCTCATTATTGATTTCTGTTAGTTCCTAAGCAGAGTGCTGTATTCAGAGCAAAGCATTTTCATGGTGTTGATCTTTGGCATCTTTGTACTTGGGACAGTTACACATCTTTTTCAAAATGTTAAAACCAATGCCTGTGGAGAAAAACTGCTCAGTGTTTTCCTCTAAATTTTTCTTTCAAATGTTAAATAGCCACATTTCTTTCCAGTTAAACTAAAAATTCACAAAGGCTAAATGAACCAACCAAGAAATTATACTTGTCTAAAAATCATTTCATTTTCTCTCATTGACACCTCTTGAATTACAAATTATTTATTTTAGAAATTCATTTCACTCTTCCATATGAGCAACAATTAATATCACATATCCCTAATATTTACAAATTCCACATCTTTTAAACATTAATAAATAGTGGTAGCGACTTAGGTGTTCATTAACACCTATACACAAATATATAGAAGGGAGCAGAGTTGGTACGATTTTGAATTAAAAGTCCTGAAATCTATGAACTGCAGAAATCTTCAGACTTAGGTTTCTGTGACATCCTTTTCTAGAGCCACAACCCTCTCCTACTGTTTAGTCAGTGATAACAATGGCTTTAACAGGAAAGAATAACTAGATTAGAACATTCAGCTTTGCTGTTGTGTGGTAAATACTTCATTTGCAACAAAAAGGAAAAAAAAAAACTCATTTTCAACTACACATCGGAAGCTTTGAGGTAAGAGAGCAAAAATTCAGAAATGTGCCTCTCTTAGCAGGTGCACCAGCCAGAAATATAATGAGTCAGGTATAGAAATAAAAATCAAGAGAAGTGCAAGTTTGCTTCCCTATCCTGACCTAGATATTGCCCATGAGTGATGTTAAAAACAATCAAAGTCAAAGCATCGATGGCAGATAGATGAACATCGCAAACTCAGATGAAAATATGACACAATGGATGAAAGCACGTTCAGAACAAAGTTACCTGAAGAAAGTACTCTAGCTTGGAAAAACTAAACTCAATGTCTGTCTAAATCACAGATTGATTACTAAGCTCTGCAAACATGGGAGTAGCACAAAGAAATTAGGGCTAAAAATCCCCCAAATCTGCAAGCAGAGAAGGACTATAAGTCCTTGCTGTAATTATTTTTATCAGTCCTTTATGTTACAGCCTTAATTGCTATGAACATATCTGGATAAGATAGGCATAAAACTCCTTAAAACTATTTATAAGTGCCTATCACTTAATTTTTTGTGATTTTTGAAAAAATTGAAGTTATAAAATATTTTCTCATTTCCTTCTTTCCTTTTCTTTTTCCAGAACCTCCTCCCATATACTCCTCAATTTTACACTAATGAGGTATGTGCATGTGTGTGTGTGTGTGCGCGCACACACACACGAGTGTTTAAAATCAATGACAGTGTTTAAAATCAATAAAAGTCAAGCGAAGTTGGCAGAGAACATTGCAAACGCAGGTAAAAATCTGACAAATCACACACACAAACACACACACACAAACACACACACACACACACGCCAGAATGCTAGATATAACCTGCTCATCCTGTATAATGTTACTTCTATATATGTTTTCAGGGCTCACCATTTGGTATTGAATAACTATTGGTGTGTTCTTGCCTAATGAACACTATTTGTCCTGCTCCAAACATTCCTTAATTGTCTGTAGTTCCTTGATTGTTCTTTGTGTGGAGTTAAGGGATTTTCTCTTCAAAATTAACATGTCTATAGGTGTCATGATTGTTCATGTCACTTTTAGGCAGTACTGTTGGTGAGACTAAGGATGTAGCTTCTAAATTAATTATGTGTTCTTTATAAATTAAAAAAGTACATTGAATGCATAATTTGTAGATTTTTTATTTGCCTTTCTTAATATTGTGATGGTATATATTAAGGAACACTTTTAATATTTTGATTGTGATTTTGTGTGATTGTTATTTCGTTCATTGTATATTTATTTTCTAATATGAGGATTATTTGTAAAATATAGTCATAAATAATTATCTAACCCACACCTTTCTGGAAAATTATTCATTTTTAATCCAACTTGTTTATTTATATTTCAAGTCATCTCTAGGAAGAGAGTTTTACACAACTTCTGAGCTCATTCTGCTTTTACATTTTTGTTTGTATATTGTCTTATCTCATTTTATGTATCAATTTATCTCATTAAGCTTACTTGCTTTAATTTTAATTTCATTTCACAAATATTAGTATTTTCTATGTATAATATTATCCCCTCTATGAATAAAAACTTGTTTACATCTATCTTTTATGAACTATTTTTCTCATTTCCATGAAGCTTAATCTGTATGAAGAAGGCATGTATGAATTGGGAGCATATAGCTTCCCTTTACCAAAGTCATAGAAGCAATATAAATTCCTTAACTAATAGCTATCATGTCAGTGTCTGGTACTCATGCATTTTTGCAGTTTACTACATTAGATTCAAATCTCTCCCTTTCCAAAAATATTTAGAGGTTTTCATCATGAACAGGAGTGGGATATTGTCAGATATTTTTTCAGTTACTGTAAAAAGTGCTTAGTTTAACTTTATTCTATAAATGTATTTTTTCAAAAGTTATGCTAAATGAAGCAAGAGAGATAAGAAAGACCTTAAAGTTGAATTATACAAGTGACCTGAAAATAAAATTTCATGATATGTTTTTGACAAATATTATTTTCTCAATGTCATTTCATAGGTTATTAACCTTTCATAGTAAATTCACAGTTCTTTCCTTTATTCCTTAAAGAATTAACTTATACATTATATATTACTAAGAATAATTGAGTGGTTGTGAGATTAAAACATCATTTTCTCCTAAATTTTGTTGAATATCTCACAGTTCACTGAACCAAATACTTCTGAAAATTTTAAATAGGTAATAGTAAATGAATGGTTAATTCTTTTATCATTAAGTAATTATTTAACAACACGAAGAAATGGAGTAACTGTGCCATTTTTTTTCCTGTCATGTTAAGTAAAATCGTCAATAACATTTCCAAACGCTGTGTGAATTACGTCATTATACAATGTTAAATGCAGACTCCCAGAAGAACATAAAAATCAGAGGATTCTAAGACACCTGACTTAGTGTAAAAGAGGTACAAGCATTTGAACAGCCTAGTATTTCTGAAGGAAAAATCATTTCACACAACATTGAACTTAGATCAGAGTAATACAGTATAGGTGAGAAAAAGTGAATCAGATAAACCGCTGAGTGTCCCTAGAGAGAAGATAAGCACCACAGAGTATCTTCTTCTGAGAGAAGAATATTGGGGTGAGAAGGTCATAGTGATCAAGCTCCACCCGGTGATTGACTATTAAATTCAATAACCTCTGCAGGTTTTTTTTTTTAATCGACTTCTGAAATCTCCATTAAGGAAATGTCTCAAGGGAGAGAGATAAAATAAACCACATGGAAAGCGAATTGAGATAAAGGTAACTCCGGGAATAAATCCCAGCTACACTTTATTCTAAAAATAAAGATGGCCACAGAATATAAGGCAGTAGTATTCTGATTAACAGGCTCTAACACCAGATTTCAATGAACTGCATCTATGGCTGTAGCACCAGGTCGCTATAGAGAATGTATTCTGAGACCCTATAGCATGCATGACGACATGAGAACACTAAACTGTATATGTAGTTATGAATATTGCAAACATGTTCATGAGAAACTTTAATTCATCAGACACTAAGGAATTAACAGAAATAATTGGTAATTGAACAGATGAAATATATCAATGCATAGTAATAAACATTGTGGAAGCATTCTTTCTTAAAATATTTATTGAGCTATACTCAGTCTTCTCCTTGTCATATCCAATGGCCAAAACACTAGAGAAATTTGGTATGACTAATAAATTTAATAAATGTTACATGAGTAAAAGCTCTGTTGTGCAGCTGAGACTCCTAGTCTCATTTAATGACCAATGTATGACAAATAATGGCATCATATACGTAGAACACAGGTACAATACGTGTGAAATAAGGTCAATGCTTTAAAGCATGGAGTCGAAATATCTGAGATTTTTGTGATGTTGTTTAAAACTGAGTAAAATTTAAACTTATATATTATTTTTCAAATTTTCATTTAATATTTTCAGAGATAGATTTACCATTCTCTTAGATAGTTCCAGCTGTAAATGTGACACAGTCCAAAGTCATTTTACGAAATCTTTAAGAGAGGATTGTCTTCATCTGATTAGCATGTGGCACTAACTGTGAAACATTTTTATGTTTTTAATTATCTGTCTATATAATTTTTGTAATTATAATAAAATTATATTACTTCCACTTTCCATTTCCTTCTCCTCCCATGTAAAACCACCCCACCTGCTTACTCTCAAATTCATTACCACTTATATATAATTTATACATAAATATATATAATAGAATATATAAGCATATATAACATGCTCAGTCCATATAATTTTTCTTGTAGCTGTATGTTTTCAGGAATGGCCATTTGATGTTGAATAAACATTTTGATATGCTCTTCACTGGGGAAGACTATTTCTCTTACTCTCAATATTTCTTATTTGCCACTAATCCTTGTGTAGTGATAAGTCCTCTTGAGCTTTCACCACTTTCAACATAAGCATGTCTACTGGTGTCATCTATAACCTGTGGGACACTTTCTTGAAGGCAAATTGATATAGGATGACCTTACATGAGTGGGTGTGTGTTGGGAAGGGCTGCAAACTTTGGGCATGTGTGACTGGGTTTTACAAGAAAGGTTGTTTGCCATTCAATATTCCTCCATTGAGAATTCTCTGCTTAAGCCTGTACATCATTTTAAATTGGATTACTTGACTTGTTGTTCTTGAGTTCTTCATATATTCTGGATTTTAGCCCTCTGTCAGATGTAGGGTTGGTGAAGAACATCCTTGCCAAGCCACAGAGGAAGACAATGCAACCAGTCCTGTTGAGACCTGCTAGGCCATGGTCAAATAAAAGCCCAATCACTGGACTTGGAGAGGTGCATAGGGAGAAAAGAGGGATGGAGTGTAGGACTGGGAGAAGACAAGGGAGGGGCCACAACCAGAATACAAATTGAATAAATTACAATAAATGATAGTAATAAAAAAGAAAAGGAAAATGAGTTGTCAAAAACAGAAAACAAAAAGAGCAAGCACATATATACATATGTTAGCATACACAGAGAGGAGAAGACAAATATATAGGAGCAAAGGGATGTTCTCAAATGAAGTGGGGTCTAGTTTTGATCATTTTGTGTATCATGTAGTTCCTGTCAAATAATTTAAAATATAAAATTTGGCCAATTTAGTAATAGATCATGTAATTGAAGTTCTTAACCTGGATAGTTTTGTTTCATTTATCAACGATATAAATTCTAGGGAGATCAACTACTTAAAATTAAGAAGACTTCTTTGAATTGATCTAAGAAGTAATGGTAAAATTTTGGCTGCTGTCTTCTACATATCTGTGTCATGTTTCCACTGCCTCAATATATTTTTGAACATTCTGCCACGTAGGTCGCAATAACTTTTTCACTGCTTGCTGTTCATATTGAGTTAGTTATGGTGATGAGTGCTCATCTATAATTATACTCCACTTGCATTAGTCATCATCTAATTGCAAGGTTTATAAAATAGTATTTTGATATCGTAATTACTTCTCTGAGAATATACTTGCAAATAAGGTCTCATGGAACACCGTAAGTTGTTGATAGTTGTATAAATCAATGAATTCCGTATAACAGTAAGAATACATTGATAATGTTGAAAAACATGAATGAATCTCAAACAGGAATTTGGAGCAAATGATTTCCATCTAAATGACACATCTAAGAATGAGGGCATAAAATGCATGCTATGAAAATATGAAGACCTGAGTTGTACACTCAGAACTCACATTTGCACATGGTGTCATGTGATTTTATTCCCAATTCTTTAAGCCAGGTGCCTCCATAGAACTCAATGGTTAGTTGGTCCTACCTTCTCAGTAAGCTTTAAGTCAAGGGTGACCCTGATTCAAAAAGTACAGTGGATTGCTTCTGAAGAATATTTGTGGTGGACTTCTGGCATACACACACACACAAACACAAACACACACACTTAATAAATATAAATCTCATAATATTTAATATAGCTCGTTAAAATCCAGGTACAATTGGAAGTACATTAGTATTTGTCTTTTGACCATTAAGGTCAGCCTATGAACCTCAAAGAATTGGATGCCCTAATATTCTTCTTTACAGCAGCCTAGTGCAACAGAACAGAAATGCATAGAATATTTTCAGCCAATTTGTCCATATTTCTACTTCATCTGTTCTGAGAAATCAAAATTCCCTTCCAACCCTTTCATTTTCTTCTGTCTTTCACCCTCTTGAAACTGAGCTTTATTCCACCTACTTGGTATAATCCTGATTCTTTTGTTGCTGTTGTTGATTTTGAGTTGAAGTTATATTTTTGTCCATACACACAAACAGATGTTTAAAAATATAATCAAAGAAAAAAAATCTATCAGCGTGCAGGGAGTCATGGGGGGAGATTAAAGGAGCATAGTAAGAACACAGAGGGAGACAAAGGAAAGGCGAGTGATATAATTTAACTGTAATTAATAAATTTAAAAAGGAGCTTTAACTCATATGAGTTGAAAAGGTAGGGAGGGTGGGATTGGGAAGAGGAAGGAGGAAACACCCGGGATACAAATTGAATAAATGATAATAATAATAAATATAGTTTTAACATTCTGAGAAATTATCAGATAGAGTTCTAAAGCAATTGTACAAGGTTAAATTCCCACTAGCAACAGAGGAGGGTTCCCTTTCACCACAACCTCTACAGCATGTGTCACCCTTTGAATTATTTGTTCTTAGCCATAGTGATGCCTATGAGGTGGAATTTCATGGTCCGTTTTTTATTGTTGTTGTTTTGTTTGTTTTTTAAGATTTATTTATTATTTACACAGCATTCTGCCGGCATGTGTGCCTGAGAACCAGAAGAGGGCAACAGATCTCACTATAGATCGCTGTGGTTGCTGGGAATTGAACTCAGAAACCTTTGGAAGAACACCCAGTGTGCTTAACCTCTGAGCCACCTTCCAGCCCCTCATGGTCCGTTTGATTTGCATTTCCCAGATGAGAAAGGATGTTGAGGATAGCTTTAAGTATTTCCCTACCATTGGATATTCCTCTGCTGAGGATTATCAGTTTAGCTATGTAACCGATTTTTTAATTGGCTTTCTTGAATGTTGCTGTTTAACTTCTTGAGTTTATATGTTTCTGGATATTAGCCCTCTGTCACATATATCTGAAGATATTTTTCCAGTGTCTAGGCTGTCATTTCCCAGTCTGTAAGTTCTGATGACAGTGTCATTTGCTTTACCAAAGCCCGAAAATGTAGCTAGGTCACTCGTGGGCATAGCCCCAAAAGATGCTCAACCATAGAACAAGAATATTTGCTCAATCAAAACGACCCTGAGATTTCACCTTACACACATCAGAATGGCTAAGATCAAAAACTCAAGTGACAACACATGCTGGAGATGTTGTGGAGAAAGCAGAACCCTCCTCCATTGCCAGTGGGAACATAAACTTGTACAACCACTTTGGAAATCAATCTGGTGCTTTCTCAGAAAATTAGGAATAGTGCTTCCTCAATATCCAGCTATTCCACTCCTAGGCATATATCCAAAAGTTGCTCAAGTACACAACAAGGACATTTTCTCAACCATGTTTGTAGCAGCTTTATTTGTAATAGCCTGAATGTGGAAACAACCCAAATGTACATCAACAGAAGAATGGATACAGAAATAGTGGTACTTTTACACAATGGAATACCACTCAACAATTATAAACAAGGGAATCATGAAATTTGCAGACAGATGGTAGGATCTAGAAAATATCATCCTAAGTGAGGTATCCCAGAAACTGAAAGATACACATGGTATCTACTCACTTATAAGTGGATACTAGACCTATAAGATATGATAAACATACTAAAATCTGTACACCTAAAGAAAGATAAACAAGAAAGGCAACCTGGGTTAAGATGACCAATCCTCACTTACCAAGACAAATGAGATGGACATTGGAAGTGGGAGAAAACAAGTAACAGGACAGGAGCCTACCACAGAGGACCTCTGAATGACTCTACCTAGCTGTGTATCAAAGAAGATGCTGAGACTCATAACCAAACCTTGGGCAGAGTGCAGGGAATCATAGGAAAGAAAGGGGAGTTTGTATATCCTGGAGAGGACAGGAACTCCACAAGGACCAAACATACCTGGGCACAGGGGGCTTTTCTGAGACTGTTTCCCTAACCAGGGACCATGCATGCATATAACCTAGAACTCCTGCTAGGATGTAGCCCATGACAGCTCAGTATCCAAGTGGGTACCCTAGTAAGGGCAACAGACTCTGTTTCTGACATGAACTCAATGGCTGGCTCTTTGACCTCTCCCCAACCCTGGAGGGAGGAACAGCTTAGGCCACAGAGAAGGACATTGTAGCCAGTCCTGAAGAGACCCGATAAGCTAGGGTCAGATGGAATGGGAGGAACACCTCCCCTATCAGTGGACTTAGAGAGGGGCAGGGAGGAGGTGAGGAAGAGAGGGTGGGACTGGGAGGGAATGATGGAGGGGGCTACAGCTGGGATACAATGTTAATAACTCTAACTAATATAAAAATGAAAAAAAATAATTAAAAAAGAATATTTGCTCAACTGTGTTCATGGCAGCTATATTCATCATAGCCAGAACCTGAAAACAACCCAGATGTTCATCAACTGAGGAACGGATACAGAAAGTGTGTTAAATTTACACAATAAAATACTACCCAGCTCTCAAAAACAAGGAAATCATGAAATTTGCTGTTAAATTGATGGAGCTAGAAAAGATCATCGTGAGTGAGATATCCCAGAAGCCAAAAGACTCACATGGCATATACTCATTTATAAGTGGATATTAGACATATAATATAAGATAAATATAAACAATCTGCACACTTAAAGGAGCTAAGCAAGAAGGAGGACTGTGGGCAAGATGATCAATCCTCACACAGAAAGGCAAATGGGACAGACATTGGAATGGGTAGAAGACAGGGAACAGGACAGGAGTCTACCACAGAGGGCCTAGACTCTACCCAGCAAGGTATCAAGGGAGATGCTGAGACTCATCACCAAACTTTGGACAGAGTCCATGGAACTTTATGGCAGAAGAGGGAGATAGAAAGACCTGGAGGGAACAGGAGCTCCACAAGGAGACCAACAGAGCCAAAATACCTGGGCTCAGTGGGTTCTGCAGAAACCAATACTGCAACCAGGTACCATGGATGGAGAGGACCTAGACTCCCCTGGTCATATGAAGCTCATAGGTTGCTCAATCTTCATGTGGGTACACTAGTAAGGGGAACATGGGCTTCTTTGACATGAATTCAGTGGCTGGCTTTTTGATCACCTTCCCCTGGTTAATGAAGCCTTGCCACTATCCCTGATGAGACCTGATGTAAGGTTAGGGTGAGATTGAAGAGTACGAGGTACTCCCCTATCAGTGGACTATGGGAGGGGCATGGGGTAGAAGAGTGACTGTGGGTGGAATTGGGAGAAGTTGAGGGCAGCTGCAGCCTTTGATACAAAGTGAATAAATTGTAACAAGAAATAATTACTTAATTAATATTTAAAAATTAGTTTCAATGTAACATTTGTTAGTTGAATATAGATGTCTGTGGTCATCTTCTGTGGGTCAACTTCTTTCTAATTTGTCCAATACTTGTATCTGAATTTTTTACCACAAAGAATCTCAGATAGTTCAATACCTTGCAGGAGAATATCATGGCTTTGCAGTTTAGAGAGCTACACATTTTTGATGCATGGTTTATATAGAGATAAAATTTAAAGACTTTGTAGCCAACAGTATTCATTTTAAAATAATTGTATGCCACCTGACCTGAAAACCATTTACACAATGGAAGAATGGAAAAGGGAGTAAAAAATTTCATACATGCTATGTTTTGGAAAACATATGATGTATTACTCCAAATTACCCCCAAATTTAAATATCAAGAAAAAAACCTACTATGTTTTTCTTATGAAAATGACTGCCTGGTTTTACCACTTGTTTAAAAGTGAAAAACTCTGAGAATATTAAAAGGAGAAAATTTAAACACATCTAAATGAACTCTGATAAAATATAAAACATATCTATAACATAAAGTCAGATAAAAAAAACAATAAATGGAACAAAACTGAGTCTAAGGCTACAAAGCACCAAGTATTTCATCTTGACACATGACTGTATTGATTACTTTTTTGTTGCTGTCATCAAATAGCTGAGGAAGTTAAAGGAGAAGGGCTTAGTATATTTTAAAGTTATTGTACACAGCTCATTATCTTAGGAAAGGCATAGCAGCAGGGGCTTCCATGGTGACAGAAGTGTAGAGGAGTGTCCTCAGTTCTTTGATAAGCAAAAGTAGAAGAGGAAGCAGGAAGTGGAGTGGAGCTATCTATGAAATCTCAAAACCTCTCCTCAGTGACCCACCTTCTCAATAAGGCTCCATGTCCAAAGGATTCTACAACTTTCTAAACTGCACCAAGATCTGGAGAGTGAATGTTCAAACACAATAGCTGGTGGATGTCATTCCACACTCATCCACAATGGTAAAAAGCCAAAGCAATTCAGAATGTAACCATAGTATTCTATATAACAAAAGTAATTTGAAATCCAGGCTTCCTTTCTCTCTTTTATTGGGATATAACTTACTGTATATTAATAGCATATATTATTCTGAAGTATATGTTGAAAGAGAATAAGAGAACATGTCTTGTTAAAATGCTCGATGCTTATCAATTTTGTTTTGAGGCTAGTCTTTAATGCAAACTTAAATTACTCACGTATTCTTAAAATAATTTTCCAATTTTTTTTTTGCAAAAGAAAAACGATAGTTGTTTTTTTTCTCTTCAGAATAAACTAAATTACAAAAATAGATCCATATTTATCACCTTGCACAAAGCTAAAGTCCAAGTGTAGCAAAGATCTCACCATAAAACCAGGCACACTAAACTGGTTAGAAGAAAAAGTGGGGAAAACCCTAGAACTCATTGGCACAGGAGACTATGTCCTGAACAGAATAGCAACAGCACAGACTCTAAGATCAACAATCAATAAATGGTACCTCATGAACCTGAAAAGCTTTTGTAAAGCAAAAGACACTGTCATCAAAATAAAATGATAGCCTACAGACTGGGAAAGTATCATTACCAATCCTACTTCTGACAAAGGGCTAATATCCAGTATCTATAAAGAATTCAAGAAGTTAAAAAGCAAGAATCAAGTAATCCAATTAAAAAATCGTGTATGGAGCTAAAAAGAGAACTCACTGTAGAGGATTATAGAATGGCAGAGAAACACTTAAAGAAATGCTCAATGTCCTTAGCCATCAGGGAGATGCAAATCAAAACGACCCTGAATTTTCACCTTACACCCACCAGAATGGCTAAGATCAAAAACTCTAGTGACAACACATGCTGGAGATGTTGTGGAGAAAGAGGAACCGTACTCCATTCCTGGTGGGAATGCAAACTTGTACAACCACTCTGGAAATCAATTTGGTGCTTTCTTAGACAATTAGGAATTCCTCAAGACCCAGCTATACCACTCTTAGGCATATATCCAAAAGATGCTCAAGTACACAACAAGGACATTTGTTCAACTATGTTCATGGCTGCTTTATTCTTAATAGCCAAAACCTGGAAACAACCAAGATGTCCCTCAGATGAGGATTGGATACAGAAATTATGGTACTTTTACACAATGGAATACTACTCAGCAATTAAAAATGAGGATATCATGAAATTCACAGGCAAATGTTGGGACCTGGAAATGATCATCCTAAGTGAGGTATCCCAAAAGCAGAAAGAAACATATGATATATACTCACTTATATGTAGACCTATAGGTTAGGAAGGTCATGCTGAAATCTATACACCTAGGGAAGATAAACAAAAAGGAGGACCCAGGTTGGTATGATCAATGCTCGTTTATATGAACAAATGGGATGGACATTGAATGGAGGAGGAAACAAGCAACAGGACAGGAGCATACAAAAGAGGGCCTCTGAAAGAATCTATATAGCAATGTATCAAAGCAGATATTAAGATTCACAAATAAGCCTTCTCCAGAGGGTGGGAATAATAATGAAAATAGGGGAAGTTAGTAAGACTTGGGGAGAACAAGAGCTCCACGAAGACCAAATTGAGTAGGGCACAGGGGTATTTTATGAGACAGTTTCTCCAACCAAGGACCATGTATGGATATGGTCTAGAACCCCCGCTCCAATGTGGCCCATGGTAGCTCTGTGTCCAACTGAAGACCCTAGTGAGGGGAACAGGGACTGTTTCTGTCATGAACTGGATGGCTGGCTCTTCGACCCTCCCCCATATATGCCCAGCAGTAACAGCCTGTCTAGATCCCAGGGGAGAACATTGCAGCCAGCCCTGAGGAGACAAAATGAACTGGGGTCGGATGGAAGAGGATGAGTTCCTCCCCCTTGGGTGGACTTGGAGGGAGCAGGGAAGGGATGAGGGAGGGATGGGGAGATTGGGAGGGATTGAGGGAGGGGGCTACCCCTGGGATGAAAAGTATCTAACCTGTGATTAATATAAAAATAAATAAATTACATTGAAAAAGAAAAAAAATGGAGACCCTAAAATATGAGGAATTATTGGTAAATATTTTTAAGAAACAGCATCTGTTGTTAAAAGAGGCCGAGGACCAAGCCTGTTATTAATGGATAAAAAAAAAAAGACTGATTTTTAAAAGTCTGAGAAAAAAAGGCAGGACGTAGGGCAGTACTTTATGTAAAAGTCCAGGGAGCCATGACCTCAGAATCAAATAAAAAAGAAAAGAAAAATTAACATCCTCAAGAAGTTGAACAAAAAATGTCTAAGCACAAATACTAGCATGTCTGGCTAAAAGGCCCCAAGCTTTTTTTGTGTGAAACTAAACAAAAATGGTAAATTTTAACAAATACTAGACATATAGCAATTCCGTAGAGTTCCTGTGTCATTTCTTCTAAATCTTAGACTTCCTTATTAACAAAATTTAGAACAACACTATACAGTTTAAATTTTTCCTTTTCATTTTTTCTCCTCATTATCCATATTATCATTATTTAAAACTTATTCACTTTGTATCCCAGTTTTAATCTCCTCTCTCATCTCCTCCTGGTCCGGCTCTCTCTCACTCTCTCACTCCTAACCCTTATTCCTGGTCCATTGATAGAAAAAGTCCTCCTCCCCTGCTGACTGACTCTTTCTATCAGGTCCCATCAGGAATGAGATGTCTCAGCTTTATTCCCAGTAGGCAGAATTTGGAAACAAACTACATGTCCTTCAACTGAAGAATGGATACAGAAATTGTTGTACATTTACACAATGGAACACTACTCAGCTATTAAAAACAAGAAAATCCTGAAATTTTCAGGCAAATTAAAAAGGTCATCCTGAGTGTGCTATCCCAGAAGCAGAGAGACATGAATGATATATGATTACTTATAAGTGGATGTTTGCCATATAATATAGGATAAACATACTAAAATCTATAGACTTAAAGAAGGGAAACCACAAGGAGAACCCTAGGAAAGATGTGGAATTCTCATTCAGAAGGGAAAACAGAATAGACACCAGAAGCAGTAAAAGAGAGAGAGAACAGGACAGAAGACCAACAAAGCCAAAAAATGAGCAGTACTACAGAGACTGATGCATCAACCAAATATGCATAGAGAGGATCTGGACACACTGCTCACATGTAGGCCACAGACAGCTCAATTTCAGCTCCCTGCTCTTTGATCACTTGCCCCAGAAGATGTAGCTTTATTAGAACACAGTTCTGATGAGAACTGGTAAGTTATGAGCAGATGGCAAAGGAGGAGCATGCCCTCTTTCAGTAGACTAGAAAAAGGGGATGAGGGAAGAGGGAAGGAGAAAGGAATGGGAGGTGTTGAGGGAGGGGACTTCAATTGGGATATGAAGTGAACAAATTGTGAAAAATAAAAAAATACATGTGAAAAACTGATAATAAAGAATCCCAGGCTTTCAGGGACAGGGAGTTAGGGCATGGTGAAGTAGTTCAGTGCAAGCACAACAATCTGATTTTGACTCCCAGCACCCACACGAAGCAAACAGCATTTTGTGTCCATGATGGTGCAAGTGTGCACTCCCAGCAACAGTTATAGTGGTGTACACCTTTAATCCCAGCCTTTGAGAATCAGAGGCAGGTGAATCTCTATAAGGTTAAGGCTAGCCTGGTCAATGAGATCCAGGCTAGCCAAGGTACATAGTGACACCCTGTCTCAAACATCTTAATAAAGACTCTGTAAACCTGCTACATATAAACCATATATATATATATATATATATATATATATATATATATATGTGTGTGTGTGTGTGTGTGTGTATCATATATGTATGTATGTATGCATATGTATGTACGAAAGCAAGTACTCATGACAGGTTCATAATCTGAGATAAATATTAATTTAAATTACTGTGTGGCTTGCAAAGGAAATAAAATTTGTACAAAGGGACTCTTTTGAAAAGATTACTTTATTGATGTTACTTAGAAGACTATAATTCCACAAAGGGTATAGTCACATGCTTTTGATTACTATTTTATTTTAGAATACTTTTGAGAAATATTTAAAAATAACTTTGAAGGCAGGAGCATGGCTAAATTCTTACAATAATTTCTGAACTGTTTTTATTAGGGTCGTTGTCTATTGAAATTTTAAATTGAAATTTATTTCCAAATAACTTTTAAAGGAACATTCTATTGTTGAAATGTAAAAATCTGCTAATAAAAGCACATAATAATATTCTACATAAAATTAAAGATAATTTATTGAGCCAGTGAGGTGACTTATTGGGTGAAGGTGCTTATCATCAAGTCAAGTAACTTGAGTTCAGTCACTGGAATCCACATAATGGAAGAAGAAAACTGACTCCTGCAATTCATCCATTCACCGTATGTGTGTGTGATACTCCACATACCCTCTCTGCAATAAATAAGTTAAAAAAAAGAAAGAAAGAAAACAGTGAATATTCTTTGGATACATTTGCATACAATCAAGTTTGAACATATGCTTAACATTCTTAATTTCCTTTCCTTTCTTTTGTTTCTTTTAATTTTCTCCTAAGCATTGTCCAATAATCTCATGAATTACATAGAGATCAGTAATAGCTACAGTTTTCCTAGTGTCTCCCCAACAATGCTGACTAGTTGGAGGGTGTCTGTGATATCTATTTCAACAACAATTTTGTAAAATCTTAACATGAAAATACATAGGAAAGAGATTTAGAAAAGGGTATATATATTAATTCCTGGGAAAATGTGGTAACTTTCGTAAATAATTGTCAAGTTATTTAGTTCAGTCAAGCAATACCAGATAAGAATATAATGAAAGGGGAAGTTTAACAATAAAGGGATGAGAATAGATTGCAACAGACATTAATCAATATAAAGTTAATTTGGCAGTATTATCAAACTAACTAGATTAAAGCAAATACTCATACATGACAAAACCTTTCACTTTGAGAAGGTAGTGGAAAATAATCACGAAAAGGATAAAGCTTGGGCTACATCTGAGCAAGGGGTCTGGGTCCTCTGTATGTATGATCTTTGGTTAATGCATTGATGCATCCGTCTCTACAGTTCTGCAGTCCCCCTGATCCTTTGGGTTTTTTTGTTTTGTTTTGTTTTTGTTTTTGTTTTGTTTTGTTTTGTTTTACTTTGGATTTGTTGCTCTCCTTGTGTGGCTCCTGTTCCCCCCCACCCCAGGTCCTTTTATACCCCCCTTTTTCCAAAGGACTCCCTGCCCTTTGTCCAAAGTTTGGCTCTGAGTCTCTGCATCTGCTTTGATTCCCTGCTTGTTGGAGTATTTTAAAGGACATCTGTCATAGGCTCCAGTCTTGTTCCCTCTATTCTAAGGCTTCTGGTGTCTATCCTGTTTTCCCTTATGAATGAGAATTGACCATCTTCCCTAGGGTCCTCATTGTTATTTACTTTCTTTAGGTCTGTATATTTTAGATGAGTCTGGACTGCTAAATTGTAAATAGTAAATTTCCTGTTTCACCAGCACTTTAGTAAAACTTAAGTATGACTTATGTTTTTCCTATAATAACTTCATAATCTTCATATCCAGGTTGCATAATTCTTCCTCCTACCTCCTAGGATTTTAATAATTTCATTGCTGTAATGCATTACATTTCCAGAATATGTGACTAAATCTTAGTTTGTGCAGATAACTTCCTACTTTGTGCATCTGTTGAGTTCAGGGTAGAAGCTGAGAAAACTCATTTCATACACAGAAGCTTAAAATAAAAGCTTTATTTTCTGGGCTCAGGGAGGCAGTCATTTTGGGGCATGAACTGCATCCTCCAGAGGAAGCTGTATTGCATGTTTTAAGGGTGAAAACCTCAATCCCCTTACATGGGAGTCAGGGAATAGGAGGCACAGTGGAACAGGGTAGTCATCTCTGACACAAGTTATTTTTGCTACTTAGACAAAGCAGTTGTAGCTAACCTTTAGTTTGATTGGTCCCAAGTAAAGTTTATAGTTAGGTCCAACTGTGCTTATGGTAAGGGATCTTCTAAGAACAACAGGTAACAGAGCATGCCAAAAATAAACATAGGTTTTGGTCAACCTGGCCTTGTACATAGAAACTGAGCTGTCTCAGTTTTATTTGTAATAGGCAGAATCTGGCAAAAACATAGATGACCCTCAACTAAAGAATGGATACAGAAATTGTGATACTTTCACATTATGGAATACTATTCAGCAATTAAAAACAGGGAAACCATGAAATTTGCAGGCAAATGGCTGGAACTAGAAAAGATCATCCTGGGTGAAGTAACCCAGAAGCAGAGAGACACATATGATACATACTCACTTATAAGTGGATATTAGCCATATAATATACAATAAGCATATATCAGAAAAAGGCTGAAGATGATGTGGCTGTTAATCCTGAAACAGCAATGGCTATAGTTATGCTACCCAAAAGGAGCAGGCCTCATCACATCTCTTGAAAATTATTACATTTTTACATTTGGAGTATAAAATATGTATACATATGAACATATGAATATGCATCTATAGGTAGATGGGTAATGTATTTTGTACTGAAAAATATTTTATCAAAATCTTGGGACTCCTTTTTTATTTCTCAAACTTTGTCATTCATTGTGCCTTTGGATATTTCTTTGCCATTAACTGTGTCTTTGAATACTGATCATTAAAGTTCTGGATTTTTTCATGTTTCATATGATTTGAGTTTGTGAATTTTATATGATTCTGAGTGATAAATTTTCTATGAAATGTACTGTCCATATTCTAAAAACTTTGAAGTTAGATATGCAAATCATTCAAAACAACAAATGAATGAGAATTATGGAAAAATGAGATCGAAATAACAGTAACAAACAAAAGTTTACTTGGAAACAGGATGACCCAATATATGTAGACAAAAGAGAATTGTGTTTTACAAATGGGTGTGAACACAGAGACTCCCTCAATGGATGAACTTGAAAAGAAAAAAACATTATGGAATACTAAACTCTAAATGAGACATTCATATAAAAGCCCTCCCAAAAGCTTGGGGATCTTTGTGAAGTACCAGAGGTGGTTGATAACATCAAGAAAACAATATTTTCCAGATACTCTTTTGAACTCACAGTTATCATAGCAGCATGCAGAAGACTTTCACAAACTTCAGCTGGAAGGGTGCATATCTTCAAAAATATGTTGTAAAAATTCCTAAACAATACTAATATGTAAATTTTATTTAAATTTTCTTAATTTTTTTTTTAATTTTCTGAATTCACAGCACTCCAGGAGGCAGAAGCAGACTAATCTCTGAAAATTCAAGGCCAGCCTATTCTACAAAGAGAGTCCAGGACAGCCAGCGAAAACCCTGTCTCAAATAATAATAATAATAATAATAATAATAATAATAACAAATAGATAGGATAAACACCATGATGACTGTTGTTCCTGTATGAAAGAGCAGGCAGTGGGCATTTTGAGAGACCAGACATTGACTCAGGCAATCCATTCAGTATGAATGAAACAACATGCAGTGGACTTAAAAACAAGGTTGTATTTTGTAATTCAGTAAGAGCCAATTTAGTGAAGTTACATGTTTACAAATAGATGATAAAAGTGACATTATGGTATGTTAAAATAAATAATACATTTGAGGTTTTGATCTTAGCCATTCTGTTGGGTGTAAGGTGAAATCTCAAAGTCATTTTGATTTGCATCTCCCCGATGACCAAGGACACTGAACATTTATTTTATTGTTTCTCTGCCATTCTGTATTCCTCTACTGGGAATTCCTCTATTGATAACTCTCAAGCCCATTTTTAAATTGGATTACTTGGTTTGTTGGTGTTTAAATTCTTCAGTACTTTATATATTGTGTATATTAGCCCTCTGTCAGATGTAGGGTTGGTAAAGAACTTTCTCAAACTGTAGGCTGTCATTTTGTTCTGATGACAGTGTCCTTTGCTTTACAGAAGCTTTTCAGTTTCGTGAGGTCCCATTTATTGACTTTGATCTTAGAGACAGAGCTGTTGGTGCTCTGTTCAGGAAGTTTTCTCCCATGTCAATGAATTCAAGACTCTTCCCAAATTTTTCTTCTAACAGGTTTAGTGTGTCTGTTTTTATATTGAGGTCTTTGACCAACTTGGACTTTAATTTTGTGCAGGATAATCAATGTAGATCTAGTTGTATTTTCTACATGTAGACACCCAGTTAGACCAGCACAATTTGTTGACCATGCTATATTCTTCTATTGTATTGTTATGGCTTCTTTGTCAAAAATCAAGTTTCCACAGGTGTGTGGGTTTATTACCAGTCTGTTTTTCTGTCTGTACCTGGCAGTATTTATTACTGTGCTCTACAGTACAGCTTGAGATCAGGGATGAAGATACACCCAGAAGATCTCTTATTTTATAGGAATATTTTAGCAATTATGGCTTTTTTCCATATGAAAGTGAGAATGTCTTTTTCAAGTTCTGTAAGAATTGTGTTGGTATTTTGATGAAAATTGCATTGAATCTGTAGATTGTTTTGGTAGGATGACCATTTTCTCTGTGTTAATCGTACCAGTCCATGAGCATGGGAGATCTTTATGTCTTCTATCTTCTTTAATTTCTTTCTTCAGAGACTTGAAATTTTTAACATATAGGTCTTTCACTTTCTTAGTGACAACACATGCTAGAGAGGATGTGGAGAAAGGGAAACACTCTTCCATTGTTGGTGGGAATGTAAACTTGTAAAACAAAATTTGGAAATCAATCTGGCACTTTCTCAGAAAAATATAAATAGTACTACCTCAAGATCCAGCTATACCACAGCTAGGCATATATCTGAAATATGCTCAACTATACAACAAAGACATTTGCTCAACCATGTCTGTAGCAACTCTATTTTTCATAGGCAAAACCTGGAAACACCTAAATGTCCCTCAATGAAGGTATGTAAACAGAAATGGTGATACATTTACACAATGGAATACTACTCAGCTACTAAAAACAAGGAAATCATGAATTTGCAGGCAAATGGTGGGAACTAGAAGAGATCATCTTGAGTGAGGAAACCCAGAAACACAAAGGCACACATGGTATATACTCACTCATAACTGATTATTAGACCCATATAAAGGATAAACAAACTAAAATCTAAAGAAGTTAAACAACAAGAAAGACCCTAGGAAAGATGCTCAATCCTCATTCAGAATGATAAACATCAGAAGCAGAAGACAGGGAACAGGGCAGGAGCCTACCACAGAAGGCCTCTGAAGGACTCTACTGATCGTGGTACCAATGCAGATGCTGAGACTCAAAGCCAAACTTTGGGCAGATGCATGGATTATGAAAGAAGGGAGAGATAAAAAAAAAAAAACTGGAAAGGACAGGAGTTCCCCATGGAGACTAACAGCCAAAATAAATAAATAAGTAGATAGATAGATAGATAGATAGATAAATAGATAGATAGATAGATAGATAGATAGATAGATAGATAGATAGATAGATAGATAGATAAATAAATAAATGCTGGGCCCTGGGGGCCCTGCAGAGACTAATACCCATACCAAGGACCATGCATGGAGAAGACCTAAAACCCCTGTTCAGATGTGTAGCCTTTAGACTCAGTCTCTAAGTGGGGTCTAGTAATAAATAATTAACAAAAAATTAAATAAATAAATAACCCAAAGACATAATGTGAATACCACACACACACACTCACAGAGAGTCTCCCTCTCTCTTGGTGTGGCTAAAATCAGGAGACAGGATAGAATGAGTGGGGTTGAAATTTACATTATTATTCAAATATATAATCTAATTGATTGTCTGTAATTATAGAAAGCTATTCAAAGTGCCAGCACGTACATGAGATAATAAGTTAACTGAATATTATATTTAGTTCCCTCCACCCTCAGAAGCAGTCTCTGGAGTAGAAGCTATCATGTTCCTGTGTTAATCACTATAGGTATCTATACTGCTTAGTTTTACATCAACTTGATACAAACTAGAGTCAACTGGGAGAAGGAAATTCCTATTGAGAAAATGCTTCAATAATCAGAATGTATGTAGACAAACTTGTAAAGCATTTTCTTAATTAGTGAATGATGAGGGAGGACACAGCCCACTGTGGGTAGGGATAACCCTATCAGCTGGTGATCCTAGGTTTTATAAAAAGAACTGAGCAACACTCCTTCATGGTCTGTCACTCCATCAGCTACTGTCTCCACAGTCCCACCCTGTATAATCTTCTGCCCTAACTGCATTTAATGATGATATACTGTTGTGTGTGTGTGTGTGTGTGTGTGTGTGTGTGTGTGTGTGTGTGTGTGTGTGTGTGTGAAATAAACCTTGTCTTCACCAAGTTGCTTTTGGACATGATGTTTTCTCACACAAATATAAACCTTGCCTATGAGAGTATCATACAATAGAAGCCAGTGTAAATATTGTGGAAGGAAAAAATGGGCCATTGGAGAACCAAGCGATACTTATAGAGCTGGAGAACTCAGGTTTATTTTATATTAAAGGCTTCTAACAAGCTAGTGCTCTGCAAAGTTCTGCTCCAACTTCCAGCCTCTTACTGTATTTATAGGCTGAAAAACAATGTTGATTTCTTCTTATGTGGCCACCAGCAGATGGTCTCTGTGTTTCATTGCCACTGACAGAAAATTCCATGATGGTTAGGCATGACTACAGAAGTTGGACTGATGAGGTGAGAGTACTTTCTATAATGTCTATTTTAAGAGGTAGCATTCACAAGTGTTAGCACTCCCAAGAGATGGAGTAGAGAGGGCAGGGTTTCAGTTGAAGCAAGCAAAAATTCAACAGCAGAATTCAGCATTTTATACCAACTTTATTGGATGTAATGTTTTTCTTTTAAGTATTTATTTATTTTGTTTATTATAATTTATTCACTTTGTATCCCAGCTGTAGCCTCCCTCATCCCCTCCAAATCCTGCCCTCCCTCCCTTTTCTCCTTACATGCCCCTCCCCCAGTCCACTGATAGGGGAGGTCCTCCTCCCCTTCATTCTGACCCTGGTCTATAAGGTCTCATCAAGACTGGCTGCATTGTCTTCCTCTGTGTCCTGGTAAGGCTGCTTCCTGTCAGGGGGAGATGATAAAAGAGCCATCTCCACTGAGTTCATGTCAGAGATAGCCCCTGTTCCCCTTACTAAGACACCCACATGGAGACTGAGCTCCCATGGGCTACATCTATGCAGGGGTTCTAGTTTAACTCCATGGAAGTAAAATGTTAACTCATTTTTTAATTAAATGTTTATTCTTTACATTAATTCATTCACTTTGCATCCCATCTGTAGCCCCCCTCCTTCATGCCCTCCTAATCCCACCCTACCTCCCTCATGTCCTCCCATGCCCCTCTCCAAGTCCACCAACAGGGGAGGTCCACTTCCCCTTCCATCTGAACCTAGCTTATTAGGTTTCTTTAGGACTGGCCACAATGTCCTCTTCTGTGCCCTGGCAAAACTGTTCTTCCCTCGAGGGGGTGGGCGTCAAAGGGCCAACCACTGAGTTCATATCAGAGACAGTCCCTCTTCCCATTACTAGGGAACCCACTTGGATACTGAGCTGCCATTTGCTATATCTGAGCATGGGTTCTAGGTTATTTCCATGAATGTACCTTGATTGGATTATCAGTCTCAGAAAATACCCCTGGGCCCAGATATTTTGGTTCTATTGCTCTCCTTGTGGAGCTCCTGTACTACCCAGGACATACTACCTCTTGTTTCATAGGATTGCCTGCACTCTGCCCAAAGTTTGGTTAGGAGTCTGAGCATCTGCTTTGATACACTGCTAGGTAGAGTCTTTCAGAGGCCTTCAGTGGTAGGCTCCTCTCCTATTTTTTGATTTTACACAATCCTATAATTCTAAATTAGGAGTTTTTAATTAAGATTTTGTGGAACTAGTCAACCATGTGACTATTTTAAGTCCAAATTAAAGGTAACAAGTATATTACCTATATTTCCTTCTCTTCTTCAGAAGAAGGCTGAATTTGGATTTAATTGTGATGTAAGTTCAAATAGAGATTAGAAGAGATACCCTGGGAGTCCTATTCCTAGAATGACTTTCAGAATGAGCTCATACTTGTTTTACCTGAACAACCCACAGAAATTCTTTTTAGATCAGTTACTGAATGAAAACTGGCCTGGAAAGAGATAGTCGTTGGTGTAAGGTTGTTTGTTAGAAACAGTGCAGTGATTAGAGGTATTGCAACAACAACGCCCTCTTAAAATCTATAAGAGAAATACTAGTGGTAACACTAAATATGAGTGAAATAATAACTGTGGATGGAAAAAGGTATCTTTACACAATTAAATATAAAGGCAGCCTGTGGAGATCCTGTAAAAAATTATAACAGTGTTTCTATGAATGCACTTGATACAAACAGTAGACTGAGAAATAATAGCTCAGGAAGGTAAGTAGTTCAAAAATACACAACCAGAATGAGGACATAGCAATAAAGTAAAACAATGGTCTTAATGTAGGTCAAGTAGTCAAACAACCAAAACTGTCAATTAAATGTACCTGGCACTAAAAAATCATCACAAAGAATCTTGACTGTATCTATTCCTCAACTGAGGGACATCTGGGTTGTTTCCAGGTACTGGCTGTTACAAATAAAGCAGCTACGAACATAGTTGAGCAAATGTCCTTGTTGCATACTTGATCATCTTTTGGATATATGCCTAAGAGTGGTATAGCTGGGTCTTGAGGGATCACTATTGCTAATTGCCTAAGAAAGCACCAAATTGATTTCCAGAGTGATTGTACAAGTTTGCATTCCCACCAGCAATGGAGGAGGGTTCCACTTTCTCCACAACCTCTCTAGCATGCATTGTCAATTGAGTTTTTGATCTTAGTCATTCAGGTGGGTGTAAGGTGAAATCTCAGATGAGGAATGAATACAGAAATTATGGTACTTTTACACAATGGAATACTACTCAGCAATTAAAAAGGAGGAAATCATGATATTCGCAGGCAAATGGTAGGACCTGGAAATGATTATCCTAAGTGAGGTATCCCAAAAGCAGAAAGAAACATATGGTATATACTCACTCATATAGACCTATAGAATAGGAAGGTCATACTGAAATCTATACACCTAGGGAAGATAAACAAGAAGGAGGACCCAGGTTGGTATGATCAATGCTCGTTTATATGAACAAATGGATGGACATTGAATGGAGGAGGAAACAAGCAACAGGACAGGAGCATACCAAAGAGGGCCTCTGAAAGAATCTATATAGCAATGTACCAAAGCAGATATTAAGACTCACAACCAAGCCTTCAGCAGAGGGCTGGGAATAATAATGAAAATAGGGGAAATTAGTAAGACTTGGGGAGAACAAGAGCTCCACAAAGACCAAATTGAGCAGGGCACAGGGGTCTTTTACGAGAAAGTTTCTCCAACCAAGGACCATGTATGGATATGGCCTAGAACCCCCGCTCAGATGTGGCCCATGGTAGCTCTGTGTCCAACTGAAGACCCTAGTAAGGGGAACAGGGACTGTTTCTGTCATGAACTGGATGGATGGCTCCCCCATACACACCAGGGAGTAACAGCCTGTCTAGCCAGCCTTGAGGAGACAAGATGAACTGGGGTCAGATGGAAGGGGAAGAGGTCCTTCCCGGTTGGTGGACTTGGAGGGGGGCAGGAGGAGATGAGGGAGGGATGGGGAGAGTGGGAGGGAATGACAGAGGGGGCTACCCCTGGGATGCAAAGTACCTAACCTGTGATTAATATAAAAATAAATAAATTACATTTAAAAAAAAAGAATCTTGACTGTTTACACAGAATGCACTGAATAGTGTCCTCATTTTTCCATGATCACACATGCTAAGTACTGTGGCAAACACTCTGGAAAGAACTGCAAAGTGGTCAAGAAAAGCACATTGAAGTTCAATGTCTATAGCTTGGTATCTTGTAAACCCAGTAACTCAAGCAAGTTATTTGGTCTTTTCCTATATTATTTTTCTTAGTGAAATTAAGTTGAGATAATACTGCCACACCCACTTAGATTTCTGTATATTGTGTGAAAGTTTATTTGTAGGCATTGTCATTGGATAAATTATTGACCTTATTATCAAAATAAAATCACTTGAGAATCAGTAGAAACACAAAACTCAATTGTAAAATAAAAACCAACTTAAAGACACTATGACTTTAGCTTACCATTAAAATGTAGGGTTTTGTTGTTGTTTGTGCTGTAGCTGTCATTTTCATTTAAGAGGCCATCACAGCAATTAATTGAAAAGAGAGAAGGAAAGAAAAAAATTTCAAAAAGAGGAAAGCAAGAAAGAAGACAGTAGACTCTTCCCCAGTTCATGTTGTGATTTCTATTGGTTTGAACTTATGCAGGTCTTGAGCCCCACGTTATTGGAAAGGGTGGCAGCTAGTGGATGCTGAAAGATGAACAGTTGCTCTCCTTTGGTGATGTGGCTACTGCCAGGAATCATGATCCATTGGATTACTACACACCCATATACAGATGAGCAGCACTACCTGATTCAGGAGTTATTAATAGCCAAAGCAGAAAAAAAATATGAAGTGGAGATGAAGTTGGAAGACATATGGAATGGGGACACTGAGAGACTTAGAAGGAGGTGATGGTAACCTAGAATCCCTGCTCAGATGTAGCCCACGGCAGCTCAATATCCAAGCAGGAACCTTAGGTTCCTAAGGGGAACAGGGACTGTCTCTGACGGGAACTAAGTGGTTAGCTCTTTGATCAATTCCCCCTAATGAGGGAGCAACCGGACCACAGAGGAAGACAGTGCTGCTAGTCTTGATGAGACTTGATAGGCTAGGGTCAGAGGGAGGGGGAGAAGGGCCATCCCTAACAGTGGACTTGGAGAGAGGCATGGGAGAAAAAGGAGGGAGGGTATAGGGATGGAATAAGGGAGGGGGCTACAGCTGGGATACAAAGTGAATAAACTCTAATTAATTTAAAAATAATAATCTAATTTTAAAAGGTATGTTTTTTATAATTAGTATAAATGTATGTAATTTTAAAATAATTACAAAAGCAGTAAGATGACAAAAACATACAAAAAGAAAGAAAAAAGAAAGAAAGAAAGAAAAGAAGGAAGGAATAAAGAAAGAAAGGGAAGGTAAATGCTAACAGAGATTTATTTTTAAATCACTGAAAATAGACATCAGAAGATGGAAAGATCTCCTATACTCATGGATTAGTGGGACTAACAGTGAAAATGGCATCGTGCCAAAACCAATCTACAGATTCAATGCAATTCCTATCAAAATACCAACACAATTCTTTACAGGCTTTGAAAGAACAATTCTCAATTTCGTATGAAAAAAAATTAAAAACCCAGAATTGTTAAAGCAGTTCTGTACAATAACATATTCTGAAGGTATCTCCATCCCTGCTCTCAAGCTGTACTACAGAGATACATTAATAAAATGGCATGCTACTGGCATAGAAATAGACTGCTTCATCAATGCAATTGAATAAAAAATCCAGAAATAAGCCCACACAACTACAGATACTTGAATTTTGACAAAGAAGGCAAAATCATACCCCGGGAAAAAGATATATCATCTTCAACCAATGATACTGGTCAAACTGGATGTGTACATGCAGAAAAATATGAATAGATTCATATTTATGACCCTGAACAAAACTACAATCTAAGTAGATCAAAGAGTTCAACATAAGACCAGAACTCACTGGCATAGGAGACAACATCTTGAACAGAACACCAACAGCACAGGCTCTAAGATCATTAATTAAAAAATGGGACCTCATGAAACTGAAAAGCTTTTGTAAAACAAGGATACTGTCATCAGAACAAAATGAATAGCCTACAGATTGGGAAAAGATCATCACCAACCCTATATTTGACAGAAACCTAATGTCCAGAATATATAAAGAAGTTACGTACCAACAAACAAAGTAATCCAATTTAAAAATGGAATATAAACAGAATTCTTAATAGAGGAATATGGAATGGCAAAGAAACTCTAAAAGAAATGCTCAATGTATTTTGTTATCAGGGAAATACAAATAAAAACCATCCTGAGATTTCACCTTACACCCACCAGAATGGCTAGGATCAAAAACTCAAGGGATGACACATGCTGGAGAGGAGGTGGAGAAAGGGGAATCCTCCTCCATTGCTGGTGGGAATATAAACTTGTACAACCACTCTGGAAATCAATCTGGAGCTTTCTAAGAAAATTAGTAATAGTGCTATTTTAAGACCTAGCTATGCCACTACTGGGCATATATCTGAAAAATGTTCAACAATACAAGAACATTTGCTCAAATATATTCATAGCAGCTTTATTCATAATAGCCAGAATGTGAAAACAACCTAGATGTCTCTCACGGAGGAATGGTTACAGAAATTGTGGTACATTTACACAATGGAATCTTTTTAGCTATTAAGAACAAAGAAATCATGAAATTTATAGTGAAATGGATGGAACTAGAAAAGATCATCCTGAATGAGGTAACCCAAAAGCAGAAAGACATACATGGTATATGCTCACTCATAAGTGGTTATTAGACATATAATATAGGATTAACACACTAAAATATATAGTCCTAAAGAAGCCAAACAACAAGGAGGAAAAGGCTGAAATCTCACTCAGAAGAGTAAACAGGATAGACATAGGAAGTAGAAGAGAAGGAACAGGACAGAGGTCTACCACAGAGGGCCTGTGAAAGACTCTACCCATGAGGCAGATGCTTAGACTCATAGCCAAACTTTGTGCAGAGTGTAGAAAATCTTATGGAAGAAGAGGGTGAAAGAAAGACCTGTAGGAGACAGGCGCTCCATAAAGAGACCAAGAGAGCCAAAAAGTCTGGCTCAGGGTGTCCTGCAGAGACTGTTGAACCGACCAAGGACCATGCATGGAGATGAACCCCTACTCAGATGTAGCCCATGGGCAGCTCAGTCTCCACATGGATTCCTAGGAAGGGGAGCAAGAGCAGGAGGAGTCTCTGACATGGACTCAGTGGCTGGCTCTTTGATATTTTTTCCCCCTGGTGAAGTGGCCTAACTAGGCCACAGAGAAACAGAATCCAGACAGGCCTGATAAGCTAGAGTCAGAAAGTAGAGTAGGAGGACCTCCCCTATCAGTGGACTATTGGAAAGACATTGAGGGTGTGAAGAGGTTCAAACCTGGAGGAGAGGAAGGAGGGATCTACAGCCGGGATACAAAGGGAATAAATTGCAATAAAAAATAAAGAAAAAAAAAGTAAAAAACAAAACAAAAAAACTTCAATTCTGACCCTTCCATTTTTCAAAAAGACTTCTATGCATTAAACCTTTGGCAAAGAAAGTGAATCTGACATTGTGCTATAAATTTATACTGTATGTATGGATTATGATTTACTATAGTTGTAAAAAGAAATCAAAAAGGTTGTTTGAAAATATGTTGTGCTACATGTATGCCAGCACAATTCCAAGAGAAGAAGTAAGAATGAAAAGTAACATGAGGCCAAACCAACATGGATTTACTCAAATCTCAAAAGAAATAAATTTATTCCCATGAAGTCATGTCTATATTTAGTGTTACTTATAAAGGTTAAGAGTAATGTTTGTGTATATTCTGGTTTGTTTTCTTTTGGTTATTAATTGTTAATTATCTGTAAGTCCTCTTGGTCCTACCTAACTTCAAAGGAAATAAAAGGAAATATCAGTCCATAGACTTGAGATTCCAACAACCAAACACAGGTATTGGCATTAGAAGCCGTTGCAAAGGTGAACTAGAATCTTGTGGAATGCTCCCGAGGTGATAGTAATAAGTTGTAGGTGATAGTGTCCCTTCTCTTTCCCTTCTACAATAAGGCTGCTTTTGCTTCTTTACTGGATACCTACTTCAGAACTAATATCCACTTAACCTGGAATTCTTCACTGTTAGATCAAATTTCTGATTTCATGTCTCTTCCTTTGGCACTCCAAATGGCAGTTTAGCAAGGTATGAGGATGTATTTTAGTTTAAAGTTCCAGGCTGTAATCCAAAAACTGTGGCAGAATCTAGGAAATAACTTCAAATAGCTACCCGCATCACATTCACAGTAAAAGGCTGAGAGAAATTAATGCATGCATAAATGCTTCCATTTTTCCAGGTTAGCTCACTTTGACCTCTTTACTCTCATACTATTAGGGTACCCTGACTACAAAATGGTGCTGCCCATAGTGGGTTGACGGTATCCATGTCAACTAAGTCAAGTAAGATCCCTCCCCACATACACACCCACAGGACAACCCAATGAAGACAATTGCTCGTTGAAACCTGAGTTCCATAACCTGGGCATGTGTACCTTTGATCCCAGTATTCAGGAGGCAGAGATCAGTGGATGCTGGTAATTTTGAGGCTAGTTTGAAAACATTCTGGCTTCAAGTACAACCATTATGAGCTAGAATGTGATGATGAGCTGCAGGCCAGCTAGGGCTATATACTGAAAAACTGGAAAAAGGCAGGGGAAATCTCAGCAGAATCTACGTTGTGTCAAGTTGAAAATTAGAATTAACTGTAACAATCACTATAAAGATCCTCTTTATTTATCCTGCTGATAATGACTTTCCGCTACTTATTAGCATCAGGTGACAGATAAAGTTTGAATTGGGTTTCATTGGAAAACTCCTACAAAGAATATCATGCATTCCAGTTTTCTATGAATCACCTACAATGCTGTCTTGGCCTCAGACACTCTGAGACATCTAAGGTTCTGTCTCTCGAATGACTGATGTGACAGACACTATTATCTATCTATCTATATAAAATATTCCCATAGTGAGTAGGGGTTAACAACTGAGTTGATTGTGCCTAGCTCTTAAACTTCAAAATTACACTCAATTTTACTCTTCATAGAAATAGTCTGGCACTAAAATCTTTCAGATACAGTAAGAAATATGAATGACATGACATATGGATGTATCTGTAGTTCTCTCTCTCTCTCTCTCTCTCTCTCTCTCTGTGTGTGTGTGTGTGTACGTTAGTATCCAAATCAGTTAAGTATCTTTTTGTACTCTTAATAGGAATAGCATACTTGCTATGGTTAAATTACAGTTTCTGCTCTGCTGTAAGCCCTTACAAGTTGGATGTCATTTAAAATCCCCTGGATTCAAAACAGACATTATAATTAGCAGCATATTTTGGGTAATAACATTGATAATAGCATAGTCACAAACATCCCACAAGAATGTGGGTAGCTTGATTGGAGCCATTCATTGCCTGGCTTCATCTACACCCCACAGAGCAATTTAGCTCCTTAAATAACCAGCTCCTACTGCTAGAAGCAACCATGTGCTGTGCAAAGTAAATTAATATATGTCATTTGCTTATATCAACAATTTCTTAATTTGTCTCATCATAAGAAATTTTAATAAATCTTAATTGAGATCTTCCTATTGAGAGAGGATTTGATCTACCTTCAGATGAGAATATTCACCAAGGTTTCATAAATGGCATATGCACCAGCATTATGAAGTAGAAATGCTAATTGAATTTTTATAAAAGCTGCTTTTTAATCTTTGTGAAGAAGTAGAAAAACCCTTCAATCAGGATCTAATTTATAGGAGCTTCCTGTTGAAGCCAGACAGTAAGTAATTTACTTCTTTAGCACAGTCATCCAAAATTTCAATCACTATTGTAATTTGTAATGTGTGAGAAAGTGCCATGGATTTAAATATATATATATATATATATATATATACATATATATATTTATTTATTTATTTTTATATACATATGAATGTATGCACGTATGTATATATACCACATATTTTTATGGAGCTTTTTAGCTCACAATTTTAGGTAATCTATAAAATGCAGTAGAATCTAGGCAATAGTTTTAATTGGCTACTTCCATCACATGCATATTCAAAAACAGGAAAAAAGGAATGCATACATACATGCTTGTTTTCATTATGTGAAACATATATTGAAATATATGTGCAATAAATATATATGGACACTGTATAATACAAGCATCATATGTTTGCCTGGTGCTTTTACATCTGGGACAGGGAATCAGATCTACTGAAACTAGAGTTACAGATGATTATAAGCCACCATGTTGATATTCTGAATCAAAGATAGGTTCTCGGCAAGAGAACATTTCCTCAGCACCATGTTCTGTGTTCTTTTGTTTTGTTTTTATCCTGAATTTAAATACTTTGTTCTGAGAGTTTGGTTTTAAAGTTAAGTAAGTAATAACAGGTATGAATGAAACATGTGCAAGTTAGTTGTTCAAGAAGACCAGAGGGTGGCATTAAATACCCTGTAGTGGAAGTCAAATCTGTGTCTTCCCTTGTCAACTAAAAATTTTACATAAAGAAATTTGATATGATAAGAAACTTTCTTTTATTCCTACTTGCTTCCACCTCATTTACAAAAGTATTTTATTTGTCATATTATCTTCCCAAATCCAAACATCTTAAGTAGAATATGGAGAATGAATGAATGTGGGAGTAAGAGGAGAATGAAAGTGTAAAAAAACATGCATCAGCTTTGAATAGGATCTGGGCACCTCATCCACCAGAATAACTTTAATATTTTAGTTGCCTGAAAGTAGCATTAACTAGATCATACACTTATTAGATGCTAAAACAAAGACTGGCAGCCAAGGACATGTCATCTTCTTTTAATTCAATAACTGCATTTCCAATGCAGAAAAAGACACACTCACAGAAACTCAGCTCCTACAATATACTCAACAACAGATTGTAATCAGATGGCACCTTCCAGATTTTGCAAAACAAATTCCTCACACTTGCTTAAGCAGCTAAGAATACAACTTATAATTGTGATTTAAGAATATGAAAACTATGTATATCTGCAAATAAGTAAGTATAAAATGTTCACATTTAATTTTCTTTCCTTATCTGGTAACTGATACAATATGAAGGTCATAATCGTGATTGCGATGAGTATATTAGCTAAGGGAAATAATGTTCACTGAAACCGTATACTGTGTATTAAAGTCTTTGGTGACCCTATAAAGGATAAGTTCTGAACTTCATAGATAGAATAAGTGATCTAGGAAATAACAAAATGAATTGCCTATGTGACACATTAGCATCAGGGTATGAACTACTTTCCCTACAAGATGCCCAAAGTAAAGTTAACCAACACATGAAAGCATCGGCATGAAATGCGGCAGCATCCAACCATATGTAAACTGCTTAAGTAATTCAAGTAATTATTCACTATAGGTAGGTAAACTGCCAAAACTATCAATCTTGCATTTTTATTCAAACTTTCCATTTATTTCTCGTCTAATTCCCGATAGATGATTCATTGCATGCATTATTTCAAGCTGAAATGAATTTAAATTTGGAGAGAGAAGGCATGAAGAAATGACCGTTGAGTGGAGTTAAAGCGTGCTGTGCACACTGACCAGTTAGGTAGGCCTGTCACTTTCCCAAATGAAACACAAGATGTCCCTCAGTTGAGGAATGTATTCAGAAATTGAGGTACTTTTACACAATGGAATACTACTAAGCCAAGACTCTTAAGAAAATATTGTGAATCATCAGGAAGCCTAACAATGTCTAATAAGGAGAAGATTTTATAATATAGTATGAGCTTGTATAACAAATATCCTAACATTTCAGTACCCAAGGCAATAAGTTTTAGCAAAATGGCAGGATATATGCTCATTCCACTCTGCATATGGTGTTCAAACTACATCAAATCAGAATGGAAATAAAATGCCCTAAAGAGCCCATTGTGATTAAATTCATTTATCCAGTTCTTTATGATATTATAAAAGTTGTGTGTATCTGTGTGTTTTTTCTGCTTTTCAGGCTATCTGTAAGTATGTAGTGGCATTAAAAACAAATACTACTACTTGTAATTAATGATGTTTCCAGTACAAAAAAAATTTTAGCAATTAAAGATTATTTTCTTCATGACACATCAAGAACCATATTAATGCTTAAAATCACTAAGCATGGTGATTTGGGTATTCAGCTGTGTAGGATTAATAGCAGTGTTACCAGAAGATATATCAATAATAATTATTAATAATGTCAAATTACAACAAACCTCATTTATAGGTGGATAGGGAAAGTTACCATTTATATTTTTATTCCAAGTATTTTTTTTTAAATTTTGAGGTTGTATTTTAATTACAATATTTCTTTCTTTCTTTCTTTCTTTCTTTCTTTCTTTCTTTCTTTCTTTCTTTCTTTCTTTCTTTCTTTTCTTTTTCCAAGATGATTCATACACCACTCTCCACTGTCAAATCAAATGTATCCTTATTTCCACTAATAATTATTGTACTGTTGCATGCAAATATGTATGTATATGTACATATATTAACCTGTTGACTCCATAATACATTACTTACATGTATGTTTTCACAGTTTGGCCATTTCTGTCACTGAAAAATTAACAAACTACTCAGTGCTATTGAGATTATGGTTATTCTGGTTATTCTAGAAGCTACAACCACTAAGCAAATATAATCCCTAACAGCAATCTATAAAAATTTGTCCTTATACTAAGAGGTAAGTGCAATCTTCACCTCTCATCCAGGAAACTTCTCTTTGCAATACATGGAGATAACTACAAAAAAAATAAATCAATATGCATATTTGTTATATGACAGGGCAAGATAATGCACATATTTCTTCATCTTGTATTCTTGCTGAGGACATTTCAGATTTAACTAGAATTTGATCTCCTTGAGGGAGAAACCAATGGAAAATTACACAACTCCCTTCTAGGAACCCATGCCAGGATGTGGTTTCTGCCTTCAAAAATTTTGTGTTATAGACACTCAATGCTAAACTTAGGACCCAAATATATGAGTGTAGTCCTAGCCAGGAAGAATAAAGACTTTCAGTTGACTATGAACTGTGTGTAAGTGGTCCATGGTGATATCTTCATAACAGCTATATAAAGCAAAGAAACACATTCAGGTATCCAGTGAGAGAAATGAGGATATGTTTTCTTAGAAAGTATTATACAGACAACCATTTATGTTGTGTAAATTAACTGTTTATTCCTTTATCCTTTCATTACTATGCACACTTTTTATTTTATAATTAGGCAGTTTCTCCTCCTCCTTGATTGATGCTGCTAAATTATGCTGGCATGATTTTATATTCACTAGTACTGAGAATGAAAACTACAAAAATATTTTTCTATTTTCCCTCAAATTCGTTTTCTACAGGAATTTTATTTGAATAAAGCACATTAACCTTTTCATTGTGTAAGCTTGTAGAAGCATATATTCTAGCATGCCATAGCAGTTGCCCTCTAGAACCATCAGGGCTATGTTATCCAAAAGAGACCTGGACAAGATTAGGCCTATAGACTTTTTGCAATGTATGGAGAATGTGCTGAGGAGGCCACATACCTCCACAAACAATTATAAAGAGTTAGGTGGTAATAGGTCTCAGGAAGCCCCATCTTCCCCAGGATTTATAATCAGTTAACAGTTGCAAGAGAAAGTGTCCCAGGAGGCCACACCCTTCCCTGAGGATGTACAGACAGTTAACAATTTCTGGTAGGCAGATATTTGTTTCAGTATTGTAGCTAACCATAAGTTGCCCAGGATGCTATGAGTAACCCAACTTCTAGAAATTGCCCAATAAAACTTAATGGGTCACCAAGCTGCACTTTGGTGGAATCATTTCTGTAGTGAGAATTTTTGGCTTTTTTAAAAACATAGAAATGTTATGGAGATATATTTTTGTCTTAATTGCAGGTATAGGATATGGGTCTACTTCAAATTATCCATAGTCGTTGAATACAATTTATTTGTCTTGTGCTTTAGCAAGAGTACGATTTTGCCAGATGCAGATAGTTTACATAAGGAATTCTGGAGTCTCTTGAGAAGGTATAAAAGTGCCAGAGATCTGAAAGGCAGGGAACTGATGTTCCTCCTATTGCTGCTGGCTGCTGTTTGCTCCTGCTCCTGATGCTGTCTGCTCTTTGCTGGACTCCTGTTTTCAGGTTGGAGAAAGACTGACACTGCCAAGACCTCGACATTCCTAATAAGCAAGAAATAGTGCAAGGATATGGATACCCCCCTTCTCCTATAACCTTTATCTCCTACCCAGCATTGGGGTACTGGAAGGTATAGGGGTGGCAGGAAGGCAGGAAAAAGACCAAAACAAAGTAGCCAAAATTCCAGTGACATGTTACTTATTTTATACCATTGGTGCCCTTTCTTTGTCTATGCAGTGGTAAGTAGAATTCTGTAGAAAGTTGTTCACATCTCCTCAGAAAAATTTCACATAACATAGACATGAGAACTCTGTGGTACATAGTGAGTGAATCCAACATTTGTAAATAGTTTTAGCTTTACTCATAAAAATGGAAAATAATGTGTTTTGTATGTGTGCAAGTGTGTGAGGGAGAAACACAGAGAGAGAGAACACAGAGAGAGAAATACTTGTTTCTAAGGCTGCATGCATATGTGCATGTGTGTGCATATGGAGATCAAAAGTCAAAATCCAACACCCATTCATGTTTAAAGTCCTGGAGAGACTAGGGATACAAGGCACATACCTAAACATAGTAAAGGCAATATACAGCAAGCCTATAGCTAACATCAAACTCAATGGAGAGAAACTCAAATCAATCC
>CM053765.1:47193029-47214476 GCA_028658305.1 Pachyuromys duprasi | reverse complement strand
ATGTATCAAAACAGGTATTACGACTCTCGGTTAAGCCCTTGGCAGAGGGCTGGAAGTAATAATAAATATAGGGGAAGTTAGTAAGACTTGGGGAGAACAAGAGCTCCACAAAGATCAAACTGAGCAGGGCACAAGGGTCTTATATGGGACAGTTTCTCCAACCAGGGACCATGTATGGATATGGCCTAGAACCCCTGCTCAGATGTTGCCCATGGTAACTCATTGGTGAACTGAAGACCCTAGTAAGGGTAATAGGGCCTGTTTCAGTCTTGAGCTTGATGGCTGACTCTTTGACCCTCCCCCATACATGCCAGGGAGTAACAGCCTGGCTAGATCCCGGGGGAGGACATTGCAGCCAGCCCTGAGGAGACAAGATGATCTGGGGTCAGATGGAAGGGGAGGAGATCCTCCCCTGTTGGTGGACTTGGAGAGGGCGGGGAGGAGATGAGGGAGGGTAGGAGGAAGTGAGGGACGGGGCTACGCATGGGATGCAGAAAAACCTAACCTGTGATTGATATAAAAATAAATAAATTTATTATAAAAAAAAGTCAGTGTCAGCTGGATCTTGAAGTAGCACTATTCCCAGTTTTCTAAGAAAGTGCCTGATTGATTTCCAAAAAAGTTGTACAAGGTTACATTGTCACCAGTAATGAAGAAGTGTTCTCCTTTCTTCACATCCTCTAGAACATGTGTTGTCACTTGAATTTTTAAACTTAGCAATTCTGATGGGATAAAATGGAATCTCAGAGTCTGCTGATTTGCATTTCTCCAATGACTAAGGACGCTGAACATTTCTTTAATGTTTCTTTGCCATTCATTATTCCTCTGTACCCTCTTTTTAATTTGGATTATTTGGTTTATTGGTGTTTAATTTCTTGAGTTCTTTATATATTATGGATATTAGCACTCTGTCAAATGTAGGGTTGGTGAAGATCTTTGCCAAATCTATAGGCTGTCATTTTGTTCTGATGACAGTGTCCTTTGTTTTACAGAAGCTTTTCAGTTCCATGAGGTACATTTATTGACTGTTGATCTTAGGGCCTGTGCTGTTGGTGTGCTATTCAGGAAGTTGTTTACTGTGCTAAGGAGTTCCAGGCTCTTCCCTACTTTTTCTTCTAACTGATTAAGTGTGTCTTGTTGTATGTTGAGATTTCTGACTTACTTGGACTTTACTTTTGTGCATGGTGATAAGAATGTATTTGCCTTTTTCTATTTGTAGATACCCAGTTACAACAACACCATTTTTAAAGATGTTATCTTTCTTCCATTTGTAAATAGACTGCACATATACCCAACAAATAAAGAGAATTTCAGACCAAGTCTCTTAGGAACATTGAGGCAAAAATAAAGTAGGCTTCATCCCAGGCATTTAGGGGTCGTTCAATATAAAGATATCCATCAATGTAATCCACCACATGAACAAACTAAAGGAACAAAACAAAAACATAGTCTTCTTAGATGCTGAAAAGCATTTGACAAAATCCAATACACATTCAGGTTTAAAGTCTTGGAAATATCCGGGATACAAGGCAGGTACCTGAATATATTAAAGACAATAAACAGCAAGCTTATGGCCAATATCAAAATAGATGGAGAGAAATTAAATCAATCCTAATGAATCAGGGACAAGGCAAGGCTGCCCACTCTCTCCTTATCTCTTCAATATAGTACATGAAGTCCTAGCTAGAACAATAAAACAACTAAAAGAGATCAAGGGGATACAAGTTGGAAAGGAAGAAGTCAAAGTATCACTATTTGTACAAGATATGATACTATACCTGAGCACCCCCCCCCAGTCCAATCCTACCTGAGAATTTGTGCAGCTCATAAACACCTTCAGCAAAGTGGCTGGATACAAAATTAACTAAAAAAATAAAAATCAGTATCACTCCTATATTCAAAAGACAAATGGGCTGAGAGAGAAATTAGGGAAACCACACCCTTGACAATAGCCACAAACAACAGTACCTTGGTATAACTCTAACCAAGCAAGTAAAAGATCTGTATGAAAAGATACTTCAAGTCTGAAAAAAGAAATTGAAGAAGATATCAGAAGATGGAAAGCTATCCCATGCTCATGGATTGGTAGGATTAAAATAGTAAAAATGGTTGTTTTATCAAAAGCAATCTATAGATTCAATGCAATTCCCATCAAAATACCAACACAATTCTTTACAGACCTTGAAAGAACAATTCTCAATTTCATATGGAAAAGAAGAAAAACCAAGAATAGCTAAAACAGTCCTGTACAATAAAAATATCTTCTGGAGGTATCTCTATCCCTATCCCTGATCTCAAGCTGTACTACAGAGCAATAGTAATAAAAACTGCATGGTTCTGGCATAGAAACAGACTAGTGGATCAATGGAATCAAACTGAAGTGGAATCAAACTGAAGATCCAGAAATAAACCTTCACACCTATGGACACTGAATTTTTGACAAAGAAGCCCAAACTATAAAATACAACATTTATTTCTTCCATGCATTCCTTCCCCTATCGCTGACATGTACCTCCTTATTCTCTTTGAATTTTATGGCCTTTATTATAATTGAATTTTTGAGTGTATATGTATGTATACAATTTAGGAACTGTAAGCAAGTATATATATATATATATATATATATATATATATGTATACATATAAACTATACAAACTATAACTATAATGTCAATACAACCTTCTCATTCTGTACAAATTTGAGTATATGTACATGATTTCTTTGATGACCTGTTGGTGTTGCACGTGAATTGGGGGGGGGGGGAGCTCTTTCAAATTGATTGGAATTGAGAACAATTCTCACTCCTGTTCTCTGGAAGTTCTTTTCCATATAGTTCTTTGTGTAGGGCTGGAGGATTATGAGATTTCCTCCTTCCACATTAGAATATCTATTGTTGTTTTCTTTGTTCAAATCTTGTTTAGGCATTTTTCTCCGTAACAGATGGAGACCACTGCAGACTACCACATGGATCAGAAGTAGAGGACAAGTGTGTCCATGCATGGTGCTCAGACACAAGAGATACATCTACAATACTCTTCTTCGCCTAAAGCTGATCTAACATCATGGAAGAGGAAGTGGAAAGACTGTAAGCACCAGAGGCACAGAAAGTCCTCAGAGAGATTTATAAACATGTATTTCTGGCCTAAATTATAATATTAATAGTAAGTGAATTATGGGCAATTATTCATAGGAGTAAGAAGCTCTTGGATTTTCTTTTCTTTTCAAAAATGCTAAAATATTAAAATGCTAAAACATTGAATTTTTCATATGACTATGCTTTGTCAATAGATACACATACTCTATAATGTAAAATATGGTTAATCACATGTATCCTCAAATATTTATTATTTCTTAAAGACAAGTCCTATCTTTTAAAACACAGGATATGTTATTGTTATCTACAGTGATCTTGTCGTAGAAAATCACAAGAGAATTTATTACCCCTACACTGCTGATACTTATTGCTTCATCAATAAATCTCCATCTCTTTCTATCCCTGTCCTCTGAAAATCATCGTTTTACATTTATTGCCCATTACACCAGTGATTTTAGATTCCATCTAAGAGGAAAACTATACTAAATTTGCCTTCCCCTGCCTCATTTACATTGTTTAATATAATAAATGATCTGTTTTAATGCATGCTGTTGCAGCTAACACAATTTCATCCTTTAATTTCTTAATAGTATTTCATTGTCTTTTACAGAAGCATTTATTAATTCATCATTTATTAAAGACCTGGGTTGTTTCTGCTTCTGGTAGTTAATGAATAGTGTTAAAATGAAGATAGCAGTGCAAAATTCTCTCTAGTTTGTTGTATTTATGTGTTTTAAATATAAGTTCTTTGACAGATTTTTAGATTTGAATCTCAATAACCCTGTAGAGGTTTCTGTGTCAAATATCAGTAATGCTACTTCTGGAAGATCTGAAAACGTTAGACGTAGAGTGATAAAGAGATTGCCTTTGATGTGCTTACCTAGGTCTTATTCCCTTCTTTGCTTTTGGCTTTTGGCTTTTATCTTTAAAAGGGGGAGAAACTCTTCAATAGTGCAATTCAAACTGTCACAATTGTCTGTCCATGCCGAGAGGCCCAACTAGCCTTAGACTGAACCTTCTGCAGCTGTGAGTCAAATAAATCTTTCTTTCTTTAAGTTGTTAGTGTCCAATAATATGCACACTGATTGCAAGTCACTAATGGAGACAATGGAGTTGCTGGATAATGTCAGCTTTACTTGTAAATTTTAGGAAACTTCCATGTGTGTCCCGCGGTACCTGTACTAACTGATATTTCCAGTAACAGCTTGCAAGAATGTCCTTTGTTCTTCATTCACCAGGTTTTATTTGGAGGAATTGTGTCAGTAGTCTCTTTATTGTATTATTTGTTTGTTCTTTTGCTTTCATCAATATCCATTTAAGATGATGTTATATCTCATTGTAATTTTGATCTGCATTCCCTCATGATTAGTAATGCTGAACTTCCTCTTCATATATTTGTTGACCATTTCTATGACTTTCAATTTACTTATATTTAGTTTGATAACTGCTCTATTTCAGCGGTATTTGCTGAACACCAAACCCAAAACACTTTGCAGCTGTATGTGGTTAATTACTGACCTAAATCACTAATTCCTTCTCATATTTTTAAATGAAATATTATTTTCTATCTCTCTTTAAAAATTATATATATATACATTACCTCCCTTTTTCCACAGAAAAGGGAAATTCCCAGTACTTTTTTATTGTTATAGTTTGGAGTATAATGTGAATCAAAAAAAAATCAAGGTTTAGTCATGTTTATAGTTTGAAAATATGTTCTCCCATTTAAAGTCTTTTCCCTTTGCTGTAAGGTTATATGAGAATTTTTCTGTTGAAGATGTCAAAGAAACCAGGACAGATCTGGGCAACCAGAATGTGTCTCTTCAACAAAGGACTGCTCTTTGCCCCTAAGGTTCTCCTGCAAGCCCCAGGAAATTATAATTGCTACAAATGCTAACTCCTAGCAGCAGGAAAAAGAGCCCATCCAAGTTCGATAGCCTGACAGGACCAATCGGCAGAAGGGTGTCTGTGGAGTTGGGAAGATCCCAGAGAGACTATAAATAGTCTGACCTAAAGCCCTGATGATGATAGCTACCTCAACTGTGGTTTACTGTCCCCGGATTGCAGTTGTTTGTCTCTTCTGACATTTTGTAATCATTCTGTTTCTCTCTGTGGCTGGCATTTCTCAGTTCCATTTCAATCTGTAACATCCTGGTTCACTCTGTCAGCTGCCTTGAGCATCATAACTGTTACTTTGTATTAGACCTTGGGGGACCTCTGCTTTCACACTAAGGCTGCTAGTGTGTTGCTGTCCTGCCTTCTGCCTCATCCTGTCAACAGCCCTGTTATCAACTCTAACTTTGCTTTCCTTTCTGAGCGGATCTTGGTTCCAGAACATATAGGCTTTTGGCTGTCCCACAGAAGGAACTCAGCAGTGCCCCTAGATGATCGCCCCTCTCTCAGAATCCCGTAACACTGGAGAGGATAAGTATCTTCTAACCATAGATAGGAAGCCTATGACAGATAAAAGTAACGATACTACAGAAGGTTAACTTGGTGAACCAATGGGTTCATTCAGATGTAAGCACAAGGTTATTCAAATGTTGTGTTATTCAAATGTTGATTGCGTTTCTGGTTCCAAGTCTTGTTTTGAGTATCCCCTGTCTTAATGTTACATAAACTCTGCTCCCCAAATGGTCTCCTTGTATGTCAATAATGCAGCTTACAGCCAGTTACTGAGCAGGGAGGAAATAGAGGTGGAGAGCCTGTCATTCAAGGGAGGAGTAATTAGCAGATAAAGTAGCGATTTCAGCCAGGGGATTCAGGAAGAGATTCAGGAGACACCAGGAGAGAGCGCAGCAAGGAAATTACAAAGTGCAGGTATGGCTGGGTTGTGAGATGGGAGGACACCAAATTAGCTTAGGGGGTTAAGAATAGAGTAATATCTGCTCAGCTATTGTGCTATGACACTTACTATAAAACAAATATAAGGAGTCTCATTTATTTATATGATAGCCAGGTTAAGTGTGAAACTAAGAGAAACCAATACAGTTATGTAAAAATAACTGTAGCGTTTGGGTTACTTTAAGATTGAGTGAGAAAGTACTTACAGGAGTAAGAAAAACTAAAAAACAATTGCATAATTTAAAATGTCTTCTAGTGTGGTTAATGACTTATAAAAGCCACAATCCTGAAATTTATGCAGCAATGTAATATTTCAATAGTTGGTGATATTCAGTATAGCATGAGAAATTAGTATAAATAATTGAGCAACTGAGTGAAGAAAAGAAAACTCTTCCAAATAGAATAATTCTAAGTACTTTGTGTACAAACTTCCCCTCAAGGATATAGAACAATTCCTCACCCCTTCAAGGGCTGTTCAGGAAATTTTAAAGAATAAGTGTTAGTAAGCTGATGTCCTTGTCTCCCCAGGCTTTGTGCTCCATGGAAACAATCCAAACAAGCAACAAAGATTAGTGGAGTAGACAGGGAGTTAATTACAAAGTAAGCACAGCCTACTCTGCAGTCGGGAGAGTGGTGAACAGGGCACTGCACAAGTCTATATACTAGACATACTACGTACTGATTTTTGTACTCCCTACAGCATCAGCAGCAACAACAACAACATTTTTTACTTTATAATCTTTGTAACAAACAAGTGATCTCCAGGTCACATTCCAAGGTGTACTTAGACTAAATCTCCATGAAATTTACAGATCAGAGCTCTGTGTTGTATATCACAATATGGCGTGTTTTGGTTTGGAGTTTTTTTTTTCTTTTTCTTTTTTCGCTGGGTTGCCTCATGATATACAATAATCTTTTGAAGTTTAGGACTTCATGGAAGCTGGCGCAAATATGTTTATTAACTTTCAGACAACTCTCAAGAGCATGTCAGCCTTGGAGGTCGCTTTTCTTCCAACAGCTGGAAAAAAAGATTCAGGTCTTAACCTTCTGATCATTAATTAAAATACAGCTGTGCCTGCCCTCTAGCTCCAAGGCTGCTGAGTATGAGAGATTCAGCTCAGATGTCATGCAGGCCTGGCTATATCCGATTAGCCTCCAATCATAGCCTCCATAAAATCAGGGTTGTGGAGGATAAATGACTTTACAGTGGGGAATCATGACACTGTTTTAAAAAGAAATTTGTGATTAATCATGTTGATAAGGATGAATCCTGCCCTGGCTTAGAAATGACACCCCCAACTACAGCAGTTAAAATACTGTCACTTTGAATTATGAAATCAGTATCAGAACAAAGTATTTGGATTGACCTGTCTTCCCTAAAATTTTACTTTTCCTCTAAAATAGACTACATTTTCTCCCTTCTGTTTTTTCTGTGAAAAGATGAACTTCTTTTTGAATCTCTTTGGCTTTCAAGTTAAAGGTCTATTCCTATGATGCCCATATACAATAAATAAGTTGGTAATTCATTTACATTTTCCTTGCTGTTCTATTGTTAGCCTACTTCAGAGACTCAATTACCAAATGTGGATATTGGCTACTGGATGAATGGGGGATGGAAAGAAGAATGTTTCAAGTCAGTGTTGAAACTCTTCTTTTGTGGTCCTTTCTTCCCAACTGTTCCCAATTCAGATTTGTTCTGCAAATGTTTGGCTACTGTCCTCAAAACTTTTAAGGTTGTTACCCCTAGGAAGTAAAAAAAGAAAAAAAGCACAAATGAAGAAGATGAAATACATACTAACTAAATATATTAAAATCCTACATAGAATATATAAAAAATGAAAGACAAAAAACAAAGGAAATTGAACAAATTATAAATTATTGACTATAAAGCAATGTGCTAATATTAACTAATAAGTAGTTATTAAAAACACACTGTTCAAAACACAGTTATTACGAACACCAATGGAGAATCTTAAAGTTAGGCAACTGGGGCTGCAGACATGGCTCAGCAGCAAAGAATGTAACTGTAGAGGACCCAAGTTCTATTCCCAGTACTCATGTTGACTAGCTCACAATTGCTTATAGCTCCAGGTAAGTGGAATCTTATATTATGTTATACAAAGGTGTGATATCTACTCACAAAGCATACGCATGCACACGTAAATAAACGTAAATTTGATCTTAATAAACTGAAGAAATTATACCAATAAATTCTCATTACCGACTCCTTAATATTTCTATCAATACATAATCAGAAATTCTGGAAAAAATTATTATTTATCAACAGAAAAAAATAACAAAAGGATCAAATGCTCAGGCATCCATATCCAAAGTACAATTTTCTACTTTAGAGTGAATATATGTATGTAAAATACATTGCAAATGTGCTTATACAGGACCTATAATTTTGATACAGCTTTGTTTCAATTATTAGGAAAAATATAGTCCTTTTACAAACATTCATTTTTAATATATTTACAAATCACAATTTGTTTAAACAATTCACCTTAGTGTATTGCCTTTTGCTGAGTTGTGATTATATTGATGTTTCACAAACACACACATGCACACATGCTTCCAGAAGCTTATTTTCTGCAAAATTGATCTTCTCATAGACTGTTCAATTGTATAATTTCAAGAAACTTGAAAACTCTTTATTCTCATTAGCAATGAAGTTAAATTATTAATTTATTTGGTTTTATTTTTAATCACTATATACTGTGTTAAATATTATAACATTTTTGAAAAAATATTTTTTGTGATTTTTTTTTTCACTTTTTAAATCCTCTGCTATCTTTTGCCCAACTTGTGGGCTCCCAATCTCAGACTCTTTTCCTATTTTCCTGCCCAATCGGTCCTTTTGCCTACTACCCATGTTTCTGTTTTGTTTGTTTTGTTTTGTTGCCTAATAGTAATCTCTCTTAGACTCCTTTCTGGATTTCTAGGCTTGACACACACCTCTACCTCTTCACAAAAATTCATGTTTACTTTGTAGGCTATGTGGGAAAGTATTGGGCTTTTGTATTTATAAGTTTGTGTCACTTCCATTAATATACTTGCAAATACATCCATTTACTGTAATTTTCACGATTTCACTTTTATTCACAGCTGAGTAATATTCAGGATTCAGCATACTTTGATTACTCTTTCGTTTCTTTTTTTATGGACAGCTGAGAGAATCCTGTTTCCTTTCTGTCATGGGTACAGCAGGAAAAGCCAAGTATCTGCAAACATCTCCTCTGTAAGTGTATGCCAGAAGTGCTATGGCTGGGTCATGTGGTAAATCATATTTAAATGTTTAGAAAAATGTGGCAGTGCAACATTGTTAAAATATATTTTACATTTAATTAAACTGGAACATTTTTGGACCTCACATCCACTTACTAATCAAACTTGAGTTATCTTAAGACTTAAGGCTAAAAACCTGCTCTGTATTCCTGGTTTGGGGAATCCAGAGGGCTATACTTTTTAAGGCACCATTAAGCATTTCTTGGAACCTGAGCACTAGGCCATCTTTATAACCTATAAAAGCATTTTCAAAATCACATTTACACTTACTTCTAAAAATCAATGACTTATACTTTTGTATATGGCTTGAGCTAAGGAACAAGTAAGAATCTCTTAATTATTTCTAGTAGCCACATTTTAAAAGATATTTTTTCTTAACATTTTTACTGAAAAAAATTACACAGTATGTTGTGATCAAAATCTCTTCTCCTCCAACTTCTCTCAGAACCTCCTCCTTACCCAACTCTATGCACTCTCTTTCTCACTTTGTTTAGAAAAAAATAGGGTAACAAAAATATTAAAAATAAGAAAAACTTAGTTATTTTTGCTAAAGGTTTATATATCTTGTTGATTTTCTCAAAGAACCAGCTCTTGGTTTTATTGATTCTTTGAATTGATTTATTTGTTTCTAATTTATTGATTTCAGCCCTGAGTTTGATTATTTTCAGCCTTCTACAACTCTTTGGTGTCCCTGCTTCTTTTTTTCTAGGGTTTTTAGGTGAGCCATTAACTTGCTTTAATGAGATGTTTCGAATTTCTTCTTGAAGGCACTTAGTGCTATGAATTTTCCTCTTAGCACTGCTTTCACCATGTCCCATAAGATTGGGGATGTTGTGCTTTCATTTTCATTGAATTCTAGGAAAACTTTAACTTCTTTCTTTCATTCGTTCTTTCTTTCTTTATTCCCTGACCCAGCTGTCATTGAGTAGCAAGTTGTTCAGTGTCCATGTATGTGTAGGTTTTTTGCTCTTTCTGTTGTTGTTGAGGTCCAACTTTAGTCCATGGTGGTCAAATAGGATACAAGGGATACTTTCAATCTTCTTATATTTGTTGAGGCTTGCTTTGTGACCTACTGTGTGGTCTATTTTGGAGAAGGTTCCATGAGGAGCTGATAAGAAAGTGACCACACATACTAGAGAGGTTCTGGAGAAAGAGGAACCCTACTCCACTGCTGATGGGAATGTAAATGTGTACAACCACTCTGGAAATCAATCTGGCACTTTCTCAGATAATTAGGAATAGTGCTTCCTCAAGATTCAGCTATATAAGTCCTAGGCATGTATCCAATAGATGCTCAAGTACACAATAAGGACATTTGCTCAACCATGTTCATAGCAACTTTATTTGTAATATCCAGAAGCTGGAAACAGCCCAGATGTTCCTCAATGGAGTAATGGATACAGAAACTGTGGTACTTCTACACAATGGAATATTGCTCAGCAATTAAAAAAAAAAAACAAAAAACAAAAAACAAACAAAAAAATAAAACAAGGAAACCATGAAATTTGCCAGTAAATGGTGGGAACCGGAAAAGAGCATCCTGAGTAAGGTGTCCCAGAAGCAGAAAGACACACAAGGTATAAATTCATTCATAAGTAGACATTAGCCATACAATCAAAGATAAACCTACTAAAATCTGTACACCTAAAGAAACTAATCAAGAAGGGGGACTCTGGCTAAAATGTTCAAGCCCACTCAGAAAGGCAAAGAGGATGGACATCAGAAGAAGGTGGGAACAAGGAACAAGTCAAGAGTCTGCCACAGAAGGCAAAGTCTCTACCCTGCAGGGTATCAAAGCAGATGCTGAGACTTATGGCCAACCTTTGGGCAGAGTGCAGGGAATGTTATAAAAGTAGTGGCAATTAGTAAGACCTGCAGAGGACAGGAGCTCCACAAGGAGAGCAACAGAACCAAAAAATCTGGGCACAGGGGTCTTTTCTGAGACTGATACTCCAACCAACGATCATTCATGGAGATAACCTAGAACCCCTGCACAGATGTAGCCCATGGCAGTTCAGTGTCTAAGTGGGTTCCATAGTAATGGGAACAGGGACTGTTTCTGATATGAACTGATTGGCCTGCTCTTTGATCATGTCCCCTTGAGGGGTCTGGGGTAAAGACCACAGAGGAAGAGAATACAGCCATTCCTGATGAGACCTAATAGACTAGTATCAGAAGGAAGGAAAGGAAGACCTCTCCTATCAATGGACTTGGGGAGGGCATGTGTTGAGAAGGGGGAGGGAGGGAAAGATTGGGAGGGGAGGAGGGAGGAAGCTACAGGGGGGATACAAATTGAATAAAATATAATTAATTAAAAAAGAAACAGGAAAAAAAATAAGTAAACAAGAAAAAAGAAAAACTCATAAAACACGAGTATACATGAAAGCAATACATATACAAACACAAAACCAAAATCTATAATTTACAAGCAAAAGAGGAGTAAGACAAAGTATTCGCACAAATCTAGAAAAATATTGCTAAGTTCCTTTTGTACTGAAATTTTCTGTTGGCTGTTGAAGTCTGCCCTTAAGTGTGGCTTATATCTCACTTATGCTCTATTGGAGAAAGGTAATTTTTTTGTTTGTTTGCAAGTAGCAATTAATTGCAGATACCCTTTGGTTAGGGAGGGGACATTATGTCCACTTCCTTCTCTCAATGCTAGAACCTAACCCTGCTTGAACTGTGGGCATCCTGAGCATACTTCAATAGACTCTATGTTTTCCATTTCATGTTAAACCTGTTGTGTCTGGTAGAAACTGTTGCATTGGCATCATCAATCCCTTTAGGCTCCATAATCTTTCTGACTCCCTTTCATATCCTAAGACCTGAGGGGAGGGTTTGATGAAGGCAAACACCTTACTACAGAGATACTGACTTATCTGTGTTAATTGCTGATCTGTTCATAATAGCCAGAAATTGGAAATAGCCAGATGTCTATCAGCAGATGAACAAATAATGAAAATATTAAACATTTACACAATACGATATTAGTCATATTATTTTTATTATTTGAGTTATCTTTGTCCTCTGTTAAATCAATCCACTGTGTGATTAAATTATCTATTTTAGTATCTTTATATCTAGCTAATGCTTAATGCTCATTAATGATCATTACTGTTATATTACATTAAAGAATGAGTTAAAAATATTGTGAAATCTCCAACTTTCTCTTTAATTTTTATATGTTTTCACTATTTTCATTCTCCTTTCATCATAAAGATTTTATAATCCAACTGTCATTAAAAAATTTCATAGGGAGAAGGACTATAAGATGAAAATTGATGACAGAGGGAAAAGCAGAGGAGAGCGGTTTTCATGATCTGACGGAATGAAAACGTCTTTATGAAAGCCACCATCATGTTCAGTGGATGAAAAAGATAAAACCACCTTCCTCCTGAGATCTGTTTGCAATTATGATTAATCTCCATAGCAGTTTGCAGTTAATTGGGATATTAATCTCAAGCTTCCAGTCTATGAGTACTAGATAATGAGCCAATATTTAGTTTTTTTCTGAACTTTTTAGTAAATGTTTTGATTTTAAGCAAACCAAAACAAAATGAATTATAATTGTATATACATAAATATCTAATGCCGTTTTAATAAAAATTTTGTTTAATTTCTTATTGGGATATAAGAATGTATTAAGATTATTTTTCTAGATGCAGCTATTCATTTTGCAAAACCATTATTTTAGGAAGTTTTTGTTTTCTTGCTAAATAGTCAGTGAAGTTATATAAGGAAAGCAAAAGTGTCATTAAGTTATGGATTGTGAACTATTTCCTATTTGTTGCTGACATTTTCCTGGGTAATTTTTCCTACTGACAACTAAATGTTCACTTTAATGAGTAAAAAGCATATGAATTTGTATGTTTACAGAAAAAAAAACCTGTGAAATCACTTTATTCTTATAATATTCAATTAACTAAGTGATCAAATATCTGTTTGCCTTCAAACACCTGTGATGTTGTGTAACACGCTCCTGTATCCATTACTGTGATAAAGATAGACTCCAGATAGGAGGATGTCACCAGAGTGCACCAGCAGTTTCATAAATGTCAGCTCCTAAGTGCGGCCCGTGAAAGCACAGCGGCTTCAGGAAACATTGAAGTGGCCTTTGGCAGTCGCCCGAGTATTACATTCTAAAGGTCAGGTGGACATGATTAGTTTGCCAAGCCACTTTGTTGGGAGGAAAGGAACTGAGCCACCCACAACTTGCTCAGATTTTACATAAGAATTTAAAAGCAGAACGAGGCAAATATAGAAGCATGAAGTAACAGTCTCAACACAGATGAAAAATAACTAAATCACAGTATTTAATCAGATCCTCGATGATGTGAAAAATATGGTTAATGACAATAAAAGTAGAAAAAGTTCTACATGTATCTCAAACACAGTTGTGTAATAAAAATAATTTTTCTATATCTCAGTTATACCTATACACTTTCTAACATAATTTGATTTTTATTTTATATTTTCTGGGATAAAATATTCATTTAACAAAATTAAACTTTACCAAACATAGCATTGTTCTAATTCTTACTCATAAATATTTCCAGAGGTACACACTGGGATCCGTTAAAACCATTACAACATTAACTCTCTCAGGTCATCAAAATCAAAAACACCCAAAACAAGCCTTCAGGTGTATTTTTGCATAAAATTACCTGTTTCATTACTATAGTGGAATAGTTCTATAAATGTTTAAAATCTGCTTTAAAACAAAAGAATTTTATATTTCTCTGTTTGCTTGGTATGTAGAACAATACACACTTAGACAACAATATTGAAGACTCAGGGTAAACAGGAGAGAGGATGAATATCTTTGGGTACTGATAAGGACAGCTCTGGGAACAGAAGTTTATTTTTGCTGGACCTACAAATTCACATTGTAACTTTCTTTCAAATACCCATTTATGAAATCAAATGTCTAAATTCAAACTAGCAGTCATATTTCAAAAAAAAATTAAAAAAAGGTATTTCATGAAAGTGAAACGTGTACATAAATACATTAAAATTTGTATTTATAAATTTCATCCCTATCCTTTCATGAATGTAAGATTTTAAAATGTTCAATCTTCATGTGCAATTTAAGACATAATTTTCATATACTTTTATATAGATTAAAATAATTTAAATTGCTAAAAATGGAAAGTTTGAAGAGTGCAAAGTTTGGAAGCTCTCAATGCCCTTCAAAATAGAAGATTTTGTCAAATCCAGTTCCAAAAATAAACATTTCTTCTCTTTTCCCCACCAAAATATTTTATTTTTATTATTTTTAATCTTTTATACTTATTAATTTTACATCCTGGTCTTTCCTCTCCTTCCAGTCCTACCATCCCTTTTGGTTTCACCATCCCTTTACTCTGCTTCTCAGAAAAAAGGAACCCCATTACCTGCCCACCCCAGGATATTAAGTCACATTTTAAACTGTAGATTAAGAAGTTGTAAAATGAAGTCAACAAAAAGTGGTCAGGCCACATGCGAATACTTTCAGCTATGAAAATTCTAGGAGGTAACCAAAGCTTTGGCTGTGTCACTTGATAATTACTGGGTGCTATTCAACATCATAACTCTATGTACTGTTAACACCTGTTGCAGCAAACAAAAGGATGAGAGAAAAATACAAAATAAAAGATACAAAGAAGGAAAGATGTGGGTTATAAACCATGCACCAGGGTTTCAGAGACTCTGATGTCTTCCTGGAAGTCTAGAGAGGCAAACCATGGTAAGCAAGGAAGCACATCTGCCCTGATTCTGCCTGGTATCCAAGTTCTGTATAAGCAGTAAGTACAGCCAAGGGGGAGTTGGAAACCATCACTCTGTCACACACATGTTCCAAACACAGTGTTTTGAGGAAATAGTAGGAGAAATACTATTGTAAAGACAACAAGCAAACACACACACACACACACACACACACCAAAAACAAACAAACAAAAAAACAAAAGAAACCCCATGCTGAGCATTGATGGACTGATGTTATGTTAAAGAATCTCAGGAAGGGATTTTAGAAACAGTGAATTAGAGTTAATCAATGAACCTCACTTAGCTAGTAAAAGTTAGTAAAATAAAAAGCAACACATAGCAACAAATAGTATCGAAACTACAAATAATGGCAAAGCCTGTGGGATGAGAAATCATTGATTTCTTAAGTTACCACATGGCATTGCTATACCATTTTTTCTTTGTCTGTTTCTATGTGGCACATGTGTGTGTTCACTTAGGCTAGCCTGCTTGGCTAATAAGCTTTTGTTGCCCTCCACGCCCCTTCACTGGTATTACAGATGTGGGCCAGCAGGTCTGGCTTTTACATAGGTGTTGGGGATTCGGTCAGTCATTTCTGTAGTCTTAATTTATGGAAGTTTTTCAATCAAGAATTATGAATCAAGAATTTAAAGATAACAGAAAATATGTAAATAATTTTACTTTAATAAGTGAAATTGTGAGATTACCCCTGAAACATCGAGGATGAGACATCCTAGAAAAAGGCTTGAGGTTATCTGCCATGTTGTGTATTTGTTTAGAGCAGGTTTCTATTTAAAAGGAAAAGTGCCTTTCTAGAAAATCTCATAGTCCTGATGCAACCTACCTGCAAGAGTTCCTCCTATCATCATACCTCCTCTCCATCAGCACTCAACTTCATAACTCTCTCTAGCTTCTTTCCACACATCCCCCTAACTCCACAGTTCTCAACATGTGGGTGCAGACTACATGAGGGGTAAATGACCTTTTTCAAAGGGGTCTCCTAATACCATAGGAAAACAGATATTTACATTTCTCTTCATAACAGTAGTAAAATTAGAGGTATGAAGTAGCAACAAAAATAATTTCATGGTTTGGGGTCTCCACAGCATGAAGTGTGTTTAGAGGGAAGTTATTAGGTTAATAATGATTGTTTTATTAGGAAGGTTGAAACCCACAGCTGGAAGCCTTAACTTCTAGCCTATTTCCATTTCTCTAACTCAGTTGCTGCCCCATAGAATCACTTTATAGCAGAGATGTTCCTTCCAGTTTTCACAGTAGAAGGACACTCAAGTTAGTGTGTTGCTTAACCCACATCAGAGAAACTTCTTGCAGTAGATGAAAATTAGCATAAAGACCATACTTGGACAATGTGCAGAGAATGGGATTTTGGAGAAGGTCCAATCAATTCCTTTCAGTTCATGTAGTCGGTGCAGTTCAGTTCATGGAGTTTAGAGGGAGTTTTTCTAAACAGAGAAACTCATCTTAAGTTGAGAGAATCTGGAATGAGTCAATCAGCCTGTAGAGGAGTTTGAGCCAGAACAGCTGAGTTGAACCAGCTAGCCAGAGTTCAGGAATAGCTGGGAATGGTGAGTTTATTCAGTAGTAAGTCTAGGAGGCTGAAAACATTCTAGGCATAGGTTAGCATCCTCAACAATGTTCGTAGCAGGTTTATTCCTAATAACCAGAATCTGGAAACAACCCAGATGTCACTCAACTGAGGAATGGATACAGAAATTGTGGCACATTTACACAATAGAATATAACCCAGCAATTAAAAACAAGGAAATCAAAAAAGTTCATCCTGAGGAAGGTATCCCAGAAACAGAAAGACACACATTGTATATACTCACGTATAAGCGGATATTAGATATAAAATATAGGATAAACATACTAAAATCTGTACACCTAAAAAAGCTAAGCAAGAAGGATGACCTTGGGTAAGATGATCATTCCTCATTCAGAAAGGCAAAGAGAATGGACATCAAAAAAGGGAGAAAATGGGGAATAGGACAGGAGCCACCACAGAAGGCCTCTGAAAGACTCTACCCAGCAGGGTATCAAAGCAGATGGTGAGAATGATAGTCAAACTTAGGGCAGAGTGTAGGTATTCTTATGAAGGAAGGGAGAGATGAAAGACCTGGCGTAGACAGGAGCTCCACCAGGAGAGCAACAGTACCAAAAAAACTGGGCTCGAGGGTCTTTTCTGAGACTGAAATTCCAACCAAGGACTATGCATGGAGATAATATAGAACTGCTGCACAGATGTAGCCCATGGCAGCTCAGTATCCAAGTGGGTTCTCCAGTAAGGGGAACAGGAGCTGTCTCTGACATTAAATCATGGGCTGGTTCTTTGATTACCTCCTCTTGAAGGGGGTGCAGCCTTATCAGGCCATAGAGGAAGACAATGGAGCCAGTCCTGATGAGACCTGATAGGCCAGGGTCAGATGGAACAGGAGGAGGTCCTCCCCTATCAGTGGACTTGGGGAGGGTTATAGGAGGAGAAGAGGTAGGGAGGGTATTATTGGGAGGGGAAGAAGTGAGGCTACAGCTGGGATACAAAGTGAATAAATTATAATAAATAAAATAAAATAAAAAAGAAAATGGTACATCCTGTGTGTATGACATAGGTTAGATACTGCAAACTTACAGCACCCAAAACAGTCCATAAGATTGGGCCTGACAACAACCCATTATACAAATCTTACATATTCACTTAGATGGAAATACTGTTGACAACAGGAAAGGAATAATGCAAACAAACAAGCAAACAAACAAAAAACAAATTTAAACATCCATGTAATAATTGACTGTTGTTCATATCCTCTTTTATTTTGTTTGCAATTTCATATAAAACTTCAAAGAAAATAAAATTATAAAACCATTTAACCATATTTTGTTGCCTAGAAATCTAAAACAAACAAGATAACAAGTAAATACAACACTGATTGTGAAATAACAGATACTGTTTGTGAAAATTGAAGCTTTTTAGTATTTCTCTTTAAATATCTCTAAGAAATTTTAAACTTGTAAGGAATGATAAGAAGTACTCAACCATATACAGAAAGCACTGTAGAATTAAATTTCCATTCACACAGAATGGGGTTTTTCAAGCACTGTGCTCAAGAAGACTATCAGATAAACAGAAGCAAAACCAATAAACAATGATAAAGATGTGAATATAATTCATGAGTCTTCTGTTGAAATCTCACCTCATGTTTTCCACTATGGAAATTTTCTGACTAGACTCCGGATCTGCAAGATAAATATTATCCACTTGAATGTTTAGGTGTGAAGGGGATAGGAGTGTGTGTTTGTTTGTTTGCGTGTGTGTGTGTGTGTGTGTAAGACTTCATATGAAATAATGAGAAACACACTTAATTATTGTACTGTGAAAACAAGACAGGGTACACAGAGAAAAGGGAAAAAGTAAATAGAAAATCTGTGGTTGAAAGTGTGTTCATATAAATATTTTCTTATCCTAAAAGACACAATTAAACTTCACATCCATTTTTAAAACTCTGTGTGTATTTATCAGGCTACCCATATGTCCATATATATACACCAATGAATATGTCCTCGTACATTCAAGCACGTCTATATTCTCTTCTTTTAGAAATGCCCTGAATTTCTATGGAATTGTGCGTCACAGGACAGAAATCAAGTCGTGAAGCCCTGTTTGGGGCTTGAATGCATTTAATTCTCTTAACTCATGAAGTTATTGCATGTGGGTAGCAAGGCATTAAGACCCCTATTCGGGTAAGATACCGTGTATCTGAGTGTAAATCATCAAGAACGTGCTACTTCTCTTACAAAATTCACCTTCTGTTGGAATCAACACTGCTTCTTGCAAAGATACTCACTTTTACTTACTTAATATACTATGTTAAGAAACAAACACATTCTTGTTATCATCCTCAAAGCTAAGTAATAAAAATGTAATAAAAATGGTGTAGAGAACCAGTCAAACTAAGTAAAAGAGGGGAGAGAAAAAGGGAAAACCAACAAACAAATAAAAACGTTGAAAAACCACTAAAGCTACGTCAGCCAGGGGACATAAAGACCTGTTCAAATGGATAGTCTGAGTCCAAACTGAGAAGTGAGTTATATGGAACATGCACAACCAACTGTGTGTTCTTTTAAGTGTATTCAGAGGCAAAAACTAAACTCTTAAATTAGGTCCACATGAATAAATTTATTGAAAGTATGATTTTTGCAAATAAAGTTTAAATACAGAGACATTGAGGTTTCTTCTTAAAGGCATGATTAAAAAGGAAGAAGAGTGATTAAAACAGAAATGATTTTTTTTAAATTTTCTCAGATTTTTTTATTAGTTTCTTTCCTTTCCTGTTTTTGTTATTCACTTTACATCACGATTATACCTCCTGGACCTACACTTCCTCTCTCTTCCTTCTATCCTCCCTCTTCTACTCCTCAGAAAAGAGAGACCAACCAACCCATCATGGCCCATTAAGTAGCATAAGGACTGAACGCATCCTCTTCCATGGAGGCAGGGTAAGGTATCCTCATCAGAGAAAAATGATCAAAAAACAAATAACTGAGTACGTGTCAGAGTTAGTCCCTGCTACTTTTACTAGGGCACCCACATGAGGAGTAAGCTACCAATAGGATAGCAATGTATAGAGGACCTAGGTCCAGTCCTTGTGTGGTCTTTGATTGGTGTTTCAGTTTCCATATGCCTACCCACCCTAGGCCCTGGTTAGTTGAGGGTGGGGATCAGATATGGGGAGATCAGAGGGCTTGAGGAGATAAGAACAGAGGTTGGGGTATTGCTGAGACAATCTGGAGGCCAAAGCAGGGTAAGCCCCTGGCAAGATTTGGTGGTGACTCTAGAAAAGATTCCTAGTAGCATGGGTCATGGAGACTGAGGAGGCCACCTTCTAGCCAAACAGGACTTCTAGTGGAGGGAGGAGAACACCAAACCACCCACGAAAACCTCAGCCTGAAATTTACCCTGCCTACAAGATGTGCAGGGATAAAGTTAGAACAGAGATTGAGGGAATGTTATACCAATGCCTGGCCCAACCTGATACAGACTCGATGGGAGAGAGTCAACCTTTAACACAATTAATAACATTCTGCCATGTTCGTAGAGGGGAACCTGGCATAGTTTTCCTCTGAGACATGCTATTCCCTCTGTCTATGCAGTGGATAGAAACAGATGCTGAGACTCACAGCCAAACATTAGGTGGGGAATGTGGAGCCTTATGGAAAAGACAGAAGGACCTGAAGCAGACAGGAACCCTACAAGAAGACCACCAAAAATATTACTTGAAATCAGATCAGTAGTAATCTAGACCCATATTCATATCTTATAAGTATTGAAAATCAACGTCTATAACCAAAAAAGTCTAAACCTGAGCAAAGCCAGATAAATCTCTCATGCTCATTTCTTTTAGAAGGAAATGAGTATGACTGATTGATGAGTCATTTCTATTTGTGTATTCCAACATTTTAATTCATTAATTTTCCCAAATCTGTATTTTAAATGTTGTCAAATGTGCTCTTTAGCTACATTGTATTCTTATTTCTGTGCTATATATAGCCATTCACAGAGGTACTGGCTTTGTCTACATAAATAGCTGAATATTAATGTTTTGTTTCTGATTATATTTTAAACAGACTTCTCTAATTCTATTATTTTTTATATTTATTTTTTCACATTTTTAATTTATTTTTTTATATCAATCACAGGTTACGTGCTTTGCATCCCAGGCTTAGTCACCCTCCTTCCTTCCCTCACACCTTCTCTCTCCCTCTCTCATCTCCCTCCTCCCCGCCCCCGCCCCCTCCAAGTCCACCAACAAGGGAGGACCTCCTCCCCTTCCATCCAACCCCAGCTCATCCTGTCTCCTCAGGGCTGGCTGCAATGTCCTCCCCTGTGATCTAGCCCATCTGTCACTCCCCGGCATGTATGGGGGAGGGTCAAAGAGTCAGCCATCAAGTTCATGACTGAAACAGTCCCTGTTTCCCTCACTAGGGTCTTCAGACCTACACCAAGCTATCATGGGCCCCATCTGAGCAGGGGTTCCAGGCCACATCCACACATGATCCTTGATTGTAGAAACTGTCTCATACAAAACCCCTGTGCCCTGCTCAGTTTGGTCTTTGTGTAGCTCTTGTTGTCCCCAAGTCTCACCACCCTCCACCATTTCTATCATTACTTCTCGCCCTCTGCCAAAGGCTTGACCACGAGTCTTAATATCTGCTCTGGTACATCGCTACATTGACCCCCTCCCCCCCAGAGGTCCTCCTTGGCATGCTCCTGTCCTGTTGCTTGTTTTTTCCTCCACTCAATGTCCATCCCATTTGTTCATCCAAAAAAGCATTGATCATACCCACCTGGGTATTCCTTCCTGTATATCCTCCCTAGGTGTGTAGATTTCAGCTTGACCTTCCTATCTTATAGGTCTATATAAGTGAGTATAAACCATATGTTCCTACTTTTGGGATATCT
>CM053765.1:47171456-47192529 GCA_028658305.1 Pachyuromys duprasi | reverse complement strand
TGGGCAGTTGATTTCTTCTCCATTTCTTTGAGGGCCTTGTTCATTTCCTCTTTTTTTCTCTCCTTTTGTTCCTCCAATATCTGCATAATCAAAGCTTTAACATAATTTTCCTGTGCCTCAGCTGAATTAAAATCTCCACTGCTTTTGGGTGTTTCTGGTGGGGCCATGGTGTCCTGATTTTTGTTGGGTGAGTTCTTTCCCCGATTTCTGGGCATTTGTTTATATATAATCAGGGAGCTGTTTGTGCTTAAAGCCTGTACTTCAGTCTGAAACTGTCAATCTCTTGTGTTAGGAGTATTCTTCAAGAAGATCAGTGATTTCCAGTGGTTTGTTAGGGTGTGTCGTTGCTCAGTTGAACTCTGTAGTGGGCAATGTGTGCCCGGCTTTGTGCTCTGTGCTAGAAGCTGTGAGCACTGCAGGCTAGTCACTCCTCTGGTCTGGAGGTCTTGCTCCTCATTCTGTGCTACAGTTTGAGTGTCCTTGTTTGAGAAGTCAACTGGGGCGGTGCGCTCCACCCTGGGCTTGCTGCTAAGGGCTCTCCCCTGGACTGGAGATTTGGCGCCCCCTTCTGGGCCAGCGGCTGTGTAATGTGGTCTGAGATGTTATTTGCGGCACACACAGTGGGTTTGGGTTGGTTGCAGGCATTACTGAGTGGTGTACACCTGCTGTATGCATGCCTGTCTGAAATGGTGCTTGAGGCCTCCTCTGTCTGGCCCATGGACACAGACATGGACTGATGTTTTTGCTGGCAGATGAATGCAGTGTGTACCCGCAGTGTGCAGTCTGGTCAAAATGGTCCCCCGACCCTCTCAGTCTGAGGTGGTTATGGTGATTAGTGTGTTCCTGCCTTACATCTGTGGGTTGAAGCAGAACCTGGGTCCTTCCCAGACTCGCCAGTGGACTCACACAAGGAATGAGGTTTCTGCTGGCAGACAGGTGCAATGTGTGCCCGCAGTGTGCAGGTCAGTGAAAATGGTGCCCAGTTCCTCCTCAGACTGCCCGGAAGACTGTGTGATCCAGTCTATTATGGCAGCTGTGGGTGCCCAGCGTGGCTTCATGTTCAGATCAGAGATATGCGCAGCTGGTCACCTGGAGATTTTTCCGGGAAATAACTGGGTCTCCCTAGGGCTTTCCCACTTGATTTTCTCACCATAGGAGTTCTGCTCACCTGGCAATCACAAATGCTGGTGTTTTAGGTCCCAGAGTTCAGTCTCCTTGTTGCTGTGTTGTTTCTGCTGTCCTCATCCTCAGACACAGTGTCCTCTCGTGGCAGCCATCTTGGATCTCTCCTAATTCTATTATTTTATATTAAGTAGATGTTGTGTGACAAGATAGATGTACTCACATGTGCATGTGTTTTTATGAGAGAGACAGAGACATAAAGGTAGAGACAGAGATACAGGAAGAGGCAGACAAAAATAGACGTGTTATTATTGCAAAAACACTGTCATTTGAAAATAGAGGAAATTGAAATGAATCAATTGGATAAAAGGATGAAAACTTTAAAGTAATCATGTTAGTCTGCAGCTTAATATTTAAAGGACATGATATGTTCTGCCAAAACCTTTTAGCACTGCTTGAACCCCTGCTTTGCTTTTGCTGAATTTTTTTTACCACTGTGGTGCCTTTTTTAAATTTTATTTTACCATTACTATGCCTTCAAGGAGTATATAACACAGTAGAAAGTACAATCACCTTCTTTTTAGGCCCTTCTTAGGCAACTAAGCAGCAATGCCACCAAGAAATCCTTTGATTTAAATAAATAAATAAATAAATAAATAAATAGATAGTTAGATAGATAGATTAAATAAATAGATAGATAGATTAAATAAATAAATAGATAAACAAACAAACAAACAAAACTACTCCCTGTATTTCAGTTGGGAAATATGTAAATATGCATGTCACAAGAATTTTCTTTTTCTGTTTTTCATGCTATCACATCTCTGCCCAAAGTACTCCATTTAAGAAACAGAAGGGTAGTGAAACCTTACACTTAGAAAAGAAGAAAATGTAACAATAAAAACAGAAATTGCAGTGATACGGCCACAAATCAAAGAAGACTGGCAGCAAAAAGAATCTAAAAGATGCAAGACACCAGCTGTGCCCCGAATCTCTCTGAAGGAACCAGCCTGCGACTCCCTTTACAAGGGCAGAGTAAAACTGATTTCTGATGTCTGACACCCACAAGTTTACAAAAATAAATTTGTATTGCTTAAGACACCGAGTTTGTGAATTCTGTTATAGAACTAATACTAAGCAAACACAAATATTTTACTTTAAGCTTTTATGTGTAAGTTACTGTGTGATTCCTGTCATCTAATATAACTTTTAACTGATATAGTCTTAAGCATATGTGAAGTGCTTCCAATCTTGATTCTTTCAGGACTAGGTTATTGTTTATAAGTATAACAGCTTTGTCTCATACATTTGCTTTATGTCAGGTTTTAAGCTAAATCTTTTGAAACCTCATATTTCTCATAGATTTTTGTTCTTCCTTTATTGTGGATTTGAACAAGATCAGTGAGCCATAGCTATGACATAGCCCGAATGTTGTGCTGTTGTTGAATGTCCTCTACCAAAGATATTAGTAGATTCCCTTACATTCAACTCAATTATTATTTTCAAGACATGCACAGTCAACCACATTTCTTGACATAAGAGCCTCTAGCCTAGTTTTTTATGGAGCCAGTGTTCCTCTAAGAAATCTCATGAGTGAGGTATTTGCATTTTTTAGAATCCTTGTCTTCCAGGACCCCTCAAAATGACTCATTAATTTATACTTAGAGTATTCAAAGACTTTTGCTAGCTCAAAGTTCTAAAATCTTGGACATTTTTACCACAGATCACTTCATAAGGCCTATGAACCACAGGGTCGGTCACATTTATCACAACAGCAGATCCACTCTGAGTACCAATTTCCTGCCTTTGTTAACAGAACCTAGAAAATCCATCACACACTTGCTCAGAGATGTTTCTGCAAGATTATTCTGGATGCTGACAAGTTGACAATTAATGTAAACCAGTATAAGCAGAGATAAGCAGCTAATATACCTACATATTTCCAAACTTTCAGGTGTGATTACTTGAATAAATGATCATTAGAGAAATTACTTACATAAATATATGGAAGCTCTTTTAGGATGGGATTCTGGCCTCTTCTATAGTCACATATTTATATAAGACCTAACTTCAGTAATCATTGTAAGGATGATAAAAGGTCTCAGTAATCTCAGTTGACTGATCATCAGTTCTTAATTTATTTTTGTTTTGTAAATTCCACATCCCTTTTAATTTCCAATCTATTTTCTAATTTGTTACAGGTTACTTAGCCATATCTGTAATTGTGTCCGTTTTATCCTGGAACATATAACAAGAATCCTTTCCTAATGATTAATGATGATCAGCTGCCATGCATTGACCTTTATTAGTCCAAATTCTATTATCACGTATAGTGAAAGAAATCCAAGGCATGTAATGTCACTACAGATCTGTAAATTTTCCATACATAGCATGCTTAGTGATGAACTTCTGACTCCTGATGCTCACTTCAGGGGCTAAGTCAAACTTTCACAAATATAATCCTCTGTGGATCTCCATAGGTTGCAAAGTTGGGTCCTCATGTTTAGCAATAATATCACACACGTAGGACTTATTTTCTAAATCTTTCAATCTTTCCCTGCTATGTTCTATTATTATTTTATATTTCTGTTTTATTTAATGAGAGCAACATTTGTTCTTCAACTCATAATTTTGTTACCTTTTTTTTCTTTATACTTTCCATACTTTTCTAATTTTGTCAGAAACCATTCAATCCATTTTAACACAGAAAAACAAATAGATCTATGTATATCTGTGTCTGTCTGTCTGTCTGTCTGTCTGTATGTATGTTTGGGCATACCTATAATCATTGTACTGGAGAGGTAGGGATCCTTGGAGTTCCCTGGCAAGTCTAGCTGGATTACTGAATTGCATGTTCAGAGAAAGGCCTTGATTAAAAAAAGAAAGAAAGAAACACAACAACAGAGGAAATACAGATAGCCATCAACTTCTGGTATCCATAATCGGATGCACATAATGCACAAACACAGAGACACGTGTTGTGGATATAAACATGTTTTTGTTTTGGTACCATGTATAGGGTATGGGACTGATTTAGATGGTCCACAGCGGGACACATTTTGTTTCATGTGAGCTCTGAGAGGACCACTTTGCCAGTTGCAGATGTACTGGATCTGAGGAGTCTGGAGAGAGAATAAATGCCAGAGCACAGAGATTGGAGATGGGAGAAAAAGCAAGGCTGCTTCTGCTCCCCCTTCCTGCTCTTGGTTGCTGTTGTGAGACAAGAAGTTGGAGATATCCCAAAGTAAGGATTGGACTAGCTCCAAGGAATCCAATGACACTGACCAGCAGGAAGTAGTGAAGAAAGAACTATGCTCTCTCTCCCACTAACCCTTTCTCCTACTGGGTGTTCGTGTTTTGGAAGGGATTGAAGTGGAGCATAGAAAAAAAAAAAAGATAAGAAACGTGAAAAAAAATGTTAAAGTATGCCACACACACACACAAACAAACAAAAAGAAATTATAAGTATAGTTTAAGTGGCTAACAAACATGAAATTATGGAAGTTAAGATATTATGAGATATCTAAGTGTACAAAAAGCTGGTTATCTGGCCTAGAGTAATTTCAGCCTGAGTGAAAAAGAATTGAGAAGAGAATTTAATTATATAAAATCAAATCTAAGTTTGAGTCTGGAGGTAGAAATTCTAGCTTGAATCTGGCAAAGAAAAATACTTTAACTTTCTCTATCAGTGCTACATATAGATAAACTGTGGTCTTATATGGCAGCATGGGCAGATAAACTACCTTTTCTATGGGATAGTTGTACTGGTCTGAATAAGTATGATTTCATGTCACTGAACCAATTCCTTATGAGTTCACTGGGAAAATATATAGTTAGTAGGGAAAAAGGACAAGCTGTTACACACAAACATGCACACAGACACACACAAACAACTATTTGGCCATATTTCCGTGTTAAAGTCTACATTTATTGAAAATATTCTTTTGTGAATGTTCACATCTGGTAAATGCCTTAATAATTTTCATTCATTTGGAGAGATCTATGTAAATAACCAAGCTCTCTCTTTTGAGAGAGAAAAGAAATACTCCTTTTCTCTCTTTTTAATTCTATTTAGGTCACTAACAGGTTTGCTAAAACTCATAGATATTTAGGTGATTTAGAATTCCCAACCAAGTATGCTCAGAATAATACTTTATATCTATGTGGTCCTGTAAATTTGAACTATCTAAACAGGCTGTGCGGTCTCATATGATTCTTGGGAAGACAATTCTAAGACAAAATTTTTATGGACTTAAGCTTCATCCCTAGTGTACTCCTTATTGTTTAGCTTTTTTAGGACTATAGATTTTAGTATGTTTATCCTATATTATATAGCTAAGATCCACTATCATCCACAAGTCCCTGCCAACTTCATGTTCTGTTTTTGTTTTTCCGTTCCTTTAATTTATGCTACAACTGAGTATTAGGTAAGCCAGTGGTGCATTGTAAACCTATCAAGAGCCACATAATTAATTAAAACTATTTTCTAGCAACCCTTCTCTGTCCATAGTTCCTCTGTATGTCTAGTACTATTAAGTTTTTCTTCTCTCTGTGCTGTAATGTAGACTAGCTTGTTCTTGTTCCCATAACCCCAACTGCTATGAGTTTATAAGTATTTCACTTTGATCCTTCAAGACTTTCTACAATCTTCCACATACTCTTCTCTGATACTCTCCGATTCCTGGGTGGGGATGAACTACAGAGGTGCCATTCATATCTGCGCACACAATGACATGAACTCTCTACATTTTAACCTGTTGTGAATGTCTCTCTTAACCACTCTCCACTGCACAAAGGATATTCTTTAATGAGGATTGAGAGCTGAGTTATCTATGGATAGAGAGGTAAATATTTAGAGGCACTTATATGCTATATCTATTTAGCAAAATAATGGCAGTAGATTCATCACTGGGACCAATGAGCTCTCCAGCCATGGTGTTTGGCCACATTTACAGTACCAGATGTAAGGTGGTTTGTTTGTTTTGTTTTGTTTTCCCTGTGGAGTGGACTTTAAATCTAATAAAAAGTGACTGGCTGCAACCATCTATTTCATTCTGCTGGTGCACTCATGCCCATAATTGCTAGTTTCTTATTTTTGGTTATTATTGTGATTAAACACCAGGATTAAATCAATGTGAGAATCACTGTGTTTATTTGGTTTATACCCCCACATCACTTTTCATCATTTAAGGAACTCAGGACAGGAAGTAAAACAGGCATGAACCGGGATGCAGAAGCTGATGTAGAGGCTATGGCAAAGTGATACTTAATGGCTTGCTCCTCATGGCTTCTTCGACATTCTTTCTTACAGAACCCAGGACCACCAGCCTGGAGCCTACTACCCAAAATGGACTGGGCCCACTCATATCATTAGTAATTTAAGAAAATCTACAGGCTACAGTGTCTTACTCTGTGGCCTGGCAAGGCTTAAACCCCAACCCCAGGGGAAGCAATCAGAGAGCCAGCCACTGAGTTCATGTCAGAGACAGCCCCTGCTTCCCTTACTAGGGAACCCATTTGGAGACTGAGTCTAGAAAAACAATGCAGCCAGTTCTGATGAGAGCTGATAGTCCATGGTCAGATACAAGGGTAGGAGGACCTCTCCTATTAGTGGTCTAGGGAGCCTCATAGGGGCAGAAAAGGGAGGGAAGAAGGGTGGGATTGGGAGGAGATGAGGAAGGGGGCCACAGCCAGAATAGAAAGTGAATAAATCATAATAATAAACAAATAAATGTATCCTGGAAAAAAATAGAAAATCTACAGGATTACCTGCGATCTGTTCTGTGGCAGCATCTTCTCAATTGAGAATCCCCCATCTCAGACGACTACAGCTTTGTCAAGTTGACATAAAACTGGACAGCACATCTACTTTGATTGATTTTGTGTTTCACAAGGATCACAGGTGGATTAGGCCATTGACTTTTCTTTCACAGTAACAAGCACAGCCTCTCCCAGTATTACGGAAGATAGCCAAGAGAGAGGGAGCCTCTTGGTCAGCAGCAGAATGATTTTACATGTCAAGTACACAACATGTGTGATGTCGTTAGAAATAGGATCTTAGAGGCAGAAAGATACTCATGGTATATAATCACTTATAAGTGGATATTAGAAATATAACACAGGATAAACATTTGTACACTTAAAGAGGCTAAACAAGACGGAGGACCCTGGGTAAGATGATCAATCTGCACGCAGAAAGGCCAACAGATGGACATCAGTAGAGGGAGAAAACAGGGAACAGTACAGGAGCCCCCACAAAGGGCCTCTGAAAAACTCTACCAGCAGGGACTTAGAGCAGATGCTGAGACTCATAGGCAAACTTTGGGCAGAGTGCAGGGAATCTTATGAGAGAAGGGGGAATGAAAGAACTGAATGGGATGGGAGCTCCACAAGGAGAGCAACAGAGCAAAAAACTTTGGCCACAGGGGTCTTTTCTGAGACTGATACTCCAACCAAGGACCATGAATGGAGATAATCTAGAACCCTTGTACAAATGTAACCCATGGCAGCTCAAACTAAGTGGGTTCCCGAATAAGAGGAACAGGGCATGTCTCTGACATGAACTCAGTGGCTGGCTCTTAATTACTTACCCATGAGTGGGGAGCAGCCTTTCCAGATTACAGAGGAAGACAATGTAGCCAGTCCTGATGAGACCTGATAGGCTAGGCTCAGATGGAAGGGAAGGAGGACCTATCAGTGGACTGGGGGAGGGGCATGGGAGGAGAAAAGGGAGGATGGATGGGATTCGGAATGGAATGGGAAGGGGGCTACAGCTGCATACAAAATGTATAAATTGTAATTAATAAAAAAGGAAAAAGAAATAAGATCTTACCATCAAGTTCTGGTGGAAAATACAAGAGCAGCAGTACTATTTCATGTTTTTTGGTGGTCTCAAGCAAACTTTTAATCAACAATATGAAGTTAAGTATTCCATGCCTAGCATGGGACATTTTGTTTGGCTACTTAGAGCTACTGGGTGGAGGATCATCCCTTGCTATGGTAAGTTCAATTAAACATTATATATATTTATATATGAATATAACATATATACATATATATGGTCAATGTATATACTTATACTAAGTTACTACCTGGCTTATTCAAACATTCTTGGTGTTGATGTTAGTTACTCCTTCTACCACACCCTTCTTTGCTCAAACATCTGATTCTTTACTTCACTTAAGCCTTCTTCCTTATTGTTTTACTTTTCACAGTTGATATCACTTGTATTACACTAGCTTCCCTCCAGTGATATCTTTCTCTCCATTACTAGTTCCCTGGATTCTACAAGAACCAAAAGGTTAACAACCATGATAACTTGGTATAGGGCTGAAGACCCTATTCAGGGAAACAGGGACTGTTTCAGTCATGATCTTGATGGCTGACTCTTTGACCCTCCCCCATACAAGCAGGGGAGTGACAGACTGGCTAGATCCCAGGGGAGGATTTTGCAGCCAGCCCTGAGGAGACAGGATAAGCTGGGGTTGGATGGAAGGGAAGGAGGTCCTCCCCTGTTGGTGGACTTGGAGGGGGCGGGGAAGAAGGAGATGAGGGAGGGAGTGGGAGGGTAGGAGGGAATGGGGGAGGGGGCTATGCCTGGGATTCAAAGTACCAAACCTGTGATTGAGATAAAAAGAAATAAATTAAAAAAAATCAAAATAAATAAATAAATAAATAAAAATGGTGTATGAATCTAAACAGAGAACTCTCTGTAGAGGATTGTAGAATGGCAGAAAACAATTAAAGAAATGCAAAACTTAAAAAAAAAGTCTAACAATTTGATGCTAGGATACAATGTAAGTAAGAACTCACAGCATTTGTCCTTCTGACTCAAGTTACTTCACTCATCAGTTTGTTTTCCTGCTTCTATTATCTTAACTACAAATTTCATGAGTTCCTTTATCTTTGTAATTGAATAACTGAATAATTTTGTTGTTTATTGATACTATATTTTCTTTATTCATTCATCAGTTTCTGGCATACAGGCTGTTTCCATGTCCTAACTATTATGAATAGACAAGTGATGACTTCAAGTGAGCAAATATCTCCATAATAGGATATAGAATATTTTGAGTATGTGTCCAGAAGTGGCATATCTGGATCACCACATTAAAACCATTTCTAGTGTTTTGATTTCCATAGTGACAAAAACAGCTCACAGTCACACACACACAGTAAACAGGTACTTCCCTTTCCTCGTTTTCCTTGTTGTCATTTTTATTATTCTAATTGTTAATATATTTACTTATTTTCTCTCAAAATATAAATAATTAGTTCCCCCCCTCTCTCTATTCCTTCAACTCTTGATGTTCTGTTGGTTCCATCTGAAATTCATGGACAAATGTATGATTGCCATCTACTTAGTCTATTTAGTTTGGCTTGTATGTCCACGCTTTAACCCTGACCACTTAGGACTGGATAACCATTTTGGAGCTCATTCCTGAAGAGGGACTAAATTTTCTCCTTTTGGTAATTGTTAATTGCCTCTAGTTATTAATTTAGGGGGGATCCTTGTGAGATATCTCCTGTTCACTTTGGCATGTTAAGTAGTGCTGTGATTGTTCAGGTATATAGGCAGCCATAATGTTAAGATTTCATGTGTTGGTTTCTTTGTCATATATAGAACATACTTTCACAGCAGATTTCCTATTCTCTTCTTCTGACTCTCACAAGATTTCAGTTTCTTTTATGTGATTTTTTTTTTCAATTTTAGATGGAGGGGTTGTATTGTAGATGTATCAATTGTGGCTGAGCATCCTACATTTAGTTGTTCTCTGCATTTTGTCCAGTTTCTTTCTGTAGTGGTCTCCTACATTGGTGGGTCTAAAGAAAATATATTTAGAAATTCGATTGGTTATAACAGTAGACTAGGAAAATTCAGCAATAGTTTCTCCTCATGATCCATTGCTTCACTAGTCAGGGATATTTGGTGAATTTTACATTATCAGGTATGAATTACCTCCTGTTCAGTAGGCTTTATTTTAATTTTGATAGCTGCCAATTACCACCAATAAGTAAATGCCACTATAGCACCATTAGGGATACCTTTCCATGCCAGTTACTGTGATTCATAGTTGTCACACCTTCATAAAAATGTTGATTTCTTGGCACTTTGTTTACCATTTCCTGGTACTATAGTAGCTACTTTTAAAAGTCTTAACAAGTGTTTCTTGTATTAAATGAAGTCTCTAAATTGCATTTGCTTAGCAGCAAGATGTTGAAAATTTAAAATATTTCCTTGATGTTTATATTTCTAATTTTAAGATACGTCTGTTTAGTTTCATAACCTGTTTTTAATTAGGTTGTTTGCTTTCTTGAGGCCAAGCAACATGTGTCAGGGTTGGATTTAATTTCCGCTCATTGTTTTTGACCCTGATTCTAACTTGCTTGTTGTATAAATGTAGTGACTTGCCATATAAAAGATGTTAAATGCAAATTGAATAAATTGTAAAAAATTATAATAATAATAGTAATAATAATAAAAAGAAAAAAATGTGGAATACATGTTTCTCATTGAATAAATATTGGCAGAGTATGAAGTCAATAAAATAAAGTAAAAATCAAATAATTTTTCATTTGTGATCATGAACAGAACCAGTGATCCAACATAATAAATCATTTGTCATTAAAAGCTGAATAGGCAAATCCTGCTGTCTGCTACCAACACACACATTATAAGGAGGTTTTGAGAAGCCATTGTGTAAAGACAAAAGTGAAACTTTGTTTTTAGTGGAGATCGCAGGATATTGGCAATGTTAGAGCAGTGAGACACTTAAAAAGAAAGCTGCAGGCAATGAACAGAGCCACACATACAGAGAATGGCATCTCTACACACAGCAAAACTAGAGGGAATGCTTTGTCCAAGGCCATTGAAGTTTAGATGATAATATCACAAGCCCAGATGGCATATATGCATTTTCAGGATTGGGATTTTTAAAAATAATTCTAAGCTTTGGTTTTGTGTTGATCTTTCCACTCTATCAGACCATTTTTGCCTTTTGAATTGTCTTATTTTATATCATTGTGCATTATAAACCTGTGACATTTTTATGATAACTATTTTTATTTTTTTCATTTTTAACAATTTATTCATTATATATCTCAACTTCATTATATAGCCCCCTTCCTCAACTCCTCCCAGTCCCACACTCTCTCTGTCTTCTCCCCTATCCACTTCCCTTAGTAAACTGAAAGGAGGAGTTCTCCTCTTCTGTCATCTGACCATAGGTTATCAGGCCTCATCAGGACTTCGTAGACCCCATTTCGCTGCAGCCTGGTAAGGTCACATCTCCAGGGGCAAGTGATCAAAGAGCAGGAAGCTGAGTTCATGATGGAGGCAGCTCTTGATCCCCCTACTTGAGGACCAACATGAGACTGAGATGCCAATCAGCTTCATCTGAGACTGGAGTCTAGGTCTTTTCTACTCATGGTTCTTGGTAGATGCATCAGTCTCTGCAGGACCACCTGGGCTCATATTTTTAGTTTTGTTTGTCTATTTGTGGGGTTCCTGTCCCTCTGTGTCCTTCTCCCCACCCTCTTCCTTCTTCCATATGACTCCTTTCGCTCTGCCCAAAGTTTGGCTGTAGTTTTTGGTATGACTATCCTATATTATATGGCTAATATCCATAAAATATGAGTATATACCATGAATGTATGTAGTGTGAGTATATACAATACGTGTCTTTCTGTTTCTGAGTTATAGGTAGATAACTCAGGAAGTTTTTTTCTATTTCCATCCTTTTACTTGAAAATTTCATGATATCCTTGTTTTTAATAGCTGAGTAGTATTCAACAATTTTAATGGAATGATCACTGCACTTTTGGAATTAATTATTAATGCTTCAATGTGCATCATGCAAAATTCAAAGGTATCATGTGTTACTCTATTTCCAAGCATAACTTGTTGACATTTGGTGTCTTTCTCAGAGGAACAAATACTTCAAGATTATCATCAAAATTCATTGCCAGAAGAATTTGGGAAATTGTTGCAAAACAGAAGTGTTCACAAACTATTGATAAAATGAAAGAAGTCAATTTTCTCCTGAATAAATGAGCTAAGAACTTGTTATTAGCAAAAGGCCAGAGAGAATTGTATCTAGCATTTGAAGGGTTTTATCAGGACCTTTTCAGAATTATTTATATTGATTGCAACAATTGTTTTTATTTTACTACCTCCAAATTCATGACTTTTGCTTCATCTCCACCATGTGCTCTAAGTAAGCAATATCACTGTCTCCTTCTGACTTAATTTCTGTTGCCTTTAACAGCAGATAGATAATTTCTATTCGTCTCTTCTTCACAAATTGAATGGAGGTTTGAATTTTCCCCAAATCCTCCATCAATTACTGTCTGTGCCATATTTTCCTATATAGCACATTGTATGTGTGTCTGTACAAAATCAGATGTACAATGAAATGTTGCATTGTCAGAAATCATGAAGCTTAATTCACACAGAAAAAAAGAATATTTACTTTCTAACCTTATTGTATATTTAAAATGTAAGTGCATTTAGAATGATTATTTCTATGTTTTGTCAAATTCTAGATTATTCATATTATTATTGATAAATTTATAGGAGAATTCAAATTTCTTAAAATGTCACAATTTTATTTTTGAGGTTGGATTTTAATTTCAATATTATTCTTTTCCTTTCCTATCTCCAAACTCTCCCATGTATTGCTCTCCACGTTTCTTCAAATTCCTGGTCTCTTTATTCATTCTCATTGAATGCATATGTATGTTTGTATATTGATATAGATCCTCAAATATAACCTGTTTTGTCCATTTCATGCTACTTGTATGTATGATTTCAGGGCTAACCATTTAACAAACATCGGTCCTTCATGTTAAATCAACCAGCAGGCTCATTGTGTGCTGTAATTGTAAGCTAAAAAAATGCCTCAAGAAATTACAAATAATTAACCTTAGAGGAAAAAGCTATTCTTCACACCATAAAAACTCTGAGACTCTTTTATGTAAATGCAAACATATTTATAGAGCCCTCTATGTATGTTCCTGACAATATTAATTTGTTATAACTATTTCAAAACTACACATATTACAACCAGAAATTTTATGAAGTCAGACTAACTTAGTCTATTAATATTAAATAATAAAACAGATGATACTATATGTCAGCCAAGAAAATTCAAAGGAGTAAAAACTCATTTCTGAAATTTAAAATTATTAAAAGATAAATTTTCAAGTTTATAATTTCACATTCTGTACAAATTTCAAATATCTTTGGAAACTGCATATTCTTAGGAAGATTTCAATGATCACCTCTTCATTAACATTTCAAGAAATAATGCCTATTTGGAGCAACTTGTTGGTAACAAAATTGTCTATTATCAATTATATGTGGATGACCAGAAAAAGGGTTCCTCCCAAATGTATGCTCATGTTCCTTTGCTCTATAGGTCTATACTGCTGTTTCAGACTTATCTACCACAATTGGGTTTCCACCACAAGTGCACACAAAAGCTTTGTTTTTTCCACTATGAGGCATTAAGAATTTAACAGTCAATAATTTCTTATCCAAATATTTTCACTTTGCTCTCTTATTGCCTATTTTTATAGGAGATCTAATATTATTCTAACATTTAATCCTTTTTTTCCCTCTCTTCTAGCCCTCCTGTATATTCCTCCCTCCGCTTCAAATTCATACCCCATTTTTTGGTAATTGTTATTTCCTGTGGTGTGTGTGTATGTGTGTGTAATCCTAAACACAATTTCTTTATTCCATATGATGCTATTTCTACATATGTTTTCAGGATTTCTCATTTAGTACTGGACAACCAATTGGTATGCTCTTTTCTGAGGAAGAACCTCTCTCCGATTCTGACCTATTCATATACATACATGTATACATATATATATGCCTTGTGAACTTTTCCCCAATCCACTTTGGCATGTTCATTGAGGACATACTTCTTCAGCTCATGTTTATGCACTTGCACTAATGACACTCTACAGTTGTAGCTTCTGACAAGTAGTACTAGTAGACACAATCACAGAGCAAAATTGTTGACCCTACTGCTCTTGTGATTTTTTGGCTCCCTCTTCTGCAAGGTCTCCTAAGCCTTAGATACAGGAGATGTTTTGTAGATGTGTCCACTGTGACAGGAATCTGAATTTCTGCATTTTGATTGGCTGTGGGTTTCTGTAATGGTCTCTGTTACAAAGAGAAGTTTCTATGATGAGAGGTGAGAACTACCTGTAGGTGTAAGAACAAATGTTTATAGATTTTTAAATAATTTTTATTTTTTATATTAATTACAAGTTATTTAGTTTGTATCTCAGCTGTAGCCAGTCCCTCATTCCCTTCTAATTCTACCCTCCCTTCCTCATCTTCTCCCATGCCCCTCTCTAAGTCCACTGATAGGGAGAGATCCTCCTCCTGTTCCATCTGACCCTAGTTTATCAGGTCACATCAGGACTGACTGCAATGTCTTCCTCTGTGGCCTAGTAAGGCTGCTCCTCCCTTGGCTGCTCCTCCCTTGGGTGCTGGGGAGGTCAAAGAGCCCACCACTGAGTTCATGTCAGAGATGATTCCTGTTTCCCTTACTAGGGAAACCCACTTGGATGTTGAGCTGCCATGGGCTGTGTCTGAGCAGGGGTTCTAGGTAATATCCATGCATGGTCTTTAGTTGGAGAATCAGTTTCAGAAAAGATCCTTGTGCCCAGATATATTTGGTTCTTGTGGCACTCCTGTCCTTTCCAGGGAATGTAAACTTGTACAACCACTTTGGAAATAAATCTGGCACTTTCTCAGACAATTAGGAATAGTGCTACCTCAATATCCAGACATACCACTCATGGGCATATATCCAAAATATGCTCAAGTACACAAAAAGTACATTTGTTCAACCATGTTTATATCAGCTTTATTCATAATAGCCAGAACCTGTAAACAACACAGATGTCTGTCAAAGGAGGAATGGATACAGAAATTTTGTACTTTTACACAAAGGAATACTACTCAGCAATTAAAAACAAGGCAATGAAATTTGCGGGAAATGATGGGAATCTAGAAAAGAGTATCCTGAGTGAGGTATCCCAGAAGCAGAGAGACAATCATAGCATATACTCACTTATAAGTGGATACTATTCATATAAGATAGGATAAACATACTAAAATATGTGCACCTTAAGAAGCTAAACAAGAAGGAGGTTCCGGTTTAAGATGATCAATCCTCACTTAGAAAGACAAATGGGATGGACATTGGAAGTAGGAGAAAACAAGAAACAGGACAGGAGCCTACCGTAGAGGGCCTCTGAAAGACTCTACCTAGCAGTGTATCAAAGCAGATACTGAGACTCATAACCAAACCTTGGGCAGAGTGCAGGGAATCGTAGGAAAGATGGGAGAGTTACTAAGATCTGGAGATGTTTGCAGAATTTTGTCAGTGATTAAAGTCACTAGTAAGTTTACTGGTTACAGATTTTTAAGCATTGGAAATGAAAAGTTCTCCTAAAATCCTACACTGAAATTTTTTTCACTAGGCATTCATGTCTGTTCTTTCATTTTCCTCCTTTCCTAAACAAGCCAAAGCCTTCTCTCACCAGAAAAATAACTAAACTATGTGGGAATTTTTATTTTTGCCTTCTGAATATAAACTCAACCCTAAGCAACATTATTTGGGGGTGATCAAGTTTATTCTAAGTTCTACAAATGATAAAATTCAAACATATACGTTTTTCTTTTATTCCAAGATTGAAACATGCTTTCATATCTTTTAAATGACCCCCACCCCAATTGAATTCTTTAAAATCCAGTGTTCTTTGTGAAAGCTTATCGCTAGTCTAGAGGACTATTTCTTAACTCTAGAGGATTCTAGAAATATTTTCAATAGGACATACGTGAATGAGAGCAATATTCTAAAAAGTTCCTTCAGCAAATTGTAATAGATTTTTTTTACAATTTGTTCTTTTTGTATATCAGTTGCAGTCCTGTTCTCATCGCCTCCTGCTCCCACCCTCCCCCGTCTTCCTCCCCTATTTGTCTCCACTTGTCCACTGAAAAGGGAAGTCCTTCTTACCTATTCTCTGACCCTGTCCTATAGGACTGTCTGGACCCTCTTCTTCTATGGGCTGGCTAGTTAGTAACTGAGTTCAGGTCAGAGCCTGTGTCTTCTCCCCTTACTAGGGAACCTACATGGAGACTGAGCTGTCTATGGGCTACATCTGGGTAGGGAGTCCAGGTCCTCTCTTTGCAAGGTCTTTGGTTGATAGATTAGTCTCTGCAGTCCCCCCTAAGTTCAGCATTTTCAGTTTGTTGGTCTCCTTGCGCATTTGCTCAGCTATGTTCAGAGCAGCTTTATTTGTAATAGTGAAGATCTGGAAACAACCTAGCTGTTTCCAAACCAAGAATTGATTAAAAAAAAATTGTGGTACATTTACACAATGACGTACTGCTCAGCTATTAAAAACAAAGAAACCATGAAATTTGCAAGCAAATGGATGGAACTATAAATTATCATCCTGAGTGACGTAACACAGAAGCTTAAAGACACGCATGGCATATACTCACTTATAAGTGGATATTAGCCACATAATATAGAAAGACCATACTAAAATTCATAGATCTAAAGAAGCTAAATCTATAGACCTAAAGAAGCTAAAACATCTATAAACCTAAAGAAGGAAGACTCTAGGGAAGATGCTTAATCCTCATTTAGAAGGGAAAACACGATAGAAATTGGAAGCAATAGAAATAAGGGAACAGGATGGGAGTCTGCAAAATGTAAAAGAGCTTTTTAAAGTGATACTTAAATCATTATCAATAAGATATTTAAACATGCATTGGCCTGTGTGTGTTTGTGTGTATGTGTGTGTCTCTTTAATATATGTGTATACATTTAATTCATTGTATTTTCATTTCTGACCTGTTTTCACTTTCTTTGCCGTAGCACATATATTTTATTTCTTTATTGCTTTACTATTGCTTTATTATCATTTATTGCAATTCATTCACCTTGCCCCCTCCCCTCATCTCCTCCTGGTCCAAAACTCTTTCCTTTCTCCCCTGCCCCATGTACCTCCTTAGTCCACTGATAGAGGAGATCCTCCTCTCCTGCTATCTGTCCATAGCCTATCAGGTCTCATCAGGACTGCATGGATCCTCTTTCTCTGTGGCCTAGTAAGGCCATCTTGCCAGAGTGGGGGAGGGGAGTTTATAAAGAGCAGGCAGCGAAGTTCATGCCTGTGATTGCACTTGCTCCCCTTAGTAGGACATCCCATGTAGATGGAGCTGCCCATGGGCTGCACTGGAGCATCTGTCTAGGTCCTGTCCTTGGTTGATTCATCGGTTTCTGCAGGGCTTCCTGGGCCCAGATTTTTTTAGTCTGTTAGTCTCCTTATGGGTCTCTTTTCCCTTCCAGATCTTTCTATCTCCACTTTCTTACATAAGATTCTGTGTACTCTGCCCAAAGTTTGTCTGAGTCTCAGTATCTGCTTTGATACCTTTCTGTGTAGAGTCTCCTGTCCTATTACCTGTAGTCCCCCACTTCCAATGTCCATCCCATTTGCCTTCTCAGTGAGGATTAACCGTCTTCCCTCCTCCATTGCTGGTGAGAATGTAAATGTGTACAACCACTTTGGAAATCAATCTGGTGCTTTCTTAGTAACTAGAAATATTGGTACCCCAAGATCCACCTATATGATTCCTGGCCATATATCTGAAAGATGCTCAAACATCCAATAAAGACATGTGCATGACAATGTTCATAGCAGCTTTATTCATAATAGCCAAAATCTAGAAACAAACTAGATATCCCTAAACTGAGAAATGGATAAAGAAATTGTGGTACATTACACAATGGAATACTACTCAGCAATTAAAAACAAGGAAGTAATGAAATCTGGGGTCAAATGTTGGGAACTAGAAAAAATCATCCTGAGTGAGGTATCCCAGAAGCATAAAGACATACATGGAATATCCTCACTTACAGGTGCATATTAGGCATATAACATAGGATAAACATTCTAAAATACATACTCCTAAAGAAGCTAAACAAGAAGGAGGACCTTGGGGAAGAACCATGTCTAGCTTCCAATGATCTATTCCTCCTGGTTTTATTGGATTTTTCAGGTTTCCAAAGCATACCATTTTGGTTTCTCTTTGAGTTACTTTTGATTTATTAACACCCTCTTCAGAGTACTTTATTTTTATTAAATAAAAAAAAGAATTATCAACACTTTTCTGTTTCTTCCCAAAGGACTGTTTTATATTGATCATTTTTAACCAACCTTTGTAATATACTTTCAGAACTTGATATTGAAATTTATTTCCTTAGCCTCAATGGTATGTTTCAAACTATTCCTGAAACCCAAAAATAATTTAGTGTTGTTCTTTGTAACTTAAGTCTTACCCAGTAAATTATGTAACAAATTACCTACTTTCTTATTTTCTATCACAAATTGAATCCAGTTTGAACTTCATTTTGTGTAGTCATTTTTTTAAATTTCTTACCAGCAGTTCAAAATGATAATCCACTGAAACTATAGGATAGGATAATATTTGAGATTAGGTAGTTACTAATTAGTATGTAACAGTAATTTCAGCATTATCTGTCTTTATATTAAAATACCATCTGTGTTTTTATTATGTTTTTTTTTTTTGAAGTTGTGGGGCAATCTTTTGGATGCATCCACCAAAAACAGTTATGAATTTCTAAAATGCTGTTTTCTATGTGATAACCATTTTTTCCTGTCCATGAGAAATTATCCACTTGCTACTATTTTCTTTTTTTCCAGTCCTGCCTGCCCTAGGAGGTGGTTTTATTCTTCACCGTTTAGAGTGCATGTTGCTTTTTCAAGTTATATTTTTTTTCCCTCTCTGTTGACCTTCATGTGTTTTGACTTCAGGATATAACTGAATTGCACATGCATCAAAGTTTCCAAGGAAAATAACGAAAAACCTTAAAAATTTTGTTTAACTCCTGTATGCAGAAACCACTGAGAAGCTTAAACACATTTAGAAAGCCTTTGAGAATCTGTATTTACTTGTTTAATAAAAAGATCTGCAGTGAAAGTCAAAGGACAGTCATAGGATTGTCACAGCACACTATCAGATTATGATTTATGAACACTAAAATTGTCTTTGTTTTTCTTGACATAAAAATTTACTAGTTAGCTGGGCAGGGTGACACACGTCTTTAATCCCAGCACTCAGGGAGGCAGTAGCAGGCAATCTCCATGAGTTTGAGGCCAGCCTGGTCTACAAAGCTAGTCCAGCACATCCAAGTCTACACAGAAAACCCTGTTTTAAACATACAAACATAAAGAAAACCCTGCTCAGATGTATCCCATAGCCTCAGTCTCCCAAAGGGTTCTCTAGTAAGGGGAGCAGGGGCTGCCTCTGGCATGAACTCAGTGACAGCTTTCTAATCACCTCCCCCTGGGGAGCATGCAATTTCCAGGCCACAGAGAAAGACAATGCAGACAGTCCTGATGAGACCTAATAGGCCAGGGTTAGAGGGAAGGGAAGGAAATCTTCCTATATCAGTGGACTAGGAGAAGAGCATAGGGGAAGAAAAGGGAAGGACAGTGGGATTGGGAGGAGAGGAGGGAGGGTGGCCACAGCTGGGATACAAAGTGAATAAATTGTAACAATATTTTTTAAAAATAATTAAAAATGCAGACAAACAAACAAACAAACATAAGAAATCTACAAGTTGTCACCTAATAACTTGATGGAGACATGGAATCTCATGAATAGCACATAACAGCCAAAAGTGATGTATCAACATGTCAACATAAGAACTATTGCTCCCATCTTAAAGGGAATAAAATTTTTTGAAGGTTTTTTTTCAGTGACTATGACCTGGGAACACAGATTGAGATAACCCAAATTCTATAGGCCCAATATGCTATCTAATAACTGTCTTGGTTCATAGATTGGTGGAAGCTAGTGTTCTGCTAAGTTAAAAATGTCTAGGGCAGTAGTTCTCATCCTCTGGGGTGTGATCCCTTTGGTGGTTCACACCATCAGAAAACACAGATATTTACATTTTGATTCACAAGACTAACAAAGTTATAGTTATAAAGTAGCAATGAAAATGATTTTATGGTTGAGGTTCACCACAATGTAAGGAATTATATTAAAGGGTCACAACATTAGGAATGTTGCGAACCACAGGTCTAAGGGGTTTATGTTTATGGTCATGAGGTGTTACTTCAGATATAAAGTATGGCAAGAAATGGCCATTCCACAAGGCTAAAACTAGCCCAAATAAAGTATTAGCTTGGGAAGCTACAACATTTCAGTCTCCCTGTAATTTTGATAGTCTAATCAGACTATGCACTCACAGAAGTCCTCCAGTTTTTTGTTCCCAGCCAGAAACAGCTTCTTTTTAGGATTCTTTATTCACACTCAAGAGGGTGGAGGCATGCTGTGTATACTGCAGAGGCATACAAGTTTACATTAAAGAATAAAAATTTGTATGTCTATCTTTTTGAGATTTTTGTGTAACAGTTTCAACCCTTGAGAATATATAAGAACTAAAATTACTTGTTTGCCTGCTGCCAGTAACTTCTACAAAACACAAAAAAAGTAAGAAAAAAAGGAACACAGACCTGCTCCATATGCAGAAGAGCTAGAGAACTGTGGTGTTTGCCTCAAAGACCATGTCTATTATGTTGGGCTAGTAATGGAGAAGACAGTGGTTGGAACTTGACAAAGAGATGTCCTATGCAAGGATTACAGAAGTGGACAAGAATAATTAATACATCTATTCAGTCCATTGGTCAGGAAGGCTGTCCATTCTTGAATCAACAACGTAATAATAAAAATATGGAATGAAAGTACCACAATTTCTGTATCCATTCCTCAACTGAGCGACATCTGGGTTGTTTCCAGGTTCTGGCTATTACAAATAAAGCAGCCACGAACATGGTGGAGCAAATGTCCTTGTTGTGTACTTGAGCATCTTTTGGATATATGCCTAAG
>CM053765.1:47113948-47170956 GCA_028658305.1 Pachyuromys duprasi | reverse complement strand
GGGAGGGTAGGAGGGAATGAGGGAGGGGGCTACGCCTGGGATTCAAAGTACCTAACCTGTGATTGAGATAAAAATAAATAAATTAAAAAAAGAATTCTTTACCTAAAAATTCAAAAAAAATATGGAATGAATTGAGTCATGAGAAAAAGAAACATTGAAGATTGATAATTGTTCACTACTGTCCACATGATAATTGAAACTTACATATGATATTTCAGTTTTGTTCTAGACAAATGTCTGCAGAATCATATCCATTTTGGATAATTGAATATGAAACAAAAACAGTTACCCCAGAAAAGAAGAAATGTAAGAATACTTTTATGTCACATATTCCTTTTCACTCCACACTAGTAAGATTTTGCCTTCAGTGTTTCATATCTTCATATTTATTATCTTCTCAACACATATTCTGAATTTAAAGATTCAATCTTATCCGCTGATAGGTCAATACCTTTGTTCACAAAAATGTATCATAATATGGTATCCATGGCAGTTATCTCTTGCAAGAAATGGGTATAAGCATAAGACTTGTGAAACAAATATGCATGAATCAACTTCACCAAAGAAATAATTCCCAGAAAAATGTTAAAATGTGGCCTGTTGATGTGTCTCTGATGAGAATTTCCAGAAATGTTTATATTGTGTCAATAGACTGAAATGTGATAAGAAAGTAATTCTTCTTTTTCATGTTTGCAATAACACTTCTATCTTTTCTTTTTCCTGAGTATCTAGATGTTAGAGATGTTAAGTTACAATGTGAGCTACATACTTGCAAGTAGGTGCATTTCATTCCTCCAATTGTCAATTTTCTGACTTTAGTAAAATACAATACTGGCTTTTCCAGGTACCCTACTTGTAGTTGGCAGCTAATTGTGACTTATCAGTCTTCATAATAATATAAACTAATTACCATGAAAACCTTCTCAAAAACACACACTCAAAAATTAATCAGAACTTTAGTTCACATGTGTGAACAGATGTATGTATATTGTATGTATGCCTGTGTGCACATAATGTATGTATGTATGCCTGTGTTCTCATGTGCATGTATACTGTATGTTTGCCTGTGTGATAAAAATAATTGTTACCTTTACAGAATCTAGAATCACCTGGGAAGTAAGTTGCCCTGCTTCCTTCTTTCTTTTCTTTTCTTTTCTTTTCTTTTCTTTTCTTTTCTTTTCTTTTCTTTTCTTTTCTTGTCTTGTCTTGTCTTGTCTTGTCTTTCTTTCTTTCTTTCTTTCTTTCTTTCTTTCTTTCTTTCTTTCTTTCTTTCTTTCTTTCTTTCTTTCTTTCTTTTTCTCCATCATCCTGTCTCAGCATCTCAAGTACCTAGTATGATAGGGCTGCACCACTCATGAGTAAACCTGGTTCATTTTTAGTACAGGAAAATTTTGAGGGATTCTATTTCACATTTATATTAAATGTGGTTTTTTTTGCTTTACCCTTGTGTTTTCTTTAATGGATTCTCTTTATTGAAATATAATTTACAAAATAAAGCTAGTTTTTCTAAATTTTTAAAAAATTTTTGAAGTTGTAAACTGTAATATCAAGAGTCATTTAAACTGGAAACAGCTCTAACTCAAGATGCAGCTATACCACTCCTGGGCATATACCCAAAAGTTGCTCTGCCATACAATAAACACACTTGCTCAACCATGTTCACAGTAAGTTTATTGTAATAGTAAGAATCTGAAAACAACCGAGATGTCCCTGAACTAAGAATGGATAAAGAAGTAGTGGTATATTTACACAATGGAATACTACTCAGCTATTAAAAACAAGGACATCATCAAACTTGCAGCCAAATAGATGGACCTGGAAAAGTTCATCCTGAGTGGGGCAACCCAGACCCAGAAGAAAAGCATGGGCTATACTGGCTTATAAATGGATATTAACCATATAATACAGGATAGCCATGCTACAATCCATAGACCTAAAGAAGCTAAGTAACAAGGAGCACCATAGAGAGGATGCCTACTTCTCATTCAGAAGGGCAAATAGAATAGACACTTGAAGCATTTGAAGAGAGGGAAGGTGATCAGAGCCTACCATAGATGTCTTCTAAGCAGATGCTTAAACTCAGAACCAAACTTTGGGCAGAATGCAGGGAGTACTATGGAAGAATGGGGGCTATAAAAAATACCCTGAAGGACAGGAGTTCCACAAGAAAATCAACATTTGGAACAAATCTGGGCACATGGGTGCTTATAGGGACTGATGTATTAACCAAGAACCATTCATAAGTAGGCCGAGGCCCCTGGCCAATTGTAGCTGCTAGGCAGCTCAGTCTCCATGTAGGTTTCCTACTAAGGGTAATAGAGCCTGTCTCTGACATGGACTCTGTTACCTACTTCTGGATCACTTTAACATGGTGGGGTGACCTTGCCAAACATGAGAAGAAGAGCATACAGCAAATCCTGATGAGACTTGATAGGGTCTTTTGGTAAGGCAGGAGGGTTCCTTTCTGAAGACTATGATAGAGAGATAAGTGGGAAGAGGGAGGGACAGTGCGACTGGGATAGGCCAACAGAAGGTATGATTGGGATATGTAGACAAAAATTAAAAAGTTTACATAAAATATACAAATAAAAATAAGGAGAAAATTTAATTTCATATTTTCAAACTGCCATATAAGTGGAATATTTTTTAACTTTCTGTGGTTATTTTTATTAATTTACTAGTTATGCATAGTGTTTCCTGGTCTGTTGTTTTTGCTAATTTTTTTTATTTTATCCTTTAGATGTGCAGAACTTGTAAAATGGCTTTAGCTTGGTGGTTTTGGGACTCCTAACTCCGGGAGCAGGTGTATCTCTGACACTGTTACTGTTGCCTGCTCTTGGGACTCTTCCCACTAATTTTCCTTGTCCAGCCTGAATATGAAGGCTTTTGACTTCTGTTTTTTTATTTTTATTTTTATTTTTTTAGCACTCCACATGATTTAATATCAGACCGAACACATTTTTGTTATAAAATGTTTAGAAGACATATGCATAAAAAGTAAGTCACATAGAATAATGCAACACCAAACAAATACTATTAAATTTCTGCAAACAAGCATTTTAGAAACAGAAATATGTATGTATACATATTGTGTATGTATATATTGTAATAAATTGCTATTATTTATAGCAACTTCAAAATACACTCTACCCAGCACTGTATCAAAGTAGATGCTGAGGCTCACAGCCAAACTTTGGGAAGAGTGCAGGGAATCTTATGAAACAAGTGGGTGATAGAAAGACCTGGAGGGGACAGGAGCTCCACAAGGAGAGCAACAAAACCAAGAAATCTAGGCCCAGGGGTCTTTTCTGAGATTGATATTTAAACCAAGGACCATGCATGGAGATAACCTAGAACCCCTGCATAGATGTAGTCCATAGCAGCTCAGTCTCTAAGTAGGTTCCCTAGTAGTCGAAAGAAAGACTGTTTCTGATGTGAACTAAGTGGCTAGTTCTTTGATCACCTCCCCCTGAGGGGGGAGCAGCCTTACCAGGCCACAGAGGAGGACAATGCAGCCAGTCCTGATGAGACCTGATAGGCTAGGGTCAGACGGAAGGGGAGGAGGACCTTCCCTATCAGTGGATTTGGAAAGAGGCATGGGAGGAGATGAGAGAAGGAGGGTGGGATTGGGAGGGAATGACAGAGGGCGCTACAGCTGGGATACAAAGCAAATAAACTATAAATAATATAAAAAATTAAAAACAGAAAATATGCAAGTAAAACCAATAAAATATTCCAGATGTGGCATAGTTCTAAAACCATCCTTGACCATTCTTAACAGAATTCCTAGACATAGACCTTTCTCCATTTACTTTTCTGTCATTTATTATGTATTTTTTCATTTATTATAGTTTTATTATACAGTTTAGATACTGAATAAGTTCAAACTTTTTGTCCTGTTTGACTGACATCTCTTAGAAACCTGCTCTTTTCTAAAATGGAAATTGAGGGCAAGTGGGTCTAGGAAGAGAGGAGGTAATGGGGAACTTGGAGGTGTGGACTGAGGGAAAACTATGGTCAAAATCTCTTTTATGAGAAAAGAACATATTTAATAAACAAGGAAACTGTATTTTTTCTCTCTTAACATTTTTAAAGATCCTATAAATATTTTCCAGTAAAAATTTATCTAAATTCACCAGTACTGCCGAGAAAGTAGAGTGTGACTAGAAAAAAAACAAGTGAGACTTTCACTTATTTCTATTTATTTAGACTTTTTTTTTGAGACAGAAGTCTTGATGTAGCCTATGCTGCCTACACCTCATCATGTAGTTGACTTTTGCATCATACCTCAGAGTATAGATCTTATAAGAATAAACTACTGCTAGAAACTATTTTTTACTTGACATTTTATGAACAACATCAATAATACATATTCTGGTTATGAATTTAAATTCTAGGCTTCAAACAACTGAAGTTTTAATGATGTAGTTTTGGGTTGTCTGTATGCCCTGCTCTATGTATGAAATATTGTGTAGATTGTAGATGTTTTATATAATAATGTTATGTACCCTATAGTATTACATATTAATGTGTTAATGATTGTGTTTTTCATATCATTTTATTGTATATCCTGAGACTTTAACAAATTTAGAAGTTTTTTGCAGATGCATTATTTTACTAAGAAATGTGAATATTGTTACTTTTGAATTAACATTTATATGTGGCAAATGTCTATTCATTACTGTATTCATCTGTCACTGTGTGTCCCTTATCACATAAAAGCATAGTTTATAAAGGACTTCAATATTTAAAATGTAAACAAATTTCAATTAGATATATTTAATAATATCTTACTGTTACAGTAGCAGTTTAATATGTAATTAAATATTATTTCCATTTTACTCTTATAATTCCATTTTGTAGCTATTAACCAAAAAGGGTACAAATTTAATTGGTTAAGAATAATATAAAGTAATTTTTAAAGAAGAAGTCTAATACTAGTTTTGATTAAGTAACCAGATTATAAAAAAATAAGAGAGATGCTTTTAAATAAAACCATACTATCTTTTAATCAAATACGTTTTATTATGTTCTAAAACATATTAAAACTAATATGTACAGAAAATGTCTAATTTCTATATGAAAAATGTCATATAATTTCTAGTCCTAATGAGACCTGATAGGCTAGGATCAGATGGAAAGGGAGGAGGAACTCCCTTATCAATGGACTTGGAGAGAAGCAGGGAGGAGATGATAGTGGCAGGGTAGGATTGGGAAGGAATGAGGGAGAGGGCTACAGCTAGAATACAAAGTGAATAAATTGTAATAAATATAAAAAATAAAAAATGTAAAAAATCAAATTACAAGGCCAATTGCTTCTAGAAATATTTTGACTAGTTCTGTACTGATAACATGTATATGTCACAATTGGCTTGTGATAGCTTTTACTGTTGTATATGTGGTTGATAACTGTAAATGTACTAACATATAAATAAAAAACTGGTTATAATCTCAAAGAAGAAAAAGGTATTAATAAACTATTTTTAATTTGTTAATGAGTTTTTGGAAGTAATAAAATGTCAGGCATAGCATATGCCACCATGTTTTAAAAGAGCTCATTAATTTAAAAAGAACATTTCAAATTAATTAATTAATTAAAAGGCAATGGCTCATGTTCTTTCAATTCTTTTGTAGTTCATAAATGTTTAATATGCTTATCCTATCTGGAATTGTATTTAACTTTGATTTTTTTTTAATTCAAATGGTCTAGTTCACCAAAGATTAAAGCTAAGTAAACATTCATTTGAAGTGTTTCTCTTATTATCGTGGGAATCTCCCTGGTATTTTATTTTATTTTTTACATCATTCCAATGTTTTGAGGTTGTGGGTGGATGGTTCCTTGTCATTGATATTTTTCTTAGCATACTTTAAGTTTCACAATTTAAAGCAAAGATAAGTAATTAATGGTTTTAATCAATATTGTTTTAGTTCAAAGCTTGTAACATTAAAGCAAAAAAGCGGTATATAAAAACAAATTATGAGATATAAAAATAAATAAATGGAGTATGAAATAATTGTTTAACTGTTTCCTTTTATGATAGAAAAATTATATATTTAGAATTAAGCAGCTGGACTCAGTATAGATGACCCCAATCTTGTTGGCAACATTCAGAGCATTATCATATGCCTTCTTCTCTGTCAGGCCTCATCAGGGTATTAACTTTGGCCACATAAATGTCACAGAGTTTCTTCACAGCCTGTTTGATCTGGTACTTGTTAGCCTCGGCATCCACAATGAACACAAGTGTGTTGTTTTCCTCTATTTTCTTCATGGCTGACTTGGTAGTCAGGGGAAATTTGATGATGGCATAGTGGTCAAGCTTGTTTCTCCTGGGCGCACTCTTTTTTTAAATTTAAATTATTTATTAATTACACTTTATGCGCTTTGTATCCTTCCTATAGTTCCCTTCCTCCTCCCATCCCAATCCCTCCCTTCCTCTCCTTTCTGCACTCATGTCCCTCCTCAAGTTCACTGATAGGGGAGGTCTTCTTTTCCTTCCCTTCTGATCCTCGTCTATTAGGTCTCATCAGGAGTGGCTGCATTTTCTTCCTCTGTGGCCTGGTAAGGCTGCTCTCCCCTCAGGGGGAGGTGATTAAAGAGCAGGCCAATCAGTTCATGTCAGAGACAATCCCTGTTTCCATTACTATAGAACTCACTTGGACACTGAACTGCCATGGACTACATCTGTGCAGGGGTCCTAGGTTATCTCCATGCATGATACTTGTTAAATGGTGGGAACTGCAAAGGATCATCCAAAGCAGAAACACACACACGGAATATACTTACTCATATAGACATATAATATAGGATAAACCTACTAAAATCTATACACCTAAAGAAACTAATCAAGAGGGAGGACTCATGCTAAAATGCTCAATCCTTATCCAGAAAGGCAAAGAGGATGGGCATCAGAAGAAAGAGATAACAGGGAACAAGTCAGGAGCCTGGCATATAGGGCCCCTGCCTTTCAGACTATCAAAGCAGATGCTGAGACTTATGGCCAACCTTTGGGCAGAGTGCAGGAAATCTTATGAAAGAAGTGGGAAATAGTAAGATAGGGAGAGGACAGGAGCTCCACAAGGAGAGCAACAGAACCAAAAATCTGGGCACGGGGGTTTTTCCTGAGACTGGGTTGAGTCTTTCGATGGTATTTGGCTGCCTCTGGAACCTTAGGGTCTTGGGCCGCTGGAAGGTGGGTGACATGTGGTTCTTCTTTTGGGGGCTGTGGATGCTTTTCAACACTGCCTTTTTAGCTTTCAAGGCTTCCTCTTTGGCTTCAGCTTTGGTCAGGGCAGGAGCTTCCTTCTTTGCTTCTGGCACCATCTTTGTTTAACTGTTTCTTAATGGAGTCTAAAAAAATGCCCATGAGCGCTTCTGGGCTTGGGTGATAAATGGACAGGCAGGAAATAATACTTACCAGAGGATTCTAGTTTGGGCGAATTTGGAAAGATCTCCTTGAGGATTTTATGAATTTAGTTGGGCATATTTGTGGCTTGGAGAATGTTACCAAAGGTTACTTGATTTAAGTCATCAAAGTCTGTGACACTCTACCTACTGGGTGCTACATTCATTTCCATCCTTTCTACAGAGTTATACTAACAATTCGTATAAGTTTTATTGTTTCAGAGACATCCAAACTGACACATTTCTTAATTAAAGGGACCAGAGAAATCACATGAAATTAATAATTGAAAATATATATTTTTTCATATACTATATTTTTATTACAGTTTTGTTTCCTCGAAGCCTCACAGATCTTCCCAGTTTCTCCTCTTACCATAATCTGCATCTTTTCTTTCCCTCTTTAATTAGGATAAAAAGAGCCATCTGAAAATAATAATAAAATAAAAAGATAAACACAAAGAAACAAACAAGAATAGAATAAAACAAACAGAAAAAAAGAATCAAAACAAAAGCACAAGGAATACATTCAGATGCTGATACACTCACACTCTCAGAGATACTCCATAGAAAGTACTATATATGAACAGGAGATCTAAGATATGCCTGTATAAAGCATTCTCTCTCCCTCACTCGCTCTCTCTCACACACACAAGAAAACAAAACAAAACACCTCCAAAAATACCACTGAGATTGTATTATGTTGCTCATCTAATGCTGGTATGGAACCTGCTCTAGGGTGTGGTTTGAATGTCCAGTGAGACTCCAATAGAAAAAAAAGTAGTTTTTACTTTTAAATATATTTTTTTAATTTTTACTTTTTTATTAGTTACAGTTCATTAACTTTATATCCCTGGTGTATCTGCTGCCCTAATCCCTCCGAATCCCACCCCCCTTCCTTGTCTACTCTCTGCCCCTTTCCCAGTCCACTGATAGGGGAGGACCTCCTCCTCTTTCATCTGACCCTGGTTTATCAGGTATTTTCAGGACTGGCTGCAAAGTCCTCCTCTGTGGCCTGGCAGGGCTGCTCCTCCCTCAGGGGTGGGAGGGAAGGTCAAAAAGCCCACCACTGAGTTCTTGTTAGAAATAGTCCCTGTTCCCCTTAATAGGGTACTCACTTAAATACTAAGCTACCATGGGCTACATCTGAGCAGAAGTTCTAGGTTATATCCATACATTGTCCTTGGTTGGAGAAACAGTCTCATAAAAGACCACTGTGCCCTGATAGATTTGGTTCTTGTGGAGCTCCTGTCCTCTCCAGATCATATTAACTTCCCCTTCTTTCTTATGATTTCCTACACTCTGCTGAAGGTTCGGTTATGAGTCTTAGTATCTACTTTGAAACACTGCTAGGTAGTCTTTCAGAGGCCCTCTGTGGTAGGCTCCTCTCCTGTTACTTGTTTTTTTCTACATCCAATGTCCATCCTATTTTTCTTTCTAAGTGAGGATTGATCCTCTTACTCCAAGTCCTCTTTCTTGTTTATCTTCTTTAGATGTATAGATTTCAGTATGTTTATCCCATCTTATATGCCTATATAAATGAGTATATACCATGTGTTTTTGCTTTTTACTTTTCAAATCTTAACATACTGGAGATGACCAGTTTAAAGCAGGGAAAACTAAGAGTTGCTTCATTGTTCACTGCTTCCTGTAGCAGTCACAGGTAACCACTGTAGCCATAAAATAACTAGGAAGGGCAACCTTCCCCAAACTTGAGGGGATACAAGCATAGAGCCTCAAAAAACCCAGTTGCCATTAGACATTAATGGAAAACACAAAGATTTAAAGTCAGAGGTGAGTTAGAGGCTACGCAAAGCAAATCTGTTCTCTGCAGGCTTAGACGACTGATAAAACAGTCAAAAGGAAAAGTAAATACACATAGAATGTCTACTGGTGTGTACAGTGCAAAAAGAATCCAGCCAGTCCCTGTGAGAAAGTGACGATGCCTCTTAGACTTGTAATTGACTGTTTATCAAAATGCTGGACACAGTTGTGTGGTCAGCGACAAGACAAATTTTATTTTAAATAAAATATTTCTGCATATCAAGTTCAAGAAATTATTTATAAAGCTCCAAGAATTCAGGAGTTCTGGACAGTCTGATGGTACAGGTAAAATCAAATAGAAAGTACAAATTCTTTGGAAACAACTTCCCTTTGCTAAACTAACTTTGTAGGATGGGGATCAAGCTACTTTTCACAACCAAAACAGAAAGAAACTGCTACATTTTAGGTTTCAGTGTGAGTAATTACAGTAATAACAGCTACATGAGGTCACAAAATAGCAATTTGAAGCTTTCATCTTGAAGAGCTTATTGGTATATGAGAAAATATGAGAGAAGCAGAAAGACATGCATCATATATATTTAATTATAAGGGGATATTAGCCATATAATATAGGATAGACATGCTAAAATCTACAAACCTAAAGAAGCTAAACAACAAGGAGGACCCTAGGGAATATGCTTAATTCTCATTCAAAGGGGAAAACAGGATTAGACTCTGGAAGTGGTAGAAGACAGGGACTGGAGTCTACCACAAATGTCCTCTAAAAGACTCCACCCAGCAGAGGATCTGGGCATATGCCAAGACTCAACCAAATGTTGGACAGAGCCCAGCATATGGAAGAAGGGGGATCTAGAAGGACCAGAAATAGACAGGAGCCCCCAAAATGCTGGGACTACGGTCACTGCAGAGACTCTTACATCAACCAGAGACTGTGCATAGAGAGGACCTAGACCCTCTACTCATATGTAGCCCATTAGACACATTAGTCTTCATGTGGTTACTCTAGTAAGAGCAGAAGAGACAGTTTCTAACATGAACTCAGTTGCCTGTTCCTTGATCACTTCTCCCTGGTGGGGCTATCTAGCCAGCCCACAGAGGAAGAGGCTCCAAGAAGTCCTGATGAGACCTGATAGACTAGGGTCAGACAGTAGGGGAGGTGAACTTCCCTTATCACTGGACCTGGGGAGAGGGATAGGGGAAGAAGAGGGAGGAAGGGTGGGACTGGAAGGAAATGTGAGAGGGGACTACAATCAGAATAGAAATTGAATAAATTGTAAATAATAATAATTAATGATTAAATATGTTGTAGAATTCAGCCATGAAAAAATGATATGGCTGAGCATATATTAACATAAGAAAGAAAGAAAGAAAGAAAGAAAGAAAGAAAGAAAGAAAGAAAGAAAGAAAGAAAGAAAGAAAGAAAGAAAGAAAGAAAGGTTCCCACTAGCAGTGGAGAAGGGTTCCCCTTCCTCCACATCCTCTCCAGCATGTGTTGTCACTTACGTTATTCATCTTATCCATTCTGATAGGTGTAAAGTGAAATCTCAGGGACATTTTGGTTTGCATTTCCCTGATGAGTAAGGATGTTGAGCATTACTTTAAGTGTTTCACTGCCATTTGATATTCCTCTATTGAGAATTCCCTGTTTAGTTCTGTACCCCATTTTGTGATTGGATTTCTTGATTTGTTGCTGTTTAACTTCTTGTGTTCTTTATATATAGTGGATATTAGCCATCTGTCAGATTGGTTGTTGAAGATCCTTTCCCAATTGTTAGGCAGTTGTTTTGTTTTGATGACAGTGTCCTTTGCTTTACAGAAGCTTTTCAGTTTCATGAGGTCCCATTTGTTGATTGTTGCCCTTAGAGCCTGTGCTGTTGGTGTTCTGTTCAGGAAGTTGTCACCTGTGCCAATGAGTTCCAGGTTCTTCCCCACTTTTTATTCTAACAGGTTTAGTGTGTCTGGTTTTATATTGAGGTCTTTGATCCACTTGGACTTTAGTTATGTGCAGGGTGATAAGTACGAATCTATTTGCATTTTTCTACAAGTAGCCATCCAATTAGACCAGCACCATTTGTTGAAGATGCTGTCTTTTTTCCATTGAATAGTTTTGGCATCTTTGTCAAATATCAGGTGACAATAAGTATGTGGATTTATTTCACGATTTTCTATCCAATTCCATTGATCCAACATTCTGTTTCTCTGCCAGTACCATGCAGTTTTTATTACTGTTGCTCTATAATACAGCTTGAGATCAGAGATGGAGATACCTCCAGATGATCTTTCCTTTGGAGGATTGTTTTAGCAATTCTGGGTTTCTGGTTATTCCATATGAAGTTGAGAATTTTCCATTCAAGATCTGTAAAGAATTGTGTTGGTAACTTGATGGGAATTGCCTTGAATCTGTAGATATCTTTTGGTAAGATGGCCTTTTTTACTATGTTAATCCTGCCAACCCATGAACATGGGAGATCTTTCCATCTTCTTTTTTTATGTTAATCACAGGTTATATACTGTGTATCCCAGCCATAGCCCCCTCCCTCATTCCCTCTTACTCTCCCCATCCCTCCCTCATCTTCTCCTTGGCCCCCTCCAAGTTCACTGATAGGGGAGGACCTCCCCCCCTTCCATCTGACCGTAGCTTATTATGTCTCTTCAGGGCTGGCTGCAATGTCCTCTTCTGGGATCTAGTTAGGCTGCTACTCCCTCGGGGTAGGAGGGAACAGTCAACAAGCCAGCCATTAAGTTCATGACAGAAATAGTCCCTGTTCCCCTTACTAGGGCTCCCATTTGTATACAGAGCTACCATGGGCCACATCCGAGCAAGGATTCTAGTTTATATCAATACATGGTCCTTGGAGAAACAGTATCATAGAAGACTCCTGATCTGTTTGGTCTTTGTGGAGCTCTTGTCCTTGCCAAGTCTTACTAACTCCCCCTTTTTTCATATGATTCCCTGCACTGGGCCGAAGGCTTTGTTGTGAGTCTTATTATCTGCTTTGATACATTGCTAGTTAAAGTCTTTCAGAAGCCCTCTGTGGAAGGCTCCTGTCCTGTTGCTTGTTTTCTCCTACATTCAATGTCCTTTCCATCTTCTGATATCCTCTTCTAATTCTTTCTTCAGAGACTGGAAATTTTTTTCATATAAGTCTTTGACTTTATTGGGTAGGGTCACACCAAGGTATTTTATGTCTGTTGTGGCTATTGTGAAGGATGTTGTGTCCCTAATTTATTTCTCACCCCTTTTGTCTATTGTGTACAGGAGAGCTACTGTTTTTTGTTGTTGTTGTTGTTGTTTTATTTTTTTATTTTTTGAGTTATCTGGTGCTATCTCAGACAATTAGTAATAGCGCTTCCTCAAGATCCAAGTATACCACTCCTTGGCATATATTCAAAAGACATTCAAGTATACAGCAAGGACATTTGCTCATCCATGTTTGTAGCAGCTTTATTTGTAATAGCCAGAAGCTGGAAATAAACTAGATGCCCCTCAGTTGAGGAATGGATACAGAAATTGTGGTACATCTACAGAAAGAAATATTACTCAATGAAAAACAACAAGGAAACCATGAAATTTGCAGGCAAATAGTTAGAACTGGAAAAGATCATCCTGAGTGAGGTATCCCAGAAGCAGAAAGAGACACAAGATATATACTCACTTGTAAGTGTATACTAGACATATAATATAGGATAAACATACCAAAAATCTGTACTCCTAAGGAAGCTAATCATGAGGGAGGACTCTGGCTAAAATGCTCAATCCCCATTCAGAAAGGCAAAGAAGATGGACATTAGAAAAGGGAGAAAACAGGGAACAGGACAGGAGCCTACTACAGAGGACCTGTGAAAGGTTCTACCCTGCAGGGTATCAAGGCCGATGCTGAGACTCACAGCCAAACTTTCAGCAGAGTACAGGGAATCTTATGAAAGAAGTAGCTGATAGTAAGACCTGGAGAGGACAGGAGCTCTTAAGAACAGCAACAGGTCCAAAAATTCTGGGTACAGGGGTCCTTTCTGAAACTCATACTCCTGCCAAGGATGACCCATGGAGATGGCCTGGAACCCTTGCATGGAGGTAGCCTATGGGAGTTCAGTGTCCAAGTGGCCTCCATAGTAATGGGGAGAGGTACTGTCTCTGACATGAACTGATTGGCCTGATCTTTGATCACCTCCCACTGAGAGGGGAGCAGCCTTACCAGGCCACAGAAGAAGACAGGGCAGCCAATCCTGATGAGACCTGCTAAACTAGGATAGAGGGAAATGGAGGAGGACATCCTTTATCAGTGGACTGGGAAAGAGACACAGGTGCGGAAGAGAGACGGTGGGATTGGGAGGGGAGAAGGGAGGGAGGTACAGGGGGGATACAAAGTGAATAAACTGTAATTAATAAAAATGAAAATAATTATAAAGAAAGAGAGAAGGAAGGAAGGAAGGAAAGAAAGAAGGAAGGAAAGGTACCAATTGGTGCTGGATTGAGAATGATTCCTTACAAACAGAAAGAAAATTTCATTTATTTTGTAACTAGTCCTTTAAAAGTGATCATATTCAAATTTATTCAGTCTATAGCAGTGTTTCTCAATCTGTGGGTAATAAACAGAATTCCCAGCAGAGAACTATCAAATTGTGGAGAAAACCCTTAAAAAACTGCCCAGCTTCCTTAGTCATCAGGGAACTGAAGTTAAAACCACTCTGAGATTCTGTCTCTCACTTTTTTAGTATTGCCCAGGTTTGTATCCCTTTGGTAATTACCAGTTCCCTCAGAAGAAACTTCTCCAGTGAGGCTTGAACAATATTATAATCTATAGATATAGCTATGTGCTATAAAGACTCAGTTTTTGCTATTTTTTCTTTAGCTGAATAATGTTCTTTTAAACATTTTTATTAATGATTTATCTATGATAAATTCATGCAGTATATTTTTATCTTCCTCAATGATCCTGAGCCTTGAGGGGAGAGCTGTGATAAAGACTTTCCATTTTGGGCTGATCTCTCTGATGTCTCTATATCTGTTAGTGGACTAATTGTAAATCTCTGTATTAATTGCATTTTGTTGACGGATGGATATTCTCTAGTGAGAATTGAAAGTTGCACTGATCTATGAGTAAAACAATGTCATTAGAAATCAATTAATTCATTAAATCTATTACTATTTCTATTTAGCAGCAAAATAGTCACAGGTTCTCTCCAAGGCCCTATGACATACTGAGATACAAGTACTTGTTAACAATGTGAAGTACAGATTTCCTCTCAAGAAACAAGCCTTAAAGCCAACCAAAAATGAATGTTTACTCATTAACATTCATATTCTTATTTTACCTGTATCCCTACCTTTCCATATAAGTTGTTATTGTAGACCATAAAATTTATATCTGGATGAGACAGATAAAAACAACAGGCTAAGACACAGTAACATTTTATAAATCTTTCAATAATTTAGACATATAGACTGGCATTAAAGAAATGCATGTGAATGCTAAGAGAGACAGTTCCAAGTTAACTTTGAGGGAGTGAGTTCCAGTGTTTACCCATATGTAGAGGAATTCTAAACAGCATCCTGGCTACTTTGTCAAAGTATCACATCCTATGACCTAGGTCTATGTGATCTGACTGGTATACAGACACACCCTTTGTACACACCATATACCCTCTGGCTGAAATACAGACATGCCTTTAGTACATACACATTTTAATCCCAAATAATGATGTCTAACTGAGGATTATAGAGAGTGATGAATCAGAGAAAGATTTGGCAGAATTAGTGAGAGATAGGATCAACCCAACTCACAGGAGAGAAAACAGGAGAGAAACTACTTAAGAATTGTGCAGAGAGCTGTAGTTCTGGAGTATAGTACAGTTTGGTGCAATTAGGTGCAGTTCAGCTGAGTGCACTTGAGTTCATGAAGTTTAGTTCACAAAGTTTAGAGGCAATTTTTTCCAAGCAGAACAGATTAGTGAGAAGTGGAAAGAAGTCAATTTGAAACAGTCAGCTTGGAGAGGTGATTTTTTAATTTTTTTATTAATTTTTTTATTAATTATACTTTATTCACCTTATACACCCCTGTAGTTCCCTCCCTACCCCCATCCCAATACCTCCCTTCCTCCCCCTTCTGCACCCCTGTTCTGCCCCAAGTCCACTGATAGGGGAGTTCTTCCTCTCCTTCCTTCTGATCCTAGTTTGTTAAGTCTCATCAGGAGTGGCTGCATATTCTTCCTCTGTGGCCTGATAAGGCTGCTTCCCTCTCAGGGGGAAGTGATTAAAGAGCAGGCCAATCAGTTCATGTCAGAGACAGTCCCTGTTCCCATTACTATGGAACCCACTTGGACACTGAACTGCCATGGGCTACATCTGTGCATGGGGTCCTAGGTTATCTCCATGCATGGTACTTGCTTGGAATTTCAGTCTCAGTAAATACCCCTGTGCTCAGATTTTTTGGTTCTGTTGCTCTCCTTGTGGAGCTCCGGTCCTCTCCCTATCTTACTATTTCCCACATCTTTCGTAAGATTCTCTACACTCTACCCAAAGGTTGGCCATAAGTCTCAGCATCTGCTTTGATAGTCTGCAGGGCAGAGCCTTTCAGAGGCCCTCTGTGCCAGGCTCCTGATGTGTTCCGTGTTTTCTCTTTCTTCTAATGTTCATCCTCTTTGCCTTTCTGGGTAGCGATTGAGTATTTTAGCACGAGTCCTCCTTCTTAATTTCTTTAGGTGTACAGATTATAGTAGGTTTATCCTATATTATATATCTATATGAGTGAGTATATACTGTGTGTGTCTTTCTGCTCCTGGGATAGCTCACTCAGGATGATCCTTTCCAGTTCCCTCCATTTACCTGCAAATTTCATGTATCCTTGTTTTTTATTGCTGAGTAATATTCCATTGTGTAGGTGTACCACAATTTTTGTATCCATTCCTCAGTTGAGGGACATCTGGGTCATTTCCAGCTTCTGGCTATTACAAATAAAGCTGCTAGAAACGTGGTTGAGCAAATGTCCATATTGTGTACTTGAGCCTCTTTTGGATATATGCCTAGGAGTGGTATATCTGGATTTGAGGAAGCGCTATTCCTAGTTGTCTGAGGAAATGCCAAATTGATTTTCAGAGTAGTTGTACAAGTTTACATTCCCATCAGCAGTGGAGGAGGGTATGCTTTTATCCATACCTCCTCCAGCATGTGTTGTCACTTGAGTTTTTGATCTTAGCCATTCTGATGGGTGTAAGGTGAAATCGCAGTGTCATTTTGATTTGCATTTCCCTGATGTGTAAGGATGTTGAGCATATCTTTAAGTGTTTCTCTGCCATTCGATATTCCTCTATTGAGAATTCTCTGTTTAGTTCTGTACCCCATTTTTTTTAATTTGATTACTTGATTTGTTGCTGTTTAACTTCTTGTGTTCTTTATATATAGTGGATATTATTCCTCTGTCAGATATAGGGTTGGTGAAGATCCTTTCCCAATCTGTAGGCAGTCGTTTTGTTCTGATGACAGTGATCTTTGCTTTATAGAAGCTTTTCAGTTTCATGAGGTCCCATTTATTGATTGTTGCTCTTAAAACTTGTGCTGTTGGTGTTCTGTTCAGGAAGTTGTCTCCTGTGCCAATGAATTCAACGCTTTTCCCCACTTTTTCTTCTAAGCAGTTTAGTGTGTCTGTTTTTATATTTAGGTCTTTGATCCACTTGGACTTCAGTTTTGTGCAGGGCGATAGGTATGGATCTATTTGCATTTTCTACATGTAGACATCCAGTTAGAACAGCACCATTTGTTGAAGATACTGTCTTTTTTACACTGAATAGTTTTGGCATTTTTGTCAAAAATCAGGTGACCATAAGTGTGTGGATTTATTTCAGGGTCTTCTATTCTATTCCATTGATCTACCCATCTGTTTCTATGTCAGTTCCATGCAGTTTTTAGTATTGTTGCTTTATAGGACATCTTGAGATCAGGGATGGAGATACCTCCAGAAGATCTTTTACTGAGGATCCTTTTAGCAATTCTGGGTTTCTTGTTCCATATGAAGTTGAGAATTTTTCTTTCAAGGTTTGTAAAGAATTAATACCTTAGTTGTACGAGACAGCCAGAGTTCACAAAGAACTAGAAAGGATGGCCTTATTCATCAGTAAGTCTCTTAGGCTAAAATCATTCTAGACCTAGTTTAGCAGACAGTTGCTCAAAACTGAAGCCTTCCCTCATAGTTAAGCTTGAAGATTAGATTTATGGAGGCTAGAGGCTTCCAAACCTAGGCCTAAAGATAGTTAGATAAAAATATTGTGAGCTCAGCCCAGGTGTTGTGTTCATAAAGCTTGGGTATGGCTCCCATCTCATACATTCTTCTGAGGAAATAAAAACAGCACTTATACCCATGCAGTTTATATATTATTAAATCAGTTATACCAATTATACAAGTTATTCTGGGTGGTATGCTAGCCCCTTCAGAGTGGTAATGCTGACCGTCTACTTTGGAATGTAGAGAGTGCTGAATAGAAATAAAAGTAATAAAAAAGAAATTAAACCCTAAAGTCTTTCAGTCTGTAAAATGCTTGAAAAAGTTAATAGAAATTCATAGAGAATCTCAAGTTTTACATACCTCCTGGAAGTCAAATATGTATGAAATTATATGTCTCCATTTTTTAAAAGTAATTTATTTATTTTTATATTAATCACAGGTTATATACTTTGTATCCCAGCCATAGCCCCCTCCCTCATTCCCTCTCACTCTCCCCACCTCCTCCTTGCCCTCTCCAAGTTTGATAATAGGGGAGGACCCCCCCCCTTCCTTCTGACCCTAGCTTATCATGTCTCTTAGGGCTGGCTGCAATGTGTCCTCTTCTGGGATCTAGTTAGATTGCTCCTCCCTGGGGGTGAGGGGGCGGTAAACAAGCCAGCCATTGAGTTCATGACAAAAATATTCCCAGTTCCCCTTACTAAGGTATCCAGTTGGGTACTAAACTACCATGGGCCACATCAGAGGAGGGGTTATAGTTTGTATCCATACATGGTCCTTGGTTGGAGAAACAGTCTCATAAACAACCCCTGTGCCCTGATCTATTTGGTCTTCGTGGAGCTCTTGTCCTTGCCAAATCTTACTAACTCCCACCTTCTTTCATATGATTCCCTGCACTCTGGTGATGGCTTGGTTGTGAGTCTTAATATCTGCTTTGGTACACTGCTAGTTAGAGTCTATCAGAGGCCCTCTGTGGTAGGCTCCTGTCCTGTTGCTTGTTTTCTCCTACATTCAATGTCCATCCTGTTTGTCCATCTAACTGATGATTGATCATCCTTCCCTGGGTCCTCCTTCTTGCTTATCTTTCCCAGGTCTTTTTTTTTTAATTATTTATTTTTATCTCAGTCACAGGTTAGGTACTTTGAATCCCAGGCGTAGCCCCCTCCCTCATTCCCTCCTACCCTCCCACTCCCTCCCTCATCTCCTTCTTAGCACTAACTTTTCATGAGAATAAATGCGGATCATATCAACAAAAGTGATTCACACTTAGTTATACACACATTCGGTCAAAAATATCGGTATTTATTGTACAATTAGTTTTTATCACATTTATGTATTAACTATTTATTTATTCATACATTTATTTACTTACTTACATATTTGTCAGGGTGTTTGGAAGATATGTACATATATAGGTATGCCATAGTACATGCATGGAAATCAGAGAACAACTTGTGGAAATTTGTTCCCTTCTTCCAGAATGTGGCTCCCAGGGATCAAACTCAGGTCATTATTGGGTGTATCTTTTTTTTTCCCAGTTAGACATCTTGGTGGCCCCTTAATTCAACTTTGCCATTAGGAACCTACTACAAGTTTAACACTCTCACGGTTCCCAAAACTTTGAAAATCTTCATGTCAACTTAAGTTTGAACATTCCATAGAATAAGTATTGTTTCCCAACCAACAATTAAAAAAAAAAACAAAAAACAAAACACGAGAACTTAGGCACATGAAGTGCTCTATGAATGCCTTGAGAAGAGAAGCTCTTTTAGAGATATGTGACATGAACATGAATATTTATGTTCTACTATACATTAGGTAAAGATCATTTAACTTGGGAAATGATTTAGTTAATACTAAAATTAATGAGAAAGCACTCATTTATTTTCAAATTGTAAACAAAGCCAAAATAATTTGCATAAAAGATAGGCACATGTAAATATTTTTTTAAAGACAGGGACCTAAGTAAATTGTATAATGTCTCTAGCAAGTTTTAAGAGAAATTCATATTCTTTTATTTTAACCAATTTGCAACTTTCAACATGAATGTGAAAATGGTAATAAATTCATTAGTTATGTGATAATTTAACATAATTCCCCAATAATATTTTCATCCTTTGAATAAAACACTAAAGCTAAGAAGGGGACTATCAGTGCCTAACACATTGTCAGACTACTATTTATCTATCTTTTTGATGGCTCATTCTGCCTTGCTTTAATGATAACTTTATAGAGGCAAACATCAGAACAATTTCCTCTCTTAATTAAATTAGATTTTCCACATTTGCCCCTACATGTGCCATCACAAAAAGTAGATTATAAGCTCACAAACCAATTGTCATACAGATAATAAAAAATTAGACTGAATTTCAGACCAGGTAAGTTGAGATCCACATATTTTAAATTTCAGAGTAATTAACATAAAATTAAAATAATAATAATTAATAATTAATAATAATAATTAGAAAGAGTGTATTATATGCTATTTAATAGTTTATACATGTACTTTATCTACTCTAGGCAAATACTCATTGTATAATTGTAATGTAATATCCATAATCACAGATTGATTATATCAACACAAATTTTTGCTAACTGCAGTTAAAACTATTTTTCCAACTCATTTATCTTATTGAAAAATAAAATAAATATTTACACTAAAATTTGATGTTTCTGTTTGTAACATATGATGATACAAAGCTTATTAAACCAGTTTTCTATTATTTAGCTTTGAATAATTATTCAATACCAATAGTCCAAATTTAAAAGAGTTGACCAACACTCCCAATTGAAAATAGAACCAGAATCAACATATTTACTAACATGCAGAAAATATAATACAGTGACTAGAATTTTAAACACAGAACAGCAGGTAACTATATAAAAAGCTTTGCCCATCTTTTTCAATGACAAAGGTTCCAAACAAAAACCATTCATGGAGATAACCTAGAACCCCTGCACAGAGGCATCCTGTGACATCTCAGTCTCCAAATGGGCTTCCTAGTAAGGGGAACAGGGCCTGGTTCTGACATGAATTCAGTGGGTGGATCTTTCATCACCTCCCCAGATGGGTGAGCAACCTTACCAGGCCACAGGGAAAGACTATGAAAGACATTCCTGATGAGACCTGATGGGCTAGGGTCAGATGGAAGGCAAGGAGGTCCTGCACTCTTAGTGGACTGGGAAAGGGGCATGGGAGGAGATGAGAGAGTAAGATTGAGAGGAGACAAGGGTGGGGCTACAGCTGGGATACAAAGTGAATAAATTGTAATAAATAAAAATTAAATTAAAAAAGTTCATGCATATAATTACATTTTAATTCTGGGTAACAAATAAACTAATAAAAAAACCAGTAATCCTTTATTAATTTGCTTATCCATTTGCCTCTTACATTACTTTAACTTTCTTGTAGTATTGATTAAATCCAAACTGTAATAAATGCACAATACAGTTGCCTTTATGTAGCAATATCCTCTGGAAATCATTGGAGTATACAAATGTCTGCAATTGTAAAGAGGATTGTTTTCATAATCTTGTGTCTCTGCTTCAGGGTCACTGGGGAGTGAGAAATATAACCATGCTGCAGGTGTGTCCTACAGACAGGTGTGAGGATCCCTACCAGTGCAGAGAGTGTCTCTATCCACTCTGCTGCTTGAGCAAGTGGGAGGCAGGTTTGTGTCTGACTAAAATTCTTGAGGGACTTAATAATCTGCGTTTGATATAAAGTAGTAGAGAAGAGAGGATAATACTTTCTCACATTAAAAATAAGGAATTTAGTTTTATGGAAATACATGGAGTTAGCACTTGAATGTTTCACAGAGAAAATTAACCAAATTTGACAGGAATTTTTCATAAAGGCGAAAACTTGTCCTTATAAATCCTGGATAGCAAATAGAAAGCTCCTTCACAATGGGGGAAAATAGTATTTTTGACATTTTTAAAGGGCATGTTTTTGGCTTGAAGAACTAACCATTATGAATGAGTTTTTTTTGTTTTGATTTTTTTATTTTGCTTTAAAATAATTCAACCTTATAACTTATAAATCCTGAGGAAGAAAATAAACATTCAAATTCAAATAGAATGCATAGAAAACTCCTCTGAGTGATTTGAGGTAAAGTAGCAGGCCAAAGAAGAGATATGAAGCTATCTTTTCTGTGAGATATGTAGTAGGACAACCAGAGAAACAATAGAGACATTGTGGAGTACAAAATAGAACAAAAATCTGTTCACAGTATAAGTAATCATATTGTATATGCAATTAATATTATATTTACTCTTACAAACTATATTGTAAAAGCCCAAAATTTGTTTCATAATTTGCCAATGGAATTGTTAATAACCAGCTTTATTTGTAATAGCCAGAACCTGGAAACAGCCCAGATGCCCCTCATTTGAGGAATGGATACAGAAATTGTGGTACATCTACACAATGGAATACTCCTCAGCGATAAAAAAACAACCAAACAAACAAACAAAAAAAAAAAACAAAAACAAAAACAAAAAACAAGGAAATCATGAAATTTGCAGGTAAATGGTGGAAACTGGAAAAGATCATTCTGAGTGAAGTATTCCAGAAGCGGAAAGAGACACAGGGTATATACTCACTTATAAGTGGATATTAAGGGTGTAAGTGGATTAAGGATATAAGGGTTTACCCATATATTATAGGGTAAACATACTAAAATCTGTATACCTAAGGAAGCTAATCAGGAAAGAAGACTCTGGCTAAGATGCTCAATCCTCATTCAGAAAGGCAAAGAGAATGGTGATTGGAGGAGGGAGAAAAACAGGGAACAGAAGAGGAGCCTACCACAGAGGGCCTCTGAAAGGCTCTACCTTGCAGGATACCGAAGCAGATGCTGAGACTCATAGCCAAACTTTGGGCAGAGTGCATAGAATATTATGAAAGAAGTGGGAGATAGTAAGACCTGGAGAGGACAGGAGCTCCACAAGGAGAGCAACAGATTCAAAATTTCTGGGCACAGGGATCTTTTCTGAAACGGATACTCCATCCAAGGACAACTCATGGAGATGGTCCAGAACCCTTGCACAGATGTAGCCCATGGCAGCTCAGTGTCCAAGTGGGTTCCATAGTAATGGGGACAGGCACTGTCTCTGACATGAACTGATTGGCCTGCTCTTTGATCACATCCCCCTGAGGGGGGAGCAGCCTTAAAAGGCCACAGAAGAAGACAATGCTGCCACTCCTGATGAGACCTGATAAACTAGGATTAGAGGGAAGGGGAGGAGGACCTCCCTTATCAGTGGACTGGAAGAGGGACAGGGGTGGGGAAGAGGAAGGATGGGATTGGGAGGAGAGGAGGGAGGGAGGTACAGGGGGGATACAAAGTGAATAAACTGTAATTAATAAAAAATAAAAATAATTAAACAAAAAAGGAAAAATGATATTCTTTTACTTTGTTTGGTCTTTGTGAAGTTTAGGTATCAAGGTGACTGTGGCCTCATAGAATGAGGCTGGTAATGTTTCCTCTGTTTCTATTTTATGGAACAGTTTAAAGACTACTGGTATTAGTTCTTCTTTGAAGGTCTGGTAGAATTCTGTGCTGAAACCATCTGCCCTGAAATTTTTTTTTCCCCCAATGGCAGATATCTGATGACAGCTTCTATTTCCTTAGGGGATTCCACCTTACAGCAAACAAAATGGCTAAGGAAAAAAAAAACTCAAGGGAAAACAGATACTTGAGAGGCTGTGGAGACAGGGGAGCTCTCCACCATTGCTGGTGGGAATGTAAACTTATACAACCACTATGGCTATCAATCTGGCACTTAGAAAATTAGCAATAGCGCTACCTCAAGATCCTGCTATACCATTCCTGGGCACATACCCAAAAGATGCTCAACCATACAAGACATTTGCTCATCTGTGTTCAAAGCAGCTTCATTCATAATAGCCAGAACCTAGAAACAAGTTGGGTGTCCCTCAACTGAAGAATGGATACAGAAATTGTGCTACATTTATTACTCAGCAATTAAAAAACAAGGAAATCATGAAATTTGCAGGCAAATGAATGGAACTAGAAAAAAATCATCCTGAGTGAGTTAACCCATAAGCTAAAAGACACACCTATTATATGCTCACTTATAAGAAGATATTAGCCATATAATATAGGATAAACACATTAAATCTATAGTCCTCAAGAGACTAAACAACAAGGAGGACCCCAGAGAAGGTGCTTAATCCTCATTCAGAAGGGCAAACAGTATAGACATAGTGAGTACAACAAGACAGGGAACAGAACAGGAGCCTTCCTCAGAGGGCCTCTGAAAGACTCTACCCAGCAGGGTATCAAAGTAGATGCTGAGACTCATAGCCAAACTTTAGACAGGGTACAGGAAATCTTATGGAAGAAGGGGGGGAGAGAAAGATCTGGAGGGAACAGGAGCTCCACAAGGAGACCAACAGAGCCAGAAATTTATGGGCCCCATGGGGTCCTGCAGAGACTGATGAAACAACCATGGAGGATGCATGAAGAGTACTCAGACCCCCTGCAGGGATTAGCCTATATGCAGGTAAGTCTTCATGTGAGTTCCCTAGTAGGGGAACAGGGATTGTCTCTTACATGGTCTTTGTTGCCTGCTCTTTGATCACTTCCCCCTAACTGGGGGTGGAAGGACCACAGAGGAAGAAGTTGCAGTCAATCCTGATGAAACTTGATAAGCTAGGGTCAGATGGTAGGGTTCCCTCTTTGTGAGAAAGAGTGGAGGGTAATAGTGGGGAAGAGGGAGTGAAGGTGGGACTGGGAGGAGAGAAGGGAGGTGGCTACAATCTGGATGTAAAGTGAATAAATTATAAATATAAATTTAAATTAAACAAATGAAGGCTTTAACAACTACAAAAAATGATTTAAAAGTAATAAACAAAACAAACAAACAAAAACCATTGCTTCAGTGATGAGCATAGATCAGTTTACTACTGCTGACCAAGTGTATGACTGCAATTTCTTGTAATTTCAATCAAAGGTTTATTCAATGCAATTTCTTTTTTTTTCCTGTGGTCTTATTGGTGATTAAGTAATAGATTATAAGGCAGCCAAGCAGAAATTTAAACAAACCATATTAAACTTAAAACACCCTGAATTAATCTGTATATCACAGGGAAACATTTGCTACTAGAGATTTTTCTGGTGATTCAAGAATTAGCCCTTAGAAATGCACCTCACTGGGTAAAGCAGAGGTCAGGCTCACAGTATCTGGAGGACTACAGCTTGACATTTTGGAAACATGATGTACTTTTTCACTAGCAGTTTTCAGCAGCAACACTCATTCCTTTTAAACAAATGTGAGGCTTGACCTAGAATGTCTGAGGAAGCCTCGCAGGACTGACAACCTTACTTTGTAAACTTGAAAAGAGAAACAAAGCTTTGAGCTCTCCTGCTTAGAAAATTAATGAGTGATTCATCCCACTCATGACTGTTAAGGCTTCAGACTTCACTGGGTGCCTTGAAGAATGTGAAAAGAGATTTATTTTAATATTTAGCATCTTCTTAGTTTAAATAAATATATTTATAGATCATTAATGGCATCCATATTTTACATATAAATTTTTCTGTCCTGTTTGCTGCAAATTTGTACCTATAAATTTATTTTGATTTGTGGGCATGGCTACCCCATGAAGAGATAATGTTTTGTCTTTCTTTTGGATAGTAAACTGACATTGTTTTAGTTTAGTGGCTTATTTTATTTTCAGATAAATCCCACTATACAACACACACTAGCTTCAAACTTGTACTATTCTTACTTTGGCTTTCCCACAGCTTGGATTATAGATATACAATATAAATATCTCTTAAAGCAATTTTATATATATTATAGATATACAGTATAAATATCTCTTAAGGCAATTTTATATATATTATAGATATACAGTATAAATATCTCTTAAGGCAATTTTATATATATTTATTTTTAGCTGAAAGAAAATAACTATAAATGTGTGGCAAATAGCCAAAGTTCATTTTTGATAGGCCAACAATAGGTCAAAGTAATTGTTATATCCACTCTTGATTTATTTGGTTTGAGAGCATTCCAAGTCAGCTTCTACACGTATTTTGAAATGAACATTTGTATTCAGACATAGTTATCCTACTTTGCCATAGAACTTTAGAAATTTGTTCTTTTTCAGAATTACAGGCAAAATAATTAAATGATGAATAAAGTTACATCAAACAAAAGCCCTGATGCTTAGTAAAGAAAATTAAAAACAATGTGAAGATATTGAATATAGAATGACGAAAATGTTTGCAAATTATTCATTCTAGAAGGTATTAGGAATAACTATCCATTAATTAAAATTTAAGCTTATTTACCCTTGTGACCTTTAAGTAATTTATTTCTCAACATTAATATTTGCAAACTCATGTTAAAAGTGAGCACCAGACTCAAGATCAAGCCTCTGACAGAGGGCGAGAAGTAATGATAGATCTGGGGGAGGTTGTTGAGACTTGGAGAGAACAAGAGCTCCACAAAGACCAAACTGAGCAGGGCATAGGGGTCTTGTATGAGACGGTTTCTACAATCAAGGACCATGTGTGGATGTGGACTGGAACCCCCACATGGATGGGGCCCATGATAACTCGGTGTAGGACTGAAGACCCTATTCAGGGCAACAGGGACTGTTTCAGTCATGATCTTGATGGCTGACTCTTTGACCCTCCCCCATACAAGCAGGGGAGTGACAGACTGGCTAGATCTCAGGGGAGGACATTGCAGCCAGACCTGAGGAGTCAGGATAAGCTGGGGTTGGATGGAAGGGAAGGAGGTCCTCCCCTGTTGGTGGACTTGGAGGGGGCGGGGAAGAGGGAGATGAGAGAGGGAGTGAGAGCGTAGGAGGGAATGGGGGAGGGGGCTACGCCTGGGATTCAAAGTACCTAACCTGTGATTGAGATAAAAATAAATAAATTAAAAAAAAAAAGTGAGCACCAATATCCATATTATTGGCTCGCCTTTGTCTTCCAACCTTAATTTACATAGATGAACTTAAGGAGAAACAAAAATGTTATGAATTTTAATGTAAACTATTCTTAATATATGTAAATAAATATGAAATGTATACTTTTTCTTATAAAACTTTGAGCTTATAGCTTCTTAATTATATCTCTTGAAAGCTTATAATGTTACTTTATTAATATTTGACTGAAGTCCGCTCATTAAGAAATAGTAGATTATCTTATTTTTATCATGCCTTCTTCTGACACCCATAATTTCTCTCTTTGTTTTAAAAATAATAAAGGAGCAAAAGAAGAAGAGGAGAAGGAAGGGGATAAGGAATAAAAGAAGGACAAGAACAAAAACATGGAGAGCAAGCAGAAGAACAAGAAAAAGAAGAACAAGAACCAGACATCTTGACATATTAGAATATATAGGCTTGAATCTTCTTTTGTTTTACAGTTATGTTTTTTTTAAAAATAATACTTTGAAATCTCAAAATATTTGCTCTTCTAGAAACTAAAAGATGCACATCACTAGAAAAAAACTTCCATTTGGATAACAGACTTTCAGAGAACACATTTTCTTTTAACTAATTTTCATTACTAATACTATGAGGTTTCAACTTTGTTTGAGCAACTTTTTACCCTTTACCCTTAAGCAATTTCCTTGGCCTAATGTCTTTGTCAGAAAAAGCATCATGATATTATCCCACATTCCTTTCCATGTCTTGATCTCTCATATATTTGATATTACAACACAAAAAGAGACTTAAATTTACTCATATGTGCTTCATATGAATTGGAGATGATTTTTTGTTTTGATTTGTTTCTTTTGTTCTTTTGTTAGACACAGTCACACCTCATAGCTTTATTTGACCTAGAACTAGTATACATGCTTCTCTATCCTGAGTACTAGAAATAAAGGTGTGTAACTGCTCTGTAATAACAGATCTTTATTTCTTGGAATTATCATAGCAAGGATCAGGTGATGTCAAAAGAGCTGCTTTTAGTCCATTGTTAATCAACAACAGGTTTTAAAGGTTTATGATAATTTGACTTTATCATAAACAGTTTTTACCTTGTGTTATAAAATCCATAGGAAACTATCATTTTATCCCATTCTCTACAGTTGACTGTCCAAACTGGGTACCTCAGAACCCCTTATACATTTGAAGCTATCAGCAGCGGCAGTGGTCCATGTAGAAAGCATAAGAAGATTCTTGTTTAATACATTTTAGCAATGCTTTTTAAAATAATTCCTGCATTAACTGCATGAGAATCTGACGACAACCCAGTGAAAAAAACTAGAACTCAGAGTAAGTATTCTCTTCTGAAAAAAACATTCCATATTTTGGCCAAAAAGAAAAAAATGCGTATCTTCGCTTCTAGGGTTTTAGGAAGAAAAGGCTATTCTCTGCTCCCACATTGAAAATGGAAGCTACTTCTTTACCAAAAGAAGAAACTCAGAAAGAGAAAGCATCTTACTTAATACTTTCATGTCACTGCCAAGATAAACATCTATATTAGAATTTTTATCAAAGCATCACAAAATTGTTAGACTGAAAGTGCAAGGACATCATTAAGCAATTCCTTTGAATTTATCCTTAGATGTGATCATGGTAGAGACTAGCCACTGTTCTCGATCATTGTGTTGCCTCCAACCAAGACACAAATTTTGGTATATGGAAAATATCTCAACTCTGACCACAGAAGGAACTGAACAGAGATTATTGGATGACACATTAAAGTGGAAATGGCCACTGATTCTCAAATAGAGCAAAAGTTAATTATGGCTCTACAAGAAAAACATGGCAATGGATGTATTTATAGTACCACTGAATTTATATTCATAGTTTAATTGTACAGGGCTGTAGAAACAAGTTCTTGTGGGTAAGAAGAATATGAAATATTAACCATGCACAGCTTATCATTAAAAAGCAGTTTAACTTACAAATAAAACTGATTACTTGATCAAGAAATATTTTCTTTTTTTAAGTAATTTATTTATTTTTATATTAATCACAGGTTATATATTTTGTATCCCAGCCATAGCCCCCTCCTTCATTCCCTCCCACTCTCCCCATCCCTCCCTCATCTTCTACCTTCCCAACTCCACGTCCACTGATAGGGGAGGACCTTCCCCCCTTCCATCTGACCCTAGCATATCATGTCTTTTCAGGGCTGGCTGCAATGTCCTCTTCTGGGATCTAGTTAGGATCCTCCTCCCTCAGAGTGGGGGCTTGCGGTCGACAAGCCATCCATTGAGTTCATGACCAAAATAGTCCCTGTACCCCTTACTAGGGTACTCAGTTGGGTACTGAGCTACCATGGGCCACATCCAGAGCAGGGGTTTTCTTATAAAAAAATATAGATGTTCAGGATATGAACCTGTCTTGCCCTACTTGCATGAAGTAAGCAGAATGATCCAAAATTTGCTCCTTAACCTCAGAGAAACCAAATGATGAAAGTTAAAAAATAAAGCCAAAAAATCTGGGCACAGGGGGCCTGCAGTGACTTCTGAATCGATCAAAAACCATGCATGGAGAGGACTTGGACCCCCTGCTCAGATGTAGCCCATGGGAAGCTCAGTCTCCATGGGAGTACCCTAGTAAGGGGGGCATGAACTTGCTTGCTTCCTCTTTGATTAACTTCCCCTGGCAAGTTAGCCTTACCAGACCACAGAGAAAAACGATCCAACAGTCCTAATGAGACCTGATGGGCTAGGGTCAGGACCTCCCCATCAGTGGACTAAAGGAAGGGCATGGAGGGCATGGAGGGAGGGAAGGAGGTGGGACTATAAGGAGATGAGAGAGTGAGCTACAGGTGGGATGCAAAATGAATTAATTGTAATAAATATACCTACTACTACTAATAATAATATTTTAAAATTATTAAAAAGCTGAACCACCTCAAAGTTGACAAAGTAGATTATTAATTGTGACACAGAGAAATGTTTATACTGTTGTCTCACAGAATGCTTGATTCAGTGGTGTTTCTTTTGCTTTACATTGAATAACTAAAAAAGTACTTCTCTGTCCATTACTTTGTTGAGTCATAATCTATAGAAACGATGCCCTTTAATATGTGTAGAAAACATTCCTATATATACATGTTAAGATATTTTTGTTCATCAGTATTTTTTAAATTGTTTAAATAATTATTTATTACAATTAATTCAATTTGTATCCTGTCTATGGCCCCTTCCCTCAACTCCTCACAATTCTTCCCTCCTTCCCTCTTATCCTCCTGTATCCATCCTCTAGTTCACTGATAGGGGAGGTCCTCCACCCTTTCTCTATATGACCTTCTCCTATCAGGTCTCATCAGGACTGGCTGTATTTTTTTTTTACCCTCTATGGCCTGGTAAGGCTGCTCTCCCATACCTTCAAAGGGGGTGATGATCAAAGGGCCAGCCATTGAGTTCATGTCAGAGACAGTACCTGTTCCCATTACTAGCAACCCCACTTAGAGACTGACTCTATGGGATACATCTGAGCAGGGATGTTAGGTCTGCTCCATGCATGGTACTTGGAGAATCAGTCTCAGAAAAGACTCCTGTGACCAGATATTTTGGTTCTGTTGCTCTCCTTGTGGAGCTCCTGTCCCCTCCAGGTCTTTCCATCTCCCCTTTCTTTCATAAGAACCCTTGCACTCTGATCACCACTTGGCCATAAGTCTCAGAATTTCCTTCAATACCTTGCTGGGAAGAGTCTTTCAAAGGCGCTCTGTGGTAGGCTCCTGTCTTGTTCCTTGTTTTCTTCCTCTTCGGACGTCTATTCTATTTGCCTTTCTGAATGGGGATTGATCATCTTCCTCAGGGCCCTCTTTCTTGCTTAGCTTCTTTAGGTGTACAGATTTTAGTATGATTATCCTATATTATATGTCTAATATCCACTTATAAGTGAGCATATACAATGTGTGTCTTTCTGTTTTAAGGATACCTCACTCAGGGTAATCTTCTCTAGTTCCCATCATTTGCTTGCAAATTTCATGATTTCCTTGTTTTTAATTGCTGAATAGTTTTCACAACTCTATATCTGACAGAAGGGTGATATTCAAAATATATAAAGAACTCAAGAAATTAAACAACAACAAATCAAGTAATCCAATTTAAAAATGGGGTACAGAGCTAAACAGAAAATTCTCAATAGAAGAATATTGAAAGGCAACGAAACATTGAAAGAAATGTTCAACATCCTAGTAATCAGGAAATTGCAAATCAAAATGAACCTGAGATTTCACCTTACACCTATCAGAATGGTTAAGAATCAAAAACTCAAGTGACAACACATGGTGGAGAGGTTGTATAGAAAAGGGAAGCCTCCTCCTTTGCTGGTGGGTATATAAACTTGTACAACCATTTTGGAAATCAATCTGGTGCTTTCTAGAAAATTAGTACCTAACCTGTGATTGAAATAAAAATAAATAAATTTAAAAAAAAATTAAAAAAAAGGAATAGTGCTACCTCAAGATACAGCTATACCACTCTTAGGCATATATCCAAAAGATGCTCAAGTATACAACAAGGACACTTGCTCATCCATATTTGTAGCAACTTTATTTGTAATAGTGAGAATCTGTAAACAATGCAGATGTCCTTCAATTGAGAAATGGTTAAAGAACTTGTGGTAAGTTCTAGAACTTCTTAAATGATTTCTTTTTATGTTTTGAATTTTCTTTTATTTATTTTTTAAATGTTTTTATATTAATTATAGTTCATTCACTTTTTATCCCAGCTGTAGTCTCCTCCTTTTCTGGGTGCTTTTTGTCAGGGTTATAAAGCTATGACCATACAATAAAGTTGGCAGAACCCTGTTGTTAGAAGCACAGTGGTGGAAGCCCGCTGAATGGAAGCTCTTGGAAATTGCCTTCATCCGTGAGTTGTAAATATGTATATAGATATGTTTACATGCAGATATGTATATCTGTCTGGGTTTTGTACATATGTTATATGAGTGTATTTCAATTGTCTGTCTCTATGTAAGGAGCTACTCTCTTTGAATATATGTACCCATTGAATGTATGTATGAATAGGTGCAAGTCTCTGTGTCTGATTGTGTACCAATGGAACCAGCAGCCTAAACTTGCTGCAGTTTCTGCAGAACAGATGCTAGTAGAAATGAAAATCATTGTCATCCGTAAGCTTGTGGGATTTCTTTGAAGCTAAAGTTCTTAACTTGATCCACCTTTTCCCTTGAGTGGGTGTGCATGAATGGTCTTTGCTTTCTTTCTCTTTTTCTTATTGATTTACAAAGGAGGTAGCAGATTCAGGATCTCACTCTCAGCCTAAGATAAGCAGGAAAAAGTTTACTATAGCCTGTGGAAGCCTGTACCACTGCCTGCTCCTGTGTAGGCGCTAATCTCAGATCAGTTTTTTACAACCTCTTGCGTTTTTGGCTAGAAGCAACTTTTTGCAGTCCTGGCTGCAATAAATAAATAGACAGAGAGATGGACAGACAAACAGACAGACAAACAGATTGATTTCTTGATAAAAAATAAGGTGGTCCATTTAGCAGCAGTGTAGCTACTCCCTAGACCTAGAGAAATAATCCTGGGCTCCTCTACTTCCTACCCCTATTTCTGTTTCTTTCAATCATCCTTCCTGATGGGTTGCCAGAGCCATGAGCTCAGCAACCCAAGAGATAAAGATAACAGGGGATTCCTCATACTGTCCCAGATCCTACTCTGAAACCTGGAACCTTGCCAAAGCAGAGAAATAATTTAGCATTGGACTTTAGAAGAGTTTAACTCTGTAACAGGAGTGTCACAAGTTCAAGTTCAGCTTGGACTATTAGCAAGACTGTGCCTCAAAACCAAAACAAAGAAAACATTCTTGAAAAAATAACTTTGACTAGTCACTCCTCTTTCAAATATCGCGAATATTACTTGAAAGGATAACACTTTTCTTTAAAAAATTAAATTTGCATCTTTTTATGTAAAAACTAATTGAATGAAATATAAATAAAATATAAGTATTTTAGGTATATAGAATATAAACAGAAATTGAGATGCTTGTCATTCATATATACAAAGGGTCTCTTTATGAAGCCATATCTGCCTTCATGATCATCTGCCTGCCTCATCTTTTAAGTGTTAAAATTATTTCTTAAAAACAATAAAACCGTGTTTAAAAATGGATGTCTTCAATTGAATTTTCTAATGACCTTTTACACTCTATAATGAAATATGTGTTGGAAGGCCTGCTCTTTTCATAAGGGAAACTGGAATAGAACTAGAAGAGAGAGGAGGTGGGAGAGAACAGGGAGGAGTAGAGGGAGGGAAACTACAGTCCAGATGTACTGTATGTGGAAAGAGTAAATGCTCAGTAAATCCAACACAATTGCCAGCTTCCATTGCACTATGGGGGCTTCCCTTTCCAGTAACTTTACAATTTGTTTTGGATAAAGTGAAGCATATATCACCTTTCATTGATCTTATGCATATGAATGGTCATATAAAAAGGTCTGGTCCACAGCGCAGGAGGGATTATAAAGTTGTCTTGGTGAAATACAATTGAGCAACATAATTCATATGGTCAAGACCTTTATGCATCCCTGATGGAAGTAGTAAACAAAAGAAATCTTACTTTAACTTTGAAGCAGTTATTGATTCTTGAGAATTAAGTTTAAGAAGAATTAAATATACTGTCTTAAAGACAGACAGCAACCCTTTTATAATCTACTTGTATAAGTTTCCCAGGGCCATTACTAGAATTTACTGGCTTATATTAAATATGTTTTATATCATTAATATGTTGTTCCAGAAGCTAACTTTTGAAAATATTATTTTCGGAGAAATATATTTTAATGAGCATTGGACCCAAGTGTTACCATAGTTTCACCTGGAAGATGACTTACAATCTTTTTCAGAATCCTCAATTAAAATCTTTATAGCTTTTCTGGTTTAATAAGTGAATTTAACTTTTTTACTAACTCTCTAGTACAGGGCCTGTCTCTCACATGGACTCAGTGGCCAGCTCTTTGATCACATCCCCCTGGGGGATACAGCCTTGCCAGGCCACAGAGGAAGATAATGCAGCCATCTTTAATGAAACCTGATAAGCTAGGGTCAGATAGTAGGTGACATGGTCCTCCCCTATCAGGGATCTGGAAAAACACATATACAGGGAGAAGGAGGAGGATGGGTGGGACTGGAAGGAGATGAGGGAGAGGGCATGCAATAGGGATCCACACTGAATAAATTGTAAAAATGAATGAAATAATTAAATTTTTAAAAAAGAATTGTTTTCGTGTCCTTTCATTTTTAGTACCTTCTATTAAAATATTTATGTTTACACCACCTCAGTGCCTAACACATTCAGGCAATGCCATGGTACTAAACTGAGTGTTTTGGTGTATTTTACTTAGAGCCATTTAACATTGTATGAATCACAGTCCTTGCTCATCTCTGTGCAGGGTACTTTTTATTAGTGTCTTGCAGGCCCATTGGCTTGTGGTGCTGCTTTGAAAGATGTGAGTGGCAGGTGTCATGTTGAAAGTTTGTTTGTTTATTTGCCTGTTTGTTTGGATTTTTTTCACTGTGGAAAACAGTCAACTCTCTGTTGACTGGAAAGAAACATTATCTTTGTTATAATATGTATGAAATGAGCCAGTATATGAAAGCCATCAAGATAAGAAGGCTATATGGTACACAGAGAGAAATCAGAGTATCTATTTTAATAACAACAGATGAGACAATTTCATGACATGTTCCCAAGGAAAAAGAGCAACATTGTGTGGCTCATCTGAGATGCCGTCTCCACAGAAGCTCACCAAAATGCTCAGCATCCTAAAGACCTGGACATTTGAAATGGAATTTTGCCGTAAGCACCAATACAAGAAACAACTCTATTATTTTTCAGATCTTCCTGCTTCTTCCTGCCACAACCTTCCTGCCTGCTCTAATCTGCTGGTTTAGCATATGTAGTTCTGAATAGAGCTCTGAGTGGTCAATAAAAAGAAGAAACTTTTGAGACAACTTGTGAAATATTCATACATTCTTACCATTCTTGAACAAAGCATTGACTTTGTTCTGCTGCAGGCCACATAAAAGTTTTACACCTCTACATTTTGATATAGTAGATAGTATTCTTTGTTCTAGGCTATAAAATATTGGCTCAATGAAAGTAAAATTTAAACTGAATTGGGTTGAGTAAGAAATAAATAGGCGTAATTTAATTTGAAAATGAACTTTGTTTTTTGTACAATTGGTTTACTTGGCATTTGCTGTTGTGCCCGAATCATGATTCTCCAAAAGACCAGCACCAGGAGCTAAGTCCTTTGCAAATCACATGAGGATCTTTTTATTATAAATCATTACAAGCTGCAGCTTGGGCTAACAACCCCCACCGCCAAAGTGGTGAAGAGCAGAGAGCCTTGTGCTCAGGTTAGTTGGGTAATTTAAAGATTCTGGTCCCTCCCAGCATGCCCAAGGCAGGGGTGATTCCTACCTGGCAAGCATCTATTGGTTGAAACAGTTGCATTTTGAATTGATTGGCTATAGGAAGGTCTCCAAACTATTAATCCCTCCTTAGGGGGATAGGCTGCTTTCCTAGAAACTGTATCTCTAGTGTGTGGTTAAGGCGAGTTCTTCCCCTCAGAGCATTACTGAACCTCCTCACCCAACTAGTTTAGGCTGTAAGCACTAATAATAGCCACCTTTAATCTTTTGGTCTCTCATTGCTACACCACCACATTTTCTTAAAATAGTTTGTACATGACTACACTCAGTTCTAAAATGAATTAAAAGAGGAGGTAATAATTCCAAAATGACTGCATTAGCTGAGTACAAGGTTTTCTGTGGGTTTTTTTTTTGGCTTTTTGTTTGTTGTTTATTTTTTTATACTTTTGCATTCTCATTTAACTATGTACAAAAGCTATAATAATATAAATTAATGTACTAAGCATGCAGGTATGGCTAAGTGTCATGAGGGGAAAGTAGGCATGATGAACATTCTAAAACCTGTTTGAACTGGTGATTTAAGAGCAAAATTATTAATATATGTTTTAAATCTTTATCCATACACCAAGAACTTGCACATTGTTCCTTCTCCTCAAGTTATAAAAATTGGGACATAACTATTTCTGTTTTGGAGGAGAACAAACTAGGAAATAAGTATCAATATAAAGTTATATTTGATGTATACATCCTCAAAATCAGATCTTTGGAGCTGTTAAGCAAAGTTTCAGTGTCTGTCTTATAAGTTCGTGCTGTTGGTTTATATTCAATATTCATGTTAAAATCCAGTGATGGAAATCAAGCAATATTAGAAAGGCAAAATAAATGAATCAAAGTTACAAGCCCTAATTTTAAAATCCATTTATGGGAAAGTAGCCTCCCCCAAATAAGCTCATTCAGCAAAATGAAATAATGTATCACCACCCAGCTCATGGATACCTGATGGAAGCTGATGTAGAGAATTTTCTGTAGACTAAAACAAAACACTCATAGAGTATATATGGTATTCTCTATTTCTTGATAAGAGTAAATTCCATTAGGCTTTATAAGCATTTGTTCAGCATTATTGATTATGAAAAGTGTCTAGGTTTTGATTCTGTAATTCTCTGGCTGCTTTTCCAATGCCTATTGTGCAAAACAAATATCTAGTTGATCATCTGTGATTTTTCCCTAGAACTTTGGGTATCCTGGAACTTCAGTTATAACTCTAAGAACACATTTCTCCTGATGGCTACACTGAAACATATAACTTATTAGTTGACTCTTTCTGGGAAAGAGTTGGAAAGGTAGGTTTAACCAAATGGTGGGCAGTCACAAAAGGAAGGAGCCCATAGAAAAGTCAAGGCTGTGGCACATGCTAATATTTGAAATGTTATTCCAAGGACAGTGATCACTTAAAGGATCCCTTAAAGCAATGAACATCCATTGCTTCCAAAAGAAGAAAAACTTGCCTTTTTTTGTGAGAAGTTTCCAATTTCTTTTTTTCTTTTCTAATTTTCTTTATGGAAATGCCTGTAGGAAATGCCATTAGTGCATCTGCAAGCAGGTTTCTATTTAGCAACCCTCTATAGTAGAGCCATTATGTGTCAGCAGAAACGAACAGTCTGAACAAGGTTAATTTTTAGAAACCTGCTAATGTAAGAACTATGTATAAAAAGAAAAAAAAATGTGATGGAGTGGGAAAAGCCCTGGAACTGGGAAAAATAAATTTCTTACAGTGGAAGTACACCATGAATACAAAGATATGTATCAAAATAAAGGAACAGAGGGGCAATAAAAAAGCACTCAGGCTATACTTGGGAAAACCATTGCTTTTAAGGATAATAAATAAAGTTACAAATATGGAAATATCCATGAATATTTTTTCAAATGTTCATAAGGAATCTTAGGCTTTATAAAACCATTCTAGTTCTTGAGTCTCAGTCCTGACTTAGCTCTCAGCTGATTCCCATTCCTGAGCATGCCTTTCTTTTAGTTTTCTTATTCCTGTTCTGAACTGTTAATAGATTATTTCAATAAGAAATTCTTTTTTAAACAAACATCAATGAAAGACACTGTTGAAGTCGACATTGTACCAATTAATAATATATGCATAAAAGTTCCTAATTTTACACCAGTTTCCACTAAACAAGTATTTCTTTCACTAAAATAAATAAATAAATAAATAAATAAATAAATAAATAAATAAATAAATAAATAAAATAAGTAAAATCAAGGACTGCAGTAATAGTTTAAAAATTAAACCTGCCAGTTTTTAAAGGCATAGTTAAGGTTATGTGCTGTTTTGCAGGGGACCAGTTTGGTGTCCTGCACCCACAATGTGTGGATCACAACTTCCTTATATCAAGCTATGAAGGATATGACTCCCTCTTCTGTCAAAAGTTATTTGCAACTTGGTCATTCAGAAAGTTTTAGGTTGACCCATACATGTTCTCTGTCTCTCTCTCTGTCTGTCTCTCTCTCTCTCTCAGTGTGTGTGTGTGTATGTATGTATGTATGAACATGCCTAGGACAAAGAACTTTTTAATTACATTTTTATTTTTATAATAATTACAGTTTATTTAATTTGTATCCCAGCTGTAGCCTGCTCCCTTATTCCCTCCCAACCCCACCCTCCCTCATCTCCTCCCTGCCCCTCTCTAAGTCCACTGATAGAGAGGTCTTCATCCCCTTCCATCTAACCGTAGCTTATCAGGTTTCATCAGGACTGTTGCAATGTCCTCTTTTGTGGCCTAGCTAGGCTGCTCCTCCCACGGTGGATGGAGAGGTCAAAGAGCTAGTAACTGAATTCATGTCAGAGATAGTCCCTGTTCCCCTTACTAGAGTACCCACTTGGATACTGAGCTGCCATGGGCTACATCTGAGCAGGGGTTCTAGGTTATATCCATGCATGGTCCTTGGTTGGTGAATCAGTTTCAGGCAAGCCCCTGTGCCCAGATATATTTGGTCCTTGTAGAGCTCCTGTCCTCTCCAGGTCTTACTAACTCCCTATTCTTTCATATGATTCCTTAGACTTTGCCCAAAGTTTGGCCATGAGTCTCAGTATCTGCTTTGATACACTGCTAGGTAGAATCTTTCAGAGGCCCTTTATGGTAGGCTCCAGTCTTGTTTCTTGTTTTCTCCTTAATTCTCATATTGTATCATGCTCTGTAGTATTCCTTAGGGACAGATTTCTCTCTTAGCATGGAGGTGGGCTGGTGGACAGTAAATGCCAGAACTCCTCCTATGTCTACCAAGACAACACGGGCATTACAGGTACACATGATTATACCTAGCATTCTACAAGGGTACTGGAGATTTCATCTCAGACCCTTATTCTCTTATTGACTGAGCCATTTTCCTACCTCCTAAAAGTTATTTTTGATTGTTTGTTTTTGTTTAACTTTATGGGAAATTTTTGATGTCAAAGAAAAAAAAAGACTCAGAAGTTAGTGTTTTCCTCTTGCCTATTCAACATCTTTTTGCCATAGACAATTTGCAACTTTTATGTGTACCTTCCATAGCTTGGAAATACACAACTAAAAGATCTTGAATTTTCAGATAACATGAGGATAAAAGTACAGAGTTCTCTCTCTTACCTTCTATTTAAGATTCCTTGAGAAGGAAGTGATACAACTATGTTTGAAGCAATAGAATTCTTGGGACCACAGCCTGGGTGAAGCATGGGCTGGAGTGAGAGCTAATGGAATGTTCATGCCAAGAGTAAAAGCCCTGTTATTCTCTGTTGAAACTCCAGCATTTTGGGGAACTCTTTCTTCATGGATATATGGCACAGCAACAGCCATTAATCACAATATAGCATAAGATAAAAAAATACATAGTTCAATTTATTCTTTCAGCTTTCTTTTCATACACTTTCTGGTGAGAAATGTTGGAAAATTTATACTTGAAAGCAATTCTATGTGGATTGATAAAAGAAAAAATTATCATTTAATTTACTGGTACTAGTTACTGTGCAGTTTTGTGTTTCCTAATTAAAAATTTTCTTTTACATTGTTTTGAATATATGTCAAACTTCATAAAATTCCTCAGAAAAGCAAAGTAATATTTATGATAAATGTGAACTTGTGTTATTTTTTCTATTTCCATCTGGTTTTATGTGGTATTTTATTAACAAATTTATGTTTTAATATACAAATATGAGAAGAGGAGTTTATTGAAGTCCACCTTTCAAGAATGAATAAAAAATCCTATTTTTAGATCGATTTATCCAAACCAAATATTTTTAATGAGCAATAAATAATGTTTAATGAATCAGAACTTGGCTACAGGCTCATTGAAAAGGAGCATGCAGCCTTATGTTATAATCACTATACTAAAACTAACTTGCACTTAATAATATGTTTTCCCTTGATAGAAGGTCTGCCTGGCATGTACAAAACCTTGGATTGAGTCCCAGTACTATAAAAAAAACAACAAAAATAAAAACAAAAAACACATTGTGTAGTAAAAAGTAAGGAAACCTGTAAACAGAAAATAGACTACCTGAAAGAAGTGACTAGGACTGGGAAATACAGGCAAAATTTATGGTTATGAACAAGAAGACATCATTGGTATCCCTCATGCAATCAAGAGGTATCTTCTAAACAGAACTTTCAAATATGTATCTTCAGATCAAGTCAAAATCTGTAACTCTAGAACAATTTACTTTTCAGCTACTTAAAATGTCTAAATTAATGGCTATTCTATATATGACTAAGTATAATTACTATACCTCTTTACTACACTTCTCTTTTCTCTTTCCTCCAGAGTACATGTTTCTGAAAGTATCCATAATAAATCTGGTTACCAAAGATTATAATGAAATTCCATTCTAACTTCATTTTCATCAGTGTGCTGCACATGCAAATGTTCATGAAGGTTTGTCATGTGACTTTTTGCCAGTTCTTAAATCAATCTCTTGTTTAGCTACCTTTTTAATTTTCCTTTTCTTCTTACTTTTTTATTCCTTCCTTCCTTTTTTGAGTTGGCTTTAGGTTAGTATTTCATCTCAACCATCAAAATTTATAACTATATTTTATATCGATTCCCTCAAATCTATTTTCTTTTTCCTACTATTTTTCTGCCCCACTACATCTAGTCCCATTAATTCTCTGAAAAAGTCTCACGTAGACATTCATGTTACTTATATACACATAAAAATCCAAGGTTTAAAATGAGAGAAAATACACATTAATTTTGAGTTTTATTTATTTAAGTTAATATGATGTTCACCATTTGGATACTTTTTGCCACAAATTACATGTCACTTTTCTGTATGGCTGAATCATATGTAAACACAGACACACACACACACACACACACACACAGAGAGAGAGAGAGAGAAAGAGAGAGAGAGAGAGAGAGAGAGAGAGAGAGAGAGAGAGAGAGAGAGAGAGAGAGACTAACACACTATTTCTTTATCCATTTAATTGTTGATAGACACCTAGGTTAATTCTACAATATATCACAATATAACAAAGAATAGTATAGGCACACATTAACTCCTTACTTTTTCATATATTTTCCATTACTTCTAGAAGTGTAAAAGTGTTGCTTTTTCATCCCATTGTATAGATTGGTCTTTTTTTTTTTAATGATTAGTTATTTGACTGCTATGACAGATAAACTAAATATAGTTTTGCTTTTCTTTACCCAATGGCTAATGGTATGGAACAACTTTTTATATGTTAATCGATTATTTGCATTTCATCTTTTGAGAACTTGTAATTTATTTCATTAGTCCCCTTTTTGATTGATTTTATTCTGGTGTTTATATTTCTGAGTATTTTTTTACATATTGTAAGTATAAACATGTTGCCATATTTATAGCTAAGATGCATTCTTTCACATTCTAAGATTGTCTCTTAACTTTATTAATCTTTAATGAGTACTTTTAAAGGTTTTCCTCTAAGTTATTAGTTCAGAGTAAAAATTTTAAATAAAAAATATACCATGGCATGATTTATTCACAGTATTTGCACCTCTTAGTTAATAGTAATAATTTCAAAAAGAAATATATAACGGCATGATTTATTCACAGCATTTGAACCTCATTAATAAAAACACATTTGGTAAGCATACTAAACTAACAGTATTGAGTCCATGCATCTGCCTAAAGATATCTTCTGTTATGGATTAGATGAATGTCCACTACCTAAGTATTATACTAGTTGTAGTCTCTGAATGTTTCATCACATCACACCTTTGGCTTCACAGTCACCATTTGTGCTCACTAGTTTTAGGTTAGCTTGATTTATCAGAGACAAGGTGGCTTTAGTCGAAAACATGCATCAGTCCTGGAGATACCTGATAAACCAGGGTCAGATGGAAGGGAGGAGGTCCTCCCCTATCAGTGGACTTGGAAAGGGGCAGGAAGGAGATGAGGGAGGGAGGGTGGGAGGGTATGAGGGAGCAGGATACAGCAGGGATACAAAGTTAATAAACTGTAAATAATATTTAAAAATAGAAAAAAAAAGAAAACATGCATCAATAAAATCAAAGTGTAAGTGAGTCCATAAGACATCTTCTCAATTACTGATTGATGTGGAAGCACCCACCCCATTATGGGTTGTGTCATTCCTTGAGTGGTTGGTCCTGGGTTCTGCAAATAAAACAAAAAACAAAAATGTAGGCTAAGCAAGCCATTGGGAGGAAGCCAATTAGCAGTACTTCCTCTATGGCCCAGCATTTGCTGCTGCCTCCAGGTTTCTTTCATTCTCTCCTTTCGTTTGTCACGGTTTTTACCACAGCAATAGTAACCCTAATTAGAACAGCATCTTTAGCTAGTCTTGCATGACTATGTTCAAATACTTTCCTATTTTTCTCTCAGAGGGTTAATAATCAACGCAATATGTACTCTTTCTTGAAAAAAAATAATGCACTTGATGGTGATCTACACCTACACATAGAAACACAAATGCACACACATATGCATGCAGATTTAAATACATCTAAGAGTTTCTTTCTGGGTATATTATATAAAATAGACTTGCCTCCCTATTTCAAAACATTTCAAAATACTATGTGAATAAATAAATAATAAATAATATTTGAACTCTCTAGGTCTTCAATTAATTTCAGAAGTGATCACATATTTGTTAATATGAACGAATATGGAAGAAATGTGAGCACTGGCAAAGTTTATAGGAGAAAATAGGAAGAGCTAATCACCAGAAGGTGACTCCTTACAAGTATACTCATGGTCATGATATCTGAAAAAAACAGTTAAGGCAAAAAAAGGGGGGGGGAGTTGACATTTTAAACATGACATTGGACCCTTTAAAACGGGAAATATGCTATTTATGTGTAAAAAGCTGGAATGAGATCCCTGTCTCTCACCCTGTACAAGGTTGATAATAAGTGGATAGAAGACTTAATATAAGATCTGAAATTGTGAAATTGCAAGAAGAAAACACAGAAGAAACACTTCAACATGTAGGCATAAGCAAGGAGCTTTCTGTAAAGGACCCCAGTGCTTTATGTTTGAGGAGCACTAACTTCTAAAGACTTGAAAAGTACACAGACCTCCTACAGAGACACAAACTAACAGAAAGAGACATAGAGAAAGAGACTGAGATAAATATAGACAGGGACAGAAAGACAGAGAGAAAGACAGAGACAGGGAAATAGAGATAGAGAGTTTAAATAGAGTTATTTTACAACAAAGGAACAGTGCATCTCCCAGACACCATAGGCTATCCAATTTCAAGCCATTGTCATGTGCAGCTCATCACTTTGGGAATTATTGCTCAGTAAGTTTTTATTATAGGCTACACACATTACTCTTGTTTAGCATCCAGAATTTGAGAATCAGACTGCATCTCTTAGGACACCATGTGATTAAGTAATAGGTTGTAGATGAATCAATTTCTTAGCAACCTGAAACCTCAATCTGGCTAGTCTTTGTAGTTCTAGGGGGAAATATGTACACTACTGGGACAGAAAACAAACAAACAGACAAACAAAACAGCTTACCCAGCTGTGAAGTCTGACAACTACAGTAAAAAGTATATTGAAAAGATATGACACTGGTACAGAAATTGTGTGTCAGTTGTGGAAATAGCCAGATACTTCCAGATTGGTTTTAATCCCTGTTCTATAAGACTGAAGTCATATCTAGCACTCTTTTTATTTTAATTTTTATTAATTACACTTTATTCACTTTGTATCCCCCCATAAACCCCTCCCTCTTCCCCTCCCAATCCCACCTTCCCCTCCCCCTTCTCCATGCATGCCCCTCCCCAAGTCCACTGATAGGGAGGTCTTCCTTTCCTTCCTTCTGATCCTAGTTTATCAGCTCTTATCAGGAGTGGTTGCATTGTCTTCCTCTGTGGCCTGGTAAGGCTGCTGCCCCATCAGGGTGAGGTGATCAAAGAGCAGGCCAATCAGTTCATGTCAGAGACAGTCTCTGTTCCCATCACTATGGAACCCACTTGGATACTGAACTGCCATGGGCTACATCTGTTCAGGGGTTCTAGGTTTCTCCATGCATGGTACTTGGTTGGAACATCAGTCTCAGGAAAGACCCCTGTGCTCAGAATTTTTGGTTCTGTTGCTCTCCTTGTAGAGCTCCTGTCCTCTCCTTATCTTACTATTTCCTACATCAACAGGTTCATGAACCTACATTAGGAAAATTATACATTGTAAGAAAGAGTATACTCCTATTATTCTACTATGATCACAGTATTAGACTGCCTTAAAAGTACTTATCTTTATACATAAAGTTTAGCATATACATTAACCTTCACCATGACAGTATCCCATTTAGTACATGGGAATTAACACACAAACCTACACCTGGCCAAGATACAGAGAAAAAGAGACCTCATAGGTTCTGGGATTGCACAAGTCGGCACACACACACACACACACACACACACACACACACACACACACAAACAAACAAACACTCACAAAGATAGAAAGAAAAGAAAGGAAGGAAGGAAAGAAGGAAGAAAGAAAGAAAGGAAGAAAGGAGGAAAGAAAAGGCTTGACAAAATCTCATCATGGATGGGGATATGGGTTCATGAAATCCTATCCTTAGAGAAGAAATTATTGTCAGTTGAGGGTTTTAGTGCTGAAACAGTCAGTTTTCTCCAGGAATGCCAACTCTAAGTGGCTACACATGTCCAACTCATGTAGATGGCCCTATAGCCAAGGACACAGTGGCAGCACTAAGCGAATCAGTGAATTTTCACAGGAGTACATGAAATTGGGAGGATCTAGTGGTAGAAGGATATAAAAAGTAAGGCATTGGAGTAGAGGTTTTAGGGCATAGCTTTGATAAAAAATAATTGTATGCATCTGTGAATTCTCAATTAAAATGTGTTTTCAAAAACCAGCAAATGAAATTGTGTGAAACTTGAAAGTTTTTAGACAACAAAAGAAACAATTCTAAGAGTGAAGAAATTAACTCTAGAATGGTAGAAAACCTTTTCTGCAACTGATGCTATTGATATCTATAAACAAGCAAACCACACACACACAGAGATAGATAGATAGATAAGAGAGAGAGATATCAAAATATCAAGGTGGTACTTACCTGTAAACTTCATGCTTATTGGCTAGTAATCCGTGGTGCTGACAGGTTCTAAATGCACTGCCAGAATGTAAATGTGAACATCAATGTTACTCAGCTGTGAATCCTGACAGCAACAATACTGGCTGGGTTGACAAGATAAGGCTGACTGGTTCAACAGTAGTATAAATGTTGTGGAGAAAACGAAACATTTTCTTGTTGGATTAAAAATCTGCTTATCAGGATGAGAGCCATACCTAGCACTAAGGAACAAAGAATTTTGGGCTAGACATGTCACAAGCCCAAAGAGAGGACTCAATACTATGACTCTGCTAGATGGACATACTCTAAAATGACTCAAAATGACATCTCTGTTACCATAGAACAGAGCATCCCTCAACATTCACCAGAGAAGGTTTTCCTTGGTATAGAGAGTAATTAACACAGAGATTACCTAATTGGCCAACATGCAGATAACAAAAAGCTGTAAAGTATTCAGGCCCAAACTAGTCATTCAAATATCACCCCAAGGACGGGGAATCTTTGAGGAAAAGATGGAGGAAAATGCAAGACACAGAGGCAGTTGGTAACTTTAAGGAAATAGTGTTTTACGTATATGTAAGGACATAGGCACACATAAACTCACAACAAATGTGAGTTTGGGGACTGAGACATGGTAAAGTACAGGATCTAGTTTTACTCTTCTCTTGTATACAATTTACTTTCTTGTATATAATTTTATTTTATTGTATACAATTAATATATATAAATGTGTGTGTCTAACAACAATTAATAAAATAAAAAGGACCATGAATTTGAAATATAGTAAGGTGGGGTATATGGAAGGATTTGGAGGTAGGAAGCAAGAGGGGGACATGATATAATTCTAAAAAATCATTCGATTAATATGCATTTTGGGTTAATATGAATTTTTGTAATTCTAAAAAATCATTTGGTTAAGATGTAGTGATAAAGACTATAAAGTGATCATACCCAAAGTGGACATTTACATCTCGCCCTATGGCTCAGAGATCTTTAAGAAAAATAAGGCAGAAAATTCCCAGAAAATAAAAGAAATAAAATTTTTAATGAATATAGACATGTTAATTGTGAGCCAAGGCCTAAGAAGACAAGACCACGGGTAGGTACTCAGGCACCTTGCAGTTAATGTTATTACTACATACATTCCTTCTTCTGAATTTCAGAGTGCAGGAAGACTCCTTAAAGATGGATTTGGAGACAGGTAATCTATATGATTATTTTGTTTCTCCTTATGTCCCGAGGGAGAAGTTTACCTGATACACACTCAGATTTAAAACGCTCTGTAGACCTCAACCTGTAATAAAAGTGTATTGACATACTGTGATACCATGATAAATAAATACTTATTTCAGCCATAAAGTAAAAGGTACACTGAAATTCCATCTCACTCTGCTCAGAATGACTACCATCCAGAAGGCAAACTACAACAAATGATGATGAGGATGTTTAGGAAAATGATTATATACTTCTGGTGGTGATGAACACTGATCCAGTCACTGTGGAAATCATCATGGAGTTCTAAAAAAAAAAGAAGAGTTCTATGATCAAATTAAAGCACTTCTTATAAACCTTAAAAGGAACATTAACATTCATGTTTATTGTGACACTATCATCAATTGATAAAGTTTATTGTCAATCCAGACACCATTGGCAAACACATGAAGAAATGTGGTTTGTATGTACAATGAGGTTTGTTCATCCACAACGAAGAACAAAATTATTTTACTCCTGAAAATAATGGATCTGGAGATTTCGTATTAAGCAAAGTAAGACATATACACAAAGGATACCTTCCCATACACTGAAGGCATAAATATCACAAAGAAAAAAGGAAGAATCGTTTTAAATATAAAGTTAGTGGATGGAAGCAAAAAAGATGAAGATGATACAAACAATGCACATGGTGTCAAGGAAATACATTATCATAAGAAAGCACATATTTATGCCATGAATATACATTTTTAAAAAATGAACCAAATAGATATCAATCCAAGTTATCCCTCCAGAAAAAGCTTTGTGCTATTTATAACAATAACTCAAAGCAGATCAGAGACCTATATATAAAATGTATGTGTAAAACTCCCAGAAATAACTTTTGAAACAATCTCCAGCATGGCTTCTGTACTAGATATAAGTGTGGATTTCCAGGTCCTTTGCTGAAATTCTAATATCAGTAGTAGAAAGTAAATGTTAAAATGTTACTTGAAGGAGGAGAATTAATGCTGGCATGGGTTCTCATATTAGACCTTAGACAGCTGATGGACATGTTTGTGTAAAGATCCACAGAAAAGATGCACCTAAAAAGGAAGGAGGCATTAGAGACAAAGAAATTGGCAGCTTATTTCTGATTCTCTGTTCCCACAACTGAGAAAAACACAAACACACAACTTGGTTCTGTCATTGCTACACATTATACAATGTTTGTTAGAGTTGCCTGAACATACCCATAAGCATAATTAACATTTAATACACTACAAACATAGCAATATAGAAAATAAATAATTGTTAAATGGAACTTTATTACAATTGAAATAAGTCCACTACAAGAAAAGCTGAGGGAATAACAAATGTTTGCAAAATACTTAAAAAGTCATAGACAACAAAAATAAAAATTTATACTTGCCTTCAAAAACATCTCTAAATTCAAAAATGAAAATGAAACAGGAACAATGTATCAGGGCTATTTCTCAAAGTTGTAAGAGTTTCTACCATGTGCCAAGTCCTGGTTTGATCCCTAGGAACCAAAGCTCCAAAGAAAAATTTAAGAAAATGAACAGCCAAATTAAGATACAGACAAATGATCAGCAAAAACGTCTCACCAGGGAACTGTAAAACAATAAAGAAACATGGAGAAAATATCATATGCCATTGGGGAACCACAAAGCAAAACAAGCCTGCTATAAGGCCTATTGCAATGGTGGAAATCCAAAACACTGACACCACCAAATGCTGACGAGTTTGTGCAGCACCACAAATCCTCCCTCATGCTAGTTGACAGGCAAAGTTCAGCCACCATGGCAAACAGCATAAACTTCCTCTAGTATCCTAAATTATAATCTTTAGTATTTACTCAAAGCCGGAACAGTATTTTGCATCTTCTGATTATAGATGTTAATAATTTGGTAATAAATTAATGTGAATAAAATAAAAACAAGCACTCACTTATAACCAGCCCCTATAAAAAATACTTACATCAACTTCATCCAAACATGAAGGAAAAGGCAGACATGCCTCAGTATCAGAATGAATAAATAATCCTGGGCATATTTATACTAAAAATATTGTTAAAAAATACAAATTAATTAGTCATAGAGGCATTTAAAAAGGCCAGAACCTTAAATGTATATTGATGAATGAAAATTTCAAAGCATGTGGGCTAATGTATATCATATAACATTGGGAAAAGGAAAAAAAATTGAAACAGAAATAACAACAGTTGCCATGGGTTACTGGGAATGAAGGGATGATTAGGCAGAACACAGAGAATTATGCGGCCAATGAAAATATTCTGGATAATGCTGTATTTCTAGATAATCAGCCTTACATCTCTATCAGGAGCCAGGAAGTATGCATCATCAAGAAAGAATTTTAATGTAAGATATTAATTTTACAGAATTTTACTGCAGAATTTTACTAGTTTTGACAGAAGTGCAGTTGCACTCTTGCTCACCATGTTGGTATTTGTGTCTGTTGATTATATATCTTATACATTGCTATACAGTGTACAATTTGAAAGTCTGGGTACATTGTAGAAAGATGGCCCCATAAAGGAAAAGATAAAAGAATATATGGTTTTATTTTTAGTCAAAACAACTAGCAAAAATATAATCAATATTGACCATAAAAAGTCTTCAAAGGTAAGATCTTATTTTAATTTGAAATTTGTATAAACACAATTCAACCTAAATGTTATCAATAAGTATACAAATATACATTACTTATTGAAACGCATATATAGAATTCACCAAATAAATGTATTTGTTACATCCTGCCTTTTTTTCTTTTTTCTCATTTATGTATTTTCTTTACCTTCTTCTAGCCCCTTCTCTCCTCCACACCCAGTCTCAACATCTCTCCCTCCCCACTCCCCTTCCCTTTCAAACTTCTCCCAGTTTCCTTTCCCATGCACCCCAGCTCATCAAATTGCACCCTTTTAGCCTGTCAAGCAGTCCTACCAGGAGAAAGTGAACTAAAACCTAGCAAGTGAGTCCATGTCTAATGCAGTCCCCACTTCCCTTACTCCAGTAACTACTTGAAGCCTAAGCTGCTCATCTGCTGTATCTTTGTAGGGGGCCTAGGATCAGTTCATACATGTCCTTGGTTGATGCTTCAGTGTCAGCAAACCCCTCTGGTACCCTGTTAGTTGGCTCTGTTGTTTTTATTGTAGAGCTTTCATCACTTCTTCATCTAGCTTTGTTAGATGAAACCTATTCAGAGAATCGTCCATTTCCTTTAGAGTTCCAATTTTGTGGAATATAGGCCGTTGAAGTAAGACATAATGATTTTTTTTTTTTTTACGTTTCCTTGGTGTCTGTTGTTATGACCCCTTTTCATTTTTGAGTTTTTTAATTTGTTTACTCTCTTCTCTCTTTTAGTTAGTTTGGCTAAGAATTTGTCTATCTTGTTGCTTCAGCTCTTGGTTTTATTGATTTTTCTGTATCAATGTCTTTGTTTCAATTTTATTGATTTCAGCCCTGAGTTTGATTACTTCATGTTGTCTACTCCTCTTTGGTGTGTCTGCTTCCTTCTATTCTAGAACTTTCAGGTGTACTGTAAAGTTACTAGTATGGGATCTCTCCAAATCCTTCATGAAGGTGCTTAGTGCCATGACCTTTCCTCCGAGCACTGTCTTGTGCCTTGTGTCCCATAAGTTTAGGTAACTTGTGCCTTCAATTTCATTGAATACTAGAAAGTCTTAAATTTCTTTACTTCTTTCCTGACCCAGTGGTCATTCGATAGGGAGTTGTTTTTCTATGAATTTGTAGACCTTCTGCTATTTCTGTTGTTGTTGAGTTCCAACTTTAATCCATAGTCATCTGATAAGATGGAGAGAATTATTTCAATCTTCTTGTACCTGCTGAGGCTTGTTTTGAAACCCAGTATATAGTCAGTTTAGAGGATGGTTCTGTGTGGTGCTGAGAAGGTGGCTTATTCTCTTGTGTTTGGGTGAAATATTCTGTAGATATTGGTTGGTTCAATTTTATTCATGACATCTGTTTCTTTATTTCCTCATTTAGTTTCTGTCTTCATGATATGTCTATTGGAAAGAGTAGTGTGTTGAAGTCTCCCATTATTAATGTGTGGGGTTCTATGTGTAATTTAAGCTTTATTAATGCTTCTTTTTACAAATGAGGGTTCCCTTGTATTTGGGGCATAGTTGTTCAGAATTGAGATGTCATCTTGGTGATTTTTTCCTTTGATGAGTACAAAGTGTTCTTCTTTATCTCTTTTGATTAAATTTGGTTGAAAGTCTATTTTAATAGATACTAGAATGGGTACTCCAGCTTGCTTCTTGGGACCGTTTGCTTGGAAAATCTTTTCCCAGACCTTTACTCTGAGGTAATGTCTATCTTTATTGCTGAGGTGTGTTTCTTATATGCAGCAGAAAGACGGGTCCTGTTTTTGTTTATCCATTCTGTTAACCTGTGTCTTTTTTTGGGGGTGGGGAGCTGATGCTATTGATTTTCAGAAATATTAATGACCAGTAGCTGTTACTTCCTGTTATTTTGATATTGATGGTGATAGAGTGTGTGAATTCCCCCTGTTCCTTTTTGGTTTATTGATGTGGGTTTTTTTTTTCCTGTGTTTTCCTAGGTGTAGTTGGCCTCCTTGGGTTGGAGTTTTCCTTCTGGTATCTTCTCTAGAGCTGGATTTATGGATATGTAATGTTTAATTATTATTATTATTATTGTTATTATTTTATACTGGAATACCTTGTTTTCTCTCTCCGTGATGATTGAAAGTTTTGCTGGGTATAGTGACATCAGTGATCTCTTAGTGTATGTAAGATCTCTTTCTAGGCCCTTCTGACTTTTAGAGCTTCTGAGAAGACAGTTTTATTTTTTATGGGTTTGCCTTTACATGTGGCTTGGCCTTTTCTGATTGCAGCTTTGTTCTGCATATTTAATGTTTTGATTCTTATGTGGCCGGGTGATTTTCTTTTCACATCCAATTTATTTGGTGTTCTGTAAACTTCTTATATGCTATGGGCCTCTCTTTTATGAGGTTGAGGAATTTTTTTTCTATGATTTTGTTGAAAATATTTTCTGGGCTTTAGAGCTGGGAGTCTTCTCCTTCTATTCCTATCATTCTTAGGTTTGGTCTTTCATAATGTCCCAGATTTCTTTGATGTTCTGTGTCAGGAGCCTTTTAGATTTAACATTTTCTTTGAATGATGTATCAACTTCTTCAATAGTATCTTCTACCCCTGAGATTCTTTCTTCCATCTCTTGTTGTCAGTTGGTGATGCTTGTGTCTACTGTTCCTGTCCTTTTTCCTAGGTTTTCAGCCTCCAGAATTGTTACAGATTGTGTTTTCTTTATTGCTTCTAGCTCCACTTTTAGATCTTGAACAGTTTTATTTATCTCCTTCTCTTGTTTTATTGTAGTTTCCTGTATTTCATTAATTTCTTTAAGGGATTTGTTCAATCCTTTCATATGTTTGAATGTAGTTTCCTGTGCTACTTTAAGAGCTTTCTTTCCTTCCTTTAATGCTTCAATCATTTTCATAACCTCAGATTTAAAATCTTTTATAGGACCACTGGTTTCTTGTGGCGTCATATAGCCCTGAGTTTTGTTTTTTTGGTTCTAATGCTGGCCTCTAGCTATCTGGTTGACTCTGATGTTACAAGTCAGGTTCTCCCTCTGCTGGGTTCACTGGTCATCTCCCAGGAGGGCCAGGCACCTGGAAAGCAGGCAGAAAGATCTTACAGCTGAGAGATAATAGGGTGACCCATAGGCCTGCTTGGGATGTGAGACAATGGAGCTTGGGTCAAGTGCCCAACTCACCTCTTCTACGTTCATTGTCTTGCTGGGCTTACTATATCTGTCCCAGGTTTTTGCATATTGTCTTGAAGTTAATCTGAACCTTCTAAGCTCATCATGAAATTAATGTTACCATAAGTAAGGAAACATAAAGGGACAAGGACCCAGAGGACAAAGTCAAAGATGAATTATATCTGTTATGGAAATTGGTCCACAGCATAGCAAGGAACCCATCTGAAATTAATAATTGCATTCTTGAATAATTTTGAAAAATAATGAAATAAACTAGATAAGTATATGATGAGCCAGAGATAATAGCAATGAGTTATTCTTCTTGTCCCCATCCTTTGATCCATCTAAGAAATTTCTTCTGAGCTCGGTGCAGTGGTGCAGGCCTGTAATACCAGCACTGTGGGAGGGAGAGGCAGGAGGATCTCTATGATTTCAAGGACAGCCTAGTCTGCAAAGTGATTATAGGACAGCTAAGGCTACAGAGGCACCCTGGCTTAGAAGTAAGTATATAAATAAGTATATAAACAAATAAATAAATCTCTTATACATTTCTGAAGCTGATGTTCAAAGCTTGTATTCAATGTGAGAATAAGACATGCACCTTGCAGTGTCTCTGCCTCAGTTGAGAGTGTATTAAACTATTTTATAAATATTTGAACAACACATTTATTGAAAATATCAGGTAGTAAATCACAATTAACATGTCTTTTTCAAAGTCATTTTGTAAGGTAATTCAATGTTATATCAATGTCTTTAATCTATTTCTGTAGTCATTTCAATTTCTTTTCTATTTTAACTTGATGAGACCTGATAGGCTAGGGTCAGATAGAAAGGGAGGAGGTCCTCCCTTATGAGGAGACTAGAGAAAAGGCATAGTTGGAGAAGAAGGAGGGTGGGCAGGACTGCGAGAAGAAGAAGGGAATGTAGGAGGGATACAAACTGAAATAAACAAAGATTTTAAAAAGAAAAAATGTACAAGTAAACATATTTTATCAAAAAAATTGAAAATTTACAAATATATATTCTGTTTAAGTCATTTTAATCCTAATTTTTGGTTTTCTAATATCATATAAATATTATACTAAATAAAAAACCACAGTGAGATGACGTATTTAGAGAAGTCTTCACTGTTTTATTAACTTTATTTGGAGTACCCTTTTTACTTCTTTCCTTACTTCCTTCTTCCTTCCTTTTCTTCCTTCCCTCCTAGCTTCCTTTATTTCTTTTTCTCTCTCTTTTCATTTTTTAAGTATTGAGACAGTGTTTTACAAAGTTCCTCTGGATGGACTTAAACTCCAAGTTCCAGCAGTCTAGATGACTTGTGACTTCTCATCTCCTCATCTTCAGTAGCTGTGGCTCCAGGCCAAGCTTTGCTGTATGTCCTTGTGTACTTGTGATGAACACTATAAGAGGCTCACAAGATTGCACCCACTGATGTTCTTTTGTGGGAATTTAGGGAGACCTGTGATGCAAAGAGGCTCACGGGGATTATAAGGCTAAGATGTCTCAAGACTAACCTTCTGTCCCCAAGGGCAGAAAAACAATTAACACTGGAAAAGAGAATTTTGATAGAGTAACAACTCCTGAAAATAACCCCAATATATCCGTTAGTTCAACAAGGCAGGATTGTTTCTTTGATCTATCATCATCTTTTCTTTTTCTGAGTTCTCTAGGAAAATTAATGTGGCAATTCTTTTAAGATCTATAATGTTGTGGTAGATGATGAGTGAGGCTAGAAAACCTGAAATATTGAAAGTACTTGTAAACTGTTCTGGAGATTGCTAGATGTCCCCAGTGAAAATGATAATAAAAAGTAAGTTCGGAACAAAAATCACAGAGAAGGGTAGTTAGCAGACAGTAAATCTGATAAAATTGAAACATAGCCAGTTACTTCCCAAAGTCATGGATATTAAAATCTGTATCAGATAAAAATAGTTTCAAAGGGCAGAGAGTGTTATAAATAATGAAAAATGCATACAGATTTTTTAAAAAGGCATAGAATATATGCACAACACAAAACTAGGAGGACTAGAAGGAGCAGAGTCTATATTCAGGGTATACAATATGAGAAAGAATCTGTTATCAATAAAATGAAAAGATGAAAGAAAAAAAGGATAAGGATGCCAATTTCTGAAAAGATGCAATCAGGTGTAACTCCATGAGTGTAATGGAATGACACATATAATTTGTATTTATCCTCTATTAATCTAAACCAAAGCAAATTGAATCCCAGAAGACCCATTAAAATATAGCAATGTTCTATTTAAAACTGTATTTTTCATTGTGAGCTAGTAAAGACATCTCATTCTATTCTTCTTCCTAAAATGCCTATAATTTATTTGTACCTTGCCCCAAGCATCGCAAACAACCATATACACTGAAATACATCAAACAAACCTTCCACAAAAAGAATACACAATTTTTAGTAAAGTTTGAGGATCAAACCTGCCTGGAATCACAATGACGCAATGCTTGTAGCCAGGTGTTATTTACATTCAGCCCCATGTAGGTCATTAACAGAAGTAATCACAATGTACATTCTTACAGAAACTTCACATGCTAGTCACCTACAGCTTCTGGTTCTTTGACTGTCAAAATGAAAGAAATAAGTTGTTGCTAACATAATTAACAACTGAATCCTATTACAATATTGAATTTGTTAGAAAACTGGTTTAATTACATATGGTATTTACTTACCTTTTCCAGGATATATCCCATTATATGTTGTAAAATTAATAAGATAAAATAGTACTTTAAATAATCTTACACATTCACTTAGAAACTGTCACAAGTGGTACAGATGTGTTTTATTTTTTAAAAGATACCTTTTGTAATTTTTCAGCAACAGAATGTTGTGTCTAAATAGAGTTCCAGGGCAGTTCTACCAACGTCAAACAACGACTGCATTTAGTAAATGTTCAGCACATATTTAAATCCTTACACTGTTACTAATCCAACGCTAGGTGCAAAAGATATGAAGATAAAAATGTAAACATTTTCAATATTTTTGTAATATAGAATATATTTGCTTGTACAAATACACTTAGAGTTTGAAAACATAAATTTTAATTGTCATATTAGTGAAATTACTTGTTTCTTTCTTAAAGCATTAAATATCAGAGATTACATATGCTACTTGAAATATATGCAAGTTCTGACAGTTATAATTTTACAGAATAAAATATTTTTAAATGTAAAGAAAATATAACAATAGTTTTTATTAACACTCATGTAATGATGTATTGACTATGGTAACTCTGCTTGATACATATTGATTCTAGGGCTTCAATTGAAGGTCAAACACAAACTAGGGTTACATTTATTTTCTCCAGTAGAAGAGGCAGATGGATAGATGTAAAAGGTGGATCAGTTTCTCTAACTGCCCGCTAGTGACAAATCATCATTTTTGGTCATAATTTGTCAATCCAATTAAATGCTATAATTAAAGCCAATCACTAAGTCAGGCACACACTCTTCACCTTATATAAATGGCATATACAGTAGATTCAAGATAAACAAGCAGATGATAACATTTCCTACCACATTGTAATGAACTATTATGTAGGCAATTGGGTACAAGTTAACTCTAATGAGAATTTAATAAGGCAATTCAAATTTCAAAACTATTTAAAATTAAAACAATAGAATCATCGCAAAAGGTAACATTATAAATATTTGGTTACTTAAATATTTTGTGAAATGCTAATTTCTGCATTTCATGCCAATAAACAGTTGGGAGAAATTATCTAAATAATTCAAGCTTAAAAAATGGTATTGCCAAAACGACATATTGACCTTTTGGTTAAAAAACTACAGATTATCTTTTACTTAAATTGTTATAATTTACTACTCATTATATTTGACAATATTTATTTTGACAACCTTATTATTGACAAGATTTTCTCAATATTGGTTTTATCCAGCTTAATTTTAATCTTTTTCTTATTTACTTTTTAACAGTTGTATACATGAGTACTGTAATCACATCATTTCAATCATTTCTGTAACACTTTCAACTCCTCCTTTGCCTTCCCATCATTTTTTTCTGGAATTCATGACCTCTTCTACAGTTATCACACACACACACACACACACACACACACACACACACACGTACACATGCACGTGCGCTTTTAGGACTGTCCACCTGGCTTTGTATCCTCAGGAGCTCATCTCTATATGAATCTGATTATACCTCTCCCAGTAATGCTAGACTGCCTTGTAACCTTTCATCTAAGGGTAAGCCCTATCAATTGCTTTTGCCATTTATCTAAAAACAAACAAACTTGAGCAACAACTAAATTCAAAGTAACTTTTCTTTATTGAAAAATTCAGAAAGAAACACAAAGCATGTGTTATAAGGATGGCTAAGGCAGCATGGTCTTCACCATCCAGGTCATGTGACTGGTTTTCATTAGACAGGTTTATATGGGCAAACATTGCTGGAAAAAAAAAAAAACTGATTTCCTTCTTTTCCTGTGAATGCTTGTATAACAGAAGTATGCAAGAAATCCAGCATATTTGATGACTTTGATAAAAACATATACTAATTTAAGAGTGTTTTATAGAAAGCAGTTATGTATGTATTTGGTCAATTAAAATGAGTTCTTATCAATTGTGTAATATTTTATAACCATAGCCTTCTGTTTGATTCCCTAAACAGTCAAAAGTATAAATAAAAGTTATAAATAAAGTGAAAATATAAACTCTACCCTTGTAAGTATTATTATTACATCAGTACTGGTATTACATCGTTTTCTAATAAAAACTGATTGATATTTTACAAATACTGTGTACATTTATGATTACATCCAAAAGAGAATTCATTGTATTTTAAACTTCATAGATGTCTATAGATATATAAAATAACCATGAATTCATTTAGAATTTTGGAAAGAAATCTTATGGTTTCTATTATTATTTAATTACAATTTCTTCTATTAATTGTTAGTTCAGAGTCAAAATGTTATTATATAGGAAACTTGATTAGATATTTCTATTCATTTTTAAGAATTTGATAAATGGGTTGAATATTGAGTAAGAACTTCATGAATTTTAACTACATTTTTATAGGTCACAATGCATTATTATTATTATTTGAGGCATACCACTCCTAATAGATAAAAACTAAAAATAAGAAGAAAAGTCTATATATGTATGAGCCAAAAGACATATTTCTATTCCTTCAGGTCACTGTTTATGAACCTGGTGCAGGAGAACAAGAGCTCCACAAAGACCAAACTGAGCAGGGCACAGGGGTCTTGTAAGAGAAGGTTTCTACAATCAAGGACCATGTGTGGTTGTGGACTGGAACCCCCGCACGGATGGGGCCCATGATAACTTGGTGTAGGGCTGAAGACCCTATTCAGGGAAACAGGGACTGTTTCAGTCATGATCTTGATGGCTGACTCTTTGACCCTCCCCCATATAAGCCAGGGAGTGACAGACTGGCTAGATCCCAGGGGAGGATTTGCAGCCAGCCCTGAGGAGACAGGATAAGCTGGGGTTGGATGGAAGGGAAGGAGGTCCTCCCCTGTTGGTGGACTTGGAGGGGGCGGGGAAGAAGGAGATGAGGGAGGGAGTGGGAGGGTAGGAGGGAATGGGGGAGGGGGCTACGCCTGGGATTCAAAGTACCTAACCTGTGATTGAGATAAAAATAAATAAATT
>CM053765.1:47069451-47113848 GCA_028658305.1 Pachyuromys duprasi | reverse complement strand
AATTTCATTTATGTTTAAGCCAAAAATTAGATTTGTATGTGAAGCTATTTGACTTGGACACTTTAAAACTATGATCTAAAACATCTAATATAACATTAAACATTATATATCATATGATATGTTGTATCTTATATAAAACATACATATGACATGATGATATTTATGATTAGGGTTTTTCATAGTAAGTCCAAACATTTTAAGGATAAATGGACTTTATCTAGAATGCAGAGCAAGTTTTAATGATATTGTATACATTTATGTAAATGCATAACTCATAAACCGCAAACTGAATAAATGGTGTTTAAATGAGCTCTTCCAGTCTTGTCTTCTCATCCCCAACCTACACAATATGCTCTGCTTTAATTAACATGGCTTTTCTCCTTCTTGTCTTAAAAAAGGCATCCACAACCACAAATATGGCTATTATCACTACTTTCTAGTATAGACCTTAAATTAGTTTCTAATTAATTGCTACATGAATATTTTTTCATCCTCATGTGCTGATCTTTAAAAGTTCTTTAAAGTCCTTCCTCTCACATGTTTCAATAATATCTCTACTTATTTTGATAAGAACAATCTGCTCTAACAACTGATACACCTACCAGTCTGCATCTCCCACTCAGCGGAGCTTCTAAAGTTAAATATATATTAATTATCACACTGTTACTTGCATAGACAATTTCTAAGCACTCTAGAAATTCCTGAGCATAGAGAAACAAGAGAAACCATGCCATATAGAGTATGTAACTTGCGAGCTGATAGGAAAGAGAAATTGGTGCTAGAATATTCTAAAAATTTACTTTAAGATTTGGAAACTTCTCCAGCATGTGTTGTCACTTGTGGTTTTGATCTTGAACATTCTGATGGGCATAAGGTGAAATCTCAGGGTCATTTTGATTTGCATTTCCCTGATGGCTAATGATGTTGAGCATTTATTTTTTAATGGTTTAGATTTTTTATTTTTAATTTTTTGTTATTTTTTAATGTGTGTATCAATATATGTATGTATATTTTTACATTTGTATTTTATTTTATATTAATCACAGGTTATGTACTTTGTATCCCAGCCATAGTCCCCTCCCACATAACTTCCCTATCCCTCTCATCCCTCCCTCATCTCCTCCCTGCCCCTTTCCAAGTCCACTGATAGGGGAGGATCACCTCCGACTCCATCTAACACTAGCTTATCTGGTCTCTTCAGGAATGGCTGCAATGTCCTCTTCTGTGGCCTAGCAAGGCTGCTCCTCCCTTGGAGCGGAGGGTGTTGAAGAGCCAGCCATTGAGTTCATGTCAGAAATAGCCCCTGTTCCCCTTACTAGGGTACCCACTTGGATATTGAGCTACCATTTGATACATTCAAGTTGGGGTTCTAGGTTATATCCTACATGGTCCTTGGTTGGAGGAACAGTCTCATAAAAGACCCCTGTGCCCTGATATATTTGGTCCTTGCAGAGTTTCTGTCCTTTCCAGGTCATGCTAACTCCCCCTTCTTTCATATGATTCCCTGCACTATGCCAAAGATTTGGTTATGTGTCTTAATATTTGCTTTGATGCACTGCTTGGGAGAGTTTTTCTGAGGCCCTCTGAACATTTCTTTAAGTGTTTCTCTGCCATTCGATATTCCTCTCTTAAGAATTCTCTGTTTAGTTCTCTTCCAAATTTTTTAATTGGATTACTTGATTTGTTGCTTTTCAACTTCTTTAGTTCTTTATATAGACTGGATATTAGCCCTCTGTCAGAATTAAGTTTGGTGAAGATCCTTTCCCAGTCTGTTGGCTGTTGTTTTGTTCTGACAACAGTGTACTTTGCTTCAGAGAAGCTTTGCAGTGATGCTTAATTGAGTGCCAGAAAAGGTGACAAATCAGTGAGAGATTTGACAGAATAGGATATGCACCACAAGATGACCAACACAGCCAAATACCTAGGGCCCGGGGGTGGGGGAGGGGGCAGTGCAAGGGCTTATGGAGACTGAGGCACCAACCAAGGAACATGCATGAGCTGGACCTAGGCCAGATGTAGCCAGTGTGCTGCTTGGTCTTAATGTGGATCCTTTAGTAAATGGAGCAAGGCTGTCTCTGTCATGTTGTCTGCTTTGCAATTACTTCCTCCTGATGTGACTTGATGTGCTAGGGTGGTTTGGGGGAGGTTAGGTTCCCCTTTTCTGAAGAGCAGCAGAGAGGGGATGGGAAAGAAGGAGAGAATAGAGAAGGGAGGGGTATACAATTGGGATATAAAGTGATTATGTATGTATGTATGTGTGTGTATATATATATATATACATATATATGTTAATTAAAAGGAAATTTGAATGAGACTATTGATGAATTTGCTCTTCATCAATGGAGAGATAAGATACATGATTGCAAGAGTAATGAAGTTACATGTGTTCATGTCTTCTCTTATTCTCCTTTAAATTACAGGTACATTTTCTCTTGTTTGATTGAAGTGTGTGTCTCTGAAAGCTATCATGATACATGAAAAAGTAAAATTATTTAGTCAAGCTTTATAGGACAAAAAGTACGTGCAAGCTATATATAATCATCAAGTATACTGTTCTGGGTTTTTAAAAAAATAAATGTTGGTTTCAATTAATATATTTCTTCAATTTATGTAATCAAATATGTATATATAACATATATATTGTAAAATAAAAATATAAATAAAAATGTACCACTTTCTATTTTCTCTTTTTCTCTCATTTTTTGTTTGCATGTTTGTGGGATATTTGTTAATTTTTGCTGCTGGGAATAAAAATCAATACTTTGCCCATTTTAGACAAATACTCTAACAATGATCTACATCCCCAGCAATTTTCTCTTCTTTTAAAAATAAGAGCATCATGGATGCAAAGTAAGTAAATTGTAATAAATAAATAAGTAAATTAATTAATTAAAATAAATAAAAATTAGAGCAGCAGCAGCAATAACACACACAGAGAAGCCATTTTCTTACTAACAGGTCTGAACTTTTATCCAAATTTTGAAACTTTTTTTGTTCTTATTTTTTTATTTTGTACCAGTCCTAACATCTCTAAAACTTTACTCTCATAGAGAGAATATAAATTATTAACATTGACAGTAACCTTGAAAATCTCAAGTTTCTCCCAGGCTTGTTAAATGTTGAAAGATTCTGTAAATTAGGTCACATAAGGACCTGTCAAAAGCAGTAAAAATTTTCCAATATTTTCTATGATACTCCACTATGATTTATTGAGAGGATAAAAGACACCTCCTGACACATTCAATGCTGAGTGTATGTTAAAAAAGAAAATACCGAAGGAAAGATAGGAAGAGGCCAGGAGCCAAATATTACCATACAAATGACAGAAAATACAAAATATGAATAGATAATATAACTATGAAAAAATAGCAAAAGTTAAGTTAAAATGTTGTCATACAAAGTTATAGTCTGCAGTGTGGAAATACATTTTATTCCATTCATAGAATTGACGCTACATTTTCTTCTTTCTGATATTCCCAGCAACAGCATACTACTTTCAGCAGCCAAACCAAAATTAAATGGCCATAAAGCTCTCAAATAATATAAATATGAATCGCTTAATTTGTTTTCTTTTTAAGCAGTTTTTAGAAATCCCTGTACGGTGACCTATACATTCAATTTTTATGTCACACTTTCATTATCATTCTTATTCTAATGTGACTCTTGGAAGCTATGAGTCACTATGAGTTTGAATGTAGCAGGCTGAGACAGATAGATTCACACGTTTGACTCTGTAGAGAATGTACTGCTATCATAATTAATTTTGATAGGTTTGGTTTATGCATGCTAATAGATCTTCAAAAAGAGACCAAAAATTATACTAATGCTAAATTTAAAAATAGAGAACAGATCATAAATTTATTTCAAATTTCCAGTTAAAAAAAAAAAACAGATGTATCTTTTTGAATGTGCTGCACTTATCATTAGAAGTCACCATATGTTTCAAATAGTGGTTAGAATTTAGTGTGATCTAAGCTGATAATGCATTATTAAGTTTGTACTACTAGAGTGTTCTGCAGTTTCTTTGTGTTAAAAAATAATGTGCCTATTATATTTCAACACCTCTGTGTTAACATAAAATTGTTGCAAACTTTTTGATTATGTAATGATTGCTCTATGGTGCACAGGCATCATGAAGAAAAGACTAGGTATTTACTGCCAATTCTCCCAATGGCTTTACATGTACACTTTCTAACCCTGGGATTATTTAAAAACAAAAACAAATGGATTCATAAATTTTAATTCCTTATAAGTTAACTGTCATAACATTTAGCATTTTTAACAAAATGATTCATAGAACTGGATAGATAAAATCTGATAGAAAAAACATAAGGTGGAGAAACGCTTTCACCACATTAGCACAGGAGTTAACTTCCTGAAAAGAACACCAGTAACTCAGGCTCTAAGGTCAGTAAGTAATAAATGGGACTTCATGAAACTGAAAAGCTTCTGTAAAGAAAATTATACCAAAAAGGGGCCAAAAGGCAGCCTACAGAGTGCGAAAAGATTTTCACAAACTCCACATTTGACAGAAGGCTGATATCCAAAACATATAAAGAACTCAAGAAACTGGACATAAACAAACCAAACAACCCAATTAAAAATGTGATACAGAGCTAAACAGAGATTTTTTTTTAAGCCAAGAAGCACCAAAAGAACTGTTCAACATCCTTAGTCATCAGGGAAATAAAAATCAAAATGACTCTGAGATTAAACCTTAATACCTGTCAAGAATGACTAAGATCAAAACTCAAGTTAAGCTGCGATGGGCTTTATCTGGGCAGTGGTTCTAGTTTATATCCATTCATGGTCATGGTCCTTGGTTGGAGAAACAGTCTCAGAAAAGACCCCTGGGCCCAGGGCCCTTATAGAGCTCCTGTGGACTTAGAGAGGGGCAGGAAGGAGATGATGGAGGGTAGGATTGGGAGAGAATGAGGGAGGGGTATACAATTGGGATGCAAAGTAAATAAAGTGTAATTAATGTAAAAAATAATAAATAAAAAGGAAAATCAAGCTATAGCTCATGCCGATGTGAATGTAGAACAAATATTAACACTCTTGCGTTGCTAAAGGGAGTGCGAACTTGTACAACCACTTAGAAAATCAATTTGGTGGTTTCTCAGAAAATCGGGAATATGTCTATTTCAAGACCCAGCCATAACGCTTCTGGGCATATACCCAAAAGTTATTCCACCATACCACAAGGACACTTACTCAACTATGTTCATAGCAGCTTAATATGTAATATCCAGAAACTTGAAACAACCCAAATGTGCCTCAGTGGAAGAATGGATAATGAAAATATAGTACATTTACATAATGGAGTATTACAAAGGCATTAAAACAATGACATCATGAAATTTGCAGGCAAATGGATGGAACTAGAAAAGATCATCCTGAGTGAGGTAACCCACACTAAGAAAGACACACGTGGCATATATACACTTATGTAGGCTTCTATTTTTGGAATTCCTAAACTTCTCTACCTCCCTTCCAGTCCACCAGCCCCAGACAGAGGAAAAAGAAGGTTAGTATGCATAGGGGACATAGGCCTTTTTAGACTGAGTTCCTTGGGTGCAGTTCCACTCTTCCTTGTCAGGATTCTAGCAATCCAGTCAAACAGCAAACCAGCAAACATAGCAGCAGCAGGCATGGAGCAACAACAGCGGAAAGATCAGCAGCAGCTTCCTCTCTATGGATCGGTTCTAAGAAATTCTCAAAGCAAAACACCTTATTTATCTCTCTGTCTGTCTCTCTCAGGTACTAAAAATACTGACCCTTAGATTCAGTGTAAATATTATACAGTATGAATTTGTACAGACTCTAAGAGTCCACACCATCATGTTTCCCAGCTACCAATGCCCCTATACCCTGCAGAAGGTTGTTTTGAGCTGACAATGATCACAAGTCACCTCCTGAGGAGGCTGTTATCTAAAAGCATTCCCTCATTGAAACTACACTGAACACATGTTTACAAATCATAAGCAAAACTTCCACTGCACACTTATAAGTGGGTATTAATCATTTAGTACAGAGTAACCATGCTACAAAACACAAACCCAAAGAAGCTAAGTAACAAGGATGCCCTAACCAGGAAGGGGAGACACTTGAATCTCAATAAGAAGGGGAGATAAAATAGACATGGCTGACAGATGAGAGGAAGGTGTTAGGATATATAAATATGATTATGCACCATGCAACAAATCTGCTATAATGGAGGTTTATTATGGAAAAGGGGGAGGAGAGTTGGAGAAGGGATAGAGGCAGTGAGTGAGACATGAGGGCAGAGAAAGGGGGTAGGGATGGAGAGAAATTGGTGCCCAGAACAAAGAGAAAGAAAAGAGAAAATGAGGACAGAAGGAAGCTGGAACACCCACCCACACAGATATGGTGTGTGTGTGTGTGTGTGTGTGTGTGTGTGTGTGTGTGTGTGTGAGAGAGAGAGAGAGAGAGAGAGAGAGAGAGAGAGAGAGAGAGAGAGAGCAGAGAAAGAGCTAGGGTGGATGGGGAGTCCTTTTATGATCTCACACCTAGTGCAAACATCTAGTGGCTGTGGGCACAGGTGATAAAAGAGGTTGCTAGGACCCTGAATGCAGACCAGTTGAATTGCCTGTACACTAAAGGAGGAAATCGAGTGGGGGAGAGGTGGGGAGGGAGCAAGAGAGATCAAATATGGGGAGAAGGAGGGAGAAAGTACTGGGAGATGTCCAGTGATTGGGCATCTCTGGGAAGACCTAGTAACCTAGGACAATGGAAACTCCCAGGAGTCTATGAGGGTGACCCTAGCTAAGACTCCTAGTAATGCAGAATTTGGAGCCTGAACTGGCTATCTCTTCTAACCAGGTAAGACTTCTAATGGAGGGATTAGGGCACCAATCAAGCCACAAAAACCTGGATCCACATTTTGTCCTGAGTATAAAATATGTAGGGTAAAAAGGGAGAGCAAAATTGGAGAAGTCTCAACCAATGACAGGCCCATCTTGAGACCCATGCCAGGAGAGGAGTCCCAACCCTGACAATTTCCACGGTATTCTGCTATACTTGCAGACAAGGGCCAAAAGCACAGCTAATCAGAGAGGCTTCACCCAGCAATTGACAGAAACTGTTGCAGAGATCCACAGCCAAACATTAAGTGGAGCTTGGAAAACCCTATGAAAGAGGGGAGGAAGGAAGAAAGGATCCAGAAAGGAAAGGAAATCACAAGAAAAACCTCTAGAATTAACTAAGCTGAGCCCGTAGGAGTTCATAGAGACTGAACTCAAACTAGAGAACATAAATGGGATGGACCTAGTCTCTCCGCACATCTGTAACAGTTGTACAGCTAGGACTTCATGGGGATCTCCTAAACCAGAAGTAGGGTCAGACTCTAACTACACTGCCTGCCTTTGTATTCCTTTCCCCTAACTGCTCTGCTTTGTCTAGCCTCAATAGAAGAGGTACCTAGTCTTACTGCAACTTGGTATGCCTAGTCTGATTGATATTGATAGGAGACCTCCCCTTTTCTGAGGAAAATGGAAGGAAGTATGAATGGGAAGAAAGGAGGTGAGATGGAGGGATTGGAGGAAGAGAAAGGAGGAGAAGCTGATATAGGATGTAAGGTAAATAAATAGCTTAATTAGGGGAAAATGGCAGAAGAGAAATAGCCTTTCAGCCAGATATTATGAGTGCATTTGTTTTTAAATTGAGGTTCTGTTCTCTCAGATGATTTTAGCTTATATCACTCTGACAAAAAATTATCCACCATAGTTTATCAGTATTAATAAAAACATATTGTTGATTAATATTAAATTTTAGGATATAGGAAGCCTTGAATGATTAATGACTGTAAAATTATAGGAAGCGCTAATTATTTTCACTTCAATTATCTTATCTTCCATATTCTATCACTTTTAATAATGTTTTCTTACTAGGTTCCTTTATACTGGTGAAATATTCATACAATTTACAGAGATTTTAATTTTACTAACCATACTCTTAAATAAGAACGACAAAGAAAGCACTCTAATGAGCTTTTATGAAGTCCCAAAGTTTGATCAATAAATGATATAAATCAATTTAAAGAAATATGGTACTGTGAATTGCTAATCCATGACTAATTGAAGTTAATTTTGTCTAAGATATTTTGATAAGACAGAATTCAATCCAGTATAATGAGAATATTCATGGTTGGGTCAACCTAGAACACCATTCTAAACTTGTTCTTCTTTTGGAAAATATAATAAAGGAGCTCAAAATATTTAATTTAAAGCAGTACTTCCTTTCATGTAGCAAACATTTGATAACTATAAACCACTCATTAGTGATTTCTACATAAATTCTGCAATTAAAACTATAAAATTAGCAAGCACAGAAATTTAGGAAATGCAAGTATAGTATCGTTACTAAATTATTTCCATACACTTTCACAGCTCTATAAAACTTTTCTCTTGTGCAGGACTCCAAGTCCTCTACATAGATGTTTCAATTTTTATATTTCTTTTCCATTCGTTTGTTTAAATTATTTTATTATTACTTCCTTTTCAATAATTCACATTTCTTAGAATCCTGTTGGAAGCCAATTCCATTGCTTTGGAAGACAACTGTGCTACTTCAATCCAGGGTATGCCTTAGAATCCCTTTCCTTGGTCAGCAGAGTCAACTTCAGCTATTCAAATTGCAACGTGACATATAATTTCCTCTGTGACCCTGAAAAACATGTGATTTGCTTTTTTACAATTGCTTTGATTACTCTTAGTTGGCCTGATGAAACTTCATGTTTTGTTTTGCTTTAATTAAATTTTTATTTTTTATATATAAAAAGGCAAGCAGGACAGACATTGGAGGAAGGAAAAAACAGGAAACAGGACAGGAGCCTACCACAGAGGACCTCTGAATGACTCTATCTAGCAGTGTATCAAAGCAGATACTGAGACTCATAAACAAACTGGGCAGAGTGCAGGTAATCTTAGGAAAGAAGGGAGAGATAATAAGTCCTGGTGAGGATAATAAGACCTTCATAGGATAATAACAGAACTAAAATGTCTGAGCACAGGGGTCTTTTCTGAGACTGATACTCCATCTTTAACTAAGAACCATTCTTGGATATAACCTAGAACCCCAGCTCAAATGTAGCCCATAGCAGCTCAGTCTCCAAGTGGGTTCCTGAGTAAGGGGAACAGGGACTGTCTCTGACATGAACTCAGTGGCTGCGTCTTTGATTACCTCCCCCACAGAGGAGGACAATGCAGCAAGTTCTGATGAAACCTGATAAACTAGGGTCAGATGGAAGGGGAGGAGGACCTCCCCTATCGGTAGACTTAGAGAGGGGCATGGGAGGAGATGAGGGAGGGACAGTGGGATTGGGAGAGAAGGAGGGAGGGGGCTACATCTGGGATACAAAGTAAATAAACTGTGATTAATAAAAAATAAAAAAAATATTTATTTTAGAGACCAGAATTTACAAAAATTACCTATATTTTTATCTCAAAATAAGAATTGTGCATCTTAATAAGATACTTCTTCTGCTCTAACCTAGAGAGGGGTTACTGTCTTGATATGTTGTGGAAATATTTTGGGAATTTTGTAGTAGTCAGACACACATTTGTAGGTTTTCTTTTTATTAAATTATGTTAATAAGACATATCTATTTCATGTCTCTCATCACAGCATGTGGATGCATCTCTTTTTACCTTGGATCTTTGGCTTATGTGCTAAATTCTTTTCTCTGGCTTGCAATCTCTAACATCCTTCCTAGAAGTCTTGATTCTTACCAATTCTTATAGTAAGGAAGAATTCTTTGTACTTTCTTCTATCCATTTTACCATCTTTGCCTAATTTTTTTTTATTTTTGATAATTTTTATAATCCTGTTTACTTGCTTAACTGACCATATTTTAAAGGAGAGATAACCATGTATTCAAATAGAGAAAGGACATATACATGCATATGTAAAATGAAGAAAAAAGAGTTTTCTTTTAGTTAGGCTTTGATTATTGTGGTAAATACCATTACCTAGAGCAACTTGGGGAGCAAAAGCTTCTTTGCTTTTGCTTTTTGTTTATTCTTTTCTCATACAATGTATCCTGGTTACAGTTTCCACTCCTGCTTTTCCTCCCAGTTTCTTCTCACCTTGCATGCCATCCAGATACATTTCCTTTCTATCTCTTTCCAGGGGAAAGTGGATCTAATAGATAACAACAAAATATAAAAATATATAATATAATTAGATGAAATAAATAGCATTACATCAAAGTTGGACAAGGCAAACCAACATAAGAGAAATAGCCCATGAGGTTGTACAAAATTCAAAGACCCACTTGATTACACTCTCAGAACACCCATAAAAACAATAGACTTAAAGGCATCATTGACATTCAGAGTACCTAGTGCAGACCCATGCAGACCCTGTATTTTCTTTCAAAAGTCTTTACATCATCTTATACTTCCTGTTAAAATGCAATCACTAAGGGATTTCAGGGCCAGATTGCAAGCACAGCAAGAACCTGGTGGCAAGAAGTGAAGCAGAAGCCATGAATGAGTGCTGCTTACTGGATTTCTCCTCATGACTTGCTCAGGTGTTTTCTTATACATTTAAGCACCTTGTGTGCATGGATGGCAATGTCCCTCACTAGTGGGATGAGTACTTGTGCATGAATCATTAATCAAGAAAATGCCCCAACGGACATTCCTACTTGGTAATCCTATAGAGATCATTTTCAATTAAGATTCTCTATTCTTAGCTAAGTTTAAGTTTGTGTTAAGTTGAAAAAAAATAAGTCAGTGGCTAGCTCTTTGACTGCCTCCCCCGAGGGAGGAGCAGCCTTTGCAGGCCACAGGGGAAGACAGTGCAGCCAGTTCTGAGGAGACCTGATAAGCTATGGTAAGATGGAAGGGGAGGAGGACCTCTCTTATGCGTGGACTTGGAGAGGGGCATGGGAGGAGATGAGGGAGGGAAGGAGGGTGGGATTCAGAGGGAATGATGGAGGGGGCTACAGCAGGGATACAAAACGAATAAGCAGAAATTAATATAGAATATTAAAATTTAATTTAAAAAACAACCAGAACAAACATGTAATTAGTTATTGTATTAGTTGCTTTTCTTGTTGCTGGGACAAAATATATGTCAAAAGCAGCAGAAGGTATGAAGAATTTATTTTGGCCAGTAGTTTGAGGTTATAATATATCTTGGTGGGAACCATATCATGGTATCAACACTGCAGCTGGTACATTGAGTAGTCCTGAAGCAGAGAACGATAAATATTCTTCTTTTTGATCAACCCAAGACCTCAGCCCATGGAGCAGTACCACTTACTTTAGGGCATATCTCTCAAACCTCAATTTACATAAACTAGAAACTCTTTTTACAGAAATGTCCAGAAATTTGTTTTCATTTTATTACTTGGTCAATCAAGAATAATCATCACAGCCACCCACTGGCATCTTTATCACTGCAACTAGGTGTGTAAGCACACAAATCTAAACATTTGGTGGTTTATTTTCTGGTGTTAATTACATTTCATGAAGTGTCTTAAGCAAAAAGAATTAAGTAGATACTCAGAAAGCAATAGAGTATGTTCTAAACTCCATCTTAAACAACTATAATCTACTTTAAAAAAAACTGACTTGGTTAGTGGGTTTCCCCATTATTTTAAGATGATAGATAATTTTATGCATCAGTGTGATTGGAATAAGGTATGTTCGATTTTTTTAGCATTATTCCTGGGAGTGAAATTGTTCTCAGAAGAGCTCAGAGGCAAAGTAGACTGACTGAAACCAGCATTTTGCAGTGTACACAAGTTCATATTCAATGCAAAGAATAAAACAAAAAGTTCAGAAAAGGCAAGATCCCTGCATCACTTTAATCTATAATCCTTGTTCTTCAATAAGGAATTCTTGGTTCTAAGACCATCAGGTTGCTTTTTGGTTAAGATTAGATCATGTCAGCATAACTCCTGCTTTTCCAGCAGGCAGAGGGTATATATACTGTCACAGTTTAACTTCTATAGTTACAAGAACCCATCATATAGTAAATCTCTGTGTGTGTATGTGTGTGTGTGTCAGTATGTGCCACTGTGCCAATTTCCCTGAGAAATGCTAATTCATCACCAACATCAAAATCTATGTTCTGAAAGAGTGCACTGTCACAATTATATATAATGACATTTTAAAATCTTTCTTATTAATTAATAGTTGATATGCAGATATGATCTCATTTGAGGGTTTTTTTCTGAAATGTCAGAAAAATGGAGAATTTAAGCATGTTGCCTTCTAAATGCCACAAAATTCTAACAATTTCTATGATTAGACATCTGAAGTCTTAACAGCCTAACAGAGTAAATTCACTTAAAATACAAACTATGTCCATAGTGACGAACTATTCTTTTTTGAAGATAATAATATGTGTATTTTTAATTCAACTGAATTTAAAAGTGAGAATTTCATACATGCATACTGTACCCACATCTCTCCCACCCATTTTCTCTGCTTCAACTCCTGTCTTATTCTTGAAATTCCTCTCAAACTCAGATATTACTAATTGTATTGATATTTTAGACATTTAAAGTGAAAATAAATAAAATGGCACAATGAAAGGAAACAGCTACTTTTAGTAATATGTGTCTATGCAAAATTGACAGCTCGTTGTTAAGTAGAAATCTTCACAAGAGTGTTCTTAATGTCTAATAGGCTGAGACAACATAAGGAAGTCCAATTTTAGAGGTAGTATGTCATTATATTCCTTTTTATTTCAAGATATGGCAACAGTAAAGATTCTATTACAATGAGAAAAGAAAGCATGAAAGGTTGACACGAAGAGCTGGTGGTCTGTTGTGTGTAGTAATTGGCAATATAATGGTGTGTATTTTACGTATTCTTTTATATTTAAAGTTTTGAGCACAGTAATGGTACTTTTCAGAGGTGGTGGAAAACTGAAGATCTGTTGGAGCCAGTAAGTGACTTGAAGCCAGAACTTTAAGGACATATTGGTCCCTTCTCCTTGGGCTCCTCCTCTGTGTGTGTGTTTGTGTGTGTGTGTGTGTGTGTGTGTGTGTGTGTGTGATATTATTTAACCCACCATCACAAATAATAAGACACAGACACCTGTTAAATTTTATAATTGCCTTACTTACCTTGGGTTGCTTAGATAGTTCACCAATGCTATCTCAATAACCTTCTCATCTCACCCATTAAAAAATATCTCAGATTGAAACAAACAAACAAACAAACAAACAAACTTTGTGGCCAGTGTAGAGATTACCAAAAGTTTTGTTTCCTTCTAAATACTTTTGTAAGCAATCATAATAAAAAGTAACATTTATCCTACTGAAAATAAACAAAGGAAATATTATTTGAAAATATAGATTTAAGTATGAAAATTAATATGAATTTTTTCCGAAATAGTTTTGTGAGTTGTATATCTTAAATAAGAACAATGAAAAAGTTTAGTGTCATATTCTTCTTTGAAAGAAAAATAATATAAAACAAACCTCAAATTACTTTTCATTCATTCCCCTTTAGGTCTAAAATCCATTTTTAAGTAGGCATTATTCTTCCCAATATCTGACTTGTAATCTAGTAGTATCCCTACCATTGTTTCTTCACTTATGTGTACCGTGGATGGCCATAAGACTATTACCTGTCCCTTCCATGTTTGAAGTTTGAAGCCAATTCAGTTTAGAAATCACTAAGATTGACTCTACAGAGAATAATGTAATAGAGCCAAGAAGCATTGAAAGTGTGCATGTATATCACAGATATTTCTGTATATAGCGGAGGTCTCTGTAAAAATGCACACATATAGGAACTGGATCTCTGTTGTGTTTCACAATGCTTCCAGTTTCACAATGTAGAAAGCTAAGTATATATGGGTCACCTCTCTAAGGATGTAGCCATGCAGCTGAGATACAGTGCATTGGCACAACTATCTTTTGTATGTTATTGTATTTGATGGTTGTTTTATTATTCTCAGGATACAAATGAAAGGAAAGGAGTAAATCTGGCTACATATAGAGGCAGAGCAAGAATGTGTACAAAAGAAAGACTGTATGAGAAAAACTTTTTGAAAGGCAACAAATCTGTGAGTCAGTGTGATTGACAAGGAGTGCACAGCAGAGAGAATTAGCATATGACAGACAGGTGCATGTGAAAATCAGGCTGCAGAAGTCAGCATGGCAGCACAAGCAGGAAGCAGACAAAATGTGATGAAGAGAGGAAACAGAAGTGTTTTAGTGTAGAAGGAATTCAAAGGAAAAATGTAAGTTTACAAAGTTCTTAATAACGTAGCAAAACTTAAGATTAAAAATATATACATTAAACAAAACAGCACTTGATATTTTGGTAGTGAAAATAATCAATTTAAATTGAAAGGAAATTTTTCAATAAACTTAATTTGAAAGCAGTAAGTTCTGAGAAAAAGTAATCTACAGTATGTGTTCATTCATTTTCAGTCACTTTGAATGATGGATGGCGTGACTGAAACCAAAAAGGCTGAGTTTTCTTTTAGCATTTATATGTAACTTTGTGACAATTGATTTTTGAAAAACAGCATTCTGTCTTTACTTTCCAATGTAAAGCAAATTTTATGAATCATTTCCTTGTTGTATGTATTCTGCTAAAATGTACATCTCAATGAAATCCCTATGTGCCTATTTCTCTCACTATACCTTGACATACCTTTACTCTTCAACACTGGAGGTTATGACCTAGTCACTAGTATACCAATAGAGTATATATTATACTTTTCACTTTATAGTGAAATAGAGGGAGCAAGCCAGTTTATTAAGGTGAAGGTATTTTTTTTAAACTCATATTTTCAAAGCTGAAAAATCCAAGCCTGAGCTGCCGCATTTACTGTAGCATCTGTGAAACTAATGCCATCAGTGTGGGATCATGAGAAGAAGCACAAGGTCTCACTGGAAGCAGAATGTCAGACAAGGTTCAGGGTTTTGGTCTGCTCTCATATCACCTTGCTCTCCATGCATCTCAGAAGTGCTCAAGGGTGCTGTGAGTGCTCCTTTGGAAGAATAGCTTCCCAGTGACCCCAAAGCTCCCAGTAAGCTTCAATTCAAAAAATTTCATGCATACAGCAGTCTCAGTTTCAATACAATCTCCAATAAATAAAATCATAGAAAAATACACCAAGACCTTCCAAACTCATACTGTAAGAAATAATGAAAGAAAAAAGACAGAAAGACCCTTGTAAGCACTATAACAGTTTATTTTTGGCATGCGCTGTAAAATACAGTTGTCCAGAGAGTAGTGGCCATGATTATATTTTTGGGTACAAAATCATTGTTCCTGGATCCTATACAGATGTGTGTCGTTTTCCAGTGGCTGCAAAAATTGTTTACTTCAGTGTGCCAGGTATTCAGAAGCACAAAGAAATAATACAAGGATTTTACTCTTCATAATTTGAGACATTGCATTTAAACATTTCACAATTTGACATCCTTATTTTTAATTAAATTTTTAATTTTTAATATTAGTTACAGTTTATTAACTTTGTATCCCAGCTGTATCCTTCTCCCTCATTCCCTCCCCATCCCAGTCTCCCTCCCTCATCTTCTCCCTACCCCTTTCCAAGTCCACAGATAGGGGAGGACCTCTTCCTCTCTCATCTGACCCTAGTTTATCAGGTATTTTCAGCCCTCTCTGCAAAGTCCTCCTCTGTGGCCTGGCAGGGCTGCTCCTCCCTCAGGGGGTGGGAGGGAAGTTCAAAGAGCCCACCATTGAGTTCATGTCAGAAATAGTGCCTGTTCCCCTTACTAGGGAACCCACTTGGATACTGAGCTACTGTTGATTTGGATGACATGGCTGGCTAAGCAGGTGTCCACTTCCTCTCTCACCACTCCATGTGCATCCCTCCTGAAGCTGCGTGCTTAGTCAAAGAGGACGACCTTCCCCGAATAGAGGAGGTCTTTGGTGAACAGAAGAGGTCTTTGGTCAAGGATATACAAGTAGCTGTGCTCCCCTGCTAGAACCTCCAAACAAGCCCAAGATACATCTTTAGGTTTTAACAATAAACTACAAGAAAAATAGAATGTTAAGATGTAACCTAATTATTGGATTCAATTTTTTACCTTCTCCCAGTAATTAATACATAGTGTGTGCATATAACTTTAAAAAATTGGGGTGTGTGCATACTATATATATATGGTCTGGGGTTTAGATGTAGAGGTCAAAGGACAATTTTGTGGAATCAGCATTCTCCTTCATCTGTATATATGTTTCAGAGATCAAACTAAGGAGGCATGCATGTGAGACAAGCACTTTTATTTTCTGACCTGTTATCATCACACGTTAAATGAAAACATGCCATTTATTTATTGATAAAAGCTGCTTTGAAATATTGCAAATACACATTTAACAAGTAGTACTGACGAAATATGTGTCACATACTCATATAAGAGATTGGTGATACAGCAGAGAGAGGCAAAGACTTAGCTGAAAACATGAGGTGAAAGAATGAAACTTTACTTGTCAGTTGTATTTTTATTTAAAATGGGAGCTACTTCTTAAGTTCTATAGAGATTATTAAAATTACTATTTTTAGTATAATCAATGATAGGTGCAGTCTCATTAAAGTTTTAAACACTACCAACAGTTAGCCTTTACAAATGGCATTCCTTTACAAACTAGTAGGATTTTTAGAGAAAAAGGTGGTGGTTCTAAATAATATTGTTGAGAAGGTGTACCTTCAAGGGCTTGCAAGAAGCCAGAAGATAGGAATGTAGGTAATTCTTGATGCTTGAGAACAGGAATGCCTTGAAGATATCAAGGTATGTTTCATTCTGCAGTGTGATATTTCAGGCTGAACTGTTGCAAAAACAATTATAACTAAGAAGAAGGAGAAAAAGCAAAACACTGGGAGGAGCAATAAATTATAGAGAGTCATTATCATATTTAAAACAGACTATCCAAAGGCAAAACTACTTAAGAAACCAAAACTAAATGAATCTTTGGTACATCAAGTTCAAATCTTTACTCAATTTTAAACTTATCTGTAGTGTAACAACTGTGCAATGACTTCTACATGTTGTACTGTGTAGAAGTTAACAGGCTTTGTATTGAACAGTATGTTAATCAGTTTTACAATAAGGGCAATGCTCTTTTTCATACTGTCAGTTTCCTTGTGGTATCTCTCAGCTTATTCTGGAATGTAATAATGTCAATTGTCTTTAACATTACATATGAGTTTCATTATTCTCTTTTTGCTTGTTTTGAAGACATTTTTAAATAAGGTTTAACATTTTATTTTTGGAATAACCACATGCCCAATTTAAACATGACCAAGTCTACAGGGTAAAAATGTTGAACACCATCTTGTAGGGTTTATTGATGACAGTAATTCAGTATAAACACTCAGTCTTGCCATTGTGTGAATACTTACATGTTCAGCTTCATTCCCCTGAAGTGTTTTCTCTTGAAGTTGTGTTTATTTTATTACCAGTTTTCATCTGAATACATTGAGGAATAGACTGATTTTGCTTTTGTTACTTGACTAGGGATCACTAAATTCTGAATGTCTTATGAGAAGACATGGAAAGAAGCTTAGTCAGAGGTATGGTGCAAGACATCAGAGAAAAGAAGATGAGACAGCATTTTCTTATGAAACTTTCAATTATCCTTTGATTTTCCAAGTTCTTTGACTTCTCATCCTCATTGGCCTCTTTCTTGATTTTATCATGTCAACTGTGTTTTAGTGTCATTACAATGTACCTTTAAGACCTTTGAACAATACTATAATAGTATATACTTTAAAAATATAATTTTACTCAAGTGTGTTATTATTTCCAACAGGAAACAAAGCAACATCTATTCCTCTGTTCCTCGTGGTGATATATATGATACTATATGGTAATATATAATATTATACATATATTAGATCTTAAAGCATGGATAAAGATATGTCATATCTTCATGACATACAAGGTGTTGATGTACAAGGTGAATAGAGCTGTGGATGCCCTGAGTGAAATCTTGGGTGAATGTGTACTGTTGAAATGCACACATGGGCACAGCCATGATAAGGACAAAGGTCTCAGGCACATGGAAAATTCCCAAATCTTTTCTCATATGGGTTAAGCTCAGAATTAGTAAGATTTTTTTCCCTATTGGCCCAAATGTGAGTGGCTACAGAACAAATATAAGAATAAGGTCTCACCTGCATGACTGCCTAAGCATGAGTGAACAAGGGCAACAATGATAGACATGCCAGAGTAGAAAGGAAAATAGCAGATGAGGCCTCAACCCTATGTAAAGTACTGTAGGAAACTACAGAATGCTGAAAGTAGGGCAAACAGTCTCCTCAAAGAGGCACATCAATTGGTTACCCAGTGCCAAATGGTCAGCCCTGAAAACATACATATAAACAACATATACACACGAAGCAGGTTGTGCTTATGTGTTTAGGAATATCTATTCATATACACTTACAGAAGCATATATGTATGTAAAATCAATACAAAGAGATGCCATGGATTTGAGGAAATAAAAGAGAGGTATAAAGAAGGATTTTAACTGAGAGAATGAAAGGGGTGAAAGATATAACTGTATTATGATATCAAAAAAGTAGAAATGAATTTTAAAATCAACTAGTAATCTTGCAAGCCTGTACCCCCAGGGGGATCAAGGGACTAGAAAAAGGACATAGGGGGAAAAGAGGGATGGTGGGTTGGACTGGGAGGAGGCGAGGGAGGGGGCTGCAGGGGACAAAAAGTGAATAAACTGTAATAAATAAATATATAAATAAATTTAAATTAAAAAATCAGCTTGTGACTACAGATGAAAGTAAAGGCTGCTTATAAACAAAACTTCCAATAAATTACCCTGGCTGATTATGGCAATTAAGGTGTACCTAATGAAATATCAAGTTACTTCGAAATTAAGGAAGGTGGAAGAATATCTAAGTTGGATTGGTATGCATAGCCTCCATTGTCAGCTTTGAAAACAGGATGGACTGTCAACTATAGAGAAAGAAACATTCCTCAAGGAGGAAGCCATCCCTCTCACCTCCTACAACCTCAGCAAAGCAACACATACAGACAGTTATACAGGTTAGAAACATAATTACTGTATCTGACACTGACTTTCAGAATGGCAAGAAAAATGTTCTTTTTGATTCATCTTTGCAAATTTTTATTACAGAACAAGTAAAAAAAAAAAAAAACAATACTCTCTTCTATCCAATAATCAAAAGGGAAGGTAAAAATCTTCTCTCAGCTTTCAATATCAAATACAAATTCACTCATACAAATAAAAACAAAACATGTTTATTGTTGCTATGAAGTAAGCACATGTTTTACTAATGTTTTAAGAAATTATTATCATATATAAAAGCAAACCTTAGTATTGACTACTAAGATGTCTCCTTAGGACTATTAGTTTAAATACTTAAATTGAATATATGTGCATATCTAAGAAAGGAAAAATCATTAGTGGCAGATGGAATATTTGTGCACTCCCACTGTGAAGAGTCTGACATTAGAATTTATCTTTCCAGCTCTAAGGATCCTTTATACCTGACAGATCCATACATGCATAAAATGGGTTTGTATTACACTTGCTCTGCCTCTGATCTTCCTCTTATTCCCATTAATTATTCTCATCATTATCAGTTCTTCTCCCAGACTCATGACTGTTTGTGTGTGTGTGTGTGTTCTGATATATTTCTAATATGTTTAGTTTAATTAAAGCCAAACTTGTGATAACTGGATTGGAACTATCAAATTGGGCCGTAGTAGACAGTCATAAGTGGGTACACAATGAAAAGCAATAATTCTGTTTTCTCTGATTCTATCAGCAGTAAATGGTCCAGCAATAGAACTATGAGGATTTTTCTCTGAGGATGTTAAGCTTGATGTAGTGGGACTAGTTCTTCCTGTAGCCAGCAGAATATTGTTTGCCCTTTTACTCTTTTAATTTACCAGGGCTGGTGAAAAAGAAAAATAAAGGAGGTAAAGAATCACACACACACATATATACACACACGAAAACACACACAGACACAATGTATGAAGCAAAATAAGCTCCAATAATTTTACATATATACATAAGTACATACATATGTATGTACTATTTACATACATACAAATTCACACATTGGATAAATGCAGCAAAACCCCAACCAACTTTACATACACACACACACACACACACACACACACACACACACACACACACATATATATATATATATATATATATATATATATATATATAGTGTGTGTGTGTACATATTGGATGGATGGAGCAAACTCCAATGAATGAGCTCCAATGGGCTTTGTTTTCTGCCAAGGCTTATATACCCAACAAAATCTTTCAGACAGTACACAGATTACAATGTAGTTATATTATATTTTTCTTTAAGTAAATGATTACAATGAGTATATGTAGAAAAACCTGCTTCCTAATACTCTCACATGATCAAATATTTTATGTATTATGGGTGAAAAACAAATTATTCCCAAGAATTCATATACATTTGAAACTAAGCAACTTCTAACAGATTAACAAAGTGTAAGTAAGCAAGGTAAATTTCTCAACCAGTTTCTCTTATTGCAGGCTGCAATTTGAGGTTACAAAGAAAGAATTATTTTATTATTAATCTTTTAAAAATGTAATATAAATATTTATTTAAAAATCACATATTTAAACTTGTATATAAAAACAATCAGTCATTTTAAATCTTCAGGGTACATGTTTACTGATTAACAATTTTTACTAAATCAAATGAGGAAAATGAGGGCAAAAATAGATACAAGAAATTAACTATCATCTTAATCATCATCCCAGCTTCAGCAAGAATGAGGCATGTTAGTAATACCAACCAGGCTGCCATTGTTCTTGTTTTCGGATCTCAAAATGCCCTAAGGTCAGCTATTAAGAGTGTGCCTTTCTTTTATTTACTATTTTTATTTTTTGTATTAATTACAGTTTATTTTCTTTGTATCCCAGCTGTAGCCCCCTTCCTCTTTCCCTCCCAACCCCATTTTCCCTCCCTCATCTCCTCTTGCTCCTCTCTAAGTCCACTGATTGGGGAGGTCCTCCTTCCCATTCTATCTGACCCTAGATTATTAGGTCTCATCAGGACTGGCTGAAATGTCCTCCTCCTGTGGCTTAGCAAGGCTGCTCCTCCCTTGGGGGTGGGGGGTCAAAACATCAGCTACTAAGTTCATGTCAAAGACAGTCCTTGTTCCCCTTACTAGAGAACCATTTGGACACTGAGCTGCCATGGGTTAAGTCTGAGCAGGTGTTCAAGGTTATATCCATGCATGGTCCTTAGTTGGAGAATCAGTCTCAGAAAAGACTCCTGTGCCCAGATATATTTGGTCCTTGTGGAGCTCCTGTCCTCTCCAGGCCCCAATATCTCACCCTTCTCTCATATGATTCCCTGCAATTGTTATGAGTCTCAGTGTCTGCTTTGATACACTGCTAGGTAGAGTCTTTCAGGGGCCCTCTATGATAGGCTCCTGTCCTGTTTCTTGTTTTCTCCTACTTGCAATGTCTATCCCATTTGTCTTTCTAAGTGAGGATTGATCATCTTGCCCTGGGACCTCCTTCTTGTTTAGCTTTTTGCCTTTTTAAATTTTAAATTGTTCTCAAAGATTTTCTACACCAAAGCCACTGACAAATACAACTTAACTTTCTAAAACTTTTTAAATCAAATCAGGAATTCTGAAATATCATTAAATCACCTAAACAATATTATTCATATTGATCTACAGGAAAATTGCCTAATAGTGTGGAATGTCTCCCAAAAGGCAATCACACCAGACTATAGGCAGAGAAGGTCTCCCCATACCCAGTCACACCATACTAAATATACGAGGACTATAGCAATAACAGACATGAAAAGGCACAGCACCAGCAAAATGTAATCTGGAGACAAAGTCGCCAGGACTGCACCTCTCTGAGGTACATCCATCGCAGCTATGTAAAAATGGTGGACCATCTCCATTTTTACATTATGTTTCATAAGAGTAACAAAATTACAGTTATGAGTTATCAGTGAAGATAATTCACTACAACTTTAGGAACTGTATTGAGGGCTTGCAGCATTAGGAAAGTTGAGAACTATTGCTCTAGGACCTTGTTTGCCAACAACTTAAGGGGATATCCCATTTCTGGCACTAAACGGTGGTTGTTGTTAAGACCGCCAATGATTTCTATGCCCAGCTTTTTCCAGTACAGTGAAGTATCTCCCTTTCAAGCCATTTACAATATAAATTATATGTTTGAAATTTCCCCACAAGATGTTTCCATATGATATTTGTATTATCCCTTGTCTGGTTAACATTCCCACATTTCCCACCTTCCTATTTTCTATCCCTAATAAAGACCCCATCTACCTTATATTACCTATCTTACCATCTTAAGTATTTTTTTCCCAATGGCTTGTTGATTTCTGGCTTCTACTGATACTCAAGTTAAGCACATACAGTTAAAGTATTCAAAGCTGAGATCCACATATAGAGGAGAATACATTGCATTTGTTTTTCTATGCCTGATTCTCCCCACTCTGTATAATTCTTCAAGCTTCATGCCTTTATCTACAAGTCTTATAATATCATTTTTCTTTACAGCAGAATAAACCTTGACTGTATATTCAGCACATTTTAATTATTCATTCACCATTTGGGTGATTCTAGTTTATAGCTATGGTGGGCAGAGTAGCAATGCACATGGCAAAGTGCACATATCTGTAGTAAAATATCGAATTCTTTTAGTGTAGGCCTAGGAGTGCAAGATCTGCATCATTTGAAGAACATTAGCACTGATTTTCACAGCGAGTATTAGTTCACTCAACCTTTATTAAACTGGACTTTTACATCCTGAAATATCTTTATTATTTAATTCTGATGTTTGTATTCATTTGCGCATTGTTCAGGATTTTCTTCCTGTCTTGTTTAAGTTAATTCAGGTGTTATCTGATGTTCTCTTTGAATTCCCTGAATACTTTGGTGATGCTTGTGGTTGGTTGTTGGATTCTCTGTGTTGATTTTTATCTGAGTTATTTTCACTGGGACAATTACTGTAAAATAGAGAATCTAGGGGGAGGATATTATCTTGGTTATTCATATCACTGTGTTTTTTTGTTGTTGTTGTTGTTATAGGGTCTTGATATCTGGATTAGTTGTTGATGGCTTTCTTTTTAAATATCTGTTTCTTTTTATTTTATTTATATTAAAGTTTAGTTCATATTTGTATTTTATATGTGTAAGTGTTTTTGTTTGCAAGTATGTATGTTTATGACCTAAGTACCTAATGCCCACAAAGGACAAAAGAGGATACTGGATATCCTGCAACTGAATTACTTTTGGTTATAATCCAATATGTATGGGCTTAGAACCTAACTGGATCCTCTGTAAGAACAGCAATCACTTCTCACTTCTAAGCCATATTTCTAACCCTGGTTGTATCTTTTGATTTGAGTTTCTAGCCTACGATGTTAAGGTACTCAGAAAAAGCACTGAGTGGTGTTATTTGTGGACGTCTGAAGGGGATCTTAGTCGGTCTCTTACTGGCACTACGGGGATGGTTACAGAGACTCCCAAGGCAGGTTGACGTTGACGATTGAGGGTATAGCCTAGAATAATGAGTCTCTGACTCAACTGAGGGCACAGCAACAGTGTGTTGCTAAGGCAAGGTCATAGACTGATGAATTGTAGGGGTAGAGGCTACTGAAGCAGAGAGGTGCTCTTAATGGGATCAGCCATGGGTAAAGTAAAGAGAAGCAGGGATGACACCAAGTGTCTGGCAATGGTCCCAAGTACGAAGAGGTGGAATTATATATTAGGGCAGGGAGAGTTGTTTTTTTTTTTTGTTGTTTTTGTTTTTGTTTTTGTTTTTTTTACCAGTAACTGAGAATGTGAGATAGGCGTGACCTGGAGATCCTGTAACATCATTGAGGTTGACTAGGAACCTGGGAAGCCATGAGGTTATGGGATAACTTAGGTAAAGGAAATAAAAAAAAAAAAAAGTCCTTCCAGATATGGGCAGAGAGATATTTTTATGATGAAAGAAAAAAAAGGTACTTTTCCAGAGGTACAATCAGCTTGTATTTCTAAGAAAAGCAGGGAAGGGAGTTGGGTAATATAGGGAAAAGGGTAGAGTGGGGCCTATCAAATGATACTGTTCACCTGAGGTCCGAGGAAAGATGAGCAGGGAATTCTGAAGATTTTCACAGCGGGCATGAAAGAAACTTTGCAGAGCTTCCCAGATCAGTACTCACATACCAACTACAGAAAGCTGAGCAATTGGTGTAAAAAACTATGTCATATGCTAGATTTTTGTCCTAGATGGTGTCTACTACACAGACAAAAACTACAGATATTCTGAATTGGCATTGGAGGTCAAATTTCCAGCAAGCAGATCTTTTAGATCTCTTCTTCCCAAACATAAAATAAAAATGAAATATTCAGTCTTGCTTCTCACTGGGGTGTATTCCTTCCTGTCTGGTTTTCTGCCTAAAATACAGACTAGCTATTGAAGTAAAAATGTATCCAGGTGCTAATGCTGGCAGAGGGTTAAAGTGAATAAAGAACACTCTACCTGGAGCTGAGCCTCTGGGTGAAAATGGGAAATAATTCTGTGCAGATCTTCCTCCTGTATAACACAATGAACTGTGAATAAGAAGTGTGAGAAATCTTTGCTTCTTACGTAGAACATCATTGATAATTATTAAAAAATGAAACAAAGAAAACAGAAAGCTCCCTACAATAGGAGGAGATGTGATTAAAAATCTTTATCAATACACACATCTATTTATGTCTATGAAATGTGTGTGTGTTTCACTTTTCTCAACCTTGATAGTCTTACTTTCAAGAGACTGAAGTGCTACTCAATGTTAAGAGGTTAGATTTGCTGATCCACTCCAGCATTGCACACTGGAACTATTTATTTCAAAAGCAGAATCCACGGGAACAGTTTGCTTTGCAAGAAGGAAATAAAAGCTTCCCTCTCCTTAGGAAGGCTAACAGTGTTAATCTCCTGCACATGAGAATGAGAAATACTTTGTTCTTGAACAGAATATAAGAAACTGTCTCCATGTTGAATCTTCTGTTCTGTACCATTTATGAGTCCACTTGGGGCCCTGAAGGCCAATTCCAATAACATACAGAATACATCTCATCCTGCAGACTCTGTTAATTCAGCAGGTTCCTAAGTGGCCCCAGGGGTCCACCAATCTATGCATCTTCATATCAAAGCTTGCATCAACACAACGGTTATTACTCTGAGCCACTGGGAGCAATTTCTTGGTATTTAAAAAACTTTTTTTTTTCCTGGTTACTGGGCAATGAACAATATGTTACCACACTCAAAAGCAACATCTATAGCCATACCTATTCAGCATGGAATCACAACTCAGCGATAGATTATTTAATGAGCAAAGTTTAGCCTCCAGGATCAAGTAGAATTAAGGGTAAAATAGTCATCATTTCTGACAAACACAATCCCTGTACATTCCTGCAATTAGGGCATGTCACTAATTACACCATAAGCACATTTGTTAATTGCTATAGAAAGGAATTCATGACCAAAAAAAAAAAAAAAGAGAGAATATGCTTTTCCTAGGAAATAGATCTATGGTAATAAAGACATCAAAGGCCAGAATATCTTTTTATGTGTGAATAAACTTAATATATATTAATTCCACTTTTCTGATTTTGTAGAAAAGTGATTGTGTTCCAATATTCTCTAAGTTTCTAATTGAAAGCTCTTGTCCTTTTTGAGATAACAATATAGTTACATCATTTCCCCCTTGCCTTTCCTCCACCCATGACCTCTCACTTATCCCACCTTCATCTCTTTCTAGTCCACTGTCCTTATTTGCATTAATTGTTGTTACATCCATGATGAAAACCTAACTGCTTAAAATGAGATTGATGCATTTATCTTTAAATATGAGTCTTAGGCATGTAGATTGCTCAGGAAAATGAACAGTGCGAGTCTTTGTTCCTTTTGGTCAAAAAAAGCTTTGCAGTATATACACAGGATGACGCCAGTTCTATTCCTGTGAGGATAACGTTGAGGAAAACAACAAGGAAACAGATGAGCCTGGTGGATAACAGCTTGCCAAGTACTGCTTCCCAGTTCTCATAAAATCCAGTTTTTAGCAAATGGCATGATTTTAACTTACAATTTGAGCTTGCATATCAACTTACTGGGTTGTAAATCATTTCTTAGCAAGGTGTGTTGTGCATGTGCACATAGGAGATTCTTATTTTGTCTCATACTTGATCATAAAGAAAAAGTCATTGGTTTCATTGTGTGGCTCTTATCCCCTCTGGGTCTTTTATATCTCCCTTTTTCCATAAGACTCCCTGTGTGCTCTCCAAAATTTGGCTGTCTCTTTATCTGCTCTGATCTCCTGCTGGGTGAAGTCTTTTAGAGGACATCCGTGGTAGGCCCCCATCCTGTTACCTCTCTTCTTTCTGTATCTATCCTGTTTTCCCTTCTGAATGAGAATGAAGCACATTGCCTAGGGTCCTCCTTGCTGTTTAGCTTCTTTAGGTCTGTAAACTTTAGTATGTTTATCTTATATTATATAGCTAATATACACTTATGAATTAGTATGTACTACATGTGTCTTTCTGCTTCTGGGACACCTCACTCAGGATGATCTTTTCTAGTTCCATCAATTTGCCTGCAAATTTCCTGGGTCCAAGGGGGACTGCAGAGACTGATTCATCAACCAAAGACCATGAATAAAGAGGACCTAAACCCCTTCTCAGATGTAGCCCATAGATAGATCATTCTCCATATGGCTTCCCTAGTAAGAGGAGGAGAGGCAGTATCTGACATGAACTCAGTTACCTGCTCCTTGAACACTTCTCTCTGGTGTGTGTGGAGAGGTGGAGACAGCCCACAGAGGGAGAAGATCCAGGCAGTCCTGATGGGACCTGATAGGCTAGGGTCAGGATGTAGGGGAGGAGGATTTTCCCTATCCATGTACTAGGAAAGAGGGATTGGGGAGCAAGAGGAAAGGAGGGTAGGAATGGGAGGAGATGAAGGAGGGAACTACAACTGGGATACAAAGCAAATAAAATTTAAATAATAATAATGAAGAAGAAAAAGAAGAAATTGTTAATAGGAGTCATTAATAAGAGGTAGGAGTCATTAATAGGAGGTAGGTATTGTGTTTTTTTGAGTCACCATAGAAAGTTGTCCACAGAAAGGCCTTATTTGCTTAGAGGAGGAATGAAAGTAAGAGGCTAAAACATAACTCTAATTACAATGGTTTCACCAGAGCTGGAATTCAGAAGACCTCTTAGGTTTTCTTCCACCTTTTCTTCATTTTTTCTTAGCCCTGAACTACACACTTCTAATCACTGCTCATGTATTTATGTGCAAATCTTACACAACAGACATTATCTGCATTCCAAAGCAAATGAATCCTGTTGGAGTTTGGTCTGGTTTGTGTTACTAATGCTTTAGATCTGGTTACACCTATATTTGTTTTGTAAACTTGCCTAAGACATATGTGATTGGTTGATTAAACAGCCTATACCTGGGCGTGACAGAGAAGGAGTGACTAAGATTCCTGGGATTTGGAAGTCAGAGAGAATCAAGGGAGATAGACAGGGGGAGAGAGGAAGAAGGTGGATGACAGGTGGGTAAGTCTGGAGAAGAAAGCACTCAGGGCTAGGAGGAAGGACTCCAATAATAGCGTGAAAAGGCTCAGAATCAGAATAAAAGCAAGTATTTATAAGATTATGTATGGAAGATAAAATGTTTAAAGAGTACGGCATTGGATGGGGCTGGGAGATGCATGGTGAGGATATTCAGACAGCATGGGTAGGAATATCTGCCTGCCCCATGGTAAATAAGACAATTATAAAATCTAACATGTGTCTGTGTGTTATCACTTGTGATACCGGGTTATATAATACCACTGCAGTTATCACAGGGCAAATAATAATAAACCTTATATAGCCCAACACTTTTTTTTAATTTACAACAACAGAATCAAATGTTCATTATAACCTGTTTTCATTTTCAAGTTTTTGTTTTGTAAGTGAGAGTTTCATGCTGTTGCAGTGATGTTGGCTTCTTTCAGAGGTCCTTTATAACAGAGAATAACCTTAAACTTCTGGTCTTCCTGCTTCAGCCTCCCATGTTCTGGGATCACATATGTGAACCACTGTGCTTAAAAAGAACAGTGCTTTTTCTCAGACTTCCATAAACTTCAGTGAGATACCATCTAGTCAAATGAATTTCAAATATAGAAACTGTTTGATGTAACATATTATTTATTTTCACTTTTGTAAAACTTAATTTTCTTTTTATTTATAGTATAGGTAGAAACTTCATAATTTTATTTAAAAAATCTCAGTTAAAATAAATTTATTTGTAGGAGTCACTATTTTTGAGGACTATGAGGAATGACTTTGTAAATCACATCAGAAATCATTTTTAAAAATTTAACAAATCTAGCAATTTACGTAGCTCATGGAGTCTAGAATGAACTCTGTGGTTTATAAAGGAAAAGAAATTGAAAACAATAAAGAAACTTGACATTTAGTAAAACATGATTTGGAACAAAAATTGCAACCAATCCTTACATGATATCTTACCCAAGTAAGACTTCACATTGTTCTTCTTTATCCTAATTATTCTAATTATGCAAATTAAAGAACAAAAGGAGTCTCAGTATCTGCTTTGATACACTGCTAGGTAGAGTCTTTCCGAGAACCTCTGTGGTAGGACCCTGTCCCGTTACTTGTTTTCTCCTACATTCAGTGTCCATCCCATTTGTCTATCTAAGTGAGGATTGATTATCTTACCCCAGGTCCTCTTTCTTGTTTATCTTTTTTAGGTGTATTGATTTCAGTATTTTTATCCTATCTTATATGTTTATATAAGTGAGTATATACCATGTGTGTCTTTCTGCTTCTGGGATACCTCACTCAGGATGATCGTTTCTAGGTCCCACCATTTGCCTGCAAATTTCATGATTTCCTCGTTTTTAATTGCTGAGTAGTATTCCATTGTGTAAAAGTACCCACCAAGGACCATGTATGGATATAACTTAGAACCTCTGCTCGGATGTAGCCCATGGTAGCTGAGTATCCAAGTGGGTACCCAGTAAGGGGAACAGGGACTATTTCTAACATGAACTCAATGGCGGGCTCTTTGACCTCTCCATCCCCTGAGGGAGGAGCAGCCCTGCCAGGCCACAGAGGAAGACTTTGCGGCCAGTCCTGAAGACATCTGCTTAACTAGGGTCAGATGAAAGGGGAAGAGGTCCTTCCCCATCAGTGGAGATGAGGGAGGAGGGGTGGGATGGGGAGGGAATGAGGGAGCAGATTACAGCAGGGATATAAACTGTTAATACAGTTTATAATAGTTATAATATACAGATATAATACAGTTAATAAACTGTAACTAATATAAAAATAAATAAATATGAAAAAATAATAAACTTTAGCACATTAAAATTTAAAAAAAGAAACAAAAATAATTTATAAGGGATCAGCACTGTCAGTATTGCCTAGTAATACTATATTTGTTTTACAGTTAAAGGGATGGGACCATTGTCAGATTCAGAATTTTGTTTTAGACTAGTCAAGGTACAAATGTTTAATGGACCACCTCCTCCAAGTCAATAAAACAGCTTTCATGTTTTTTTTTCCAAACATTATTGAAATGCTACTATAGTCTTCAATATTTGTATCAATGAAAGACAGATGAATTATATTAGTACTTACTTCAAGTCAAATACTTAAGTTTCTGTGACTGTAATAAAGTATTTTCCTCACAGCTCCTGCATGTATGGCTCAGGGAACCATAGAAGATGGGACAGAAAAATTGTAAGATGTAGCCCATGGCAGCTCAGTCTCCAAGTAGGCTTTCAACTAGGGGAACAGAGGGTGTTTCTGACATGACCTCAGTGGCTGGCTTTTTGATCACCCTGAGGGAGGAAGGCAGCATTACCAGGCCACAGAGGAAGACAATGCAGCCAGTCCTGAGGAGACCTGATAGCCTAGGGTCATGTGAAACAGGAGGAGGACCTCCCTTATCAGTGGAGTGGAGTAGAGGCATGGGAGAGAAGAGGGAAGGAGAACAGAATTGGGAAGGGATGAGGAAGGGGGTTACAGCTGGGATACACAGTGAATAAATTATAATAAATAAAAAATTACAAAGAGAATTAGAATATTACTCAGCAATTAAAAACAAGGAAATCATGAAATTTGCAGGCAAATGGTGGGAACTGGAGAATATCATCCTGAGTGAGGTATCCCAGAAACAGAAAGACACTCATAAGTAGATATTAAACATATAATGTGGGATAAACATACTAAAATTTGTACACCTAAGGAAGCTAATCAAGGAGGACTCTGGCTAACATATTCAATCCTCATTCAGAAAGGCAAAGAGGATGGGACATGAGAAGAGGGAGAAAACAGGGAACAGGACAAGAGCCTACCACAGAGGGTCTCTGAAAGACTTTTCTCTCCAGAGTATCAAAGCAGATGCTGAGATTTATAGCCAAACTTTGGGCAGAGTGAGGAGAATCTTATGAAAGAAGTAGAAAATAGTAAGACTCTGGAGAGGACAGGAGCTCCACAAGGAGAACAATAGAACCAAAAAATCTGGGCACAGGGGTCTTTTCTGAGACTGATACTCCAACCAAGGACCATTCCTGGAGATAAACTAGAACCCTTGCACAGATGTAGCCCATGGCAGTTCAGTGGGTTCCATAATAATGGGAACAGGGACTGTCTCTGCCATGAACTTATTGGCCTACTATTTGATCACCTCCCCCTGTGAGGGGAGCAGCCTTATCAGGCCACAGAGGAAGACAATGCAGCCACTCCTAATGAGACCTGATAGACTAGGATCAGAAGGAAGGGGAGGCAAGGTGGAACTCCCCTATCAGCAGACTCGGGGAGAGGCTTGGGTGGAGAAGAGGAAGGGAAGGTGGGATTGAGAAGGGAGGACGGAAGGAGCTACAGGTAGGATACAAAGTGAATAAACTGTAATTACTAAAAACATAAATAAAAATTTAAAAAAAACGTAAAAAAAATCAGAAACCAAAAACAAAAGAAAAAAAGAATTAGAAAGAAAGGTACCTTTAGAGACTGAAGATAGAAACGTGATAGGGAAAATGTAATTCTATGTCAATTAAAAGGATAATTTTTAATTAAAGGGCTTTCAATTAAAAGGATGTTTTTAAAAAGAGGAAACGGCTTATTTTGACTCACAGTTTTAGAGGTCATGTACATTATCTACTATCAGCATTGCTTTCAGTCCTATGTTAAGGTCCCTCATTATTGGAAAAAAGAAATTGATGCCAGAGAAAATCAGGTGAAAAATTGGATGGTGATAAAATTAGAGAAAGACAGAAAGAACCAAGTGTTCAGTTTCTACCTACCTTTGAAGAACAAACTGAAAACTTGTTTATTTAGTGCCTTGAAGTCATGCCACCTTACAACACTTTCCTTTAACAGAGTATGTATAAATTCCATCTTTGTACAGGCATTCAAACTGTCCCAGCTTCCATTTTGGTTGCGGAAGCATTGTGCATAGCTGGCTTGCTACTCTTGTGTCTATTGATACAATGTTCTTTCTGAGAAAGAATGTAACAGACCAAATTGAGAGCTAGGATAAACTTCCTCTTTGAAACTGCATCTTGGCAGATATTTGGTCTCAACAATAAAAAAGTAACTAATACAACACTTAAATCAATAAGAGTTTCACTCAAAGTGGAACAAATCACCATCAATGCAAAAATATACTATTTTCTGATGTGTGTGTGTGTGCGTGTGTGTTTGTGTGAATTAATTGTGACCTTCGGACAGAAAGCTGATTTCTTATAATTTTATACAAATAATTGTAAATCTGTGCATATACATGTCAATGAAGAAACTTCTAATTCTAAATATTGAACTTAAAATATTGTTTTAGATGGTTGGGAAATGTAAATTGATGCTGCCACCAGTATTTAACTTGCAGTGCTGTATTTCAGGAAACATTAACATTAACATTAGTAATAAAAAATTGCAAAATAAAATTCTCTGTACATAAGAGGCAGATTGATTATAAAGGGCTAGAGGAAGCTTGTGGCCAAACAGAGAAATGTGAAAGGAAACAAACATTTGCTGAAGAACGGCCAAATTGTTTATTATTCTTGGCACCTGAGGTGTCATTTGAAAAAAAAGGTCTAGTTGGGGCATTTCCTTCCCATGGTTTGGTGAGTCCATTTACATTTCTATGTGAATATATTTTTTGAAGAAGCCTCCATTGTTTCCATATGAGCCCACCAATGGTCCGCAGTGTTAGTTGTCCCAGACCATTCTAATCTTACCCCTGCCATGTTTCTATTCCCTACTCAATTTAATACTTCCCCATCTCTCAATAACTATAATTATATTTCTCCTTCCTTAGAAGATCCTCCCTTCACAACTAGTTTCTTACTCTATATGTCACCTCTGTGGTTATGCAGATTATAGCATGCTTATCAAAGCATTGAATGCTAAAATATACTTCTAAGGAATACATGCCATCTTAGTCTTTTCAGGGCTCGGTTACCTCACTCAAGATGAGTGAGAATATTTTTTCTAGCTCCATATTTTTACCTGCAATTTTCATTTTTATTTGTTGAATATACCATTGACTATATATCACATTTTCATTATCTAGTCATCAGTTCTTGTACATTTAGGCTAATGCCACTTTCTAGCTATTATGAACAGAACATCAATGAAGATAGATTAGCACATGTCTTTTTAGTAGGATGTAGAGTCCCTTGGGTATATTCAGACCCAAGAGTGACATGGCTGGATCTTGAAATAAATCAGTTTCGACGCTTGAATGAACATCGCGGTGACTACCATAGTGCTTGTACAAGTTTTCAATCCCACCAGAAATAAATGTGTTCTCCTTTTCCCACACTCTTGCCAGAGTGAGCTGTCATGATTTACTTGGTCTTGGACATTCTGAGTAGCGTAAGTTGAAATCTCAAAGCAGTTTTGATTTGCATTTCCCTGATGATGTACCATGGGTAGATAGAGGTGTGTGGACTTTCTGGGATGATATGGAGCAAGGGCAATATGGGAACAGAATAAATTGAATGAAAACTTTTTGAATAAAAAAAATTCTCAAAAAACAATGCTTGAAATATGGATGATTCTCTGTCTTTTATGCATGCATAGATGTAGAATGCCTTTAACGTTGTTGATATTTGTGTGTATGCACCACACTTAGCTTCTCTGAATGAAAGCCGTAAGTCATAATACAGACTCATGAACTTCCTGAGATGGACTTTACATCATTTCATTTACTTAAGTAGCTTGTAAAAAGGAGAATTGTGCTTGGCATTGTATTACCCAATAAGAAATCATTAGTACTAGCTTCCACTTGACACAAAATGAAGGCAATCTTGGGCTACTGCCAATGACTATAATAAGAATCTCTTCAGGGTGAAATCTCTCTTTCTCTTTCTCTCTCTTATTAAAAAGTATTTTATTTCAAACTTAGAATGAGGCTGGACTTATTGAGATTTGAGGTTTGAACTCTGTTAATCACAGGTGTATTTTGGAAGGCGTATGTATGTTTGGTTGCAGTGTTGAGAGCTTGGAGATCACTTGAGTAATAACTTGCAGTGCTCCTTTCTAGATAATAAAACAATTTGGTTGAACAATGCTGAGTTTCATTAAAGAGAAGTTCTGTTTTTCACAGCTTGTGATTGTTTTATACCTGTTGACCATTTTGATTCAAAAGTTTTAGGTGTCTATTTCTAGTCAAGAGTCTGAATGTTAGACTACAAATATGTAGTTTTTAAAATATTTTTCAGTTTACTTCCTTTACATCCAAAGGGTGCCCACTCTCTCGACTTATCCAAGTCCCATCCACTTTCTCCCTTCCCTCTTCCCTTCTCCCTTTCTCTGCTAGTAAAAAGGAACACCCGCACCCTCACCCCAACCCCTTGCCTTATCAACCTTCCCCAGCATATCAGATCACCTCAGGAATGAGCATATCTTCATCCTCTGAGGCAAGGCAAGGCAGCCCTGCTAGGGGGAAGTGATCCAAAAGCAGGCAATAGAGTCCATGTTAGAAATAGCCCCTCCCAGAAATTGTGGTACTTTTACACAATGGAATACTATTCAGCAATTAAAAAGGAGGAAATCATGAAATTCGCAGGCAAATGGTGGGACCTGGAAACGATCATCCTAAGTGAGGTATCCCAAAAACAGAACAAAACATATGGTATATACTCACTTATATTGACCTATAGGATAGGATGTCATGCTGAAATTTACACACCTAAGGAAGATATACAAGAAGGAGGACCCAGGTTGGTATGATCAATGTTCGTATAGATGAACAAATAGGATGGACATTGAATGGAGGAGAAAACAGCAACAGGACAGGAGCATACCAAAGAGGACCTCTGAAAGAATCAATATAGCAATGTATCAAAGCAGATATTAAGACTCACAATCAAGCCTTTGGTAGAGGGCGGGAAGTAATAATAAAAATAGGGGAAGTTAGTAAGACTTGGGGTGAACAGGAGCTCCACAAAGACCAAACTGAGCAGGGCACAGGGGTCTTATATGAGACAGTTTCTCCAACCAAGAAACATATATGGATATGGCCTAGAACCTCCGCTCAGATGTGGCCCATGATAGCTCAGTGTCGAACTGAAAACCCTAGTAAGGGAAACAGGGACTATTTCAGTCAAGAACTTGATGGCTCACTCTTTGACCCTCACCCATACATTCCAGGGAGTAACAGCCTGGCTAGATCCTAGGGGAGGACATTGGCAGCCAGCCCTGAGGAGACAAGATGAGCTGGGGTTGGATGGAAGGGGAAGAGGTCCTCCCCTGTTGGTGGACGTGGAGGTGGCAGGGAGGAGACGAGCGAGGGTTGAGGAGGGTGGAAGGGAATGAGGGAGGGGGCTACACCTTGGATGCAAAGTACCTAACCTGATCGATATAAAAATAAATAAATTAAAAAAAAAGAAATACCCCCTCCCCCTTCCACTTGCCCATTGACCCATATGAAGACTAGCCACTCATCAGCAACATAAGTGCAGTGACCCTAGGTCCAGACCATGCATGCTCTTTTGTTGATGTCTCGGTCCTGTAAACCTCCATGGGACTGGGTTAGTTGTCTCTGTGGGTCTTCTTGTGAAGTTCCTGTGCCTTCGAGATCCTTCCATCTTTCCCCCAACACTTCCACAGGAACCTCCCGCACCCCATCCCCAGGGCTCAGTCCCATGCTTAGCTGCAATTCCCAACATCTGTGTGTACCTGCTGCTGCTGGCTCAAAGTCAAGTTAGGCTCCTATCTAGGAGCATAGCAGGGTATCATTATTGGTCTCAGGGGCTGGCTCTCTACAATGGGCTGGGTCTCAGGTTGGGACAACTATTGGTTGGATTTTCCCTCAGTCTTTGTTCCCTTTTTATCCCTGAACGTCTTATAGGCAGGGTAATTTTTGGATCACAGATTTGGTAGGTGGGTTGTTGTTCGCCTCCTTCTACTACCTGGCTAGGAGGTGATTACTATGGTAGCAGACTCACACCCATATCCTCCCAGGAGCCTATCCTGTTGCAGAATTCCTGATTGACAAAGAGGAGTCCCATTCTTTTAGCCAGTTTCCCTTCTTTTTCCCAGCATTTTCACCTCCCACCACACTTGTCCCCAAATCTTATCTTTACTCTTGTTTCCCTCCCCTTTCCATCTCTTGTCGAGTTCCCTCTCTTCATCCACTTCTGCTATTTATTCTATTTCCCATTCCAAGTGAGATTCCTACATGATTCCTTGGGCTCTCCTTGTTACTGAGCTTCTTTGGATCTATAGATTGTAGTATGGTTATCCTGTACTATATGTTTAACATTCCCTTATAAGTCTCCATTGGATAAATTCAAACCTGTCTTTCTGGGTCAGGGTTACCTGATATAGGATGACCTTTTCTAGTTCTATTCATTTGCCTTCAAATTTCAGGATTTCTTTGTTTTCTTTTAAATGATTTTTATTTTTATTAATTACAGTTTATTGACTTTGTATCCCCCTGTAGCTCCATCCCTCCCCCCCCCAATCCCACCCTCCCTCTTTCTTCCTCACCTGTGTTCCTCTCCAAGTCCACTGATAAGGAAGGTCCTCCTCCCCTTCCCTCTGATACTAGACTATCAAGTCTCATCAGGAGTGGCTGCATTGTCTTCCTCTGTGGCATGGTAAGGCTGCTCCCCCCTTAGGCAGAGGTGATCAAAGAGCAAACCAATCAGTTCCTGTCAGAGGCAGTCCCTGTCCCCATTACTACAGATTCAATGCAATTCCCATCAAACCACAAAAACAATTCTTTACAGACCTTGAAATAAAAATTCTCAATTTCACATGGAGAAGACAAGAGCTCCACAAGGAGAGCAACAGAACCAAAAAGTCTGAGCACAGGGGTCTTTCCTGAGACTGATACTCCAACCAAATACCATGCATGGAGATAACCTAGACCCCTGCACAGATGTAGCCCATGGCAGTTCAGTGTCCAAGTGGGTTCCATAATAATGGGAACAGGGACTGCCTCTGACATGAACTGATTGGCCTGCTCTTTGATCACCTCCCCTGAAGGGGGAGAAACTTTACCAGGCCACAAAGGAAGACAATACAGACACTCCTGATGAGACCTAATAGACTAGGATCAGAAGGAAGGAAAGAAGACCTACCCTGTCGGTGGACTTGGAGAGGGGTATGTGTGGTGAAGGGGGAGGAACGGAAGAATTGGAAGGGTATTTTCCTCACTATAGTACCAATTTTTGAAAACTATTTTGTATTTGGTTGAAATTTTTAACATTAACTTCTTAAGATACAAAATTGCAGAGGATTGTTTGAGCAATCTCTTTGTTTTTAATAGCTGAGTAGTATTCCGTTGTGTAAATGTGCCACATTTTCTGCCCTTCTTCAGTTGATGGACACCTAGGTTGTTTCCAGTTTCTGCTACTATGAATAAAGCCTCTATGAATATAGTTGAGCAAATGTCCTTGTTGTATGGTGGAACATCTTTTGGGTATGTGCTCAGGAGTGTATAGCTGGGTCTGGTACATCTCTCCCTAGTTTTCTGAGAAAGTGCCAGATTGATTTCCAGAGAGGTTGTACAAATTTGCACTTCCACCAGCAATAGAGAATGGTTCTTTTTTCTCCACATCCTTGCTAGCATGTGCTGTCACTTGAGATTTTGGTCTTTGCCAGTCTGACTGGTATAAGATAGAATCTTAGAGTCATTTTGATTTTCATTTCTCTGATAGCTAAACACATTGAACAGTTCTTTAATTACTTCTCAGCCATTTGAGATTCCTCTGTTGTGAATTCTCAGTTTCAATCTGTACCTCATTTTTAATTAAATTATTTGATTTCCTGATCTTTTATTTCTTATGCTCTTTGTATATTTTAGATAATAACCCTCTATCTGATGTAGGGTTGGTGAAGCTCTTTTCCCAATCTTTAGGCTGCTGTTTTTGTTCAACTGACAGTGTCCTTTGAGTTACAGAAGTTTCTCAGTTTCCTGAAATCCCATTTATTAATTGTTGATCTCAGAGCTTGTACTGTTGCTGTTGCTGTTCAGGAAGTTATCTCCTATGCCAATGAGTTCCAGACTTTCCCCCACTTTGTCTTCTATTAGGTCTTATTGTATCTGGTTTTATGTCGACATCTTTGAAACACTTGTACTTGAGTTTTGTGCATGGTGATAAATATGGTTCTAAGTGCATTTTTTCTACACACAGACATCCAGTTAGACCAACACCATTTGTTGAGGATGCATTCTCTTTTCCATTGTATGGTTCTGGTTTATTTGTCAAAATCAACTGCCATTAGGAGTTTGGGTTTATTTCAGGGTCTTCAATTCAGTTCCATTGATCAACCTGTTTGTTTTTCTTACAATACCATACAGTTTTTATTGCTATTGCTTTGTAGTCTAGCTTGAGATCAGCGATGTCGATACCACCAGAATCATTGTACAGAATTGTTTTGACTATCCTGGGTCTTTTATCTTTCCATAAGAAGTTAATGTTTGCTCTTTTTAAGTCTATAAAGAATTGTGTTGGAATTTTTATGGGAATTGCATTGAATCTGTAGATGACTTTTGGCAGGATGGCCATTTTTACTGTTTACCCTACAGATCCCTGAGCATGGGAAACCTGTCCACCTTCTAAAAATCTTCTTTAATTTCTTTCATCAAAGACTTGATGTTCTTGTCATACACTTGCACTGTTAGAGCTACACCAATATATTTTATATTATTTGTTGTTATTGTCAAGAGTGGTGTTTCCATAATTTCTTTCTCAGCTCTTTTATTGCTTGTATAAAGGAGGGCTACTGACTTTTTTGAGTTAATATTTTATCCAGACATGTTGCTGAACGTGTTTATGAGTCATAGGAGCTCTCTAGTATTATCGTGGGGGTTACTTATGTATACTATCATATCATCTGTGAATATCTATTCTTTGACTTCTTCACTTCCAATTTCTAGCCTCTTTGTCTCCTTTACTTGTCTTATTGCTCTAGCTAAAACCACATATATAGAAGAGATATGGTGAGGCTGAGCAGCCTTCTCTTTTCTCTGATTTTAGCAGAAACACTTTAAGTTTCTCTCCATTTAACTTGATGTTGGCTATTGGCTTGCTCTATGTTACCTTTATTGTGTTAATTATGTGCCTTGAAGTTCCAGTCTCTTCAAGAGCTGTGTTGAATTTTGTCAAAGGCCTTTTCAACATCTAATTAGGTGATCATGTGGCTTTTTATTTTCAGTTTGTTTCTATGGTGGATTACTTGCATAGATTTTCATATGCTGAACCATCCCTACATTCCTGGGATGATACCTACTTGATGATGTTGGATGATATTTTTGATATGTTCCTAGATTCGGTTTGCAAGTATTTCTTGTGTAATTTTGCATCAATGTTCATAAGGGATTTTGGTCTGAAATTCTTTTTCTTTGTTGGGTCTTTGTGTGTTTAGGTATCAGGGTGACTGTGGCCTCAGAGAATGAGTTTGGCAATGTCTCTTCTATTTTGTGGAATAGTTTGAGGAGTATTGCTATTAATTCTTCTTTGAAAATCTGGTAGATTTCTGTGCTAAAACCATCTGGCCCAGGGATCCTTATGGTTAGGAAGTTACTTCTTTAGGGGTTATAGGTTTATTTAAATCGTTAACCTAATCTTTACTTCTTAACTTTGGGAAGAGGAAATCAAGGAAATAATCCATTTCTTTTAGATTTCCCAATTTCTTGGCTTACAGAATTTTAAATACACTCTAATGATTCTTTGCATTTTCTCAGTGTCTGTTATCTCCCTCTTTCCTTTTCTGGGTTTTCCTGGGTGCAGGGCAATCAGGTTGCAACATCTGTCACCCCATGGTTGATTCCACTGATCTGGTTAGGTGGGTGTCCCCTTCCTCTCTTACGGCTCCACATGTGTCCCTCCTGAAGCTGTGTGCTCAGTTAAAGAGGAGGACCTTCCCCAACCAGAAGAGTACTGTATTTGCCTTTTATTTTGATGTCTTGATTCCTAGTAGCTTCCCATATCATGTACAGTTTTATGTCAACTTGAAACAGACAAGAGTCATCTGAAAAGAGGGATATTCAATTGAGAAAATGCTTTCATAGGTTCAGACTTTAGGACTTTTTCTTAATTAGTGATTAGTGTAGAGGTACGGTGCCCACTGGGGGTGGTTGGCATCCGTGGTGGTCCTGGGCTCTGTAAGAAAGCAGGCTGGCGAATCCATGATAAGCAAGCCAGTAGGCAGTACTCCTCCACAGCCTTTGCACCAGCTCCTTCCTCTAGATTCTTGCCCTATTTGAGGTCCTGTTCTGACTTCCTTCAAAGATGGACTACAACATGAAAGTGTGAGCAAAATAATCCCTTTCCTCCTCAACATCCTTTTGGTTATGTGTTGTTTTTTTTGTTTGTTTGCCTACTTGTGATATTTTTGTTCGTTTGTTTTCTTTTTATCATAGAAATAACAATCCTGACTAGAACATGCTAAATGTTATTAGCAAATAAACAAAAATTGAGGGAAGAAAAGCCTGTTGAGCCTAAAACAAGATCGGATACATGATCAGAATGCATTTCTATATATTCCATTCTCCTTGAAGTTTTGGAGGGCCTAGTATTTACTATCACTCTACAGGTTAATATATTTATTTAAGTAAATATTTTTTGTTGTTAATAATCTCAATTCCTTTTGTGTTAGAATATTTACTTTGTCTCTATACCCTAAATTACTTTTATGTTTGGACTTGAGTTCCTAGAGTGCATTTGTTTTCTTGGGTGACTTTCATGAGTCTTATCAATGATATCAAAGCGATGTTCAACAATATCCCTTCTTTCTCCTTTAACAAGTATGCACTGTATTTTGAAAATGGTTAATTATTTTTGTTTAATATTCATCTTCACTTGCTTTCCCATCCATTAAAGAAACATTTAAAGAAGCATTTTAGATTCATGCTATCTAATATCTCAATGTTTCTCTGCTGTATAACCCTAACTAAGTTACTTACTACATCTTATTTTTGTCTAGATATTTTGTACGAAGAATTAAAAAATATTATTTCTTACCTAATTGGGCACTTAATAAAGAATTCAGGTAGATAAATTGGGACAGATAGTAACTGAATGCACAATAAAGATGACCAAAAGATTTTTTCTTTTCTAAATAGTCACTATCATTTTTGACTCTTTGGGGATATTATTGTTATTATTATTGAATATGGCATTGGATGGACATATTTTTAATAAATAAAAATTTAAATGAATGTTATTATAAATAAATGAAAATCCCGACCATTCTATTTTACCAATAAAGACTCAGGAACCAGGTGCTGAGGTGAAAACCTGCTAGCTCAGAAAGGCAGAAGAAACACAAAGCTAACCTTCCTTCTCATAACACCTCAATGGAAAAAGCCCAGAAGGCTCACTAGGTCAGATGACAGCCCAGGAGGAAAAAGCCAAAAAACTCAAGGCCAAAGGCTTCTTAGCTCAAAGCTCAAAAAAGCCCAAAAGCCAGAGAGCTAAGGTTCAAGAGGTAGAGAGCTAAAGCTCCTTCTTTTCCTACACACTGTCTTAAATACCCCCCCCCCAACTCAAAGTCCCTCCTACTCTTTAATCCTTGTCAGCTGCTTTCTTGCTCTGCCTCTCAACCTAGAGTTAACTTTATTAAATCTCCTGTACAGAAAGCTCTTGGGTTAAAGTTTTATGCCAGGGATGGCCGAACCACACCATAATCACCTGTTTACAATAAACAGAAGGTTCTTGGATTTAAGGTGTGTGATAGGGCTGGCTGAATTATTTCATAATCACTTGCTTTTAATACACAAAGAGTTAAAACAGGATTTCACATTTCACAATTTTGCAGTTCACAATGTTATCAAATATCCTGCAACAGAATATGATAATTAACAATTGGCTAATGCACCAGCAGATAGACCTCCCCAGAAAATCGTGGTATTGTCAGTAAGATCTAGCCTTTCTGGAACATGAGCAAGTGAGAGCATTTAAATAAAACTGTCCATCATCTTTAAGATTAAGTTTCTATTACTCTAATGTAGATAAATTCTCATCCTCATGTCTTTGTCTTTCACTTGATTCGTCTCCAGTAGAGTTTTAGATTAGGAATCAAGTCAGTGGGAAATAAGTAATTCTCTGTTGACAATATTTCGTGAGTCCTTTTAAGTCTATAAAACTGAATATGGATCCTCACTTTTGGGAAACTAGCCATTTTATTTTTCATGTTGTTTCTTATAGGCAGTTATGTTGGAGCTAATTCTTCCAGTTTTTATTATCTTCATTTTAAAGCAATATTCCTTTTTAATAAGAAATTTTAAAATGTTAAAAAACAGTGTCAATATAATGGTTTCTAATCATTTCATGTTTGATGAGTATGTGATTTTTAAGTTAAACAGAGGAGAAAATGTTTCCTAGACGTGATGTCTTGAAATTGTAGTAGTTTTAACATTCTTTATAAATACCTCTATCCAATGCCCCTAATTAGGTTTAATCTCTAAGAAATGGAGAAAAATCTCATGCTTTATAAAGAATAATGACTTCATAGCCCTATTTTTATTAACATATCTTACTCACTAATTACAAAGTTTTTCTGCTAAAAACAACATTTTTGTCTATGCCTTAGCAGAAATCAAAGCAAATATTTGGCATACCAAACATGTTTGTTAATTAAAGCAGTATGGAAAAAAAATTTAACCAAGTGTTAAATACATCTTAGGAGAAAAGCTAAATGTTGAGTTATTATTCTACCCTGTGAAACTAATAAAAGTTAAATACATGATATTTTCAAAATATAGTGTCTGAACTTAGCCACTATTTATAAAACTATTTAGGGCCAAATACCAAATTTTCTCTTAGTGCTTCATTGAATTTCACAAATTCAGAAATGATTATCAATCCCTGCTCATGTACTTGCATTTTTATAACTATTAATCAGAGCTCTTAAGATGTAGTAACACAATAGACAAAAGCACTTTGTAAATACTATCACATTTTGTTGGTATTTATAACAAAATGAATTTAGGAGATATAAATTGAAAAATCAAAAGACATGAAGAGACAAATTGCATAGACTTGTTTTCAAGAGAAGTTGATTAAACAAATGTGCTTTTCAGTTGTGTTTTATAAATACATATATAGTTATATATACATGTGTAAAATGCTAGTTTTTGTTTCCTCTTTATTACTTCTTTCAAAATTCTGTATAAGAAGACTTGATCACTGAGAGATCCAAGATGGCTGCCACGAGAGGACATTGTGTCTGAGGAGTAGGACAGCAGAAACAACGCAGCGACCAGGAGACTGAACTCTGGGACCTAAAACACCAGCATTTGTGATTGCCAGGTGAGCAGAACCCCTACGGTGAGAAAATCAAGTGGGAAAACCCTAGCTACACCCAGTTATTACCCGGAAATATCTCCGGGTGATCAGCTGCGCACAGCTCTGATCTGAACAAGTAGCCATGCTGGGTGCCCACATCCACCATAATAGACTGGATCATATAGTCTCGCAAGCAGTCTGAGGAGAAACCAGGTATCCTTTTCACTGACCTGCACACTGCTGGCGCACACTGCACCGGGTTCTGCTTCAACCCACTGGTGTACAGCAGGCACAGATCTATCCCCAGATCCACCCCAGTCTGAGAGGGTCAGGGGAACAGTTTGACCAGTCTGCACACTGCCAGCACACACCAAACACTTCCTCCAGCAAAAACCTCAGTCCCTATGCCAGTCCACGGGCAAGTCTGGGGAAGATCCCAGTTCTGCTTCAACCCACAAGTGTACAGCAGGCACATACCTATCGCCTGAACCACCCCAGACTGAGAAGGTCCGGGGACCATCTTGACCAAACTACACACTGAGGGCAAATACAGCACGCATCCTCCAGCAAAAACATCAGTCCATATGTGTGTCCATGGACCAGACAGAGAAGGCCTCAGGCACCATTTCAGACAGGCCTACATACAGCAGATGCACACCAAACCAAACGAAATGTATGTGCCCCAAATATCATCTCAGACTGTGATGCACAGGCCCTGGCCCAGAAGGGGGTGCCAAATCTCCATTACAGGGGAGAACCCTTAGCAACAAGCCCAGGGCAGAGCGCACAACCCCCAGCTGACATCTCAAAACGGGACACTCAGACTCTAGCACAGAGTGAGGAGTAAAGTCTCCAGACCGGTGGGGTGACCAGACTGCAGTGCTCACAGCTTCTAGCACAGAGCACGAAGTCTGGCACACAGAGCCCACAATAGAGTTCAACTGACACAACAACAAACAATAACAAACCACCGGAAATCCCTGATCTTCTTGAAGAATACTCCTGACACAAGAGATTGACAGTTTCAGACTGAAGTACAGCCTTAAAGCACAAAAAGCACCTTGATTATAAATAAACAAATCCCAAAAATCGGCAAAAGAACTCACCCAACAAAAATCAGGACACCATAGCCCCACCAGAAAAACACAAAAGCAGTGGAGATTTTAATTTAGTGGAGACACAGGAAAATTATGTTAAAACTTTGATTATGCAGATATTGGAGGAACAAGAGGAGAGACAAAAACAGGAAATGAACAAGGCCCTCAAAGAAACGGAGAAGAATTTAACTGCCCAAATAGAGGAACAATTAAAGATAGACAGAGAGGAAACAACCAAAATAGGAGACACAGTCAATCAGTTGAAGGAAACGGTAGAAAGTATGAAAACAGAATTAGAATCTATAAAGAAGACACAAAGGGAGAAAAACCTGGAACTGGAGAACTTAGAGAAAAGATCAGGAACCACAAAGGTAAACATCACCAATAGAATACAATAGATGGAAGAGAGAATCTCGGGAGCGGAGGATATGCTGGCTGAAATGGATTCCTCCCTCAAGGAAAATAAAAAATCGGAAAAATCCCCAGCACAAAACATCCAAGAAAT
>CM053765.1:47050113-47068951 GCA_028658305.1 Pachyuromys duprasi | reverse complement strand
CAGGGAAATTTCTCCAGGTAATAACTGGGTGTCCCTAGGGTTTTCCCACTTGATTTTCTCACCGTAGGAGTTCCGCTCACCTGGCACTCACAATGCTGGCGTTTTAGGTCCCAGAGTTCAGTCTCCTGGTCGCTGCGTTGTTTCTGCTCTCCTACTCCTCAGACACAGTGTTCTCTCGTGGCAGCCATCTTGGATCTATATCTTTTTCTTAAAGATTAGTATGCCTTCTAAATAAATGTAAATGGCTATGACTTTTATTTGTTTCTTTTTGAAACAATTTTGTGAGTCTCAAATTGGTCTTTGATTCCTGCTGAGTATGGATTCTACAAATACAAACTGTATGTAAAACATTCTAGAAAGCTATGCATTCACACACATGTATACACACAACACACACAGAAGCACACACACACACACACACACACACACACACACACACACACACACCAGAACTGTGGCGGTCTGAGTGAAAATGGTCTCCAAAAGCACATACATTGGAATGATTAGTCTCAACTTGCGGAATTCTTTGGGAAGGATTAGGAGTTGTAGTCTTGTTGGAAAAATATGTCACTGTAGAGTAGGGTTTGAGACTTCCTGGTAGCTCTCTCTACCTTCAACTTGCTGATAAGGACATAAACTCTTGGCTACACCTCCAGTGTCATGCTTGCCTGCCTACCTTCTGCCATGCTTCCCACCATTAATGGCCATAGACTGAGCCTCTGAAACTGTAATCCTAATAAACTAACTCTTCTATAAGTTGCCTTATTAATGGTGTTAGCCATAACAATAAAAATGACTAAGACACATACTTACAAAAGCACAATCTTCCTGTAAAAACTTTTTTCAATGTAATTTCTGTTTTTAAAATATGGATCATGTGTCTGTGTACACATGCATAAATGTGTGTGTGTGTGTGTGTGTGTGACTGTGTAAGAGTGAGCGACTACTTGGACTCTCAGTAATTACAGATTTGTAAAGCAAATTAGAGAATGAGCATTTACTTATGGGTCCAGATAGTAATGAAATAAGCAGGAAAACAGCCCACATTTTTGATGTTGACACTAGATTTCTCTGTAGCTCTGACTAGCTAAGAAATCTTATAAAAAACAAACTAGCTTTAAACTCACAGAGGTTCACCTCTTCTGCCTTCCTTGCTCTGGGAATAAAGTCATCTAACACCTTACTTGATTATAATTAACCTTTTAATGACTATACTTTTTTAAGTTGTTTATTTTTCTGGACATCAGCAGTGAGAGGAAGTATCTCACCTGGGGATTCTTTGAAACACAATACACAGATTTCCATGTGTGTCTATACATTACTTAATTAATGAAGAATATATATGAGAATTATCTTTGTAGTTTATATTTCTTTGCACTCAATATCTCAGTGGCTGGCTCTTTAATCACCTCCTCCTGAGGGAGGAGTAGCCTTACCAGGCCACAGAGAAATAAAATATAGCCAGGTCTGAGAATAACTGATAACCTAGGGAAAGGAAGGGGACCTCCCCAATCAGTGGACTTGGGGAGGAGCGTGGGAGTAGATGAGGGAGGAAGGGCAGGATTGGGAGGGAATGAGGAAGGGGGCTACAGCTGGGATACAAAGTGAATAAACTGTAATAAATAAATAATTAATTAATAAAAATTTTTAAAAGGGAATAATATTACTACATAAATATCAATGTTGTGATTGTGATTCCACAACATTACAAACATTGTTACATTATTACATTGTTTAATGGCTTAGGTTTTTTTCTCATTGTTTTCATGTATTTACACATATGAATCTACAATTGGATTCAATTAAGATCAATTCAATACAATATAAAAATCAGTTTAATCCTTCCACAGTCTGTTAAATCTTAAACTCAATGATGTCTTGCTGGGCTGGATCTTCTTACTTCTCTACACAGCCATCTGCAGTGCTAAGTTTGACCCCCACCTTTACTTCCTTCTCATCATGATAGCAACAAATCCATTGATATTATAGTCACAGAACGAAGAAGTAATAATTTCTGAAAAATATGTATTTTTATTGTGTGTGTGTCTGTTTATTTTGGTTGTTTCTGAGACAGGGTCTTATATATCTACTTCTGGACTGAAACTCAGTATGTTACACAGGCTTGCCTTAAATTTATAAATCTGTCTTTCTGCTGAGGGTTCCTAAGTGATAAAACAAGAAGTGCATGCCACCATGCTGGAATATTTTTATTAATTAAAATATTTATTATTATTATTTCAGTTTATTTACTTTATATCCCAAGGGTGCCCCTCCCTTTTCTCTTCCCAGAACCCCCTTCCTCTCCTTCTGACATCCTCTCCCTCCTTTCACCCCAGAACAGGGAAGCTCCCTTCTACTCCCCATCAACTCTCCCCAGCACATCATGTCACATCAGGACTGAGCATATTCCCATCCCCTGAGGCCAAGCAAAGCAGCGCTGTCAGGGGTGAAAGACCCAAAAGCAGGCAATAGAGCCTACATTAGAAACAGCTCACCTGCCTCCCACTCACCAGGCACCACATATTGAACCAATACTCCCTTTGGCCACATATGTGCAGGGGTCTAGGTTCAGGCCACACATGCTCGTCAGTTGATGTCTCATTCTCTGAAAGCTCCCATAAAACTGGGTTTGTTGTCTCTGTTGGTCTTCTTGTGATGTTCCTGTACCCTCTAGGTCTTTCCATCCTTCCCCCTACACTTTCACAGGATCTCCAGAGCTCTGGCCATGCTTGGCTGCAAGTCCCAGCATCTGTCTGGATCTGCTGCTAGCTGGAGTCTCCTAGATGACAATCAACTTAGGCTCCAGTCTACAAGTATAGCAGAATATCATGAATAGTGTCAGGGCTTGGCTCCTGCCATGGGGTGGGTCTCAGGTTGGGTCAATTATTGGTTGGACATTTGACCACCTTTGTTCCTTCTTTATCCCTGCACTTCTTGTAGGGTTTTGTATGTGGGTTGTTGTTCACCTTCTTCCACTAGTCCTGCTTGGCTGGAGGTGGTTACTTCAGTCTTCCTCTCCCCCTGTTAGGAGTTTCAGCTGGAGTCACACCCATACCCTTTGAGGAGCTGACACTGTGGCAGGCTTCCAGTTTGACAAAGATATGTCCCACTCCCTCAGTTTCCCTTCTTGTTCTCAGCACCCCAGTTCTCTCTATAACTGATCTGCACCTTTGTCTTCCTCCCCATTCCATCTCCTGCCTAGTTCCCTTTCCTAATTCACTTCTGCTGTCTATTCTGTTTCTGCTTCTGAGTGACATTTTGGCACCCTCCCTTGGGCCCTCCTTGTTACTTGGCTTCTTTGGGCCTGTGGATTGTAGTATAAGGTTATTCTGTAAACAAAGTAAGCCACCACCAATACTCAGCACTGCAGCTATCTCTTTTCATGTAATAATTGGCTGTATAAACCACTTGTCTACTTCCAACTCAATCACTTGCAATGGGAATGATGACGTGCCGTTTTTAGGTTCCAACAGAGTCTGAAAGATAAAAGAGAATGCTTTCAAAACGTAGGACTCTGCTTATGTGAGAGGTGGAAAGTGTGGGTTGGTGAGAAGTTTGGTAAGTCTACTAATGGTAGTGTACTTGGCATGAAAGCTAAATTCAATTCCAGAATTCACTTATTATTGACTATTTAATGGAAGCCTAGTCTTTCCTCAACTTAATCAAAGATTTTTAATTTTATCCCTAGAAACCACATGGTTTTAACAATGCAAAAGCCACTGGAATAAACAGCCACTGAGGTCTATATTGGCTTTTAATCTTAGACAAATATAATGGAGAAAACCAATGATAAGCAAGATAGCTAAAGATGGAGATGACATCAGTATACTTAAGTGAGAGTCCTCCAGTCATAACAAAGTGCCAGGAATGTTGGGGTTAAGACAGCTGAAACATGTTTGTACATAGCTCTGGAAGTCAGAATTCAAGAATCAGTTTTGCTAAATAGAAAGTAAATTAACCTGGTCATGCTCTATCCAGACTCTGTCCAACTTTGTGTGCTCATTAGTTGTTTTTCTTCCACAGAGTACATGCAAGAACTGTAACTCAGAAAATGGTAGGTAGTAGAGAAATGCTGCTTTGGTATGTGGTCTGGCACACTGAAAGTCTAATACTTAAGGCTGAGGTCCCTAGTTGCTCTGGATGAGATGGTGCTGACTTAGTTCTGGAAGTCTTTCAATTCTGTGGTGATTATTTTCTGGAATCTCTCCCCAGCAGACTGTCACTAGGAATGCCTCCATCTTTGTTTCTAGGTTTAGCTTCTCCTGTTTTTAGTCATTATGTTTATTGCAGGACATGTAACTTCTGTTGGTTAATGTTTGCTCAATATATCATTAACTCTTATTTAAAAAAAAAACAACTAGTGGAAACTCAACAATGAAAAAAAAATACAATCACTGTAAAATTACCTGTATTCTGTTCCTAGAGCAATTAGCATGTTTTTCCACTAGAGAAATATAGAATGAATGTGCAAAGGAGTGCATTTCTGCCATCTAACCACAATTCATGGAATTGTAGTTTTTATTTCCTCAGAACAGAGATAAGATGAGAGCAATACCCAAGCTTTACTAATACATGGCTTGGGTTGAGCCCAGAACATTTCTATAACTATCCTTAGGCTTAGGAATGGAAGCTTCTAAGCTCTGTATAATCTAATCTTCTGGAAGCTAGAACTTTGAACGGTTTAGCTTCCAGCCCCTGTCTGTTAACCTAGGCCTAGTTTTTTTCAACATCCCAGACTTACTGCTGAATAAGCTTACCCTTTCTAGCTCTTTCTGAACTCTGGCTGGTTGGTTCAGCTCATCTGTTCTGGTACAAACTCCTCTCCTAGTTGACTCACTCAAAGTAGCTTCTCTCCACTTCTTACTGAATTACCATGCTTGGAAAAACAGCCCCTGAGCTCTAGAAACTTAATGCACAGCCCTAATAGTATGTACCTGAACTGTACTGCACTCCTGAATTCTACTGTGTTGACTCCACAAACTCTCTGCTCTCTCTCTCTCTGCACTGCTCTTATGTCACTTCTTTTTACTGTCAGTTCTAGTGAGAATTGGTGGTATCTTATCTCTTATTCCTTTTGATAGATCTTTTTCAGATCACTTGGTCTGATATCCTCAGGTGAGACCTCTAACAACAGTAGCAGGGGCTGCTTGTGATTCTGTTGCTTGCCTTTGCATCCCTTTACCCTAACTGGAGAGCTTTGCCTAAATAGATGAAGATGGCTCCGGTCCTAATTGATATGAATGGCCCACTGATGCCCGTGTGAAGTGTCCTCTGAGAAGAAAGGGAGGGAGACACAGGGTGAAGGGAGCAGAAGAGAGAGGGAGGAACTAGTAGGAGAAGAAAAGAAAATTGTTTGGGATTGAAAGTTTGTATTAAATTCCATCCAGGTAGATTAATGGTGGGTACTAAGGGTTTTTTTGTATTCCAGCCAGATCTGGGTCTTTGGATGTGATTCCTTGTTAGAGTAGCCATATTGCTGGATTAAAATTCCTCTACAAATTCAGTTGTTGTCTGTTAAGTGGACTTGGATACGGGCTAGGGAGGAGATGAGGGAGGGACTGTGGGATTGGGAGGGAGTGAGGGAGGGTTATTTGGCTGGGATACAAAATAAATAATCTGTGTTTAATACAAAAATTATTTTAAAAAGTGTAATTCAGGCCTGGGTCCTTAGTATATATAGGAACCAGTATATGTAAATATGGTAATTTTTCTAAGTCCTGATTAGCAAGGTAACAGACTGTCAGAATAATTTCGTAACATCAACCCTGTCCAAATCTGAGCTTATTTTTCTTTCATTCATTCTTTCTTTTTTTTTTTTTAATTTAAGGAAGTACTGAAACTTAAATGTAGTGGATCTTTTCCTCTAAAGAGCTTCATATGTAAATCTGTCTGATAACAATTATGGTAGCTAATTCTATTTCACTAACACTTTTGAAGATACCAAGAATGGGTCTTTTATAATGTTTTCTTATAAAGATTCAAAATGTGGGCAATTCTAGGGGAAATCTAATAGAATTTTTGATAACGAAACAAAGTAATGAACTTCACCTACAAAATAGAGCATCACTAACATGTCATCAGAGAAAATGTTATTTTCCCAGTGCATGAAAAATAATAGAAGTAGACCAACACAGAGACCCACAATGTGACAATCTGCAGAGAGTGAGAGGCTTTAGGGCACTCATCTCTAAATGAGATGTATTCATCAAAATATAAGTATAAATATTGAAGGAGTCAGAGGTGGTTGATAAGTCCCAGGAATCTTCCAGAAGCAACAGGTCTGCTTTGTGCATAAACACACAGACATGGTTACAGTGCACAAGACCTGCACAGATGCACAGCAGACAAGGGAAGATGGACAAAAAACGCCCCCTAGGCAAAACTCAATTTGCAATTGGAAGCTTATAGAAAAGGGAAATCTTTCTCTCCAACCAAGGACCAAGTATGGTTAAAACCTAGAACCCCTGCTTTTATGTAGCAAATGGTAGCTTAATACCCAAGTGGGTACACCAGTAAGGGGAACAGGGACTATTTTGAACATGAACTCAGTGGCTGGCTCTTCGATCTCTGTGCCCGCACCCCTGGAGGGAGGAGCAGCCTTGGTAGGCCACAGAAGAGAACATTGCAGCCATTCCTGAAGAGACCTGATAAGCTAGAGTTAGATGGAAGGGGAGGAGGACCTCCCCTATCAGTGGACCTGGAAAGGTGCAGGGAGGAGATGAGGGAGCAAAGGGTGGGATATGGGAGGGAATGGGGGAGGGGGCTATGGATGGGATGCAAAGTATATAACCTGTCATTAATATAAAATAAAAATATTAAAAAAAGAAAAGGGAAATCTGTTTTCTTTGATGGAGTGTCACAGGCCATATCAACCACAATCTAGGAGAAGCCCAATGACCAAAAGTAGCTGGTCAACCAAACCAAGCATGTTTGTGTGTTTGTACATCTATGTGCACACTATTTGTTTCCCTTCTGATATTTTCATCTTATGGGTTTCTTTTCTGTTTTCAGCTTGTTAGCTTCTAATTTTTATATTTCTTTTATTTTGTTTTTGTTTTGAAAGAAGGAGAGAAAACATGAAGCTGGGCAGGTAGAGAGATTGGAGGACTTGGGAGGTAATGGGGAGTGGAAAATATGATAAAATATAATGTATAAAAATTTAATTAAAATCCTACTAGTACTACTAGTAAAAATAATTTTAATTAAAAATATAAGCAACAAACATACTTGGCATCAGAAATAGAAATGATCTATTTAATGGATAGAATAAACATATTTCTTTGGGAGAGAATCTTTTTGGATTTTACATTTAAATTCTTTTTTATTTTTTGTTTGTTGCATTTTAAGATTTTATTTTTAAATTAAAAAATTGATTATGACAGTTTGTTCACTTTGTATCACCTCCCAATCCAACCCTCCTTCCCTCTTCTCCCATGCCCCTCTCTAATTTCATTGATAAACAGGAGGTCCTCCTCCCCTCCCCTGATCCTAGCCTATGAGGTCTCATCAGGATTGGCTGCATTGTCTTCCTCTGTGGCCTGATACAGCTACAATTCCCCAAGACAGGAAATGATCAAAGAGCCAGCTACTGAGATCTTGTCAGAGACAGTATCTGTTCCCCTTATTAAGGCGCCCTCTTGGAGACTGAGCTGCCATGGGCTACATCTAAGAAAGGGGTCTAGGTTATCACCATGCATCATCCTTGGGTGTAGCATAGGTCTTTGCAAAGACCCTGTGTCCAGATGTTTTGGTTATGTTGGTCTCCTTGTGGCGTTCCTGTCCCCTCTAGGTCTTTCTATCCCTCCCTTCTTTCATAAGCTTTCTTGAATTCTGCCCCAAATTTTGCTATGTATCTGAGTATCTGCTTTGATTCGCTGCTAGGTAGAAGACACAGAAATATACCCACACACCTACAGATACTTAGTTATTGACAAAGTAGCCAAAACTATACAATGGCAAAAAGACAGAATCTTCAAAAAACGGTGCTGGTTCAACTGGATATCTACATGTAGAAAAACGCAAATAGATCTGTATTTATCACCCTGCACAAAACAAAAGTTCAAGTGGATCACAGACCTCAACATAAAATCAGACACACTAAACCTGTTAGAAGAAAAAGTGGGGAAGAGCCTTGAACTAAATAACACAGGAGGCAACTTTCTGAACAGCACACCAATAGCACAGGCTCTAAGATCAACAATCATTAAATGGGATCACATAAAACTGAAAAGCTTCTGTAACAGAAAGGACACTGTCATCAAAATGACAGCCTACAGACTGGGAAAGGATCTTCACCAACCCTGTATCTGACAGAGGGATAACATCTGGAAAATATAAAGAACTCAAGAAGTTAAATACCAACAAATCAAGTAATCCACTTAAAAATGTGGTACAGAGCTAAACAGAGAATTCTCAATAGACGAATATTGAATGGCTAAGTAACACTTAAAGAAATGCTCAATGTTCTTAGTCATCAGGGAAATGCAAATCCAAACAACCGTGAGATTTCACCTTACACCCATCAGAATGGCTAAGATCAAAAACTCAAGTGACAACACATGTTGGTGCGAAAGTAAACTTGTACAACCACGTTGGAAATCAATCTGTCTGTTTCTCAGAAAATTATGAATCGTGCTACCTCAAGATCCAGCTATAGGACTCCTAGGCATATACCGAAAATATGTTCAAGTATACAACAAGGATGTTTGCTCAAACATGTTTTTAGCAGCTTTATTCATAATACCCAGAATACAGAAACAACCCAGATGTCCTTCAGCTGATGAATGGATACAAAAATTGTGATATATTTATACAATGGAATACTACTCAGCAATTAAAACAAGGAAATTAAAAATAATTTCAAGCAAATGGTGGGAACCAGAATAGATCTTGAGTGAGGTATTCCAGAAGAGAAAGACATGGTATATACTCACTTTTAAGTGGGTATTAGATATATAATACAGGATAAACATTCTAAAATCTGTACACCTAAAGAATCTAATCAAGAAGGAAGACCCTGGGTAAGATGATCAATCCTCACTAAAAAAGGCAAATATGGACATTGGAAGAGGGAGAAAACAGTAAACAGGAACAGGAGCCTGCCACAGAAGGCCTATGAAAGACTCTATGTTTAGCTTCTCTAAGGAAAGAAAACTGTGTTAAACAATGAAAGACACCATTACATCAGCATTACTGAAGAGTGCGAAAATGAAAGCCTGAACATTTCAAATGAAAGCCTCATTTTAGCTTTTCAAATACCTAATTTCTCTCCATAGTGTGGGAGATATAATTACAAGTTCACAGTGATGCGACTTATGTGACTCTTATATAGCATCTGCTTTTAAGCAACATAAGATGCTTACAGTTTTCAATTTTTCAGTCTTTATCATGTGTAAGTAAAGAGGAATTATGTACATAATATCCCTTTTTTAAATAGTCTTCTAAGCAATGACAAAGTGTAAGTCTAGGAGTGCAGGACTGCTCTTTACATTGTTCCTTTTTTTTTTTTTTTTTTTTTTTTTTTTTTTTTTTTTTAGAATTGATTGTGTCAAGTCAAAAAAACATTCAGAAGGTTGGAAGATTTTGCTGATAATAATTTATACCACTGAATGATGTAAAATAAACAGGATGTAGCTTGCTTGTGATAAAAGAAATGTGACAATAAGAGAAAATACCATTGGATAGTAAAACTCAGAAACTTTATTGTTTCCATTAAATTTTACTGCTGGGGCAGAAGAACCTTATATATTGTAGAAACAAAAGTAATATTTTATATTTTTATTTTACTCTGAAAAATGAAATATGTTTATTAAATAATCCAGTCCTAATGAGCATGTGACATTGACAATCTATATTTGCATCATTAAACTTTCATTTTTTAGCTGTTGTCCTGGTCAAATATAAAGATCTTGAGGGAGAAAGCTAATTAATGGAAAAAATTTAAGGAAAGATTGCAATCTAGCACAACTATTTAAACTAAATAGTCTTTTCAAACTGAATAATGATGATGCATTTCTTCACTTTCGGTCTTATAAATTATTCTTTTAATTTTGAAGATTCAAAATAATTACAAAAATACATTAGATGTCCACTCTATCCTAATTCTGATATAAAACTCAAAATATTAGCTTGAATTAAATAAAATTATATTGTACAATAAAATAATTAATTTTTACATTCTCACATAGTTCAAAGCTTTCTTTAAAACTATGCTGTACAATCTCTGTATTTAATCTTACTCACTGTGCATCTTTTTTTTTTTTGTAATAAGTATCGTATTACAAATTGAGCTTCAATTTAATCTGAATTAAAGCATTGCCTCCTGGTGGAAAATTCATTAACAGCCAGAAAGTAAGTACTCAATAATTGTCAGAAAACTATGATATGCACAAGGCACAGCCAAGGGCTTTATAATGCATAATGATTTCTAGGGAGGGGTTGCTGATTATCTGAGCTGATGTGCAAGTCCTGCGAGAAGCTTCAAGGATGCTACTTTTCTAAGTCAGCATTTATGCAGGGATGGTGTTACAGTGATGTAAAGGACACCATGTCATCCATGTTATTGTACATAACCCCTCACCTAACTTCCATAAACTCTACAGTTCATTAAGCTATTCTTAGGTGAAATTGTGTCTTTGGTTCATCAATGGTACTTCATATGTTGTTTTTGTGTATGATAATGAATATTTTCTTTCTTTACTTTTTTCTTGTTTGTTTACAATGTGTTCATTATATATTCAGATTGAAGCCCCTCTGTCAACTCTTCTCAGCCCCATAATCCCTCCCTTCTCTCCCTTATTCCTTTCCATTAGTCCACTGGAAGGGGGAGTTTTCCTCCTCTGCATTAATAGAATTTTTTAGTGTCACTCCAGAAGAAAATTACACAAGCTATTATGTGATAATATAATACATAAATTCTCCAAAAAAACAAAGATATTTCTGTGACAAGAGAAATGGAATGCTAACAATGGCTAACAAGTGAAATAGTACTGAAAATATAAAAAAAGAATAGATGAGATTTTGTTTATTTGTTTGTTTGTTTGTCCTACTCAGATTTGTTTTCTTTGTTTATTTCATTGTTATTTTTAGATAGTTGTTTTGTTTTCTAATGGGAGAAAGAAAGGATTAGAATTTTGATGGAAGTAAGACGGGGAGGTTCTAGGAGGAGTTGGAGAAGGGGAAAGTTTGATCAGAATATATTGTATGAAAAAATATGTACAAGGAAACAGATATTTAAAGAGACTTTTAAGAGAGCTACAAGTTGCATTGATCATTTCAATACTGTGAGGAATTCCTACATCTGTAACCCAAGAGAGACTGAATGTAACTAGTAGTATAAGTCAAGATAATGAAAATACTGTCGGATATGCCTTACTTACAGTTTTTACTGGCGTGTTAAAAAAAGATGAAAAAAATGACAAAGTGTATCTCGTGGAGGAAAGGTTTTATTTCATCTTACAGTTTGAGTCCACCATCCAGTGAAGGTACAGCAAGAACCTGGAGGCTCAAAAGGATGCAGAGTCCATGGACATAAACATGTACTCTTTTACTGGTTTGCTCCTCATAGTTTTTTTCTTTGTATCTTTTTAAAATGAATTATTTTTTATGAATTACAATTTATTTGTTTTGAATCCCAGCTGTAGCCCTTCCTTCATCCCCACCCATCCCCTCCCTTCCACTTGCTTCTTCTCCCATGCTACTTCCCCAGTCCACTGACACAGGTACATATTCCCTTCTGGCTGACCCTAGCCTATCAGGTCTCATCAGGACTGGCTGAATTATATTCCTCTATGGCCTGGTAAGTCTGCTGCCCCACTCAGAGGGAAGTGATCAAAGAGCCAGCCACTGCCACTGAATTCATGTCAGAGACAGCCCCTGCTCCCCTCATAAGGGAACCCACTTGGACACTGTACTGCCATGGGCTACATCTGTACAGGGGTTCTACATTATCTCCATGAATGGTCCTTGGTTGGAGTAGGACAAACATACTGAAATCTGCACACCTAAAGAAGTAAGACGGAGGACCCTGAGTAAGATGATCAATCCTCATTCAGAAAGGAAAACAGGATGGACATCTGAAGAGAGAAAACAGGCAACAGGACAGGAGCCTACACAAAGGGCCTCTGAAAGATTATACCCAGCAGAGTATTAAAGCAGATGTTGAGGCTCATAGCCAAACTTTGGGCAGAGTGCAGGGAATCTTTTGAAAGAAAGGGGAGATGAAATACCTGGAGGGGACTGGAGCTCCACAAGGATAGCAACAGAACCAAAATTTCTAGGCACAATGGTCTTTTATAAAAACTGATACTCCTCATAGCTTTTTAAATCTTCCTTCTTATACACCCTAGGACCACCTTACTAGGGATGATGTTGCCCACAGGGAGGTAAACATGCCCACATAAATCAGTAATGAAGACAATATCCTGTAGACTTGTCTGCACCCCAATCGGTTAGCAGCATATTCTCAATTATTACCCACACTGAGTTAATTATAGCAAGTGTCAAGTTGACACAAAACTATCCAGCTTAAGTTGTAAGCACAATATCTACATGTGATGTCTTACACTGACAAAATGAAAGACAAATGAGTTCATTAGAATCCTTGCCATAGAGACAAGCAGGAGTGTCGAAACATTTGTAGGATCTCAGATTTTACTAAAAAGTCAAAATTTGAAAAGAAATAGACTCTCATGGTTTCTTTAGCATTCTGAGAGGATATGGATTGACTGCTGGATCAAGTGTATTCAGTGTCATTATGAATCCTCATTAACCTCAAGTGTGAAAAAGCAGTGCACGTGTTAGACTGTGGTAAAGTACAGGAACAGAATGCTAATGTTCAGGAACTGAATCATTCCCAGAGCTAAAATTATATTCCTGTTTTTGATTTGGGAGATGAATGTTTTTCAAGTTTTACTTTATCAAATGGCTATCTACACTTTGCTTTCGAGAAACACCATCCTGAACTTCTAAGAGCTGTTTGTATATAGCTATCCTGCCAAAGGCAAAATGAAGCAAAAGCTATTACCGCCTTATACACAAGGTATACATGAATGGGGTCTCCAAACATAAATGACTACGAAGAGAACACAAGAGAAAAATCTAGATAAAAACAAATTTCCCCAAAAGAATGATACAACAGAACTACAATAAACAATGGAAAACACAATTAATAAATCAAGTTTGGGGATAAAATTTCTCACAAGGTAACATAAGAGTTTACTTAGTTTCAGTCTCTGATAATAGGGTAGAAACTGATTGATTGTACTTGATCAAGAAAACATGACCATATGTACTCACTTGCCAGAGGAAATTTATATATTTTCTTGATGGAATGATTATTCCCAACTACAATGACTCTGAAAAAATAAGTCCTTGTTAGACAGTTGCCTATAATTTGTTTAATGGAAGTTTACCCTTAAATAAAAGAAGAGCAGAACATTGAAAATAAAAGCTTGGCTCCAAGAGCATGTTCCAATGCTCTCCTCTGGAGGAGTACTGATCAATGGCACATTTCAGCTTTCATATCTTACTATTTAAGTATTTAGGTCCTCTTTAATAATTTATGAGTAGTTCACTTTGATTTAGCTGACTCTGCACATATTTGAATCAGTTTGCCAGGAAACATCAGAAAGATTCAAGAAAATTTTACTTGGGGAATTTCAATGAGCCAACAGTAACTTTATCTGATGTTTCTTATACAAATCTTTAAAGAGAAAGCTATTTAGTGCCATTGCTTGAGTCAGAAAGTTAGATAGATAAACATGTTAATAGAGAAAAACAGAGACCACATACTGATAAATTCAGAACTGTTCTCATATGAAGCAGGACAGATGTCGCTGCTAGAACAGAAAGGACAGAAGGTGATGTTTAGCTGGGTCCTCAAGTCCTTGCAAGTGGAGGTGGAGATGTGGGGGGGGGGGTCTGGGCAAGGAGTCCTTAGCTCTTCTAGGGTAACAGAATTAGTGATAGGGAGTTGTTTTATTCACTTTAGCCAAAATCAGAAGAGAGAAGACACTTGCACAAAAAGGGGATTCAGTGAGTTTATGACAGAATACACAAACCTCCTTGGATAAAGAACTGAAACAACTTTTGTTGCTACATGAAATATGAAGCAATTATAAAGTCTAGAAAATGAAGGAAGAAATAAGACTGCTGATCAGTTTCAAGGACAATACATAAAAAATAAGTAAATAAGCAAATAGGTAAATAAACAACTGAAATAAAGATAAAAGCATAGCATATTTTTTAATACACAGAATACAAAAACATTATTTTTTTATAAATTGATTTATTTTATATCAATCACAGGTTATTTTGATAAACATTATGGATATTATATTTCTTGGAGAAACTAAGCTTTTAATGACGAATCCAAATTTATCTTTCAGGTATATCTGTATTCAAAAATTATCTCTAACAGCATTGTTAAATGGTCTAGAATGGAAATCAATGTGTTAATTTTGACAATAGTTATGACTACAGTGTTATTTTAAAATGCTTATTTTTTCACTTTTATTTTATATTCATCACAGTTTATGTATTTTGTATCCCAGCTGTAGCCCCCTCCCGCATTCTCTCCCTATCCCCCCTTCCCTCCCTTATCTCCTCCCTGCACCTTTCCAGGTCCACTGATAGGGGAGGACCTCCTCCCCTTGCATCTAACTCTAGCTCATCAGGTCTCTTCAGGAATGGCTGCAATGTCCTCTTCTGTGGCCTAGCAAGGCTGCTCCTCCCTCAGGAGGGGGGCACGGAGATCGAAGAGCCAGCCATTGAGTTCATGTCCAAAATAGTTTCTGTTCCCCTTACTAGTATACCCACTTGGGAATTGAGCTACCACTTGCTACATACAAGCAGGGGTTCTAGGTTATAACCATACGTGGTCCTTGGTTGGAGAGACAGTCTCATAAAAGACCCCTGCTCCTGATATATTTGGATCTTGCAGAGCTCCTGACCTCTCCAGGTCATACTAACTCCCCCTTCTTCATATGATTCCCTGCACTCTGCCAAAGGGTTGGTTATGATTCTTAATCTTTGCTTTGATTCCCCGCTAGGAAGAGTCTTTCCGAGGCCCTCTGTGATAGGCTCCTGTCCTGCTACTTGTTTTCTCTGACAACCAATATCTGTCCCATTTGACATTCTAAGTGAGGATTAATCCTCTTACCCCAAGGTCCTCTTTCTTGTTTATCTTCTTTAAGTGTATATATTTCAGTATGTTTATCCTATCTTATAGGTCTATATAAGTAAGTACATGCCATATGCGTCTTTCTGCTTTTGGGATACATCACTCAGGATGATTGTTTCCAGGTCCCACCATTTGCCTGCAAATTTTTTAATTGCTGAGTAGTATTCCATTGTACAAAGTACTACAATTTCTGTATCCATTCCTCAGCTGAGGGGCATCTGGATTGTTTCCAGGTTCTGGCTATTATGAATAAAGCAGCAACGAACATAGTTGAGCAAATGTCCTTGTTGTGAACTTGAACATCTTTTGGCCTAGGAGTGGTATAGCTGGATCTTGAGTAATCACTATTTGTAATTGTCTAAGAAAATGCCAAATTGATTTCCAGAGTGGTTGAACCAGTTTACATTCCCATCAGCAATGGAGAAGAGTTCCTTTTTCGCCACATCCTCTCCAGCATGTGTTGTCACTTGAGTTTTTTATCTTAGCCATTCTGACAGGTGTAAGGTGAAATCTCAGGGTCATTTTGATTTGCATCTCCCTGACAGCTAAGGATGTTGAGCATTTCTTTAAGTGTTTTGCTGCCATTATACAGTTCTCTACAGAGAGTTCGCTGTTTAGCTCCATACCCCATTTTTTAATTGGATTACTTCATTTGTTGCTTTTTAACTTCATGAGTTCTTTATATATACTGGATATTAGCCCTCTGTCAGATATAGGGTTGGTGAAGATCCTTTCCCAGTCTGTAGGCTGTCATTTTGTTTTGATGGCAGTGTCTTTTGCTTTACAGAAGATTTTCAGTTTCATGAGATCCCATTTATTAATTGTTGTTCTTAGAGCCTGTGCTGTTGGTGTTCTCTTCAGGAAATAGTCTCCTTTGCCAATGAGTTCTGGGGTCTTTCCCACTTTTTCTTCTAACCGATTTAATGTGTCCGGTATTATGTTGAGGTCTTTGATCCACTTGGACTTTACTTTTGTGCAGGGTGATAAATATGGATCTATTTTCATTTTTCTGCATATAAACATCCAGTTGGTCCAGCACCATTTTTTTGAAGATGCTCTCTTTTTTCCATTGATGGATTTGGCTTTTTAATCAAAAAACAAATTTTCATAGGTGTGTGGGTTTATTGCTGAGTCTTCTATTCAGTTCCATTGATCCACTATTCTGTTTCTATGCCAAAACGATGTAGTTTTTATAACTACTGCTCTGTAGTATAGCTTGAGATCAGGGATAGAGATACCTCCAGATGATCAGTTGTTGTACAGGATCATTTTGGAAATTCTGGGGGTTTTATTTCTCCATATGAAGTTGAGAATTTTTCTTTCAAGGTCTGTAAAGAATGTTGGTATTTTGATGAGAATTCCATTGAATCTGTAGATTGCTTTTGGCAGAATAGCCATTTTCACAATGTTAATCCTACGAATTCATGAGCACGGGAGGTCTTTCCATCTTCTGATATCATCTTCAATTTCTTTTTTCAGAGACTTGAAGATTTTCTCAAAGAGATCTTTGACTTGCTTGGATAGAGTCACCCCAAGGTACTTTATGTTATTAGTGGCTGTTGTGGTTATTGTTTCCTTAATTTCTTTCTCAGCCCTTTTGCCTATGGTGTACAGGAAGGCTTCTGATTTATTTGATTTGATTTTGTATCCAGCCACTTTACTGAAGGTGTTCTCTGGTTGAATTTTTGGGGTCATGCATGTATACTAACATATCGTCTGCAAATAGGGATACTTTGACTTCTTCCTTTCCAATTTGTATTCCCTTGATCTCCTTTAGTTGTCTTATTGCTCTAGCTAGGACTTCAAGTACTATGTTGAAGAGATATGGAGACAGTGGGCAGCCTTGTCTTGTCCCTGGTTTCAGTGGGATTGATTTAAGTTTCTCTCCATTGAGTTTGATGTTGGCTATAGGCTTGCTGTATATTGCCTTTACTAAGTTTAGGTATGTGCTTTGCATCCCTAATCTCTCCAAGACTTTAAACATGAATGGATGTTGGATTTTGTCAAAAGCTTTTTTGGCATCTAAGGAGATGATCATGTGGTTTTACTCCTTCAGTTTGTTTATATAGTGGATCACATTGACGGATTTCTGTATATTGAGCTACCCCTCCATGCCTGGGATGAAGCCTATTTGGTCATTGTCGATGATATCTGTTATGTGTTCTTGGATTCGGTTTGCAAGTATTTTATTGAGTACCTTTGCATCAATGTTCACAAGAGAGGTAGGTCTGAAGTTCACTTTTTTTGTTGTGTCTTTGTGTGGTTTAGGTATCAAGGTGACTGTGGCTTCATAGAATGAGTTTGGTAATGTTCCTACTGTTTCTATTTTGTGAAATAGTTTAGAAAGAATTGGAGTTAGCACCTCTTTGAAGGTCTTGTAGAATTCTGCACTGAATCTGTCTGGCCCATGGCTTTTTTTGGAAGGGAGACTGTTGATGACTGATTCTTTTTCCTTGGGGGATATAGGTCTATTCAATTTTTCTACCTGATCTTGACTTAATTTAGATAGATGGAATCAATCAAGATTATCGTCCATTTCATTTAGATTTTCAAATTATGGGACATATAGGTTTTTGTAATAAGACCTAATGATTGTTTGGATTTCCTCAGTGTCTGTAGTTATGTCCTCCTTTTCATTTCTGATTTTGTTGATTTGGGTTGTTTCTCTCTGCCTTTTTGTTAGTTTGTTGATTTTCTCAAAGAACCAGCTCTTGGTTTCATTGATTCTTTGAATAGTTTTATATGTTTCTAATTGATTGATTTCTGCCCTGAGTTTGATTATTTCCAGCTGTCTGCTCCTCTTGGGTGTATCTGCTTCATTTTTTTTTCTAGGGCTTTCAGTTCGGCCATTACGTTGTTTGTATGAGATGTTTCAAAAATCTTCTTAAAGGCGCTTAGTGCTCTGAACTTTCCTCTTAGCACTGCCTTCAGTGTGTCCCATAGCTTTGAGTATGTTGTATTTTCATTTTCATTGAATTCTAGGAAGTCTTTAATTTCCTTCTTAATTTCTTCCCTAACCAAGCTGTCCTTGAGTATCAAGTTGTTCTGTTTCCATGTATGTGCAGGCCTTTTGCTATTTCTGTTGTTGTTGAGGTCCAGCTTTAGACCATAATGGTCAGATAGGATACAAGGGATTATTTCAATTTTCTTGCATCAGCCCTAGGTTTGCTTTGTAAACAACTATATGGTCTATTTTGGAGAAGGTTCCTTGTGGTGCTGAAAGGAAGGTGTACTCTTTTGATTTTGGATGAAAAGTTCTGTAGACATCTGTTAGATCCATCTGATTTAGGGTCTCAGTGAGTGCCCTTGTTTCCCTGTTTTGCTTCTGACTGGATGATCTGACTCTTGGTGAGAGTGGAGTTTTGAAGTATCCCACTATTAAGGTGTTGGGTTCTATGTGAGATTTCAGCATTAATAATGGTTTATTTACAAATGTAGCTGGTCTTGTATTAGGGGCATAGATGTTCAAAATTGTGATGTCCTCCTGTTGGGATTTTCCTTTGATGAGAAGGAAGTGCCCCTCTTCATCTTTTTTGATTAGTTTTGGTCAAAGTCTATTTTCTTAGATACTAGGATCACTACACCAGCTTGTTTTCTGTGTCCATTTGCTTGAAACACATTTTTCCAGTCCTTTACTCTGAGGTATTGTTTATCTTT
>CM053765.1:47017329-47039738 GCA_028658305.1 Pachyuromys duprasi | reverse complement strand
CAGGCGGACTCACACACTGACTGAGTTTTTGCTGGCGGAAGCGTTTGTCCCGCGCCCCGCAGTGTGTGGACTGGTCATAATGGTCCCCCAATCCACTCAGTCTGTGGTGGTTCCCGTGATTGTTTTGCGCCCACCATATACCCGTGGGTTGATACAGAACTGGGGATCCTCCCAGATCCGCTGGCGGACTCACACACTGACTGAGTTTTTGCTGGCGGAAGTGTTCTGTGGGCGCCCAGGCAATGTGTGGACTGGTCAAAATGGTCCCCCAATCCACTCAGCCTGTGGTGGTTCTGATGATCCGACCGAACCCGCAGCACACCCGTGGGTCGAAGCAGAACCAGGGTGCAGTGTGCGCTCGTGGGGCGCAGTTCAGTGAAAATGGCACCCGGTTCCTCCTGAGACTGCTCGCGAGACTGTGCGATCCAGTCTATAATGGTGGGTGCGGGCACCCAGCACAGCTGCTCATCCAGATCAGAGCTGTGCGCTGCTTGTCACCTGGAAATTTCTCCAGGTAATAACTGGGTGTCCCTAGGGTTTTCCCACTTGATTTTCTCATCGTAGGAATTCTGCTCACCTGGCATTCACAATGCTGGCGTTTTAGGTCCCAGAGTTCAGTCTCCTGGTCGCTGCGTTGTTTCTGCTCTCCTACTCCTCAGACACAGTGTTCTCTCATGGCAGCCATCTTGGATCTCCAGCTAATATTGTGATCTTAGAGTGTCTTAGAGATATCAATATCAGCAGTGCACAAAGAAATATGAGGAGAAATGATATCATGTCAAGCATACAAGGAATATATGTATGTAAATAGGGTATTTATAGCATCACCAATAGCAAAGTTATTTGACATTTTGGTTGTTTTTCTTTTTTTTAGTTTATATCAGTAAAATATTACTGATATACTAAGAGTATGCTTATATTTGTTTATAAAATAATATTAAAACCTTGGAAAATATGATAATGCTTTATGCACAATATTAGTTCATCTTTTTCATTATAATGTTGATCTGGGATGAGGTGAGATCATAGGAGTCTTATGTAGCTCTTAGTTTGGCAGATGCAAGTTGGTACAGGTACCATCTCAGTTCTCAGACACAGTACCTCGTGAAGAGGACCACAATTTAACCATAGTCTTCTTGTCCCCAAGAATTCATGTCTAGTTCATTAAAAATTGCATTGTTTATCCACCAAGGACTCAAACTCACAAGTGTTTCAGCACTGCCCAGAATTCTGCATCTATAGACACATCTAAAACTGAAGATAAAATTTTGATGCCAAGATCTTGTAAAGTTAAAAATAGAAAATGATAAAAAGAAGGACCATTGGAGATACAATAGTGAGCTGGGTGTACAGTAAACATGTATGTTTTAATAGGGACAATAGGCAAGGTGGAAAGAACTAATTGAATGCAAGAACAGAACCCAAAAGGGAAAAGAATAAATGTTAAAGTTTCAAACTATCACTCTGGCACATTTTTATAAGGGATGGATAACCCTTAACATATTTCTTTATTTCTTCTCTGGGCATACTGCAATTAGTCACTCTTGATTCTGATTCAATTTGGTTATGGTGCATAGGCTAACACTGGCCAGTGACATACCTTACAAAATTCGGAATGATTGTTGTTTTGAAATCTCTTCCAGATTAAGTAGTTCTTCATCATGTTTGTGTAGACTAACAAACTTCTAGGACATGAACTCCATAAAGTGAGATTCTTTGTCATGGATCCTAATATTGTAATTAACATCTGATATTTCTAATTTCTGCTGAAATTGAATTCCATAGGCCGCTATACATATTCAGATATGGGTGAACAAATGATCACTTTATCATTTTTCTGTATTAGCAACATATCACCAGTACAGTGAAATACCTCAAAGAAGTAATATTGTAAAGAGAAAAGGTTTATGTTAACTTACTGTTAGTTCTGCAGACTCCAGAGCCTGGCAGAGATAGAAGCCCATTCTTCATCCATGTTCACAGCGCATAGTCATAACTAAACTATATACAGAAACAGTAAGTACTTATAATTTTGAAAAGGAATTAGGCATGTTGACATGTGCCAAGAATTCTATTGTTAGGTAGAGGTAGAAGGATCATAAATTCAAAAACCACATATGACACAGGAAATCTCAAGACAGCAGCAACTGCATAGTGAGACCTTCTTCAAGAAAACACACACACACACACCCTCCCCCAACACACAAATTAAGAAAACAAAAAGAAAATAGCTAAAGACTCATAATTCCTACTAAGAGAATGCCTCTACCAGTTCTCCACAACACTACTTTGCAGCCTTTAACCACAATGAACTTTTTATAGACCACAAACCATAATGAAATCATGGAAAATTAAAAATTTGAATGTTAGGGCAGTCTCTGGCATGAACTCAGTTGCCTGCTCTTTGATCACTTCCCCCTGGAAAGGCGGACTTGCTAAGCCATGGAGAAGTTTCCAGACAGTTCTTATGAGACCTGATGGGCTGGGGTCAGATAGTAGGGGAGGAGGATCTTCCCTATCAGTATACTAGAGGAGTGACATGGAAGAGGGGAGGAAGGTAGAGTGGGCAGGAAGAGATGAGGAAGGGGCTACCACCAGGATGCAAAGTAAAAAAATTATAATTAATAATAATAATAATAAAGCTGGCAACTTCATCCAGTATCAATTGTTATGTTTCCTCATCCTTCCTTTCATATATCTAATGCTTTTATGTTGTATTTGCATTGTCGAGTTTAAATGAAAATATAATAGCAGACTATAATTCATGCTCCTCTGTGATTATAGAAGACTATATAGCTTTATATTGCTCTGCATTTACAGTGAGTTTATGATGGTTAATCTGCTTGTCTTTCCTTTCAAGTATCTTAGGCTGGATTAATGGACTCCTTTTTACTATATCTCAATAATTTTATTACTAATTCTACTACATGATAAATTAATGCCTATGGCAGCAGGAAGATTTAAGTGTCCAGTGGGAATTTTGTGACTGATGCCATATTTCACAAGTTTAGAGACAGCCATAAATAACTGCTAGGTATGAAACTAGAAGGTAACTTTGGATTTGAGATTTTTACCTAAGAGCCAAATTAGTTCAGCTCAGTTAAATTTTACTATTTTTCAATTTGCAGATATTATCTGATCCTGACTCCTCATTTTATATTATTCAGAAGTATGCACAGAGACTCTATAAAGTATCTTATGCTCAGAAAACACTTGACTTTTTCTATTTTCCTTTACTTAAATTATAAAAATAGACATACAATAAAGAAAGTGGTTATACACTCTGATTATATAACTCACATTTGTAGAATTCCACATATATTTTACATAATCACTTTCATGAAAATATTACAAAGTGATGCATGTTTTTTTTTTTTTTTTTTGACAGGCTACTATGGTCTAATGGCTAAATAATTTTGCAAGGATAGTGAGATGTCATGTTCTGGCCACTCAGAAGAATGTGAACTTTGGTTGATGCTGTGAACTGTGTTACTAAGGCACACACACACATACACACAAACACACACTATCTCTATAACACATCTTATGAGGTCATATTATTTGACATTTACCCAGCAACTATTTGGTGACTATCTTCACTTATAATGGCAGGATGGGCATCTTTATCATTTTCTTTTTTGACCAAGAGTTAACATTATGACCAGTCCCTAACCATAAACATCTATAATAAATATTGTTTACCTTTCAAGTAGATGTTTTCAGAAAAATAAGTTTCCATTCTACTCAGAATTAACTTTATTTTAATAGTGAGTTCATTTGAGTTCTTCCAAATCCATATGGCAATTTCACTTAAACTCAGTTTTTAATAGGAAGAGTTTTTTTATTGTTTTTTTTGTGTTTTTTTAGTTTTTAATTCTATTTTATTTATGCTTCTTAATCCTCTTTCCCCCTCCTCCACCCCAATCCCTTTCCACGCCCCAATACCTGGTAGGAAAGAAAGGAGATTAGTGGGGAGAGGGAACAAAGTTCTCTTAGACTACTTCCTGCTGGTTAAGGTCATCGGGTTCCTTGAGGCAAGTCTGATCTTCGTTTCAGGAGATCTTCAAGCTCTTGTCAAATTGCATGGACAGCAACCAGAAGTAGCAGGAAGGAGCAACAGCGGCCTTCCTCTTCCTATGATTGTTTACCCAAGAACGTGAAGAGAAAGTACTCTGGAATGAATGTTTTGTTAACTATAAGACAAAGTAAATATCTTTGCTCTTACATTATTTCTTTTAGTATTTTGTTTGCATTTAAGCACAGGTAACCACCTACCACATTCCACAATAGTCATAGATCTGTTCTTACATTTTTCAAATTCTGGAAATACAATATCAGTGATTTCCCTCTCTGATCCATAACCCCCTTCACTGAGGAGAGGGCCAAGTTAGAAAGAGATCATAGACTCATAGCCTTTTCTTAGCATTTCATTGACTAAAACAATTCTCAGAACAACTTTTGACTTCAGCAGAACAGAAAATTCACCCAATGAAGAAGATGCAAATATGCTATTCTTTAACACAGAAGGAATCGATTTAATGTTTTTGTATTAACAATTTTAAATCTCCCATGGGAAAATGATTAAGAAAAAAAAGACTGTGGGATATATATGCAGCACAAATACAGCATATTATGTAGTGTCACAGTATTATAAGACAGTAGTACAAAATACAGTAGAATAGTTGGAAGATGTCCAACCAAACCACCAAAAATGCATAAAAAGATGATAAGCCAGAATTAAAGATGATACTTGTTTGAAAACACAGATTGTAAAAGTTCATTTGTGTGTGTGATTATATTGTCAATTTTCAACATGTTTGAAAAAATTAAATTCATGTGACCTCATCAAATGCAGTGGCAAACAAGATTATATATAAGCTTAACCATTTCACAATGTATACAACTATTGAAATATTAAGCTCAACACCATACATAATTATAATTTTGACATGTAAAACCAATAGAAATATACATTAAAATATCTTAACATTAATAGTGTTTACAAAGACAATGATATTTAACCAGTATTCGTTTGCTTATACTTAATTGAATGTTATGGGACGGCCTATGTGGCATCTTTTTCTGTTTTTTGACTTTTGAGTCCTTACCTTCTCCATGCACATGTACATATATTTCTCTTCATGTGTGGTCAACCTGAAGAGTTGTAAAAGAAACTCACTAAGAGTAAACTACATTTGGATCACGTTCCTCCTTAACCTTACAGAGATTACTTTTTTTCAAAGAGTAAGATAAAGTTTTCATTATTTTTGCTTTTATTTGTTGTTAATATTTATTTTACTATTGTATATTTTGTTATTTTTTTCTTTTTTATATAATTTTTATTTTTTATATTAATTACAGATTATTTACTTTGTATCCCAGCTGTAGCCCCCTTCCTCATTCTCTCCCAATCCCACCATCCCTCCCTCATCTCCTCCCTACACCTTTCCAAGTCCACTGATAGGGGAGGACCTCCTCCCCTTCCATCTGACTCTAGCTTATCAGGTCTCTTCAGGAATGTCTGCAATGTCCTCTTCTGTGGCCTAGCAAGGCTGCTCCTCCCTTGGGAGGGGGGGGGCAGGGAGGTCGAAGAGCCAGCCATTGAGTTTATGTCCAAAATAGTCCCTGTTCCCCTTACTAGGGTACCCACTTGGATACTGAGCTACCATGGGCTATATCTGAGCAAGGGTTCTAGGTTATATCCATACATGGTCCTTGGTTGGAGAGACAGTCACATGAAAGAACCCTGTGCCCTGATATATTTGGTTTTAATTTATTTATGAACTGTAACTGGATTCTAAACAAACATTCTTTGCAATTTAGGACTAATAAAATCTCTCGGTTGGAGGCAGCTCCAAAAACATAAGACAAAACTGAGGCTAGAGAAAGTTATTCTGATAAGGTTTGCTAGTTGTGATTTTGACGTAGGACACCTCTTGTTCCATTTGTTCTCTTCTTTCTGGTTAAATGAGTTGTTGAGGAAGTAATATTTGTGACTGCAGAATTTATTATACAACCACCAAGGAAAGGCCAAACACTTGTATTGACAACAACCAAGTTCCTAGATATTCTTATTCTGGAATTAACTATGATATCTACAACAAGAGAGTTCACTGCTTGCGGTAACTGAAGAATATTGCCTGAAAAAGTCACTAGAAGATGCATTTACTTTATTTTGGCTATTATCAATCTTGATGCCCCATGATGAGTGTGTTAATCAGAAGAAGAATAATGACCATCTATGAATATGTAGACATATCTACTATCATTAGATCCTATATCTTCAATTACTCACATGAAATATATATTTTCAAAAGTTAGAAAATTGAAAGGGGAAAGATATGTGTAGACAGATTTGAAGGAAGCAAAATTTTGGGCAGAAACTAAGAGCAATGCCATTAATGGCTTAGTTTATAGTTTACCAGGTACAGGTAATTGATTTGCATTTGTCTTAGCAAATTAATTCAAGACTACAATCTCAGGCAGAATATAGATGTTTCCAGTTTTTTTTTTTTTCTGAAAGTCTTCTGTTCTTTGTTTTCTTAGTGTTGATAATGGTCATCTACAATGTCTCAACACATAGTTCTATTCATTTTAAACCTGTTTTCATCAGAAGACTCATGCCTATTTAGAAAAAAAAGTACTAAAATAAGTACCTCTGGGGTGTGGAGAAAAATTGGAATAGGAATCAGATATGGGGAGAACAGGATGGGTAGAGGGCTAGAAGAGAGAATGAAAATCATTGGGGGTGAAACTTTAGGACCAGCAGGAAATCTGGACGGCTCCTGGTGGTCTATGGGGGTGACCCCAAGTTAGACATCTAGCAGAGTCTAAGTAGTTACCTTCTATAACCAGGTGGGACCATCAGTGGAGGGAGGGGGACACCAATGCACCCACAAAATCTTTGACTTAAAATTTGTCCTGCCTATAAGATATGAAAGGGATAAAGATAGAGCAGAAATTGAGGGAATGGTTAAACAATGATTGGCCCAACTTGAGAATCACCCAATGGGAGAGAGCAAACCCTTGACACTATTAATGATCATCTTCAATGTTTACAGAAGGAGATTAGCATAACTGTATCCTGAAGGCTTCATCCAGCAGCTGACTGAAACATGCTGAGAGCCACAGGCAAACAATAGGTGGAACTTAGGGAGTCCTGTAGAATAGTAAGGGAAAAGATTGAGGGAGTAGGAAGGGTCAAGGACATCACAGAAAGACCTACAGAGTCAACTAACTTGGGGCATCTGGGCTTACAGAGACTGAACCACCAACCAAACAAAATACATAGGTGGGACCCAGGTCCCCTGCACACATATAGCAGATGTGTAGCTTGTTCTTTGTGGGTCCCCTAACAATTCGAGCAGGGGCTTTCTCTTACTCTGTTGACTGCCTTTGGATCCCTTTCCACTAGCTTGGCTGCCTTGTCTGCCTCAGTGGTAGAGCATTCTCTTAGTCCTGCTGTGAGCTGATGTGCCAGGCAGGGTTGGTACCCATACAGGGCCTCCCTTTCTCTTAAGAAAAAGGGTCCTCCTTCCCTTCCCTCTGACCTTAGCCTACCAAGTCTCCTCAGGACTGGCTTCACTGTCTTCCTCTGTGGCCTGGTAAGGCTGCTCCCCCTTCAGGGGGAGGTGATCAAAGAGCCAGCCACTAAAGTCTAAAGTCTTCCTTCAGAAATTTCCTCAAAGAAAACGCACCTGCCACTTTCCTACATTTCTCATGCAAGTTTAGAGTAAGATTTCTATTCAAAATTTAAATTTCTCTCATATAGCTGCATCAACATCTTTCAATTTCTTTGTGAAGAATCTTAACAGAAGGTTTTGTTTTGTTTTGCTTTGTTTCTACTTGCTTCTCTGGACTTAACTTCTTAGTTTATAGCTGCTCTCCTATTCTTCATATATTTTACATATTTCTATTTATGTATTAAAATATGTGAAACATATCTACAGTGAATATTGTTTTCTACTCTATCCCATATTCTTGCATGTTTTTGTTTTGTTTGGGTTTAGTTTGGTTTGGGCTTTTTGAGAGAGGGTTTCTCTGTGTAGCCATGGCTGTCCTGGACTCCCTTTGTAGATCACACTGGCCTTGAATTCACATCAATCTGCCTGTCTCTGCCTCCCTGAGTGCTGGGATTAAAGGCTTAGGCTTTGAGCATGTTCTTAATTGTACATTGGTGGAAGTGGAATTCTTAATATTAACTAGTCAACTTTAGTTTTCCTTTATAAGACTATAGGTGTAAACCAGCTGCCTTCTAATTCTACTAAATTCATTTAATATAAACCTATAAGCAAACAATAAAATCAATATTAACACTCTCATAATGAGCCAAAGTGAAAGTAGAGTGACTTTTTGCATGTATTATAATACAGTATAATAATATTAAAAACATTTTAAACTAATAGTCTAATTAATATTTTACTGAAGAGTAACCAAACAGTGTAAAAACAGTTTAAATGAATGTATTTTCAGTTGTGCAAAAGATAAGAAAATAAGCTGCCTGAGAGATTGTAATACATGACCTATTAATCAGAATACAGATATTAAATGAAAAGAATTTCAATATATCGATCCAGATATCTACGCACTATTTATAAAAAATTGTGTAACTTATGTAGAATATTAAAATAGGAACATATTCTGTACCAAGTAACTTTTGTAGAAAATAATTTGTTTTAGTTATTTCACAACTTCCAAAGTATAACTAGGAAAGATTCTTTACAAATAAAGTAAAAAGTACAGTGTATTCATTGTTATCTTTATCTGAAATTTAATATCCAACTGAATGGATATTATAAAATTCTGAAACACATGGAAATAAGTGGCAGGAAAGTATTATTCTATATATTTGTGAGTTTTAAGTGCCCTTTGTGAAACAAATTGAATTATCTTTCTAAGCCAACATTTCACATGCTTTCATGGATTACTTTAAGTGACTAGAAAATATGCAAAGTCATAGCGAAATTATTGCACATTTTTATTCTTTTGCAGGAGATGTCAATACTCAATTCTCAGTTGACAAAGAGAATATTGTTTACAAGATATACCATTAGAGAAATATTTCAGCTTGTTTGAAAGCATGGTAAAATGAGAATTGCATCAGTGTCAAAACATTAGCTATATGCTAGTCACCAATAATGTGTGACATTAATAAAAAAAAAAAACTAAAATGGATTTTCTTTGGTATCTTTTAATCAAGAATGAGCCGAGCTTTGAAATATCTACTTTATTTCTCTATATCTTCCATGGTTCCTGTCTGGAGGTCATAGGAGTCTTAATCTGTGTCTTCTTAAATACTGTTTCATCATTGTCTGTTTGCTCCTATGTCCTCAACAAAGGCCTTTGCTCTTTCTTTTACTGAAACACCGAAAGGATCATGTGGGGAAGGAATGAAAGATAGACACTGTATAGACATCTTTGACACAATTTTACAACAGATAAAATCACTAACTCCAAGTGCCCCAGATAGCAAACAAAATATTGTTGGAAAATATCCATGTTGTACCCAATATTTGTTGTGGGTGTATTCCTTTTATGAGGATGCTTTTATTCTATTTTCTAATTTTTAGTAAATGATTTTCATAATTCATTTAATTAATGAGTTACTTGTGCATCAAGAAGAGATGGAAAAGTAAGTAACTTGATTAAAGCTATAGGTCAAATTAGGCTGTAAAAGTTGATTACATGGGAAATCCAGTGGAAGTAAGGTTGCTGCTTACATTGCTCCCCTAAATGTAAGTTAATCAAGAAGGCTGAGTACAAAATATGAGAGCAGTCTTAAGTTTTCAGTGAGCTCAGTGTTAATTATTAACCCTGGCTGTGAGGTCTACCAAAGGTTCCATATTCGGAACATAAGAGTTATTTTCATAACTCTGCTTTGCCACACTAGGGAAGTTTAGAGATTATTGACTTATAAGTCTGGTTAGTTGTACTGAAAACTACTCTTAAAAATATCTCTAACCTCACTAAAATGAATCAATATTAACTGATGAAAGATTATACAACTTTGTGAGAAGCATACAAACTCAAATTGGTCTCTAACTACCTGAAAAGCAACTCCCAACAGTCTGTGAAACTAAGAACAAAATAACTTACCTTTGACTTAAAATTGATTTTAGTTGTTGGAAGACACTAAACTAATCAATATCAGTAATAATGGCAAAACCTAAGCTTTTATGTTTGGAAGTTCACTAAAAAATACTATCTGCATTCAAAGTGATGTGAAGGGAATGGATATAATTTCTCTACCATGAAATGCCAATCCAAGTAGCTATGTTGGTGCAAATCAATAGATGCCCGAAGCAATGAATGCTATCCAGTTGATCACAATACCAACAAGTAGTACTAAAATGAATACAAAAAGCAAAGCTCTGGACTTTGGCAAGGAAGCTTTGGCTGAAAGTATAGATGAGACTATTATACTGTGTAAAATACACAAGTGAATTTCGAGCAGGACTTAAGAAATTATGTAGTTGGGGTTTCAGTCTCTGCAGGGACCCCAGGTCTCAGGTTTTTCTTTCTCTTTCTTTCTTTCTTTTTCTTTCTTTCTTTCTTTCTTTCTTTCTTTCTTTCTTTCTTTCTTTCTTTCTTTCTTTCTTTCTATTTTGTTTCTCTGGTGCTCTCCTTGTGGAGCTCCTCTCCCTTCCAGGTCTTTCTCTTCCTCTTCTTTAATAAGATTCCGTGCACTCTGCCCAAAGTTTGGCTATGAGTCTCAGCTTCTGCTTCAATACTTTGATCAGTAGTCTTTCAGAGTTTGTCTGTGGTAGGCTTCTGTCCTGTTCCCTGTCTTCTCCTGCTTCCAATGTCTATAGCATTTGCATGGAGAGAACCTAAACCCCCCTGCTCATATGTAGCCCATAGACTCAGTCTTCAAGTGGGTTCCCTAATAAGGGGAGCAGGGACTTTCTATGGTGTGAACTCAGTGGCTGGCTCTCTGATCACCTCCACCTGGGGAGTGAAGCCTTGCCAGGCCACAGAGAAAGACAATGCAATGCAACCGGTCATGATGAGACCTGATAGGCTAGGGTCAAATAGAAAGAGAGGATGACTTCACTTATCAGTGGACAAGGGAAGGAGTGGAAAGAGGGAAGGAGGGTGGGATTGGGAGGACATGAGGGACGGGGGCACAGACAGGATACAAAATGAATAAACTATAATAAATGATAATAAAAAATAAAAAAGAAATGATGTAGTATAATGTGGATCTGGCCTAGTCTTTGCAGCTTCCCTGGCTATGAGTTCTTCTGTTTTGACCCCCAATGCATTTCCTTGTATGAAGAAAATAAAAATGGGAGATCAATATTTCACAACCAAAGACCACGAAATCATGAACGTGAAAAAAAGGCCTTTTTTTTGTGGATTACCACAAGAAATAGAAAACTTCCTTCCTCCTTAGCCCCTCAGAAAACTCTTTTTCATCTCTGTCTTAGACAGTCAAATCCAAAAACTTAGTTGCACTTCATGGCTCACCATATGACTGGACGGTTTATCAAGGGCATCCCTATGACTATGAATGGAGTTAGCTTCCTTTTCTGTAACAGAGAGGATAAACTGAAAAGTTCCACAGTATTCTTAGGAGCAGAAATGTGAAACATGGATAACCTGGCAGGAAATTAATAAGTTCAAATCTTCATGTAACTTTACATATTCAATAGAATTATATTCAAAAGTCAAGCATAAATTGTACCCATGAAGAGAATTAGTCAAAAAAGGCCATGCTCAGTTATAGTCCTGTCAATGTGTCAGAGTGTTGACACATTGTTGTTGTTCTTTAGTGAGGATCTTTTTTCTTTTTTCATTTTTTTTTACTCAAAAAAAGCAGGAGCACAAAAGCATCCACTAATTAAATGTGCAAGATTAGTATATAATAAAAAATATTTATGGTGGCTGGCTGTGGCGGTGCACTCTGTTAATCTCATAACTTGGAAGGCAGAGACACATGTCTCTCTGAGTTTGAGGATAACCCACTCTATATACAGAATTCCAGGCCAGGGAGAGTTTCCTGGTGAAACAGAATCTTAAAAGAAAACAAAGAATGAGTGGCATAAATAAGGACCATATAACCAAGAGTAAAGCAACGGAAACAGCACGCTGAGATAATACATCACAAACAATTCTGCTATCTTTCAGTCACTATGTTAACAAGTAACAAATAGCCAGACATGTGACAGCACAATGCAGTGCTGCTTGCCAGCATCTTTGAGCTTGTTTTCACCACACTCTACAGTGTGTTCCAGAGACTTTCTCATATTGATGACAAGAGTTCCCAATCTTATCAATGTATATCATAGCCGATTTTCTTTCAGAAGAATCACAACCATCTATCCTAGCTTATACAGTCATTTACAAACCCACCTTACCGTCCCCCAGGGAATAAATGCAGTGTCTCTTCCTAGAATCATACTGATTAAAATGAATCTTCTCACTTAGTACAGTGCTGTTTAATGAGTGTTTTGTAAGCTGTGACTTCAAAACTTTGTAGTATCTTTCGTAGCTTCAACCAGAGTCTCTGCAAAAAGTAGCTGTTAAGACGGCATTGTGCCTTTCTTTTTTTAAATGGTGATTTTTCAATATCTTTTTGTTCATTAATGTATACATGTAGTAAAAACTTCTTTTAGTAACACATTAAGTTAAATTATGCTGTGAATATGTGAACAGACTTGATATCATCCAGTAAAATATATAAAGCCTATCAGTGGGAAATCCTAAAAGACAAATGATTCTCCCTCCTCCAACAGCTATCACCTGCAATAACTCAAGAACAGCAACTTCCCATCTATTTGCAGTTCTGTCTGCCTGGAACTTGTGCACATCTGTGACATGTTGTATAATGATAACTGATGTTAAGTTTATGAGTGCAAAAGCCATGCCATGTCCAGAAGACAGTACTTATCCCTGTCTTCCTGTCTTCCAGCTCTTACAGATGTTTGGCTTTTTTAAATTTTTATTTTATTTTTATTAATTATAGTTTATTCAGTTTCTGTTTCTTAATGTAGTTAAATTCTCAGAGATATCCAAGTCACAAATAATTGTTCTGATGGACTGATTTCATTCAGAGACCAAACACTCAAGTGCAAAGTATCTACAGAAGCTATTATTCTACACCATTTCAGATATCCCATCTGAAAAATAAGACCACATAATTGAGACAATAATTCCCTGTTTTGTCTCATCATGATATCTGGTACACAAAGATTCTTGATAGGTTCATATCCTGCAATAGACAGCTGGAACACACTGTGGCTATTATAGCCATTTTTGAAAAAAAAAGTTTATTAAATTAATTATGAATGAGAGTTTAGACTCTTTTCTAGAGCTAAATAAAATTTTTGTGATCTTTAATCCCTACTCTGAACTTGTGTGGGTAAATAAACAAGGATAGAATTAATAAGATACTTACATTAGAAGACAGAGACAAATGATTTTCTAAATTAGCATAAAAAGTACATTCCTGCATCTTCTTCCTCTGTGATCTGGCAAGGTTGTTCCCCATCCCAAGGGAGATATGATCAAAGAGCCCACCACTGAATCCATATCAGAGACAGGCCCTATTACCCTTACTAGGGAATCCACATGAAGATTGAGCTGTGTTCTATAACTGAGCAGGGGATCTAGTCTCTATGCATGGTCTTTGGATGGTCCACCAGTCTCTGCAGGCCTCCCTGGGACCAGAATTTTTTGGATCTATTGGTCTCTTTGTGGAGATGAGACCTCATAAGCTAGGGTCCGATAGTAAGGGAGGAGTACCTCCTTTATCAGTGGACTAGGAGATGGGAATAGGGGGAAAAGAAGGATAGAGTCAGGGACTGTGAGGAGAGACGGAGGAGGCTACAGCCAGGGTACAAAGTGAATAAACTGTAATAAATAATAAATCAATAAAAAAATACACATTCCTGCAAGCAGAACTCAAAATTAGAGGTTTTTCCATACTTGTCATTCTCTATTACTTTCATTTCAGTGTGCACAGGAGAACCTTACATTTTATTTTATTTGCATTTCTGATGACTTGTGAGGAATGTTTTAATATAGTAACTGGTTACTGGGTTATTTCCTTATCAACAGTAAATCTTTAACTCATAGCTCAGTTGAGGTTTACTTGTTTTCTTACTGATTTTAAGTATTTCTTTATTTTCATATATATGAATTATATGATATATTGTATTATATGTTATATTATTATGTATTATTATATGTTAAACGCTATGTATTATATTTAATATATTAGAAAAATTAAATATCACAAACCACTTCTCTTTCCCTCTGGGTTCCTTTTCACATTCAATGATATATTAACACTCCATTTCATATTTTTATTTTCAGATATTTTATGTACTGTGCTGAAAAAAATCTATGCACAGATTGAAGACATAAACTCAGTCCTCTAAAGCTTCTTTGTTCTATCATATGTAGTTTTATTCCAACAGTTTGTTTGTAATGTGAGAGAGAAATAATTTGAATGTGAAAGGAGGAAGCTAACATAACACACTTTGCTTATTTACAACTACCGGTTGAGCAAACGTCATTTCCCCGTGCACTACATCTCAGCATCTCGCTGTAGTACCCCTGTGTTTCTATCCCTCATCACTGCTCACCTGCTTTTTGCCAGCAGCTTCCTAGTTAGTCTCTATTTGCACTTAATGTTCAAAAGCATAGCTCATCACTTTGGTTGCCATATGCTGTGTTTCTTAGCTATTAGTAAGATTAAAGTGGTATCATTTTAATAAACCTGTACCTTTGGGTTATGTATTCATCAACAGAATGATAGCTAACTAAATTTCTAGCTATAAACTATAAACACATAAACAATCTATATAAATGACATTAGAACATGGTCCTTTAAAGTACTTAACATAATGATGTTTTATGTTTTACTGAATACCATTTGTTACAAGTAAAATATTTACAGTAAAATGTTTATCGTAAGTATTCTCTAAAAAGTTGCATAATTTGTGCTCTTGATATTTTAATCTCTGATACTAAATAAACATAAACAGAAATACAAATGTTCTTCTAGCAACACAGTCTTACGGTACAGTCTTTCTTTACTAATCCTCATAATTAAATTTAATTTTCTGGAAAGAAATTTTCTTACCAGTACTTAACCCAAATGTGTAGAAGATTTCATCAAAACAAAGACCAACACAGTAATTTGTCTTATAACATATATTTTTAAAAAATTATGTTAAGAAATGGGGGCAATTGTAAACTTTTATCAAAGTTTATAAACATAAATTTAGCAGATTAGTAATTTCAGCCAATTGCAGATATATGTGACAGTTGTTGCTATTACTTTTGAATGCAATAAGTTTCTTCTCATTTCACCTGAAAAAAATATTTCTTTTATGTGTTTTCTATGTACTTGGAGGTTAGGGGATAATGGCAGAGTTTTTCCATATTTTTCACATAACACAAAGCAATTCTGAGCACACAGCACTGCTTAATCAACTCTCACTTAATTAATGAGCACTAGCTACTGTGCCAACTGTGCACACCATGCTCCCAAAGCACCATTTAAACCCATTAGGGACATGTGGTGAGAGACAACAGTAGCTAAAGCAGACTGTAAGAGGACTTGAACGGCCCAGAGTCATTTAAATAACCATTCGGGTTCACCTGAAACTTATCTTTTAACTCTGCTAATAACCACACAAGAGGTTTTTTAAATGACCATATATCAAGCAGTAAGCTTTATGCATTTAAACTCACATTATTTTACTTAGTACATTATTAAATATATGTGTGTATGATATGCAGATAAAACTAATGTCATCTCAATTAAGTATTATATTTCAGACTATTTTATTTTTTATTGTCCTTCATAATCCGTTCAATTTATTGTTCGATGACCAATATATAGAAGGCTCTGCATACATGACAATTAAGGAATGGGGATGCTTTATTATTTTTTTTACATTTTTAAAAATTTATTTATTTATTTTTATTAATTACAGTTTATTCACTTTGTATCCCAACTGTAGCTTCCTCCCTTGTCCCCACCCAATCTTGCCCTCCCTCCCTCATCTCCTTCTCTGCCCCTCCCCTCTCCTCTGATAGGGAAGGTCCTCCTCCCCTTCCCTCTGACCCTAGCTTATCAGGTCTCATCAGGACTGGCTGCATTGTCTTTCTCTGAGGCCTGGCAAGGCTGCTCCCCCATCAGGGGGAGGTCATCAAAGAGGGAGAGGTGATTTCATTTTAGAGACAGTCCAATTGGGCCTTTTTCCAATTACTAGGGAATCCACTTGGAGACTGAGCTGCCATGTGCTACATCTGTGCCCGGGTTCTAGGTTATCTCCATGAATAGTCCTTGGTTGGAGTATCAGTCTCAGAAAAGACTTCTGTGCCCAGATTATTTGGTTCTGTTGCTCTCCTTGTGGAGCTCCTGTCCCCTCCAGGTCTTTCTAAATCCCCCTTCTTTCAAAAGATTCCCTGCACCTTGCCCAAAGTTTGGTTACGAATCATAGCATCTGCTTTGATACTCTGCCAGGTACAGTCTTTCAGAGGACCTCTGTGGTAGGTTTCTGTCATATTCCCTGTTTTCTTTCTCTTCTGATATCCATCCCATTTGCCTTTCTGAGTGAGGATTGATCATCTTACCCAGGGTCCTTCTTCTTGCTTAGCTTCTTTAGGTGTACAGATTTTAGTATGATTATCCTATATTGTATGTCTAATACCCACTTATAAGTGAGTATATACCATGAGTGTGTATCTTTCTGTTTCTGTGATACCTCACTCAGGATTATCTTTTCTAATTTTTTGACCATTTGCCTTCAAATTTCATGTTTTCCTTCTTTTTAATTGCTGAGTAGTATTCCATTGTGTAAATGTACCACAATTTCTGTATCCATTCCTCAACTGAGGGACATCTGGGTTGTTTCCAGGTTATGGATGTTATGAATAAAGCTGTTACAAATATGGTTGAGCAAATATTCTTGTTGTATACTTGAGCATATTTTGGATATATGCCTAGGAATGGTATAGCTGGATCTTGAGGTAGCAGACTATTTTTCTTAAAAGTAGTATAACCAGAATAACCATCTGTCTGACTTTAAGGCAGGGATCCCCTTCTCTGTGAAGTAGGGAAGGACAGAGGAAACAGTGAGGGAGGATAAGGCCCAGAATAGGAGAGGGAGGCTGCTACAACCTATGGTGCAATAAATAAATAAAAATAAAAATTATAAAAGCAAATACTTACTGTGTCTTGCAGTGTTGCTTTTATGCCACAGAACTAACAGTTTTGAAAAATCCTCAGCATTAAAAATTAACAAATTCATTCTTGAAATTCCACTTCTAGTTACATAAAATAAATGAAACAAAAGTACATGTTCACATATAGCACAATTTGTACTAGTTTAAAATTGGAAAGGAGAAATGATATACTTATAATATCAAAATAATTGTAAAAATTAAACATTGCATACATGCATGAAATTGTAAAAATATAAAAGTTATTCTAAAATTCCTGGAAAGTAAATTGTTCAACAAAAAACAAAATTGTAATTATTGCGTATTTATGAATGAATAATAATACCCTGCTGAAGAGTGATTGTCCTTTGAAATCTCCTGTATGAATTTGACAAATAAAATAATTCTGAAGAAGCCTCTCAACAAAGAAAAATAGTGTGAGTCTATGGTGGTAGCTTTACCAGGCCACAGGGTAAGAGGATCCTGGCATTTCTGATGAAACTTGATACCTTAGGGTCAGATAGTAGGGGAGGAGGACTCCTCCTTTTCAGTGGCCTAGAGGATGTAGATAGAGGGGTAGAGGAATGAAGGGTGGGACCAGGAGGAGATGAGTGAGGGGGATACAATTGTGATACAAAGTGAATACTTTGTAAAATAATAATAATAATAAACTCTTAAAAAAAAAAAAGACATGATAACTCTTATAACCACCACTGCCCTCTATTGGGAAAAAGGAAAAGCCCTCCAGTTACCCTGGCTCTTCTGGAGGCTGGAGGGTGCTGGGCCACTTTGTGGTAGTGCATGGAATTAGAGCATTTTTTTCTTTTCTTTTCTTTGAATATTGAGCTCTGAGTTAAACTGTCCCTCTAAGTATGGAATTTATCAACATGTACCTGTGTACTTTCTCTTTGTTAATAACAAGAAAAATAAACAATTAAAAGCGAGGTGGGTACAGAAAGTCAGAAAAGTTTGGGTTTTAGGTATGTGGGGATGTTAAGTGGGTATTTTGACAACATAGCTTCTCCTTTGGCGTGTTTAATTGTGATATTTAGTGGACATTTTTGTAGTTTATGGTGCTTTTAAAAGACAATTTTCTTTAATGATGACTTGAGATCTTTCACCTAATGGAAAAATCAGCAGAAGCTGCAGAGTTTTATTTAGAGTTGACATCCTCTGTTGTAAATTTATTTTTACTTGTTTTACTTTATATTTTGGTTTCCACTGGGAAAAATACTCATTTTAAGTGTTGAACTATACAAGATACTTTGTTACGATAAAACCAATGTGTACACAAAGGAACTGATGTTTTTCTGTCAGATTGGAAACTCAATATGACCTTCCAAGTTTGACCTGCATAATGACATCATGTCAAACTTTGTCTCCCTAACTTTGTATCTTGTGATGCACACTTTGCAGGGTGACCTGAGGGCTATGCAGATTTACTTAAAAGGATTTGAATCATGTCTTAATGTCACGATGGTATAATTTACCTAGGCAATAATTGTTTCTATGCAAGTGTTCATCTTGTGAAAACCGTCTACTCATAATTTGTGTACTTTGTAGAATACATAAATAATTTTTACCTTTCCAAAAGACATATAATTAAATGGATGTACTAAACAGTGTGACTCATAAAAAGGAATCATATTTTCCTCTTTTAATTATTTAAAGCATGTGTGGAATTTTAAAATTAGAATCAAAAATAGATTAGTAATTTAAATAACAACTGGTGAAGAGCTTAAAATTTAATCAATCTTAAATAATAGAATCACAAATAATAGCTTAACTGTATTGTTTTCTGACTTATAAATGTATTTTGAAAATTTCCTTGCTTTCAAGTCTTCCTGATTTTTGTTATTACTGAAGAACGACATACCCCTTCCTTTGAATCTGTTCAATGATTGGAGGGCCACTCCAGATGTCTGATGTATCCTGAGACAAAGAGAACATAAAAATCATATTCTGATCTTTAGTTTTTTTCCAAAAGATGTAAAGAAAAAATATGGAAAACCTGTGTCTTCAGTACATCTCACAGAAGTTAGCTGTAAAACTGACATTCTCTTTATAAAAACTACCTACGTGTTTTAGCTGTCTACGTGCTCATTCACTTCATATGTTTTCTTTTTGCTAGTCTTTCTCACATTATTTTTTTTCCTTTCACTCTGTCCTGATTATCCTTTGACTGCAGATTCAGAAAGGCAAATACATAGAGAGGTGAGACTCACTGAGGAAGCAATGAGTGACCAGGAAGAGAGTGCCTCTGAGCATCCTATATACTTCCTCTCAACTTTCAACCTCATTCTATGGATCCTTCAGTTTCCTTAAAACAGATCTTGACCTCTGTTAATAATCAAAATCTACACAGTTAAATTTTAAACTTCGTGACTGTGTGTGTGTGTATGAGTATGTTCATGTATCTGGAGGTCAGAAAAATTGTGTGAGTCAGTTCCTACCTTTTTATTGTGTGCACCCCAAGGATCAAACTTAGGGAATGAGGTTGTTATAATTACAGGTAAGTGCTGAGCCTTTATTCAATTAGACATCTTCATCTCAGTAACACACATTTAAAAAAAGTCTCAAAACAGCCTGCAAAGTACACCAAGGCTCAGTGTTGTTAGCACACTTTTTCTTTTTTCTTTTATTTTTATTAATTAAATTATATTCGCTTTTTATCCCAGTTGTAGCCTCCTTCCCATCCCCTCCCAATCCCACCTCACCTCCCTCTTCTCCTATACCCCTCCCACAGTTCAATGATAAGGTAGGTGCTCCTCCCCTTCCATCTGACCCTAGTCTATCAGGTCTCATCAGGAATGGCTTCTTTGTTTTTCTCTGTGGACTGGTAAGGCTGCTCCCTGTTCAGGTGGAGGTGTTCAAGGAGCCAGCCCATGAGTTCATGTCAGAGACAGTCCCTGTTCCTATTATTGGGGAATCCTCTTGGACACTGAGCTGCCATGTGCTACTTCTGTGCAAAGGTTCTAATTTATCTCCATGCATGGTCCTTGGTTGGAGTATCATTCTCAGAAGAGACCCCTGTGCCCAGGTTTTTTGGTTCTGTTGCCCTCCTTGTGGAGCTGCTGTTCCCTCCAGGTCTTTCTAGCTCCCCCCTTTTTCTAAGATTCCCTCCACTCTGCAAAATGTTTGGCTATGAATCTCAGCATCTGCTATGATACTACCCTCCTGGGTAGAGTCTTTCAGAGGCCCTCTGTGATAGGTTCCTGTTCTGTTCCCTGTTTTCTCACTTTTCCAATGTTCATCTCGTTTGCCTTTGTGAATGAAGATTAAGTGTCTTACCAGGGTCCTCCTTCATGCTTAGTTTCTTTCTGTGTACAGATTTTACAATGTTTATCCTCTATTATATGTCTAATATCCACTTATAAGTGAGTATATATCATGTGTGTCTATACCATGTGTGTCTTTTGCTTCTGGGATACCTCACTCAGGATGATCATTTCTAGGTCCCACCATTTGCCTGCAAATTTCATGATTTTTTTGTTTTGTTTTGTTTTTAATTGCTGAATAGTTTTCCACTGTGTAAATGTACCACAAAACTTATTTACACTTTTATATCTGTTTCTTCCTACTCTGTAGGCTCATATTCTTCACCAAACTGTCATTATTTAGAGTTCTTAAGCACATTTACCTCCCTTTGAACTCCCCACAACCCCCACACTCTCACAACCTTAGGTAGGAGATTAGTAGAGAAAACATCTGTAGTCCTCTTTTATCTACTACCTGCTGATTAGGGTCAATGGTCTTTAGGGGATTACCAGACTCAGTCCTCAGGATACCAGCAGCCCAATTCAAAGGCTAATACAAAGTCAGCAAAAGCTGTAAGATTTTCTGGAGAAGCTCTCTGCGAAGTCAAGTGTCATATGTTCATCCAAAAAGAGAAGCTTCACTGTGTGTGGGCCTCTATATATGACCTCTCCTCAGAGTCCACCCACAGATGTTCTCTGCAGGCCAAAGTCATGCCCCTCACCAGTGAGAGCTCACAGTAAAACATCATGTGCCCTCTCAGCAACCAACCTGGGCAAAATGTCATATGCCCAGCTTGCAGCAAAACATCACATGACAAAACTCAGTCTTCAAGGAAACAGGAAATTTTCTCTTCAGTACTCCACCCCAATCCCTTCCAAACCCCAACATCAGGTAGGAAAGAGATAGGGTGAGGGAGCTCAGTTCTCTTAGTAGCTTCCTGTTGGTTAGGGATGCCAGGTTCCTTGGAGCCAGTCCAATCCCTGTTGCAGGAGACCTCCAACTTCTTGTCTCACTGCAACAACAGCAACAGGAATGGAAGGGGGAAGCAGTAGCAGCCTTGCTCTTTCTCTGAGCTCCTGGACACTCTCTGGGCTCTGGCATTTATTCTCTCTCCAGAGTCCTCAGATTTAAAATATCTGCAGCTGGCAATGACCCCCCTCTCAGAACCCAGATGAGGCAAATACTTTGCTGCTATGGACTATCTGAATCAGTCTTACATCTCACATCTGTAACTAAAACAAACAAACAAACAAACAAAAGATGTTTATATCCACAACACAGTATATTCAGTATCCCCAATCCTCTTATTACAGGTCTATACTACCATCCATGGCCTCTGATCCATAATAATCACCTAAAATATAACTACTTATTTTGGATCTCAGTAATGTTTTCTGATTGTCATAAATAGTAAGGAGCAACAAAACACTGCATAGTTACTGAATAAGTGCCAACATTAAGAGAGTTTAGCTATGACCAGTATTGTTTTTTCTAAATTTTATCATAATCAAATGAGTTACACTAGGCCAGATGTAACAAATTTTTGTATTATGAAGACATTTTATATTTTTGGTATTTTGATCAATTTATTATAGCTTTTGTTCCACATCAGCTTAATTTTCACATTACACATTTTTAATTTAAAGTATATTCTTCCCTCACACAAATACAACCCAACCACAGTTTTCCTTTTTCCACTTCCCCTGCTTCCTTACCACTTCTCTCCAACTCTGGCTCCCTTTGGAAAAGAGCAAGCGTCAAAGAGACAATAGCTGAAACTAACAAAAGAAGGTACAATAAGACATGGCAAACTCCTCATAGCAAAGCTGGGTACATCAACCCAGGAGGAAAAGAAAATCATGAAAGAGCAAAAGAGTAAGAGAAATATCTGCTCACTCTAGTAGTCCCACAAAACACCATGCTAACAGCTATAGGATATACACAGTGAACCTGATGCAGAGCCATGAAGG
>CM053765.1:46985353-47009460 GCA_028658305.1 Pachyuromys duprasi | reverse complement strand
CACTTTTCATTTGCTAGGTTTAAGTTTGTTATTGTACGCTGAATTTTTACTAGTCATCACTTGATATTGAGACATTACTTGACTTTGAGCTGAATAAAATATGTGAGTTTTATGAGATTACAACTGGTTTTTCTTGGTTTCAAAGGCCAGATACAAGTGATGTGTCAAATAGTCTGTGTGATATTTGACAACATTGAATATGAATTCAGAAAGTTAGCACTAAAATATATAGGTATCTTTTTCTGCCACCAACTCTAATGTTGCGGTTAGACTATGAAAGAATGATTCAGAAAGCAGCAATGCTGTTGTATCTCAGCTTGTGCCAGATATGCTTGGACTGTCATCACTGCTTTAAAATATCATAACTTTCAGCTGTTAGGCAGATGCCGAAAGCCAATGTTTGTGACTATCTGGTGTTTTCATTTTGTTTTTATAAATAGAAATCATCTCCAAGTTCAAACAAAATCAGGAATAAATTATGTTCTACTATTATTTTTGTGATAAGACTATCTTGGAGATATAGGTTCATGGTCATCTAAAATTGTATTTTTCTGCTTGTACTTTTTTAAATATGTGAAAGATAAATGAGGAAATGTTTTATTAAACTAATGTTTATGTGATTTATACTATGTGTAAAATATAGTATAAATATTATCACCTACCTGTTATCTATCATTTCTTTTATATATGATCTATCTAGCTAAATCTGCTCTCTATGTATCATCCATTTAATTTTACCCTTGAATTAACTGAGTACCTCAGTCATACATCTTTTTAATAAGTAAAGAATAGTTCTGATTTTATCTTTGAGCTAGCACCAGAAGAAATTGAAATGATAGTAGTATTTATCATTGTAAAATCATGTTCACACATAATTGATACAAATGCAAAAATACTAAAAATATAAAATCATAATTCATTTCAATATCTAATTTAGCTTATCACTGATGAACATATTGCAATGTATTGTTTTTATATAATTAATATGCAAGGTTCTGTGATTTGTAATTGATATAAGTGTCAATTTTTGAACAACCTAATAGTCCTCTTTAAAATTAAATATGATTAAAGATAATTTCATTGATGGCACAAAGAAAATGGAAATGAAACAATAATGCACATATACATTTATGTGCATTTGCAAACCAAATGAGAATAATGAATTCTCAATTCAAATTTTATATACCCCCCACTATATATATGTATACATATATGTATACACACACACACACACACACACACACACACACACACACACACACATATATATATATATATATATATATATATATATATATATATTACATTGCAATAAAGCTGAAACCCTATGAAAGATGTCAGAATAGCACAGCATATAGATGCCGGGTGCTAAAACATTTTACACTGCTAAGCAATAATTACATTTTGGCTTAATAATTCATGATATAATATTGCAAATCTAACATGTGAGTCAGATGAAAGTCATTAAACATATCAGTAAATAAGATAGAAAATAGTTTTGGCACTTTAAAATTCAGATTTATTCTCCTTTCATATAATAAACTCTGAACACAGTTTTCCCTCCCTCCATTCATTCCAATTTCACCACCACCTCCCATCTCTCTCAGATCCATGCCTTGTGGCCAAATTTTAAGCAGAGTGCTAGAATCCTTACAGAAGAAGAGGGAGATGAAAGGACCTGGAGGGGACAGGAGCACCAGAAGGAGAACAACAGAGCCAAAATACCTGGCCTCACGTTGGCCTGCAGAGACTGATATTCCATGCATGGAGAGGACCCCTTGCTCAATGGAAGACCATTGGCTGCTCAGTTTCCAAGTTCCCAGGTAAGGGTTACGGGCTCAGACTCTGAAGTGATCTCAGGGACAGGCTGTCTGATCACCTCCTCCTGGTGAGATTCAGCCTTGCCAGGCCACTAAGGAGTAAGATGCATTCTCTAGCAAAGTAGAGAAGAGCAGAGAAACATGTTTCCAAGAGAAGAACAAAAACACAAAGAAAGCCCTGATGAGGCCTCATAACCTAGGGTCAGATAGAATGGGAAGAGGTCTTTCTCTATCAGGGGACTAGAGAAAGGGCATAGGGGAAGAAGAGGAAGGGTAGGTGGGAGTGGGATGAGACAAGGGAGGGGGGTGCAGAGGGGATACAAAGTAAATACATTTTTAAAAGAACAAGACTTCCAGGGATATCAACTAAACACAGCATAGCAAGCAAAAATAAGACTATGTACAAATTCACATAACAAGGTTGAGCTAGGCCTCACAATAGAGATAAAATCATACACACTAAACCGGACAGAAGAAAAAGTGGGGAAGATCCTAGATTTCATTGGCACAGGAGACTGCTTCCTGAACAGAACACCAACAGCACAAGCTCTAAGATCAACAATAAATAAATGGGACCTCATGAAACTGTAAAGCTTCTGTAAAGCAAAAGACACTGTCATCAAAACACAATGACGGCCTACAGACTAGGAAAGGATCTTTAGCAACCCTACATCTGACAGAGAGCTAATATCCAGTATATACAAAGAACTCAAGAAGTTAGAAAGCAACAAATCAAGTAATCCAACCAAAAAATGGGGTATGGAGATAATCCTGTATAGGATTGTAGAATGGCAGAAAAACACTTAAAGAAATGTTCAATGTCCTTAGCCATCAGGGAGGTGCAAATCAAAATGACCCTGAGATTTCACCTTACACCCATCAGAATGGCTAAGATCAAAAACTCAAGTGGCAATGCATGCTGGAGAGGTTATGGAGAAAGGGGAACCCTCCTCCATTGCTGGTGGGAATGCAAACTTGTACAACCACTCTGGAAATCAATTTGGCATTTTCTTAGACAATTAGGAATAGTGGTTCCTCAAGACCCAGCTATACCACTCTCAGGCATATATCCAAAAGATGCTCAAGTACACAACAAGGACATTTGCTCAACCATGTTTGTAGCAGCTTTATTCATAATAGCCAAAACCTAGAAACAACCCAGATGTCCCTCAGTCGAGGAAAGGATACAAAAATTGTACTTTTACACAATGGAATGCTGTTCAGCAGTTAAAAACGAGGAAATCATGAAATTCGTAGGCAAATTGTGGGACCTGGAAATGATCATCCTGAATGAAGTATCCCAAAAATAGAAAGAAACATATGGTATATACTCACTTATATAGACCTATAGGATAGGATGGACATGCTGAAATCTATACACCTAGGGAAGATAAGCAAGAAGGAGGACCCAGTGTGGGATGATCAATCCTCGCTTAGATGGACAAATGGGATGGACATTGAATGTAGGAGAAAAGAAGCAACAGGACAGAAGTCTACCATAGAGGGCCTCTGGAGGACTCTAACTAGCAGTGTATCAAAGCAGATATTAAGACTCACAACCAATCCTTCAGCACAGTGCAGGGAATCATATGAAAAAGGGGGAGTTAGTAAGACTTAGAGAGGACAAGAGGTCAACAATGACCAAATAAATCAGGGCACAGGTGTCTTTTATGAGACTGTTTCTCCAACCAAGGACCATGTATGGATATGGTCCTGCTCAGATGTGGCCCATGGTAGCTCAGTATCCAACTGGGTACCCCAGTAAGGGGAACAGGGACTATTTCTGTCATGAACTCAATGGCTGGCTGTTTGACCCCCACCGCTCTCCCTAGGAAGGAACAGCCTAGCTAGATCCCAGAAGAGTACATTGCAACCAGCCCTGAAGAGACATGATAAGCTAGGGTCATATGGAAGGGAGAAGGTCCTCCCCTATCAGTGAACTTGGAGGCAGTCTGGGAAAAGATGAGGGAGGGATGGGGAAAGTGGGAGTGACTGAGGGAGGGGGCTAAGGCTGGGATACAAAGTACATAACCTGGGATTAATATAAAAATAAATTTAAAAAAGGAGGGGACAAAGGAGGGGACTACATCAGGGATACAAAGTGATACATTTTAATTAATAAAAACAAAAATAAATAAAATTATATATATATATGGAGATAAGGGGTTCTAAGGGCAGGCAAAAGAGTGAGAGAAACCCCCACTCTTACTGTTAGGAGTCCTACAAGAACACCAAACTACCATAACATATATTCAGAGGACCTACAGCAGACCCATGTAGGCACTGTGCTTGCCATGTCAGTCTCTGTGAGTACCTTTGAGTCCTGCTTAGTTGATTCTGTGAGTCATGTTTTCCTGGTATTCTTCACTTTTCTAGATACTACAATTCTTCCTCCCCCTCTTCTAAGGAATTCCTTGAGCTCCAAGGGAGTGGGTTTAATGGAGATGTCCAATTTGTTCTCTTTCTTCACCTAACATTAGGCTATGGGTCTTGGCATCTACTGCCATCAGCTTTTGGAGGAAGCTTCCCTAATGGCATTTGGACTAGGCACCAATTTGTGAACATAGCAGAATATCATTAGGAATTATGCATTGATTTTTTTTCTGCTCTATACTTCTGGGCTCTTTAGTTTCTGGTTTCTGGCCATCCATGAAGTATCAGGCATGGACTCCTCATTGCATGTGCTTCAAATTAGATCAATCATTGGTTGGCCACTACCACGAGTTCTGAGTCATTATTGCCCCAGCATACTTTGTAGGCAGGACAGATTGCAGGTTGAAGGCTTTGTGTTGGGTAACTGTCCCTGGCCCACCACTGGCAGCCTGGCATGGTTATAGAAGAAAGATGGGTGGTTCAGACTACACTTCTTCCATTACTAGGAGTTCTTTATTTTTATAGTTAATATCTAAGGTTCTCATTTTATTTTTTGTATATTTTCTTAATTATTATTATTTATTACAATATATTCACGTTGTATCCTGGGTGTAAAGCCCTCTCACATCTCCTCCTGATCCCACCCTCCCTTCCTCTATGCTCCTCATGTCCCTCCACTAGAAACTGATACCTGAGGTCCTTCTCACCTACTATCTGATCCTAGGCAATCAGGTCTCATCAGGAATGCCTGTATCTTCTTTCTCTGTGGCCTAGTTAGGATACCTCACCAGGAGGAAGTGATCAAAGAGCAGGCCACTGATTCCATGTGAGAGGCAACCTCTGCTCTCCTTAGTAGGAAACCCCCATGGAGACTGAGATGTCCATGGACAACATCTGAGCAGGGGCTCTAAGTCTTCTCCATGCACTATCTTTGGTTCATTTGTTAGCCTCTACAGGACCTCCTGAGCCCAGAATTTTTGGCACTGTTGGTCTCCTTGTGGCGCTCCTGTCCCCTCCACATCTTTCTATCTTCCCCTTGTTCCATAAGATTTCTGGCACTCAGCCCAAAGTTTGGCTGTGGGTCTCAGCAGTTGCTTTAGTACTCTGAGGGGTAGAGTCTTTCAGAGGTCCTCTGTGGTAGGCTCCTGTGCTGTTTCCTGTCTTCTCTTACTTCAGTTGTCTATTCTGTTTGCCCTTCTGAATAAGGATTAAGCCTCTTCCCTAGGGCCATACCTATTTAGCTTCTTTAAGGCTATAGATTTTAGTGTGTTTATCCTATATTTTATGTATAATACACACTTATAAGTGAGTATATACCATGTGTATCTTTCTGCTTCTGGGTTACCTCACTTAGGATGGTCTTCTCTAGTTCCTTCCATTTGCCTGCAAATTTCACGATTTCCTTGTTTTTAATTGCTGAATATTCTTCCATTGTGTAAATGTGCCATAATTTCAGTATCCACTCCTCAGATGAGGGAAATGTAGGTTCTTTCCAGATCCTGTCTGTTATTAATAAAGTTGCTATGAATGTGGTTGAGCAAATGTCCTTGCTGTATGGTTGACCATCTTTCAGATATATGTCCCGGAGTGGTATAACTGCATTTTCAGATAGCACTATTCTTAATTTTCTGAAAAATCACCAGAAGACAGGGAACAGGACAGGAGCCTACCAGACAGGGCCCCTGAAAGACTCTACTGATGAAGTGTCAAAGCAGAGGCTGAGACTCATAGCCAAACTTTGGGTAGAAGGCGTGGGATCTTATGAAAGAAGTGGGAAATATAAAGACCTGGAAGAAACAGGAGCTCCAAAAGGACACCAACAAAGTCAGAAAATACTCGGCCCTGGATTCCCTGTAGAGACTGATACCCCAACCAAGGACCATGCATGGAGAGGACCTAAAATCCCTGCTTAGATGTAGCACACATACTCATTCTCCAAGTGGATTCCCTAGTAAAGGGATCAGGGGCTGTCTCTGGCATGAACTCAGTGGCAGGCTCTCTGATCACCTCCCCTTTGGGAACACAGCCTTGCCAGACCACAGAGAAAGAGAATGCAGCCAATTCTGATGAAACCTGATAGGCTATGGTCAGACAGAATGATAGGAGGGCTTCATTGGACCAGGGTGGAGACATAGGGGGAGAAGAGGGAGTGATGGTGGGATTGGGAAGTGATGAAGTAGGGGACCATAGCTGGGATACAAAGTGGATAAATTATAATAAATGAATAATAAATAAATAACTTAATTTTTAAAAACTTGGAATATGATGATTGTATTTAGGTCCTCAAGCTTGTCTGATAAGCCTGTATAGACATGGCTGTCTCTCAGACTTCCAAGAGTATTCTCTTTATCTCAATAATAGTAGAAATAAGAATCCAGCTATGGTCTATTAGTCCCTCGGGAATGAATCTTTCAGTACTAAGTCCTTAAGGCCTAGAAATAATCATGTTTGGGGATTGCCCTATACTCTCAGAAGCTATTCTACTCATTGAGAAGTAAAGAATAAGACCTCATTGATACTGTTTCATGCAATTAAGTTAATATAAATGTGACTAGTGATAGTGTTCTTTTAAAAATATGTTTTTAACAATAGCTTTGTTATACAGAGCTGTTCTAACTACTTTTGAGAATAACAAGAATTATTTATTTTTATTGTCTTTAAAGAATCAGCAAAGGCCAATAAAAATACTTAGGCTAATTCAGTGAACAGTAAGCAGAAACAAAAAATTGAAAAAGAGAAAAAAAAATTGATGGATAAGACAAGAGGTAGATTGTGGAAAATGACTTAAAATCACAAAGTCTTGAATTAGGCTCTGAAGAATGTAAAACAAAACACTTCTGCTTTTTCATTTGTGAGAGTTTACACATTCATTTATGCAAAACAACCTCTTCTAATACATCAGCCATATCACCTCTGCTTTACTTTCTTTCTGCTACTATGATTAAGCACTGACCAAAACCACTTGAGGAAGGAAAGGGTTTATTTTTCTTATATTCATATATCACTGAAGGAAGCAGAAACACAAGAAAGGAGAATGAAGCAACGTCCATGGAAGAACACTGCTTGCTGTCTCTCTATGGGCTTGTTTAGTAGCTCATGCTCAGATAGCTTTCTTATACATTCTACGCCGACCTGCGTTGGAATGGGGGAGGGTTAAAAATGTGTGCTCTTCCCCATCAATCATCATGTAAGACAACACCTCATAGACTCATAGACCTGCACACAGAACAACCTGATATAATTAAGTATTCAATTGAGATTTATTTTTTTCAAGTGATTCTAGGCTATGTCAAATTGGCAATCAATTCTAACTTAACACAGTCCCCTCTCACAGAATGGACCAAAGTAATAGTTTAGCAATAATATTCCTTAGGAAAGAATAAAGCCTGGAATGTTTGTCATTGCTAACTTTGTTGCTGGTATCAATGACAAGGTTATCCTGTTTGTTCTTCTTTTCCAGGATGTTAGTTTTTTTGCGGGGATAGAGGAAAAGATACAACTGTGTTGTTGATGGTTGCATTGAATCTGAAACCCTCCTATCTCAGTCTCTCTAATGCAGCATGGTCAGCTGTTATATATATTAAGACAATATATAACTCCCTGAAAAATTAGAAATTTCAATAAACAAACTTTTGGGCATGTTTGTTTTAGTTAATTTACATATATTTTGTCAAAAATTTTATCTGTAGATTTATAGCATTTCATTTATGGAAAAATTCATATGCCACTTAATTGGGAGATATTGACTTGTCAAATCTATCATCCATTTTCATTTGGCTTCCTGTTGAAAAGGCATGATATTATCTTTATTTCCTTTTATATAGGTCCCTTCCTATTACTGAACTCTAAGATGCAATAAAAAAGAAACATGGGGAAAAAAAGCAGATTTAGACAGCAAAAATACTTACAGTGCTGGAGGAACAAAAGAAATACCTTTTAAAAAAATATCTCCTGAAAACACTCATAAAAGGTTGTATCTTTCCAGGAAAATGTTTATACCAGTTTAAAAATGACTACCTGTTAGAAAATGAAAATAATAGTACTGATAGTTACAAATAATAACTGTCATCTGTGCTCACTACTTGTTTTTATTAATATATCAGGATTGTGGTCAGATAAATATGTTTGCTTTATGATGGGGGTTCACTTTGTAGCCCAGGTAGGCCTTCTTCACTCTCATTTTCTGTTTTTGTGTAGTACAGGGTCTTGATATGTAGCTCAGGCTATCCACACATTCCAACTCTTCCTTCTGCAGCATCTAGTGTTCATAGTCTATTCAATTTTTCACTATCATGAGTGCATTTTCCCATCAACTTCTTTTTCTTGAAGGTAGATTCATTATGTAACTCTATTTCCAGAAAGTATAAAAATCAAGCCCTTTTTGAAATAAAATATACAGATAAATTTACATTTTTCACTTCTGAAAAGCATTATCTATGAATAACTCTTAAAAGAAAGGGTAAGATGTGCAAAGGAGAAAGAAAGAAGTTTTAAATGCTCCTTGGTTTTCTTTAGGCATGTTGACCTAAGAACTATCTCAGGTCAGGCCATCACAGAGTCAAGGATTCATAAATACCACTTATGATGCTTTTTTGATTCTCTGGTTTGCTGACAAGTTTTTTAAAATATAAATTAATTCTGAAATGTCTTCTTTTGCACTTAAAGATGGTGATTTTTCAACTACACCCACCAGTGGCAAGACAATAACAACAAAAATGTTCACACATGCTAAGTGCTAAAATTTGTTTACAAATATAAAACCTGCTTTTAATAACCAATATGTTTCACAAAATTATGCATATGGTTATATACAGACATATTTAATTGTGATCAGTTAAATGATTTGAAGATATGGAACTGATATATCTTAGCTTTTCTGAAGAGATATGCAATGAAATTTGTCGTTATCTATTAGCTAGAATTCTATAATTTGAGTGCGAATTTCTACTGCTTCTTCAAGTTATTCTTGCTAGCTAGTTTATAACTACAGATTTTTATCTGAATATGTTCCATGAAAATGTATGAACTGGGCCAACAAGGTGGCTCAGCAGATAAAGATGAATGACTCCATGGCTGAGTACCTTAGCCCATTCCCTAGAACTTATGTGGGTGAAAGAGAAGAACTGACCCTCACTACAGACACACCTGTGGCAGTCATGCCCTCTCCACACACACACACACACACACATGCACACACACACACACACACACACGCATTCAAGTGAATATGATGTAAAAACAAAAAACAATGAAATCCTTCCACTTTGATATTAAAATGAATTTAATGTGAAGTGAAATTATTTCCTGTCAATAATTTCCGGGACTTAGACATGATTATATTTAAAGTTGAATTTGATCCTTAAATTACTTCAAATTACTAAGGTGTTTTGCATTTTGCTCAATAAAATTTCCTGCTAGAAAAATATGCTGTCTATTTGAGAAGTGATTGTAATTGTATAAGAGGCAAACTTAAGACAAGCCACTTGATTGTCTGTATTCTTGCCTCTTTTGATTCATTAATTTTCTTTATGCCGTCTACAAGAGCAGTCCAACACAATCTTTCTTGTTCCCTGCACAAACTTCATTTAACAAAAGCACTGAGTGTAACTGTTTAATATTTTATTTCCTCAATATTACTAAACAACCCTAAAAAGCAAAGTATTAAAATCACAGCGACTTCAACATACTTTTTGCTACATCTTCTGTTTTGTGCTAATGAGCATCCCTTTCTATCCATGGTGTACAAAAGATAATATATGGTTGAATTACCAGCAGAAATTACATTTAGGTTTTAAAAAGTTCTTCACTTACCAGAATCTTTTCCTCTCTGAGCCATCATAATTCTCATATTTAGACTCTGCTTCTGCACTTTATGGTTTTTATCTTCCCACTTGGATATTCAACTAAAATCTAAGTTCTGAAGCAGATTTCTTTAATTCTAGAAGGAAGTCTCTAATAGAAGACTATTTGGCAAAATGCAGCACAACTTTAAATTAAATAAGTATATTTTTCAATCTTGAAGTGGACCACATACCAAAGTATATTTTTAGTATTTGAAAATTCTATACATGCTAATAAAGTGTTTAACCAAATGCACCCAATGCTCTCCCTTCCCATTTGTTTCCACCATTTTTTCTTTCCAATTTCATGTTGTCTTTCTTTAAACCATTGGGTCCACTTAATGGTGTTTGTTTCATTCTGTTTTTATATCAATTTTTACTTGTTAAAATTAACATTGTTCATAAATCTTAAATATTTTTGGATTTGCAGATCTAACTTAAACTGCTAACATATTTATTATCTTTTTAAAACAGAGTCCTCTATATAGCATTAGATGGACTGATTCTTAATTTGTAGGCCAGGCTTGCCCTAAAACACAAATGCCTTATATTAATGAGTGGCATACATATTATGAAGTTTGTAAAAGCAAATGAAGTTTATTTGAACCTTAATAGTTGACCAGATTTATCCTTATTTGCATTGAAATCAACAGAATTAGAAGTACATAAATTCATAAGTATGCCCTTACATGACTGAAGTGAAAATTTCTGCTTTCTTTGAAGACTCTGTTGTGTCATGTGATGTTTCATTGGAAGCTGTCCGGTGAGAGGGCACATGATGTTTTGCTTTGAGCTGTCTCATTCAAGGGGCGTGACGTTGGCCATCTGAAAACTTCCATGGGTATACTTTGAGGAGAGGAGATACATAAAGGCCCATCAACAATTAGACAATGTTTTTTTGGATCGAGATCGCTGAGCTGGTCTTTATTCTTTGACACGTCACACCACAGAGAGAAAACATCCAGAGAACTGTGTCTTGTGGCTTTTGCTAATTTCTCCTGATCTGCTGAATCATACTGATTTGTGTTGCTATTTGGTGTTGGCGTTTGAACTGGGCTGCTGATATCTGGACAACAACAAGTAGACTCATCCCAAAGAACTCCTTCTAAAAAGGTTTACAACCTTCTTTTCCTAATAGCCTTCTTTCTACCCTGTCTCTAGTCTGTGGGTTGGAAGCCTACACATGATATTCTGGAGCTCCTGATGCAATAATAATTTAAAGGAGCTGAAGCAGAGGGCGAAAGAAACATATGATCAAATTGCTAAAAATGAGTCTCAGCATCATAGCTGAGAGAAGTTCCTGAGGACAAATTTAGGAGCTTATCAGTGCTGAACAAACAAAAACTGAGACACATGTGTACCTCCATATTCACTCTTCTGAGGCAAAAAGGTGTTCATTGCAAGCTCCCAAACATAGTGTTTCTATACTGAAAGTATTCAGACAGCATACAAATTAATGAGATTTAAATGCCCTTTAAATTTAAACACTTTGTACAAAAACTAGGAGTGTTTACTTGGGTTAAAATTTTGATACCACATCTAAGAAAAACAGAATCTTATATGTAGTGCTGGCTACTTTGACTCTAAAGTCCAAGTAATAAACAATAATATAAGAAGGTTAGAGAGGTTATGAAAACTTGATGTTTTTGCAGATGAGCAGAAGTCAGTTCCTATCATCCATATTCAGCTCCATCTGTGTCTGTAGCTTCAGATCCAGAGTAGTTTCATCTGTTGTTATCTGAATGTATACCCATGTATGTGCACAACAGCACAGAGACATATACATTAATCTTCAAAAATAAAATTTCAAGTATGTTATGTTAGTCAAATAAACAACTACAAATTTCTTCTATTGCTTTATTTTTTTTTCATTGTTTCTGAGTCTGTTTAGTGTTGTTTTCATGTATATGATTTCAAGGCTGACAACTCAGTATTGAATAACCAATTAGGGGTCACATCAATGAGAAAGACTTTCTTTTTCCTTCTCGGCATGTCTTAGTTTGTTGTACTTGTTTGTCTCAGGGGCCCAATGAGAGTCCCCCCTTCCATGATAGGATGTCTATTAGTGTTGTTGTTCAAGTCTTGCTTAGGCAGACATGTTGAATCATCATGGATGTAGCTTACTTGTCATTTCGAGGAGACACAATCTCTCAGTAAACTTCCTGGTCCTCTGGTCCTTGCAATCTTTCCCTACCCTCTTCCCTGATATTATTCCTTAGATATAGAGGTTGGATTTAAGATGTATTAATTATGGCTGAGCACTACACAATCAGTTGATGTCTACACTATAATTTGTGGTAGATTTCTGAAAAGAGACACATATGAAGAGTGAAAGCTATAGGCAGAATGGAGTGAGCAATTATGCTAGCTTAGGAAGCAGGCAGTAGTAGGTTCTTCTCTGAGATCAGTGACCACACTAGACCTAGGTTTTTGGCTAGATTTCCAGTACTAGGAATAATTTCCCTCCAACTACATAAGTTATGAAAGCAAGTATAGAGCTTTTGCTTGCTGCCCACCTATGAGTGCCCCTATTGTACCACTGAGGATATCTTACCATGTGGGTCATTGTTGCTCATAAATGTGATAACTGCATAAGGTTCTTGATTGCATTCCTTGCTTAGAAACTTAAATAGCACCTTTTGATAAAATTAAAGATAATCCTGAAGTAGAAGGTTTTCAAGACAGATCCAGCTCAAATCTGCTGAGCCCTGTGTTTAAAGCGCTTGATTTCTTCAGCAAGAAAGACCTACCTTTAACATCTAGAAACAACCTAGAACAATAGTACTACTCTGTATTGTTTTGGGTGTATCTCTCATGCTTGATACTGATAGTACTAGGAATTTTATTAGACACATAGTTTATGGCCCTTAAGAGAAGCAATAGCCAACTACATTGAAAAAATAGAAAATACAAACAAATATTAAAATATGAAATATGTGTGTACATAACACACACATATATATGTATGCTGGCATGTGGTGTCATTGCTTATTGGATGTATGTGATATAATTTTCTCTTTATATTGGTGCTAGCACAGGGCAAGTTACCCTTCCTCACTTGTTCCCATACATTATGTTTCAGTTACATTTACTTTCAAATCTGTAAATAATCTTTATTAAGTTATTCATTAAATATGCAAACTGAAATTCTTTGATGGCTCAAAAGATTTTTTTTTCTGATTAAATGAAAACAACAGCCAGATTTTACTATCATTGACAAAGATAAAGATTGTTGGTCCAGCCCATGGGTGAGGAGAGAGGATTTAGTCCAAAGAGAGAGAGTTGTGAAGTCATCGTATAGGCACCATGAGCTGGTGAATGCAATCCCAGGGCAAGTCTATTCCCTGAAAAGAGAGTGCTTATATAGCTTTGGGCAACCAATCAGGTTCCTCCACACCATCTCTGAGCCTGCAATTGGTAGCTCACCTCTTCACAGGCTCCCAGAGTCAAGTCAGGTATTTTCTGTCCCATGACTTCCATAGTCCAATCAGCGGAAGTTGCCTTAGACCATGAGCCCTAATGGCCCTTTGGTGGGGCTGCCCACAAATGATGAAGTAATAAATGAGGTATAAAGTGAAGTAGACAAAATGCTTTAATTTGAAAATTTTCCATTTTGTGGGCAAGGGCAATATTATGTAATCTCAATGAACTCATCCTTTTAAAATCCCTTATGCTAAATGAACCTCTTGCTTGGTTGTCTGCCCTGTCATGGAGCCATCTGTGCTAAACACATACTTGGTATGTGAACATTTCCTTTGCATTTTACACTTGCAAACATCCTATGTGCTATTTTAACACTTCTCATAAAAGAACACATAGGAACATGGTTATATAAGTATGGAAATGTAATGTCAAAATCACTCTAATATTTCATACATCACCTAAAATATCTTAGAAAAAGTTGAAAAATGTGTCATATTTTCTAATTTCATCTTTATTTTTAACTGATATTTGTTCAATTTATGATTCAGTAATTTGAATCTAATACCAGAACAAGTACTTTGAGAAGAGTATTTGAGCTAAATTGGACCATAGTCCTCCCATTGAAAATGCTGCACTCATCATTCATTAATGAGACTTTTTGTTTCCCATTTTTATCATTATTTTCGTTATCTCATTTATTCTTCTCAACTTAGCTTTTCCTTTCAAATGTTTACACTATCTAATTATATCTGCTCGCTGAGATCATTTCCACAATTTATGCAATACATTTTTCATAAACCAAATGTTTTAAATAGAATCTATAAAATCATGTCTCAAATGTCTTTATTACTGTCACCAAGGTTTTCAAAGCATTATTTATCACAGCTATAAATTTATCTAGACAAGGAAAGTACTGGGCAGATAAAAATATAAGACAATTTCAAATCTTCCATTTTCTTATTACTCATCATCTTGTTTTATGTGAAAAATTACTAGCACTTTGTTGTTTTTAGTAAATCTTGTGAATTATAATAGATAAATTCAGGTTTGATTCTTTTTTTTGCCACCAAGTGTTTAGTGGCTTTTAAATAGTAATCATGTTTTAGATCCAAAAACAACAGAGGTAAAAGAAAAAGACCACAAATCATAAAAATATAAGTTAAATTTGAAGTTAAACTAAGAATTTGAGGAACGGCTACTTATCATGACACAATATCCTTGTTGACAATTTCATCTACACCAGTTTCATGAAGAAAAAAAAATCTACACACACTTTCAGAAGAGAAATTTGAGGTAAGTAATGATGAAATTATTTGACAAAACTCACACTTATATCAATGTCAAAACTAGAAGCAGGAGTTAATCAGCTCTACCCCAGTATCTACTATTAATTAAAAGGCAACATGACGTTCTCAAGCTGGCTTCTAGCTTGTCATTTAGTAAGACCACTATTTGCCACTTGTTTCTGGAGGGCTTACACTTTCCTTCTTATTTGTGCTGTTTGTGTTCATTATAATTCTTTATACATACAGTGGTCTTTCTTTGTAACTATAGGAAAACATTGTTCAAACTATTGTTCACTCACCTTCAATGTTTTAAGATCTTTGAATCTGATATTTTCCTATTTATCTTTATATGCAAAAATAGATATCCCTCTTACACAAATGTACTTCATTATAGGGAATGAATTCACACAATTATAGACTAAAATGTCTCCAATCTGTTATCTGCAAGCTGTGTATCCAGAAAAACTGTTTGCGTCATTCTGAAAATCTGAAAGCCTACAGTGAAAGTCCTACTGGAACATAGAAAATAATTGATGTACCAGGTCAAGGAAACAGTTTCAGAGAGAATTTAGACTTTTTTCACTTACTAGGCCTGCAACGTGTTTCCTCCTACATTTTTTTTGTTTCAATGTAGTGAGATGGATACATAGAAAATATTTCTTAACAAATGTTATTTCACATACCACAACACATATACTTCTCCTAGGCCCTGTAATTTTAAGATAGAATGTAGACTTTGATGGTGTCTTTAGCCAATGTCAAAATCTAATGACAAATCTCTTTTCATGATAATAAGAAATTCATTTGTTAATAGCCAAATATGAGTGGTCATGGTCTAAATGACATTTCCACCTGGGTTAGGTTACATGAAAGGTTATTCTTGTGGGGAATATGTATGTGGAAGGGCTACAGATTATCTCAATCTCTTTTGTATGTTTCGTACACTATTCAGTGGGGTTCTTAACTCTATGGTTGGTAAAGGCTAGCATCTGTTTAGTGGTAGATTTTGGTAATAAATTCCAAGTTGTTTAGAGAGTCACAAAACTGGGAATATTAATCAGTCATAAGTGGTAAGGAACACTGCTACTAAAGGTCCTAAAATATTCTATGATAGTTTTCAACAAATGTGCAAAGGCCTATCTTTCCACACAATTGCAATATTCTTGCTCAATCTTCAATATATGGTCAACCTCTTCAGTTCAGACGAGAAACATGGATTTGTATCCGTCCAGTGAAATATAACAACAACCAGTTATTTCAACTTTAAAATGCCTTAAATTTATACATTCAACTGGTTAGTGACATTCGTTTGATAAAAATTTCAACTTTGTGACCATAAATATAAATAACACAGATTATATTATTTTCATAGAAATGTGCAAGTAGGACATGTGTTAATTCATGCAATTCATGGTGGTAATGTTTGATCTAAAAAACTATAGACTTTCTGAACCCCCAGTGACAGTTGAGTTATTGGTCAGAGTATATAAGAGACTCCCAAACAATGTAGGCTATTCTTGTTGCCTTTTATTGTCTCCCAGAAATTGAAAGTAAGAGATAATTTTGTTGTAGACATTATATATTTCTCACAGAAGAATTTGAGGAATCTAGCTAAAAATGACGAGGAAGCCTATTCCCTGAAAAACTCCTTTCATAAGGACAAATATCAACAGTCTGTTTCAGCTACAAAGCATGAAAATGACAGAAATAACCATCACGGTAAGATATTCTGAGAGTAAAATAGTGTCACCTATATCTTGGGGTTGATCAACAGTTACCCACTTGGACTTTATGCCCCTTCCATAGAAACAAATCCATGCCTGGTACTTGAAGAGAAAGAAAAAATAAGACAAGGAAACTTCAAATTCATTTCTTTATCTTTCCATGTGAATTTTCTACATTTAGCCAATTTGTTTACTTTTCCTATACTACAATAAAGATTATATCCTAACCTATATAAAGCTGTTGCCAATAACTAAAGTCAGAAATAGTCTCAAAGTTGTAAAAGTCTGCTTAAAAAATTCTCCCCAATTAGCTTCCATTTTCATAGTTACCAGTTGCCATTCTTTACAGCATTTAACCCATGTATTGTGCATTTAACTGAAAGAAGATACCATGTGAAGTTGCAGCAGTTAAGCTGCAGAATTTTCAGTCTGTGCCCTAGAAATATCAGTAACTAATGCCCTCACAAATTAAGTGTGCTTTTATTAGACATTTTTCTTAAGATAAAATACCAGATCTTATGTTTCAATAAAAGAGATACATACACAGTAAACAAATACACAAAATTATGTTTAACATCATTAGCCATGAGTGAACTATAAGCTAAAATCACTCTGAGATATAGTTCCACAACTACAGAAGGGTGAGAGATGAAAGGGCAGCATCAGAATTGCTGAAGAACCAGGAACTAAATCATTCCCACATTATTAGGACCATAAATATTCAATTGAGCAAATAGCAGCATTTTCATGGGGGATATTTCATCATGTTTTCTTTTACTGGCTTATTTTTTTCTTTGTGTATGACTATTTTTATCTTCCCCTTTTATTAATAATAGATTCTTTAGTAATGTTTCTTTTATGAATGTGGGTGCTCTTGCATTGCGGGCATAGATGTTCAGAATTGAGACTTTGCCTTGGTAGATTTTTCCTTTGATGATTACGAAGTATCCCTCCCTATCTCTTTTGATTAATTTTGGTCAAAAGTCCATTTTATTATGATCACACCCCCCTGGAGGGAATGCCTTGCCAGGCCACAAAGAGGAGTTTCTCAGTCCTGAGGAAACTTGATAAGCTCCAGGGGATGGTTAAGTGAGCTCCCCTTTTCTGAGAAAAAGGGAAAGGAAGGCGAAAGAACGGAGGGTGAGACTGGGAGGGGGGATGAATGGGGCTACAACAAGAATGTAAAGTGGTAACAATTAATTAATTAATTGATTGATTTCTTTATTACAGTTTTCCATTACCTCTAATCTTATTTCCTTTCCAGACACACCCCCAATCTGGTTCTACTCCCCTTCTGTTTATCATTAGGCAAGAACAGGCTTCTAAGAAGTAATAACAAAATATAGTAAGATAAAACAAAACCTGCACATCAAATTTGGACATGACAAACCAATAGAAAGAAAAGAGCACAAAGAGAAGGCACAAGAAACAGAGACTCACTCATTCACACACTCAGGAGTGCCATAAAGATACTAAACTGAAAGCCATAATGTGTACACAGAGGACCTGTTAGCCTGGGCATTCTGCTACAGTCTCTGTGAGTTCATAGGAGCTTTGCTCAGTTAACTGAGCTGGCCTTATTTTCCTGGTGTTCAGAAGTCTGGGTTTGTTAGTTTAAATTACTCATTCATTTTCCTTTCTGTGAGATAGTGATGACATGGAAGTTTCTAGAATTTCTGGGACTTACTAAATAGTATGTTATTTTTTAATTTTTATTAATTAAACTTTATTCACATTGTATTCCCCCCATAAACCCCTCTCTTCTCCCCTCCCAGTCCCACCCACCCTTCCCCTTCTCCACCCACCCTCCCCCTTCTCCACCCATGCCCCTTCCCAAGTCCACTGATAGGGGAGGTTTTCCTCTCCTTCCTTCTGAGCCTAGTCTATCTGGTCTCATGAGGAGTGGCTGCATTGTCTTCCTCTGTGGCCTGGTAAGGCTGCTCCCTCCTCAGTGGGAGGTGATCAAAGAGCAGGCCAGTCAGGTCATGTCAGAGACAGTCCCTGTTCTCATTACTATGGAACCCACTTCGACACTAAACTGTCATGGGCTACTTCTGTGCAGGGGTTCTAGGTTAACTCCATCAATGATCCTTGGTTAGAGTATCATTCTCAGAAAAGACTGCTGTGCCCAGATTTTTAGTTCTGTTGCTCTTCCTGTGGAGCCCCTATCCTCTCCAGGACTTACTATTTCCCACTTATTTCATAAGATGTCCTGCACTCTGCCCAAAGGATAGCCATAAATCTCAGCAACTGCTTTGATGCCCTGCAGGGTAGAGGCTTTCAGAGGCCCTCTGTGGCAGGCTCTTGTCTGGTTCACTTTTTCTTTTTCTTCTGATGTCCATCCTCTTTGCCTCTCTGAACAGGATTGAGCATTTTAGCTGGTGTCCTTCTTAATTAGTTTCTTTAGATGTACAGATTTTAGTAGGTTTCCCATCATAATGGCTAAGATCAAAAGCTCAAGTGACAACACATCCTGGAGAGTTGTGGAGAAGGGGGAACCGACCTCCACAGCTGGTGGGAATGTAAACTTGTACAACCACTCTGGAAATCAATCTGGCGCTTTCTCAGACAATTAGGAATAGCGCTTCCTCAAGACCCATCTGTACCACTCCTAGGCATTTATCCAAAAGAGGCTGAAGTACACAATAAGGACATTTGTTCAACCATGTTTGTAGCAGCCTTATTTGTAATAGCCAGAAGCTGGAAACAACCCAGATGCCCCTCAATGGAGGAATGGATACAGAAGTGTTGGTACATCTACACAGTGGAATAGTACTCAGCAATAAAAAACAAGGGAATCATGAAATTTACAGGTAAATGGTGGGACCTAGAAAAGATCATCCTGAGTGAGGTATGCCAGAAGCAGAAAGACACACACGGTATATACTCACTCATAAGTGGATAGTAGACATATAAGTATGTTCAGTTTTATCTATTATATGATATATGTATGTTTCTTTAGATTGAACAAATTATAATCTATTCTAACAGACTTTGCAAATTTCTTATGTTCTGTTGTAGCACACTGGATGTCTAGATAAGAATCATAGCACTAGTATTCTTATCTTTTAATTTTTTTCTTTTAATCTATCTGTCTGTCTATCTGCCTATATTATTTATGTTAACCTTATTTTATCTGACATATATGACTACAAAAATCTAAACACCAATGTGGTAACATGTGATTCAATGCATGTATAATGCATTGGATGTTTAAATTAGGCTAAGCATATGAATTTCCTCAAACACTAATTCTTAATATTTAAAAGGTTCATAATGTTTCCTCCAGTTTCTGAATACATGGCATATCATTATTATGTAACAACCACAGTATGCTTCTAAGTACCTGTGTCTTCGCACCAATTGGTGGACCGTCCCTCACCTCTCAAGTCCCCTTCATGCCACTGTTGTCCGCCTCTGGAAAATGTGATTCTGTTAACAATTTTTAGAATATTGCTTTATAATATGTAAAACATACATTTCACATATGATTAAAAATAGGTGGGATTTTTCTTTGTGTGCCTAGCTTACATAGCTACCACACACACACTAACAATGTATTTCTTGCATTGATAGAAGTACTTTTTCCATTTTAACAAGGTATATTTTATTGAAGTATTTGTGTTCTTCAGACATGTGAAAACAGAAGGATTATGATATTTTTTGCCACCTAGTATGCTAACAAGGCATCTCAAGGACATGATATTAAGTAGGTAAGCAGTCACTTCTAGGAAGGAGACTTCTCAAGAGCAATGCGAATGTGCAGAGGTTGCTTTCTCTTTAAAAAGATTTACCACGAGCACTTTAAGAGACTCCTAGATGATGTGCTTTCCATCTTGCACTGGGGAAATGACAGGGAAAACCTGGAAGACAATGATAAACTATTCCCTTTCAGCTGATCATTCCTGCCGACTCTCTCTGGAGCAAGTCTATCCACACTTTGCACTCAATTTCTATGGTTCACATAAAAAAGAGAAGCTTACTTTATATTTATTTTTTCTTCTTTTTTAATTATATTTTTAATTTTTATATTAATTACAGCTTATTTACTTTGTGTCCCAGCTGTAGCCCCCTCTCTCATTCCCTCCCAATCCCACCCTCCCTCCCTCATCTCCTTCTTTCCCCTCTCTTAGTCCACTTATAGGGGAGGTCTTCCTCCTCTTCCATCTGACCCTAGCTTATCAGGTCTCACCAGGACTGGCTGTGGCCTAGCTAGGCTGCTCCTGCACCTCCCACGGGAAGGGGGGAGCTTAGGTGGTTAAGGAGCTAGCCATACAGTTCTTGCCAGAGACAGTCCTTGTTCCCCTTACTAGGGTACTCATTTGGATACTGAGCTGTCATGGGATACCTCCAAGCAGGGTTTCTAGGTCATAACCATACATGGTCCTTGGTTGAAGAATCAGTCTCAGACAAGCCCCTGTACCCAGATATGTTTGGAATCCTGTTCTCTCCAGGTCTTAGTAACGCTCTCTTCTTTCATATGATTCACTGCACTTTACCCAAAGTTTGGTGATAAGTCCCAGCATCTGCATTGATACACTGCTAGGTAGTCTTTCAGAGGCCCTCTATGGTAGGCTCCTATCCTGCTTCTCATTTTCTCCTACTTCCAATGTCCATCTTATTTGTCTTTCTAAGTAAGGAGTGATCTTCTTACCCTGGGTCCTCCTTCCTCTTTAGCTTCTTCAGGTGCACATATTTTAGTATGTTTATGCTGTCTTATTTACAGGCCTATTATCAACTTATAAGTGAGTACCTTCCATGTGTGTCTTTCTGCCTCTGTGATACTTCACTCAGGATGATCTTTTCTAGGTCCCACCATTTGCCTGCAAATTTCATGCTTTCCTTATTTTTAATTACTGAGTAGTATTCCATTGTGTAAATGTACCACAATTTCTCTATCCATTCCTCAACTGAGGGACATCTGGGTTGTTTCCAGCTTCTGGCTAGTACAAATAAAGCTGCTACAAACATGGTTGAACAAATGACCTTGTTGTGTACTTGAGCATCTTTTGGATATATGTCTAGGAGTGGTGTAGCTGGATCTTGAAGAAGCACTATTCTTAATTGTCTGAGATAGCTCCAGATTGATTTCCAAAGTGGTAGTAAAAGTTTACATTCCCACCAGCTGTAGAGGAGGGTTCTCCTTTCTCCACAACATCTCCAGCATGTGTTGTCACTTCAGTTTTTGAACTTAGCCATTCTGATGGGTGTAAGGTGAAATCTCAGGGTCATTTTGATTTGCATCTCCCTGATGGCTAAGGATGTTGAACATTTCCTTAAGTGTTTTTCTGCTATTCTACAATCCCCTACAGAGAGATTTCTGTTTAGCTCTGTACACCATTTTTTAACTGTATTACTTGATTTGTTGCTTTTTAACTTCTTGAGTTATTATATATACTGGATAATAGCCCTCTGTCAGATGTAGGGATGGTTATATTGTATTGTGATATTTATTCTAGGCATCCTGTCTTAACTCTGTGTAAACAAAATAAAGCAACTAGACACAATATTGAGCTGGGAGGAGCCAGAGGACAGGAAAGAGTGGGAGGAGAGAGGTAGAGGAGAGCTAGGAGAAGGCAGAGCTGGAGGAGAGAGATCTTGGAACTACATGGAGATGGACTGGGCATAGTATATCACAAAAAGCAAGTATAATTTGGGAAATCTTAGTATGAGGGCTTGGAGGTTAAGGAGGGAGTAACTATTGCCCAGCATTGTATTCTAGAAATGAACTTAGTCTCTGTGTGGTGATTTGGTTATATAGCTGCTTAGGACTAACAACAGCTTTACCAGAAGATATATCAGTAGTAAATATTAATAGTTAATTACAACAGGCTTCTTTGTCAAAACTCAAGTTTCCATAGGTGTGTGGGTTTGTTAGTTTTTTTTTTTTTTTTTTTTTTTTTTGGTCTTTTACTCTGTTCCATTGATCCAATATTCTGTTTCTATGGTGATACCATGCAGTTTTTAATACTATTTCTCTATAGTACAGCTTGAGATCAGGTATAGAGCTACTTCCAGATGATCTGTTGTTGTACAGGATCGTTTTGGAAATTCTGTGTTTTTTGTTTGTTTTTTGTTTCTCCTTATGAAGATGAGAATTTTTCCTTCAAGATCTGTAAAGAATAGTGTTGGTATTTTGATGGGAATTGCATTGAATCTGTAGATTGCTTTTGGGAAAATGGTTATTTTCACTATGTTAATCCTACCAATCCATGAGCACTGGAGATCTTTCCATCTTCTGATATCTTCTTCAATTTCTTTCTTCACAGACTTGAACTTTTTCTCAAACAGGTTTTTTACTTGCTTGGTTAGAGTCACACCAAGGTATCTTATGTTGTTAGTGGCTATTGTGAAGGGTGTTATTTCCCTAATTTCTTTCTCAGCACTTTTGTCTTTGGTATACAGCAGGGCTACTGATTATTATGTTTTTTTTGAGGTGATTTTGTATCCAGCCACTTGCTAGAGGTGTTTATCAGCTGAAGGAGCTCTATCATTGAATTTTTGGAGTCGCTCATTTATACTATCATATTATCTGCAAATAGTGATATTTGACTGATCTACTTTAGTTGTCTTATTGCTCTAGCTAGGACTTCAAATACTATGTGGAAGAGATGTGGAGAAAGTGGGCAGCCTTGCCTTGTCCCTGATTTCAGTGGGATTGATTTAAATTTCTCTCCATTGAGTTTGATGCTGGCTACAGGCGTGCTCTATATTGCCTTTATTATGTTTAGGTATATACCTTGTATCCCTGATCTCTGTAAGACTTTAAACAAGAATGGGCATTGGATATCTTAAAATGCTTTTTTGTCATCTAAGGAGAAGATCATGTAGTTTTTTCTCCTTCAGTTTGTTTAAATGGTAGATTACATTGATGGTTTCCTGTATATTGAACCACCCTAGCAAGCCTGGGATGAAGCCTACTTGGTCATGGTGGATGATAACTTTTATGTGTTCTTGGATTCGGTTTGCAAGTATTTTTTTTTGAGTATTTTTGCATCAATGTTCATAAGAGAGATAGGTCTGATGTTCTCTTTCTTTGTTGGGTCATTGTGTGGTTTAGGTATCAAGGTAACTGTGGCTTCATAGAATCAGTTTGGTAATGTTCCTTCTGTTTCTATTTTGTGGAATGGTTGGAAGAGAATTGGAGTTAGCTCTTCTCTGAAAGTCTGGTAGAATTCTGTGCTGAAACTATTTGGCTCTGGGTTTTTTTTTTGTTTGTTTTTTTTTTGGATGATTGCTTCTATTTCCTTGGGGGATATTGGACTATTCATTCTTTCTATCTGATCTTGACTTAATTTAGATAGATGGAATATATCAAGAAAATTGTCCATTTCTTTTAGATTTTCAATTTTTTTGACATATAGGCTTTTGTAGGAAGACCTAATAATTGGTTGAATTTCCTCAGCATCTGTTGTTATATCCCCCTTTTCATTTCTGATTTTGCTGTTTTGGATTGTTTCTCTCTGCCTTTTAGTTAGTTTGGAAGGGACTTTTCTATCTTGTTGATTTTCTCAAAGAACCAGCTCTTAGTTTCATTGATTCTTTGAATAGTTCATTTGTTTCTAATTGATTTATTTCAGCCATGAGTTTGATTATTTTCAGCCACATGCTCCTCTTGGGTGTATCTGTTTCTTTTTTTTT
>CM053765.1:46953675-46985253 GCA_028658305.1 Pachyuromys duprasi | reverse complement strand
AGAGTAAAGTGTTGAAGTCTCACACTATTAAGGTGTTGGGATCAACATGTGATTTCAGCTTTAATAATGTTTCATTTATAAATATTTGTGGTCTTGTATTTAGGGCATCGATGATCAAAATTGAGATGTCCTCCAGTTGGAATTTTCCTTTGATGGGAAGAAAATGCCCCTCCTCATCTTTTTTTTGATTAATTTTGTTTGAAAGTCTATTTTATTAGATATTAGAATCTCTATCCCAGCTTGTTTTCTGGGCCCATTTGCTTGAAAAACATTTTTCCTGTCCTTTACTCTGAGGTATTATTTAATCTTTGTTGCATGGGTGTGTTTTTTGGATGCAGCAGAATGTTGGATCTTGTTTCTGCAACCATTCTGTTAGTCTATGTCTTTTTATTGGAGAATTGAGTCCAATGATGTTGATAGATAATAGTGACCAGTGACTGTTATCTCCTTTTATTGTAGAGTTGGTGGTCTTACTGTGATTCGTTGCTTTTTTTCTTTTAATTTTTGTTGGGAAATTATCTGTATCCTATATTTCCTTTGGTGTAGTTGTTTTCATTGCATTGGAGATATCCTTCTAGTATCTTCTGTAGGGCTGGGTTGCTGTGTAGATATTGTTTAAATTCAGTTTTGTCATAGAATATTCTGTTTTCTCCATCTATGTTGGTTGAAAGCTTTGCTGGATATAGTAGTTGGGTTGGCATCTGTGTTCCCTTAAAGACTGCATGACCTTTGCCCAGGCCCTTCTGGCTTTCATATTTTCTGATGAGAAGCCTTGTGTTATTCTGATTGTTCTACCTTCATATGTTACTTGACCTTTTTCCCTTCCTGCCTTTAATATTTTTTCTTTGTTCTGTAGGTTTAGTGTTTTGACTATGATGTGACATGAGGTATTTCTTTTCTGGTGTAGTCTATTTGATGTTCTGTAGGCTTCTTGTATATTTACAAACATCTATTTCTTTAAGTTGGGAAAATTTTCTTCTATGATTTTCTTAAAAATATTTTCTGGTCCTTGGAGCCTGGAGTCTTCTTTTTCACCTATTCTTATTATTCTTAGGTCTTGTCTTTTCATGGAGTCCTTGATTTCTTGGATGTTTTGTGTTTGGAACTTTTCTGATTTTACTTTTTCTTTGAGGGAGGTATCAATTTCAGCAACAGTATCTTCACCTCCCTAGATTCTTTCTTCTATCTCTTGTATTCTATTGGTGATACTTACCTCTGTGGTTCCTGATCTTTTCTATAAGTTCTCCATTTCCAGGGTTTTCTTTGTTTCAGTTTTCTTTATAGATTCTAATTCTGTTTTCATGCTTTGTAACATTTCCTTCATCTGATTGAATGTGGCTCCTTTTTGTTTGTTTGTTTTCTCTCTATATACCACTAATTGTTCCTCTAATTGGGCAGTTATATTCTGTATTTCTTTGAGAGCTCTGTTCATTTCCTCTTTTTGTTCCTCTAATAAATGCATAAGCATAGCTTTAATGTCATTTTCTTGTGTTTCTGCTGAATTAACATTTCCATTGATTTTGGGGTTACTGGTGGGGCCGTGATGTCCTGATTTTTGATGGGAGAGTTCTTATGCTGACCTCTGTCCATTTGATTATCCATAACCTTCACTTTTTGTTATTGGGTTCTGCAGTTCAGATTGGTACCATCTTACTCTGGCGTCTGGAAAATTCTTCAGGGGGATGAGAAAGGTCCAGTGGTTTGAGATTGTGAGTGAGATTGTGAGTTTTTGTGCCAGCTGTACCTGAGGGAGGAAAAACACGTGGCACAGAATCTTTATTGGGAGGAGTAAGCTTGTGTGTGTGCGCGTGTGTGCGCGTGCTTGCACACATGCATGTGGAAGGGGAGTGTTAGAGTGTATAGGTGCTTCGGGGTTGGGAGGAAGCACCTGAGGGAATGTGGATACTATCCCTGTTAGCAAGTGCAGATTGTTGGGCATGCAAAGCACCTGCTCATGTTTCCTGAATACCCAGTGTTTTACAGTCTCTGGCAGGCTCTGCAGGCTGGACTCTGAGGTCTGTGGCTGAAGCTGCAGGTGGGACATGTACTTCGTTGTGGGCTCTGTGTGCCCAGTCCTGTGATCTGTGCTTGGAGCTCTGAGCATAACAGGCTGAGCTTTGCTTTCCAAGTTGGGAAGCGGAAGCGCTATGAACTTCCTCTGCCGCCTCCCCCTCAGGCGTGGCTGGAAATCAGAGGTCATGGGGGGAAATGCTGGGGTTTTGAGTGTTCTCAGTCTCAAATCTCAAAAAGAGAGATCTGTGCTTGAGGCAGGCAGCACTGTGCTCTTTGCAAGTTGCTGTATGCAGGCTAGATGCCTCCTCTACCTCCACTGCTGGCTGTAGTACCTCCTCTTCTTCCTCTGCTGCAGGCTTGGATATCTCAGCTGCTGCTTCCACCCTTTACAGGGAAGTGCCCAGGAACTGATGCCCTAGGAGAAGTCCACAGAGATGTCTGCTGTGAGTTTTTGTGTCAGCTGTACCTGAGGGAGGAAAAGGACCTGGAACAGAATCTTTATTGGGAGGAGTAAGCTTGTGTGTGTGCGCGTGTGTGTGCATGCTTGCACACATGCATGTGGAAGGGGAGTGTTAGAGAGTATAGGTGCTTGGGAGTGGCCTATTGGACTCAGATCAGGACACCTCATGGTAGTTTTGGGTTCCACAGCCCCTCGACTCACCAATTCAGAGTTTCAGCTCCTCTGAATACAGTGAACGCTGGTCACTGCCATCTTGATCCGCCTCATTTTTCCTTCTATTGAAAGTATTTTTCTGCTTCTTTTGGATATATGCCTGGGAGTGGTATAGCTGGATCTTGAGGAAGCACTATTCCTATTGTCTGAGGAAGCGCCAGATTGATTTCCAAAGTGGTTGTACAAGTTTATATTCCCACCAGCAATGGAGGAGGGTTCTCCTTTCTCCACAACATCTCCAGCATGTGATGTCACTTGAGTTTTTGATCTTAGCCATTTTGATGGGTGTAAGGTGAAATCTCAGGGTCATTTTTATTTGCATCTCCTTGATGTCTAAGGAATCCATGTCCTTAACTGTTTTTCTGCCTTTCTACAATCCTCTACAGAGAGTTTTCTGTTTAGCTCCATACCCCATTTTTAATTGGATTACTTGATTTATTACTTTTTAATTTCTTTAGTTCTTTATAGATTCTAAATATCAGCCCTCTGTCAGATATAGCATTGGTGAAGATTCTTTCCCCTTCTGTAAGCTGATAAAACAAGGGGAGTTAATATGACTGGGAGAGGGCAGGAGCTCCACTTGGACAAAATACATCAGGGCACTGGGACCCTCTATGAGACTGTTTCTCTAACCAAGGACCATGTGTGGATATAAGCTAGAACCCTTGTTCAGATGTAGTCCATGGTAGCTGAGTAACCAAGTGGGTTTTCCCTAGTAAGGGGAACAGGGATTATTTCTGACATGAACTCAATGATTAGTTCTTTATCCCCCTCCCCCCCCGAGGGAGGGACAGTCTTGATAGTCCACAGAGGAGGACATGGTAGTCAGTCCTGAAGATACCTGATAAGCTAGGATCAAATGGAAAGGGAGGATGACCTCCCCTAGCAGTGGACTTGGAAAGGGGCAGGGAGGAGATGAGGGAGGGAGGGTGGGATTGGGAGGGAATGACAGTGGGGGCTATGCTTGGAATACAAAATAAATAACCTGTGATTAGTATAAAAAATTAATAAGAATAAAACGAAAGTATTTTTCTTAAAGAATACATTCTGATTATGGTTTCCCCACCCTCTAATCCTCCCTGGTCCTTCACACCTTTTTCTCTCTCATTAGCAAAGAAAGAAGGCTTCTAAGGGATAATAATGAAATAAAATGTAATAAGATAAAACAAAAACCTAACACTTCTAAGTTGGATAAGACAAACAAACAGACAGGAACTCAAGAGAAATTTCAAGACTCCAAGAACCCACTCATTTGCACCCTTAGAAATCCTGTAATAACACTATACTGAAGCCATAATCTATATGCTGAGGACCTGGCACATACCTGTACCGTACTACCTCAGTCTCTGTGAGTTCATATGAGCCTTGGTCATGTTAATTTGAAGGACTTTGTATTTTTGGTGTCTTCCATCCCCTTTGGATCTCACATTCTTCTCACCTCCTCTTTCTTTGCCCTGAGGAAGGGACTTGAAAGAGACACCCCATTTAGGGCTGACTGTTTCAAAGTATTTCACTCTCTCCATAATATCTGGATGTTAATCTCTGTATTTGTTCACATCTGCAGCAAGAGGAACCTTCTCCGGTGTTAACAGATCAAGGCACTGATCTATGAGTATAACATACTATCATTAAGTGTCATTTGATTAGTACATATGTTTTGTACAAGTAGTATTTGCTTTTATCCTAGGTCCTTGGGCTAACTAGGTATTGGTAATGGTAGCAGTGTTGGGTATGGGTTCCTTCTTGTGAAGCTTGCCTTAAGTCAAATTAGGTAATAGTTGGCTGCTTTAACAAGCTTTATGCCACAACTGCCCTAGCACATCTTGCAGGTGAGGCACCATTGTATCTCAAAGACTTTGTGTCTGGGGTTGTATTTACTTTTTTTTTTTTTTTTCAGAGAGTGCAGATACCTGCCTGTACCAAAAGTACTAGACTGCAGAGATGAAGGCTCTGTATAGGAACCAGCTTGATTTCTTTAAGTTTACCGTGTTGTTTATATGTTATCTTCAGTAATGGGGACTTGCTATCATGTTGTGGAAGATCAACCTATAGTCTTGTCAAGATCCTGGGCTGTTTGGAGGATTTCCATGGAATCCTTTTGGCCAACAACTAAACTAGAAGCTTATCTTTGAAGAAGCTAACTTTTAGAGTTTATGGTGTCCTAAATTAAAGTATTTTTTTCATTTATTTATTAATTTTACCTCTTTATATCCTGATCCCAACCCTCTCCCTTCTCTTCTCCTTGATCCACTCTTATAACATCTGACCCCATTCCCCTGTCTCCTTTTTCCCAGAGAAGGCAGTATACCAAGGGGTATGAACTTACCCAGGCACCTCAAGTAACAGCAGGACTAAGTGCATCCCCTCCTACTGACACCTGCCAAGGCAGCCCAGCTAAGAGGAAGCTATCCAATGGCAGGCAGCAGAGTCAGAGACAGCCCTACTCTTTGTTAAGGGATACACATGTTGATCACTCTGCATATCTATCACATATGTGCAGGGGGTCTGGGTCCAGTCCATGCATACTCTTCGGTTGGTGATCCAGTCTCCTGAGTCCCTATAGGCCCAGGTTAGTTGACTCTTTTGGTCTTCTCACAGTGTACTGGACCCTGCTGGCTCCTTCTGTCCTTCCTCCCATTCTTACTCAGGACTCCCCTGTAGCCAAAAGTCTACTGTGTAATTCAAATGCTGATTTCAGTAACAGCAGCTCCTGCCCCCATTTCTGGTTGCAATCCTTGTTCTTAGAATGTGCTGTCTCAATGTTGTCTGAACACTGCTCCCAAGTTGTATCCTGATGTGCCAATAAAGCAGCTTACAGCCAATTACTGAGCTGGGAAGAGAACAAGGATGGACTTCCTGCCAGCAAGGGGACTTAAAAGAGGAAGTAGGGGATTCAGCTACTTGTCCAAGAGACATCAGGAGAGAGGAGTTGGAACAGGAATGCTATAAAGCACAAGTATCATTAAGATCTACACTGGGAGGAAGCCAAATTAGCATAGAGAGTTAAGAGGGGGTAGTAACTGCTGAGTTCTGGTGATGTGAAGATTATTATTAACATAATAATAAATAGAAAAGAGTTAACTGGGTTAGGAGAAAAACTATTATATAAACAGTTTTAGAAAAATATCTTTAACCCTCCCACAAAGTGGAGCTATACCCCACACAGGAATCACACACATGCCCCACTAGATAACTTGGTAGATCTTTCCTCCGTTCTACAGGATGAAATCTGAATGTTAGTTCAGACACTTTGCAGAGACCCCTTCACTTTAGTAAAGAAATCACTCCAGTGGTGACACAAGGAAAGCAGCAGCCACATATGGCCTTCTCAGCTCTATCAAGTAGGCATGGCATGAGCATTAACTACCCTGAAATACCCACAGAAAATGATGTGCCTTAGTCTCCTAGGATTATGAGTCAAAAAGCAAAATTACAAATTACAGTTTGGTCAAAGATTTGAAGTAAACCCTAAATTCATTGGCTAGATGGATTCATCAGCAATCCCACTGAAATATCTTTATGTACTGATACCCAATTTCAAAACGTGAACTCACAAATATGGACTCATTTCATCACTTGAAATGATGCAATACTGGAAGTTAGTCTCTGAAAATATATTTAAGCAATTGCATGTGTCAAATTGCAAGCAGATGATTTGATTATTTTTTTCAGGTACAATCAAACCAGAAAGTCTCTTCTGATAAGAAGGTATGAGATATGATCACAGATTATGCATCTAAACATTCAGCAAAATAGTGAATGGAATTTGAAGCATTTCATAATTAAAATTATATATTATTGTGAATTCAGGTTTTCTATAGCCAGACCTTAAAAAAAAGAAACAAAATCTCTAAATTGTGGTGAACTTTGATCTAATTCAAAATGACTATTTCAATTTGAGGTTATTTTATCTCATAATCTTTGCTTTATACTCAGACTGTGTCTCAAATTTGAATCATAATCTACAGTAGCATTAGGCAAATGATATTAAGGACATGAGAATAGAAGGAAAGCTATTTGGGAAGATTATGTGGACTAATGGGAGGAGAAGCGTAAGAGTGGCGAGTGGGAGATGGATATGATCAATATACCTGATATACCATTGATAAAACATCATACTCAAATCTGTTTTCTTCAATAAAGACAATTAATGATGAAAAAAATCTATTGATCTTATAGTTTCGTGTGGCATTCAGTACCCAGCCTCTCAATAAGGTAAGATATAACATTCAGACTAGGAAAAGACCAAAGAACTAAGTTTAAAATACACTATTATTTTTTCTAAAAGTATTATCTGTGTAGGCCCACTGAAAGTGTAATATGAACTATAGTAAGTCAAACTACCCGACTCTAAACAGAACTTTCATACCGTCTCTTCTGGGGCTTAATGATCATCAAAGAAGAAAGGACAAAAAGAACATAAAAGCTGGTGAAAGACAGAAGGGCTGTGAACTGTTTTCATAGCCACTACAGAGATGACATCATAGCAGATTTGTATGCCAGTCATGTACCTATACAAGACTGTGGCTCAACTGAACTACAGACTAGAGAGAGGCTCACTAGTTTCTACCCCTCCTGGTAAACTACTGGCTAGTGATAGATTATGGGAAAATAGCAGTCATTGTCTTCCTTGTGTATCTGCTAAGGAGCCAACTGGGTCAATGGATAGTTCTAAATCCAGCATCACAGAGATGATCTCGTCAAACTCAGTGTGTCTCAAAAAAGAATGCAAGCAACCAACCAACCAAACATGATTGTGGGAAAGACACTGTTATGGAGGAAAGTGGGCAATTTAGCTGAAGGAAAATCAGAAAGTTTAGGTAATGCAATTTATACACATTGAATTCAAAGATCAATTTAATAAGTGTTTTAAGAAGACATTAAAAGCTTTTCACTATTGACTTCCCCAAATTCTTGGATTCTTATGTATGTAGTGTTGATACATATGCTTCACAGAGTGAGCAGGGTTTAGGTCCTGATAACTTAATTACATACCATATTTTAGAATGTATGTGTTCACCTGTGATAATAACTTTAAATTGTTGGCTCAGTCTGAGCCTCACATACATATATATAAACCTGTTGTCATAACACTATCACCATGTACAGAAGTGAATTCAGAAATTCATTCCTTCGTTTCTGGTTGTTAGATCAAGATTGAGGCTAATAATTAACCACGCCTCAAGGGATATAACCTGAGGAAGACTCAGTCATGCTACCAAAAGTCACTGGGACCTTAATGCAGTGAAATTCTCTCTAAACATCATTCTCTAGGTTCTGTCTCAGGCCATGCTAGTTCATAGAAGTTCAACAAATGTTATTCCTGGAGCATTTGCTAAATTCAGCATTATTTAATTCTTTATATTCTCATTATTTAAAAACACATTTTGCTTACATGGAGCAGTGTTTTTTTAAAGAAACCATGATTTTGAAGAGCAGTTGATATATTCTAATAGCTCTAACGCAGACTGTATTATGCTTCACTGTTTTTTGTTTGTTTGTTTTTGGGTTTTTTTTTTTTGCAAGTGTGTTTTTTTGGCTATTGCCGTTCAGTTTTCAAGTACAAATTCCTTTGTTTATAATTAAAATATTCACGCTTTATATTAACCTATAAGAAGTTTAAAATAGATATATCAAAGTTCAACTCCTGTTGTAAAATATTTCAGCAAAGTATAGTACAAACTAATCAGCCAGGTGACACATCACATGCCTAGGCTGAGACTGTTCAAGAGTGGCCTAGACAATACACTAAAACCCTGACAAACAACAAAACAATGGATGCAGTTATTTCTTATGAGCTTAAGCACTAAAAATATTTAAAATGTTTAGGTGATAAAATAAAATGGTTTTCATTATGTGATAAACCAGCATGTCAAATGTTGAACAGATAAATTGTTCTTTTATGATAGAAAACTAAAGCAGTAAGGAAAAGACGATAAATATTTGATAAACTACAGAAGGGAGAAGCCCCTCTGCAGAGAGTATTTATAACTGATGAGCAAACATGTTAAGAATGCCATTGGCTTGCAGTTTACTATGAGCATGATAATAAATGACTGAAAGAAAATACACAATAGAAATGGATGGCTGCTATTAATTACATGTTAATAATTCCCAGGCATCATTAGTGCTGACTGTTTCAATGATGCTTTTCAATCTGTAACACATCATTAAAACCATCATGTAGATTAGAAAATTAATGTTTAGGACTTTTAAACAATTTCTCAAAAGTTACATAAATGGTTACATTCAAATGAAGGGAATAGTGTAAGTGGTTAGATATAAACCAGGGAATTACTTAAGTAATTCTTATTATTTTAAATGCTTTATTACCCATAGTTTCTATGAGTTATACTTTTATATATGTGCACAACCATTTTTTTCTGTATTAATGGAATCAGAAAAAATAATGAACTTCAAAAACAGTCAATACAAGTGTACAAAGTTGAGAGAGAATTCCACTTGGGCTTATAAAAAGAAATGTCCCCTAATTATATATTCTAGTAAGAGCATATCAGAAGTATTACAGCAGACTTATGCTGGAAATATGCAAGGAGCATAATGCATGTGAGGTAAAAATATTTAGAAATTAGGAAGTACTGTAGTATCCTGTCTGAATCTAATTATGTTTCTTTATTCTGATTTTAAATTTTTACTCTCATTCTTTCACTTTTTCTTCCTTTATTATTTTGACTATGTGAGTGTATATGCCTGTGCATCTGTGTGTGGGAGTCGGTGGACAAGCTCCAGAACTCAGTTCTCACCTTCTAAAATCTGAGGGTAGACTCTGTTCTTCACTCAGGCTGGGCAGACAACACCCTCTCACACTAAGCAATCTTGCCAGCATAATCATTATTATTTTTTTTAGTTTTGAAAGCATAATTTATTTTATAAATTACGTATTAAATAATACTATAACAGAATGATTTGATACAGTTTTACACAGAAAAGAAACAAATGGAAATTTCTCATGGATTTTTTTTTTAATTCTTAAATGACATTGTAAGCAATGCCATCGTCTATTTGCAATTAAAATTATAGAAGAGATAGCACAGTAGTGATTTGGTTTTAAATTTGCAACATCTTTTTAAATTATAGGAACGTTTTTGTTGAAGGGTATTGTGCTTGAACAAAAGCTACCAGTATGTTATCTATTTTGTGAACCATACCTGAAAACAGCCTCACGTTTCCCAAAGGGAAATTATATTAGCATGTCCAATTTTTATGTACCTTCTCCATAAAACTCAAGGTAAAATGGATTATATTGCTGTGTCTAGAAAGTACTCTTTATCACACAGGCCCTCAAACACATGAGGCAAAACAAAGAACTCCTCGAAACTCTCCTAAAAGCTGTCTGTTTCAGCCATTAAGAGACTTGTATATCCCATGGAGATATAATAAGGGCCTAAAGGGTACTCTGATAGAGTTTTGCTCACAGACAGCCAGAGAATTTGTTTCTTTATAAATGTCCTCTGACATACAGCAAAAGAATAAATCTGAAGGAAGTTAAAGGCATCTAATTTAAGGCTGCCTGTGTGTAGGTACACGTCCTGTTTATGGCTTTCCAAGCTGGCTTAGTATGCTTTTCTATTTTCAAAGGAGACAGTCTTCTCTGTAGCGATCATGTCTTTCCTTTAACTACATTTGGGTTGGCAGAGCCTGAAAAATATTTATGCAGGAAAACTATAGAAATATTTCAAGTGACAAGTACATTTTCTGCCAGAAACTCATTCGAGAGAGCAACTTCGTAACTCTAAATCTATTTTCTAAAACAGATAATGATAATCAGTGCATCTGCATTTGGCCAAGATTACCTAATTTAAGTCTTTAAATACATACTTGTAGTATTGTTTTGTGCATCTTATCTACCAGACATTTTTACTTGGGTAAGCTCCAGATGATAGCACTAAGCATTTCACTCTTGCAGAGACTTCTGTACCCAGAGAACTTTGGGGATGGTGAGGGTATTCTGGGATGACCAGGGCCTCTTACAAGACCTGAAGTTTTAGAACATTTTAAAAACCTATTTAAAATCATTATATTTTATAGCAACATACATGGCTCATAACATTTTATAGGATATTTAACTAAAATATCTAGGTTTGTCTCATTGGAGAGGCATTATATTTGTGGTCCCAAAGAATATCATTTTTTTAATATTCCTCTCAAATGTTTATTTTTACAAATTTTCTGGCTTGTTTCTTGTTTTTAAATTTGGCAATGATATAGCATATAGCTTGGGAGGCTTCTTGTGGTTATTAAAGCATGATTGGAAACATTCCTGAGGATTTTTACAACTGGGGAAAACAACAAAGCATCTGGCCAAATATATTCTACAACAATTCTCAAATAAATAATTTAATGCCCATGTGCTAATATGGTTAAATAAAGCTACACTTTTTACACAGATGTGGAAATATATTTAAGTGGGTAAAATAAATTATAATAGATATTTTATTATCATTTTTACTTAAATGTGATGGAAACATATCTCCATAAGTGTGAATTTTTAGGAATAAGTGGAAGTTTCTGTATTTACTTCCTTTCTTTACTCCTTCTCTTTATCCTTTCTTACCTCCCCTCCTTCCTTGTCCTTTGCAATTTTTTTCTAGGATGTTTTTCATCATCATCATCATCATCATCATCATTAATTACAATTTATTCACGTTGTATCCCAACTGTAGAGCCCTCCCTCATCTTCTCCCAGTCCCACCTTCCCACCATATGTCCCTCCCCTAGTCCATTAATAGGGGAGGTCCTCCTCCTCTACTATTTGATCCTAGCCTATCAGCTCTCATCAGGACTGTCTGTATCCTCTTTCTCTGTGGTCTACAAAGGCCTCCTCCCCAGAGGATGTTATCAAAGAGCAGATAACCAAGTTCATGACAATGACTACCCATGCTCCCCTTGCTATAGAACCCCCATAGATACTGAGCTGCCATGGGCTCCATATGAGCAGGGGCATCAAGGTACTCTCCATGCATGGTCCTTGGTTGGCTCATCAGTCTCTGTAGGAATCCTTGGGCCCAGAGTTTTTAGCTTTGTTGGTCTCCTTGTGGAGATCCTGTCCCTTCCAGGTCTTTCTATCTCCTTCATTTTCCATAAGATTCCTTGCACTCCACCCAAAGTTTAGCTGTGATTCTCAGTATATACTTTGATACCCTGATGGGTAGAGCCTTTCAGAGGCCCTCTGTGGAAAGGTCCATGTCCTGTCTGTGTCTTTTCCTACTTCCAATGTCTATCCTGTTTGCCCATCAGAATGAGGGTTAAGCATCTTTCCTAGGGTCCTCCTTGTTGTTTAGCTTCTCTAGGACTATAGATTTTAGTATGTTTATCCAATATCATACGGTTAATTTCCACTTATAAGGGAGTATATACAATGCGTGTCTTTCTGGTTCTAGAATATCTCACTCAGGATGATCTTTTCTAGTTCTATCCATTGCCTGCAAATTTCATGATTTCCTTGTTTTTAATAGCTGAGTAGTATTCCATTTTGTAAATGTACCACAATTTCTTTATTCATTCCTAGGATGAGGGATATCTAGGTTGTTTCCAGATCCTGGCTCTTATAAATAAACCTGCTATGAACATAGCTGAGCAAATGTCCGTTGTATGGTTGAACATATTTCAGATATATGCCGAAGAGTGGTATCATCCTGAGGTAGGGCTATTCCCAGTTTTCTGAGAAAATGCCTGATTGATTTCCAAAGTCATTCTACAATTTTACATTCCAACTAGCAATGGAGGTGGGTTCTCCTTTCTTCATATCCTCTCCAGCATGTGTTGTTGCTTAAGTTTTTGATCGTAACCATCCTGATGGGTGTGAGATAGACACTTAGGGTCATTTTGATTTGTATTTCCTTGATGACTAAGGATGTTGAGCATTTCTTTTTGAAATTTTTTATGTATTACAATTGATTCACTTTGTATCCCAGCTGTAAACTCCTCCTAATCTCTCCCAATCCTGCCCTCCCTCCCTCTTCTACTCCCTTGCTCCTTCCCAAGTCTACTGATAAGGGAAGTCCTCCTTGCTTTCCATCTGACTCTAGCCTATCAGGTCTCATGAGGACTGTCTGCCTTGTCTTCCTCTGTGGCCTTTTTTTTTTAAATTCTAGTTTTTTTTTTCACAATATATTCATTATATATCCTGATTGAACTCCCTCAACTCCCCCCCAGTTTCTGCCTATCTCCTTTCCCTAGTCAACTGAAAGGGAGAGCTCTCCACCATTGCCATATGCCCATATCTTGGTAAATCTCATCAGGACTGCCTGGATCCACTTCCTCTGTGGTCTGGAAAAGCCGCATCACCTTGGACAAGTCATCAAAGAGCTGTTTTCCCCCTCACTCAGAGATCCAAAAGGAGGCTGAGTTGCCAACTTGCCACATCTGAGCAGGGGAGTTAGATCTTTTCCCTGCATGCTCCTCCTTTGGTGCATCAGTTTCTGCAAGACCCCCTGGGCTCATATCCTTTAGCTTTGTTGGTTTCCTTTTGGGGCCCCTTTCCCCTTCATGTTCCTCCATCCCCACCCCTCTCCTCTTCCATAAGACTCTCTGTACTCTGCCCAAAGTTTGGTTGTGAGTTTCAGCATCTGCTTTGATCCCTTGCTGGGTGGATACTTTCAAAGGACCCTCTATAATAGGCTACCATGCTGTTTCTTCTTTGCCATTTAATATTCCTGTTGAGAATTCTCTGTTTAGCTGTTTTTCTTCCTTTCTATACTTCCTCCTTCTCTCTTCATACGTAAACTTTTCTCTTTCTCTGGCCCACAACATGTTGTTTTATATCCTTCTGAGTAGTGACAGTCCACAGATTTTTATTTATGTGTTAGACACTATGCTACTTAAGGGGTCTACCAGCTTGTCTGTTCTCAGGAGCTTAGTTCTAGGGAGGATAAAATCAAGATGAGAGGGGGCCAGTGTAAGATCCTTAGACGTTGTCATCCTGTTGCAGTGCTAAGTGTGTCTTTTCTTTCTGTTTCGTACTTTTACTTTGTGAATGTCTGATGCCTGCAAGCTTGCTCCATTCTTGCCCTTTTTTAAATTTCAAAAGTGCTGGATGTGACCCAGCCTCGTTGGTCTCATTTCACATGTGCCATCTGTTCTCCTATATGGAACAGATTTCATGCCTGCATATCTTCATTTCTGACACTTTAGAATCCAGAATCTGCCATCCCATAGAAGTGATAGCCTGCCAACTGCCCCTTGTGCCAACTGGTCTGCATGTGGACATATTAAATTTAAATATTCAGAGTTTTTTATGCCTCGGTTCTAAGTTTCTGCTCGCTTGATTTGGACGATTTTTTCACCAAACAGACAGGAATATCCTTGACATTACCTGTTTCCATCTGGCCACCAATGAGTTCTTAATGTTCAAAGAATTGTTTGAATACAAAATTTGCTTCCATTTATCATGTGTTCTAATTTCTATAAATATGATTATATTTTTGTAAGACTTCCCATTTTATAAGGACACTTTAGGCTCTATTTATTTAAATCAATGTTTCCAAGTGGTAAAGTCTTCGGACTTACTATTAGATGATACAGCAGGTCCAAGATAGTATTAGACATGTCTAACGCATAGTCTGGGACTGCATGCAGCCAAAGACAGTAGTGAATATGGTCCAATGTGAAATCATAAGCTTACTTAAACATGAAATATTTTTGCAGTACTTTTTGTAACTTGATTGAATAATTCTTGAATGTGGTTGTAGATGGCAGTACTCTATGACAATGCCAATAGTGTGGACATACTTCACTGGTTCTAAAGGTACCTAACAAAATTGCTGTGAGCCAGTGAACTTCATAGACTTCTTAATATTATATCCTCCCCTGAACCCAATGTACGGTTTACTACATTGGAATGTATCATGCATTCTCAATGACACAATATTAACTATTGAGGGTCAAATCATGCTCTTAAGGAAAGGGAGAAATTCCAGTATACTTATGTGTACAGTACAAATGGCTATATGTTTGTTAAGAAATGAAATGTATGTATATATGTTTGTATTCATAATACCTTTTGATTTATTCTTTGAAATTCTTTACATGCATACAACACATCATTGCAAAAAAGGAATGTCTAAATCTGAGACTTCATTCCAGATACAACTTACCTAACAAACCTTTCTTTATAATTACTACAGCAACTTCTTACTTGTGTATTTACTATAGCAATGTCTTACTTTCAGAGGGGAAGCAAACCTCAGCAGGAAATTGGCTAAATGTTTTTCCAGAATCTTATGTCTACTTCAGCAATGCTTCAGTATTCACTGAATTTGTTTATAATTATTTCTTACTGATGGTTTCATGGGTTCTATGTGAGTAATAATATTTTTGTGGTTACATGAGGTTTTCATTTCTGCTTAATAACATTTCTATATGGAAACAGAAGAATATACTATTTTAATGGGGTTTTTTAATTGTTATTTTATGTGTATGGCGGTTTCCCTGTATATATATCTGTGTAAGTGTGCATGCCTGGCAACTGAGGAGGCCAGGAGAGGATGGAAGATAACCTGTATCTTAGTTAGGGCTTGTATTGCTATGAAGAGACACCATGACCATGTCCATGACAGCTCTTATAAGGAAATATTTAAATGGGCTGACTTAAAGTTCAGAGATTTAGTCCATTGTCATCATTGCTGTAAGGTTGGTGGCACACAGACAGACCTCGTGCTGGAGTCGGGGCTGAGAGTTCTACATTTGAGTTGGTAGGCATGGTTTCAGCACCCTAGACCTCAAAGCCTACCCCAGTGAAATATTTTTTTTCCAACAAAGCCACACCTACTCCAACAAGGCCTAGCCTCCTAAATGTTACTATCCCTATGAGCTTATGCGGCTATTTTTGTTCAAACTGTTGCATCCTGGAAATGGAATTACCTGTTGTGAGTCACTACATTGGTGCTGAGAACTGAATCCAAATCTTTCAGAAAAGCAGGCAATGTTCTTAACTGCTGAGCCATCTCTCTAGTATTCCCTCTCCCAAATATATAAAAGTCACCAACTATTTAAGTAAATGAAACAAAATCAAAAACTAAATTTTTAGCAGTTATATTTATTTTTAGGCATCCAACTAAAAAGAAATTTAATACAAATTTTATGCCCCATTTTCTAAAGTGCATTCCAAAATAATATACTATTGTTACTATTTATTACTCATATGCAAACTGTTTTCCTATTTAGACATAACAAAAGACTATTAGATTCAGGGATTTAGTTCAGTTGAAAAATAAGGACTCTGAGTCTTAGAGTATGAGGTGGTCAGCTATTAGCTATGAGAGCAGAAAGTTTGCAATGCTTTGTCATTATTTATACCTCCCCAACATTTGACAAAGTGTGATGGTACACTATGTAAGTGAGAATTATTATTTAGTAGCTGAGCAGCAATGTTTTGATTTATGTTTGTGTATTGAATTTGTTTGCATGCACACATACTGTTTTTTCTTCCTGTATGTAAGTATACATGTGTGTATATACTCAAAGCTAAATGAGAAAATCTTTTTCTACAAGTTTCTATTTTATTCATTGTTACAGGAACTCTCACTGATCCCAAAGCTTGCCACTGTGGCTAATCTACTTAGCCATTTACTCTGAGGATCCCCTATCTCTGTTTCCAAACACTGTAACTAAAAGTCAAGCCATCATGCCCACACAGCCTTTACACGGGTGTTTAAGAGGCTAATTCAGTGCCTCATATTTGTGCATCATCTCCTTTATTTGCTGAATTATCATTTAAACACTGCAACGTCTAAAAATTAATTAAGAGGAGACGTGCATGATTTAGAGTATCATCTCTCATTTATCGTATTCCTCACCATTGTCACCATCTTTATTGTTTAATGATACACACACACACACACACACAAATACTTCTTATGTTTTAGAGAGAATGGTGAATTTGCTTCAGTGGACTTAGGCTTCTATTACACAAATACACCTATATGAATACAACTAAATGAGAACCAATTTCACTTATCACTTATGAGAATAAGAAACAATGGAAGTTTCTATTTATAGGGATGAATGGTATGTTTGTATATAAAGAATTTTAGGTGATTTCACAACTGTTTTTAATTGCAAATAATGGAGTAAGTTCAGACCACCAAAGAGACCCCCAAAGTTCATGTCTGTATCTTTTCTTGAGTTTCATGGTTGGGTTTGTTTGCTGGTATGATGTTGTACATGCCTGTACTTCAAGGCAATTGCCCTAGAAAGAGATTAACCTGGGATAAAGGGATGTTAATGGTTAAGAGCACTGGCCGCTCTGCCAGAAGACCACATGGTCAGTGCCAATCAGCTATTACTCCAGTTCGAGGAAATGCAATGCCATTTTCTGGCCTCTTCAGGTACTTTGTGCTTATGGTGGGCAGACATATATGCAGACAAAACATGCGTACACGTAAAGTAGCAAAGTTTTTAAAGATTGAAATGTGATTAATCAACAGAAGATTAGAAGAGGGTATTGAAGATTTGAAGAGAAATAAAATGTAAGAGATTGTTGGAAATAAACTGGGGTGAGGAAAAGAATAGATACAAAACTTTCTCCTGCGGCAGCCATCTTGCAATAAATCGCAAAGATGACAAACACAAGGGGAAAGAAGAGTGTCACTCATTATATGTTCTCTAGGCCTTTTAGTAAACATGGAGTTGTTCCTTTGGCCACATACACGAGAATCTATAAAACGGGTGACATCAAGGGTTTGAGCACTGTTCAGAAAGAATGCCCCATACATGTTACTGGGAAGAGTCTGTAATGTGACCAAGCATGCCGAGGGCATCATTGTAAAAAAGTAGGTTGGAGGTAAGATCTTCGCCAAGAGAATCAATGTGCATATTGAGCATATTAAGCACTCTAAGAGCAGAGACAGTTTCCACTTGAAGGAAGTTTACCAGAAGGAGTCCAAAGAGAAGGGTACCTGGGTTCAGCTGAAACTTCAGCCTGCACCCCCAGAAGCATCCCCACACTTTGTGAGTACTAAAGGGAAGGAACCTGAGTTGCTGTAGCTCATTCCATATGAGTTCATGGCCTGATGTACAAAAGAAATAAAGTACCTGGACTGTTGAAAAAAAAAAAAAAGAATAGCTACAAGCAAGGAAACAAAACCAAAAGTATACATGTATACATTTGTCTTATGATTTGAAATTTTAAGGTACATTCTAAGATACAGAAAAGGTCTTTGATTTCTTGTTGAATTAAGTGCACTATTAAATGTGCATTTTCTAAGGTTTCTCATAAAGGAAATGGCTTTTCAAAATGAAATGCTTCATGTAAAAATTAAGCATAATTATACATAAGAGGCACAATTTGCTTCATTATTACAGAGCCAAATGCTTAAAGTGGAGGAGGAAGTTACAGTATTTCCAGAATTAAAATTCTCAGTGAAAGATTATGAAGTTAAAGATATTAAAGTGGCAGACTTACCTGAATCAGTAGAAATATTTGCTTTACAATCTATGAGTTACTATTTAAAGTCAATTCAATTTCATTTTCATCAAGTAGATTTCACTGAAGAACAGCATTTAACTTGTGCCCGTATGGAAATTCCTTTGAACAACCATATGGCCTGCAATTTCTACCGACTAAAACAGTGGTTGGCTGTAGAATCTTGATGATTTCCAGAAGGCCTGTAAGATGGTTCACTGTCTCTTATAAATCCATGATGAACTCTTTCCCCATGGTTGTGGATATGACTTCCACTCTACAGACAATAAGGCATTGTCAGTTTAAGAAAATTCCATAAAATTTATGGCTGTGCAATAGAGCTAGGAGACTGAATTAGAAATAAAAAGGGAAGACAAGTTCAGAAAAAAAATTGAATTAACATGAAAAACCACACTTTCCTGGACCCCCTTCTGCTGTCTCCCTGCCCCATTCTGAATATATATTTTATCCTCACTGGAAAGGACACTTTTGAAAGAGTGGCAGAATTTTAATTCTATTGATAATTGATTTGACTTAAAGCAGACAATTTAATTTCTGTTCCAATTTTACAGTTGAATATAGTAATCTTTTTCTACCTATGACAAGCATCATTGAGAATCAATTCATTGTGTTTCTCTAATGGCCAAGAATTATTTTTTAATTGTGTAAAAGACCACTTTATTTTTGTATGGCATCAATAATAAATCTTAATTGTAAATGATTATGACAGTGATATTTCAGGAAGCCTGTGGTGATTATCCTAACAAAATGTCAAACTTTGTTCAGTTTTGATTTAAATCTACTTTGTAATTCCTAGCTCTCAGTCAGTTGTGCGCTCTGGAAATCTAATCTAGGAGGAAAACTCACACTCCTCTCAACTGATTCTTCAACTTATAAGAGGAAAGATTTAATTGGTTTCACAGTTTGTGATATTTCAGTCCATAGACAAATAGTTCTGTTGCTGCAGACCTAAGGTGGGCAAAAATATCATGATAGAAGGATTATGAAATGGAAAGGGGTACTTAATTCTGGAAACTTGACTGACAGCAAGGTCTAGGGACAAGATAGAACCTTGTTGGTTATGGCTCCTGGGATGTATTCCCTTCACCAAAGGTCCAAGTCATGGATTCCACTATATATTTATAATATGATCAAATCATAAATCCCTTGTCAGGCTAATTTATTTATTAGATCAGAGTCCTCATAACCAATCAAACTTAAAAGCATCTCCCCTGATCACTGCACTGGGGACTATCAATGCACAAGTTATCTGAGAATACATTAAATCTAAGTCATGCATTCAGTAGGTGACCAAAAACTTTATTTTAGAGTTTATATTAAAATGTGAGAGAGAAGTAGAATGTGCTATCCAGATGTGTAAGGATGGCTGAGACATCCTTGTTTTATTAACAAGGAACACTGAAAAAGAGAAACCACATTTGGAGTCAATTAAATGATAGTATTAAAATTACTGACAAGACTTTTCAATAGAGGTTATCAACTAAAAATGGATATTCCAGGGAACAATGGGAGCTTGGAAACATGAACATCTGAAATGAGTCATTACAGACTAAATCTTTTACTAGTTTGCTATCACAGAGATAATCTTTAATTTTTTTCTTTAAAATTATCTGTGAGCAACAAGCCTTCCTCTGTTTTGTGTTAATATAATGCATGACCTTACAAAATATTAGATTAAAAGATATTACACAGAAATGCAACTGGTCTCGAGTGCATACTCACATATTTTCATTTCTAAAATTCTCATGCCTCTACTATTAACTCCATTTTATATCTTATATCAAGTATATTAATAATAAGGTAGCAAGAAATTGACTATTACAGTTTCTATTTACATTATTTTTCCCAATTTGTATGAGTTTTTTAAATAACTAAGTACTTTCACCCAAATTTTATAACAATCGAACACATCATGAATGAAAAAGCAGATTTTCTATTTACTGAATTTAGAGATATTTTTAAAATAATTTTTATTCTTTTATATTAATCACAGGTTATTTACTTTGTATCTCAGCCATAGCACCCTTCCTCATCCACTCCCAACCCATCCTCCCTCCCTCATCTCCTCCCTGCCCTTCTCCAAGTCCACTGATACAGGAGGACCTCCTCCCCTTCCATCTGACCCTAGCTTATGAGGTATCTTCAGGACTGGTTGCAATGTCATCCTCTGTGGCCTAGCAAGGCTACTCCTCCTTCAGGGATGGGAGTCAAAGAGCCAGCCATTGAGTTCATGTCAGAAATAGTTCCTGTTCCCCTTACTAAGGAACCCACTTGGACACTGAACTACCATGAGCTAAAACTGAGCAGGGGTTCTAGGTTATATCTATATATGGTCTATAAGATAGGATAAACATACTAAAATCTATACACCTAAACAAGAAAGAGGACCTGGGGTAAGATGATCGATCCTCACTTAGAAAAACAAATGGGATAGACATTGGAAGTAGAAGAAAACAAGTAACAGGATAGGAGCCAACCACACAGGACCTCTGAAAGACTCTACCTAGCAGTATATCAAAGCAGATGCTGAAACTCATAACCAAACCTTGGGCAGAGTACAGGGAATCATGAAAGAAGGGGGAGTTAGTATAACCTGGAGAGGACAAGAACTCCACAAGGACCAAATATATCAGGGCACAGTGGTATTTTATGAGACTGCTTCTTCAACCAAGGACCATGTATGGATATAACCTAGAAGCCCTGCTCAGATGTAGACCATGGTAGTAATATATTTTTTTTATTTTACTTTTGTGTGTGTGTGTGTGTGTGTGTGTTTGTGTGCATTGCCTTAATATATGTCTGCACACCAGCTATGTTCCTGGTAAACACAAAGGCCATCACAGGGTTCCAGTTACTTTGAACTGCCATGTGGATGCTTAGAATAAAAACTGGATCCTCTGCAAGAGCATTCAGTGTATTTTAACACTGAACCAACCTTTCAGCACCAAATACAGCAACTTTTAATAAAACCTTTGGAGATAGCAAGATTCCTCTATAAAAGTCCCATGTTTAGCCTTAGATTCTGCATTATTCCTCCATGTCTCCAAAAATATCCTCCACATATTCTTAAAAATATTCCAAGTTATACAGTTCTTACATACTAGTATGAAAGACAGTTTTGTTGATTTCTATTTCTTCATAGCTTCACTTTAGAAAAGTTTTGTGTGTTTCATGAGCCACTTTTTTCTGGATAAGTATAGTCACAGTCACCATGCCTCATCAGCGCTGCATCTCATTACTGCACATGGAAATCAGCACAGAAAACCACACCTGGACATAATGTAAAAATTAACAGTTTCTGGAGTGTCCAGCCAAAACAGATTACATATACATAACAGCTCCTGCACCTAGGACCCAAGGAACTTTGTGGAAGAAGGGTGCAGAAATGTTTTAAGAATACCAGGAAAGTCGCTGTTGAAGTTTCTTCTGAAAATGGTTGCATAAAAAGGCTAGAACAATGACAGTAATAATGGGCATGTTAACATGGGTGGACAATTTTTTTTGGTAAAATCCCACCCTAGACAAAACAAAACAAAACAAAAAACAAAACAAACAAACAAACAAAAAAAACGGGCAACTAAAGAAAGTCAGCTTGTAGCAGAAATGGAAGACCATATTGGTTGTCTAATGCGCAGTTACCAGCCATGAAACATACAAACTCAAAGAAGAAAACCAGTCTTAGCCAGGTGTATTTATACATTTCTGTATATTCTCTCTCAAATACACACACACACACACACACACACACACACACACACACGCAATCAATGGAAAGAATTTATCAGCTTGAGAGAGGGTTCATGGGAAGGCTGCAGAGAGGAAAGTAAGGAAGGAAAGACATGTAGTTCTACTTCAATAAAAACGTATTTAAATAGATAAATAAATAAAGACAGAAGAGTTGTGCTTCAGTCAGTATTTCCCACTGACTCTAACATCTTACCCATTTTAATGCCTATTTTTCTCAATTGATTTACATGTGTGTGTATATCATTTATCATGTAGCTAGTTTGTTTTATGAATCCTCATAGAGTTACATTTTGAAAAAATACCCCTGAGATCATTACACTATATTTAATCAATCATAAACTTCATAAACAATAATTCAGAATATGAGGGGACAATGTTAATTTACCATAATGATAAAGTATAGCTTTTAGACATAACAGTGCCAATTTTGAGTACTTATCCTGCCAGATAAATAAAACGTTCTATCTCATAACCCAGTTTCCAATGTTCTTTGAAATTCAGTAGTGTCATGGAAAAATCATGGTGACTGACAGCACTTCTTTCTCTCCTCTTCCTAGCTGTCCATTGTATATCCTGCACAAGGCCTGTAGTCTCAAATCTTCTTAGTCTCTACTGGCTCTACCAGCCTGCTTCTATATATCTACCTTCTAAATGTGAGTGGCTATACCTCCACCTCTAAAGTCATACCTCACAGCTGTGCCTTATTTTCCTGCTTATTATCAAATCTGCCACAAATTTGTGGGCACAACTCTACTTGTAGCCTCCTGTTGCTACTGAACTAGCAACTTCTTTTTATCTCCTGAAAATCTGACACTTTCTATACTCTTGTGGCTCACAAATGCATTTAAAGACTGACTGTTCAGTGAGTGTTGAATTTACAGAAAATGGCGAAAGATCTCGTGCTCATTCTTCTGCCAAAAACTATAAGAATAAAGAAAGATTTGCGCTCTGGTTGGAAATAATGAGAAACAATTGTGGACATAGTGTAGAGGAATATGGATCTGTATTCTTACTGAACATATAAACAAATATATTCAGTTTTGAAATGCCTTCAGTAAACATTTTCATGCCCATGACTTCAATGTGGTATACATCTCTAAAATTTATGTAGTCACATCAAGGTTAATAAGGTCAATGTGATATTATATCATACATAACATCAAATGCGGAACAGTAGTCAGTCAGCTAGTCTTGCTTTTATGCAGATTGCAGAAGAATAAGAGAATAGAACTGTAGGGCAGAAGCAATGGCCTATAAATTCAGAGAAATTTTGATGTTCAGTTCCTGCTTGCAATTTTGAATTGTGCATTTGTTTTCTATTGATTATTTAACATATATTAAAGAATTGAAAAGAACACTAAATAATTATCCTGAGGTTTTTAATATTAGAATACAATAAAAGTTACAGTGGGTAAAAGGAAGTTTTTAGCAGCCTTGTGCTATATTTTAGACTCAGCACAATATGTTTCTTTGAAGTTTCTGGCTTTGAATGACACCACTATGATCTTGCCTAGTCATGCCCTTGACCCACCTTCAAAGACACAAAAACAGCTGCACCAGTTTATGCCAACCACATCAAATAAGGATTTATTTTTCCCTGCATTATTTATTTATTTCTATTTTTGAAGTTTATGTCTACATGTTTTGTCTACATGTATTTCTGTGTACAACCAGAAGAGGGCTTCAGATCGCTGGAAATGGAGTTATGGAATGTTAGCCTCTGTGTGGATGCTGAGACTCAAAACTAGGTCTTCTGGAGAAATAGCAAATGCTCTTAACTTACCAACCACCTTTTATATTTTAGATGTCTTCATTAAGTCTGTTGATACACTTTGAATGTAGTTTTGTTCAATATGAACAGCTATCTGCCTGCAGGTAGATATCCAGTTTTTGAAACAAAAGTTGTTGGCATTTCTCCATTGTATATTTGTTTACATTTTTGTTAAAATTAGGTGGTGGTAGGTGTGGTCTCAAATTATGTACCATTATAGTCTAAATGTTGCTGTTGCTGCTGCTGCTGTTGCTGTTGCTGCTGGTAATTGCTCAGGAGTTTGCTGTTTCTCTTACTGTGGATGTGTAGTTTAATTTGGCATCAGGTTTCTGAGAATTCCACAGTTGAACTTTTGGCTAATCATTTTGTGGCTACGTTACATAGCTTGTGCTTCCTTGTAAATGTTAGCATCATTATTCTCTTTGTTTAAAGGAAATAAGTGAAATTTTGATTATAAGGCAACTTCTACAGTAATAATTATGTTAGTACAAGAGCATTAAAGATCTTTAAATCTTCTACTGTTTTCTTTAATTTCTTCTTTCAGAATCTCATTATCATTGTAAAGGATTTCATTTCTGTGTTTGGTTTTATTTCTAGATATTTTGAAAGCATTCATTGAATAGGGAATGCTTCCTTACTAATTTCTCACAAGTCCCAGAAAATATTTTCAACAAAATCATAGAAGAAAACTTCCCCAACCTAAAGAGAAATATGCCTATAAACATTCAGGAAGCTTACAAAACGAAAAATATATTGGACCAGAAAAGGAAATCATTCCACCACTTAATAATCAAAACACTAAATGTACAATACAATGAGAGAATTCTAAAAGCTATATGAGGAAAAGGGCAAACCTATCAAAATTATACCAGACTTCTCATCAGAAACTCTAAAAGAAAGAAAGGCCTTAACAGATATTTTACAGACACTAATAGACCACAGATGTCAGCCCAGACTACTATACCCAGGAAACTTTTAAATAACCATAGAGGGAGAAAAATAAGATATTCCATGACAAAGACAATTTTAAACAATACCTGTTCACAAATCCAGCCCTACAGAAGTTACCAGAAGCAAAACTTCAACCCAAGGAGGCCAACTACACCCAGGAAACACTGGTAATAAATAACTCCACATCAGAATAAAATGAGAGAGAGAGAGAGAGAGAGAGAATCATACACACACTCTACTACCAACATCAAAATAACAGGAAGTAACAACCATTGGTCATTAATATCTCTCAGCATCAATGGCCTCAACTCCCCAATAAAAAGACATAGGTTAATGAAATGGATATGAAAACAAAGCCCATCATTCAACTACATAAAGGAAAGATACCTCAATAATAAAGATAGATATTACCTCAGAGTAAAGGTCTGGAAAAAGGTTTTCCAAGCAAAAAGACCCATGAAGAAAGCTGGAGTAGCCAATGTAATATCTAATAAAATAAAATTTCAGCCAAAATTAATCAAAAGAGATGGGGGAGGACATTTCATACTCATCAAAGGAAAACTCCACCAAGAAAATATCTCAGTTCTGAACATCTGTGCTCCAAATGCAAGGACACCCACATTTGTTAAAATATACTAAAGCTTAAATCACACATTGAGCCCCACACATCAATAGCAGGAAATTTAAACATCCCTCTCACACCAATGGACAGATTATCAAGACAGAAACTAAGGGGGAAAATGATAAAACTAACAGACATCATGAACCAAATAGACCTAACAGATATCTACAGACATTTCACCCAAACTCAAGAGAATATATCTTTTCAGCACCTATGGAACCCTCTATAAAATTGATTATGTAAGCCTCAGCAGATATAAGAAGTTTGAAATACCCCCTGCATCTACTCAGGCTACCATGGATTAAAGCTAGAAACCAACAGCAGAAAAACAGAAAACTTATGAGATCATGGAACCTGAATAACTCTTTACTCATGGACCATTGGGTCAGGAAAGAAAGAAAGAAAGAAATCAAAAAGTTTCTAGTATTCCATGAAAATGAAAGCAAAACATACTCAGACTTAAGAAACACAATGAAAGCAGTTCAAAAAGGAAAGTTCATAGCACTAAGTGCCATCATGAAGAAATTAGAGAGATCCCATACTGCTAACCTAGAAAAGTAGTTTGTTTCCCTAGTGAGATTCCCTTGAAAAAAAACTACATTTTATTTGCAAGTGGTTATCAATTTCGAGACAGCTCTTGTGTTAGTGAAGGGGGCGTGTGTTCGTTTTCCTTACAGATGATCCAAGACCCCATCTGGTACAGAATCATGCAGGCCCTGTGCATACTGCATCAGTATCTACAGGTTCATATGTGTATAAATTCTGTTGTTTCTTAAGGTTCTCCGTTACCTCTGGCTCTACTTCCACCTCCTCTTCCACAATTTTTCCTGTGATCCAAGGAAAGTCTTTGATGGAGGCATCCCATTAAGGCTGGTTGTTCTAAGGTGTCTCACTCTCTCAGTAATGTCTAACTGTGGTTCTCTTCTTGTTCTCATCTGCAGCAGGTGGAAGCTTCTTGGATGATGATTGAGCAAGGCTGTAATACATGAGTATGGAAGAATATATTTCATAGTCATTTTATTGCTAATATTTTTAGAACAATAATATTTAGTTTTACCCTAGTTCTATGGGCTATCTAGTGTCAGGCCCTTCGTGACCAAAGCAGTATCCCCAAGGTTTTATCTAGTGTAGTGGGCCTTAAGTCAAATTAGATAACAAACAAAATAAATTAGATTTGTTTTTTCCCAAAAGATTTGTGCCACCAATCCGCTAGCTTCCTTTTCTCTTTTAATAGAGTGCAGAGCACCTTCCTGTACCAAAGATGCTAGAATGTAGTGATGAAGGCTATTTGTACGGACCAGCTTGACTTCTTCATGTTTGGTGTGTTGTGTAGATGTCTTCAGCAATAGGGCCTTACCACTAATTTGTACAGAGCAACCTATAGTCCTTGCAACCACATAGGTTGTTTAGAAGTTTCTCTGTTGTTTAGACCTCTTTGGCCTGCAACACAATTAGATAACCTGTTCCCAATATTAGAAGCTTCATTTAGTTACAAGAGATAATCAGTTGTGTTTCTTCTCCCTTGTTTTTTGATGATTTCATTTAGATAACTTACATATGTATACATAATTTAGAATGTTTCTACTGTATTAGGTTTCAAATGGTCTTTAATTTTAGCAGAAGAATTTCCTCCCTGTATTCCCTCTTTATTTCTCCTCTTCTTTCCCCTTCCTGCCTGATACTATGGTTCAAATCCCCCCATATCCATCGGTGACTGGTGACTATCTATTCCATTTCTCTTTCTAAACAATATATATCTACAACACACCCATCCTCATTCATTACCTTAAACATGTTATCTAAGCCCTGTCCAAATAACAGTGTCTTTTTGTGTGTGCAAAAGCTTCACCATTCATAAAGGTAACATTAGTTGTTCTCAATGCCTGGGATGTGTTCTGTTTAGAAAGTCTTCCTGTGCCAGTGAGTTCAAACTACTCCCCATGTTCTCTTCTATTAAGTTCAGTGTGACTTGTGTGTTGAGAGTTTTGTGCATGATATTAAGCTTCCGGCAGAGTGCAGGGAATCCTATGAAAGAAGGGGGAGTTAATATGATCTAGAGAGGATAGGAGCTCCACAAGGACCAAATATTTCTGGGCACAGGGGACTTTTATGAGACTGTTTCTTCAACCAAGGAACATGTATGGTTATAACCTAGAATCTCTGCTAGGATATAGCCCACAGTAGCTCAGTATCCAAGTGGGTACCTTAGTAAGGTGAAGAGGGACTATTTCTGACATGAACTCAATGGCAGACTCTTTGACCTCCCCACCCAGCAAGGGAGGAGCAGCCCTGCTAGGCCACAGAGGAGGATTTTGCAGCCAGTCCTAAAGATACCTGATAAACCAGGGTAAGATGAAAGGGAGGACGTCCTCCCCTATCAGTGGACTTGGAAAGGGGCAGGGAGTAGACAAGGGAGGGAGGGTGGGTTTGGGAGGGAGTGAGGGAGTGGGATACAGCTGTGATACAGTGTTAAAAATGTAACTAATAATAAAAATAAAAGAAAAAAAGATGTTTGTGTTTGAAATTTGATGGTGATTAAATTGAATAAGTTGATCTTATTCAATTTGTAGGATCTTATTTTCACCATGCTCATAACTGTTACACTGAATGCTAGAATGGAAGCGTAAATAGATACTCTATTAGAGATGTGTGAGAATTTCTTTTCTTCCATTCCAGCACTTGTTGTCTTTGGTCCTTGTCCACAGTCATTTGAATACGGTAGGCAGAGCAACTCTTTGTGATTTTTGAGTTGCATTTTCCTGGTGATTTACTAACATTACTTTTCTTGATGAATATATTGGTCATTTGTGTATTTCTTATTAAAAGTGTTCTTTTAGACTTACTGCCCATTTCAATGACTTTTCCTTTGAGATTTTTTTTTCAGTTCTTCATTCACTTATGTACATAGTTTATGGATATTTTCTAACAGTTTGCAGGTTGATTCATAAGCCTAATATCAACAATTAAAATCAGTTGTTAAGGATTTTAAGTTAATAAAAATTTTCTTGTTTAACACAAGTTGCTATTATTAGAAAACATATACTTATTGTTAACAAGAAACAAAACAAAACAGAAACTCACAAACAAATTAATGTGTGGAGAGTTGGGTACTCTTTTGAAATTCCCTGACTGTAATAAAATATATTTTAAATATCAATTAAAATGAGTAAAATGTATGTTCAAATTCAATGTAAAGGAAAACTAGTTTCCAGGAATATTTGAAAAGAGTTTACATGATTCTTAGAAAATATGAATAGAATAATATTGAAAAACATTTTCTTTTTTTAGTTTTGTTTTGTTTTTTTAATTTTAACATTTTTATTTTATATTAACCACAGGTTATATACTTTGTATCCCATCTGTAGCCCCCTCCCTCATCTCCTCCCTGCCTCTTTCCAGGTCCACTGATAGGGGAGGACCTCTTCCCTTTCCATCTAACTCTAGCTTATCAGGTCTCTTCAGGAATGGCTGCAATGTCCTCTTCTGTGGCCTAGCAAGGCTGCTCCTCCCGGGGGGTGGGGGGCAGGAAGGTCAAAGAACCAGCCATTGAGTTCATGTCCAAAATAGTCCCTGTTCCCCTTACTGGTGTACCCACTTGGTTATTGAGCTACCATTTGCTACATACAAGCAGGGGTTTCTAGGTAATAACCATACTTGGGCCTTGGTTGGAGAGACAGTCACATGAAAGACCCCTGTGCCCTGATATATTTGGTCCTTGTGGAGCTCCTGTCCTCTCCAGGTCATACTAACTCCCCCTTCTTTCATATGATTCCCTGCACTCTGCCATAGGGTTGGTTATGTTTCTTAATATTGCTTTGATACCCTGCTAGGTAGAGTCTTTCCGAGGCCCTCTGTGGTAGACTCTTGTCCTGTTACATGTTTTCTCCCACGCCTAATGTCCATCCAATTTGACTTTCTCAGTGGAGATTAATCCTCTTATTCCAGGACCTCTTTCTTGTTTATCATTTTTAGGTGTGTAGATTTCAGTATGTTTATCCTATCTTATAGGTCTATATAAGTGAGTATATATCATGTGCTTCTTTCTGCTTTTGGGATTACTCACTCAGGATAATCATTTCCAGGTCTAGAAAAAAAGTAAAAACCCAAGAAACACATATATATCAGGATATGCGCACATTTGTCCATAAAGGAATTCCATAAAAACAAAAAAAAAATGATATGTATTTTTTACTTGACAATACAACCATTAAACTTTCTATTCATGAGTTAAATTTCAGGATATATAGAAAACCTAATAATCATTAACTCACGTGCAAGCACATATGAAAACTAAGCAGGATAATTTCGTTTTTAAAATGATATGGTCAATATCTTGGATAGTCTTCACTACTTGAGATTAAGTAAAACAGAAAAATAGAAAAGAAGTGGGATTAGCAGACATGATGTACACTTGTCAACAGGTTTGAGGTGCAGAAAAAGTAGTGTAATGAGGAAAAGTTGTTCATTAAATAGTTTTTAGTATAAATTTACATATTATATTTCTTTTGTCAGTCTGCTTTCATTCATGTATTTAGTTTAGTTTTTATTATATTATTATGTATTAAATTTTATTCATTTTTTTATCCCAGCTTAGCCCCATCCCTCATCTCCTCATGGTCCCACTCTCCCCCAACCCATGTTCCTCCCCTAGCCTACTGATAAAGGAGGTTCTCTCCTACTATCTGACCTTAAGCTTATCAGGTCTTATCAGTACTGTCTGGATCTTCTTTCCCTGTGGCCTAGTTAGGCTACCTTACCAGGAGAAGATGATCAAAGAGCAGGCAAATAAAGAATTTCAGTGACTGCTCCATTTCCCCTTATTAGTGAACCCACATACAGAATGAGGGGTCCATGGTCCCAGCTGAGCAATGAGTCTGTATTTCACTGGACTGCCTTCCAGCAATTTTGTACTGCCTTGGAGAAGCATGCATTAGAATTATAAAGAGATATGATATCTTATTTTATATTACTAATGAGTGATAGGATAAAATCAAATAAATACAAAGATATGATACACACATGCATAAATTTGCCTGTATTTATATAACATGTACACAAACATATATTCAGATTTCTTTTCTAAATTTAAATTTATTATGAATTTTTCTCTCATACACCTACTACCCCTTTCTTACATTCCCTACTTCAACTTCTCCTTTTGTACCCCTAAGCAGTTTAATTTCTAATTTCATTTCATGTATGTATATATAATAGTAGAACGTGGTGGAAAAATTCTAACTTGTTCTGCCAGTAGAAAACAAGTATTATTGGCAAGACTAACTACATAATGGCAGTTTAATTTTACAATGATCACTTAATATGTTATGAAAAAATGCTTAAATATTTTAAAATACTTAAATATCATTCCAGGATTTCTAATATTTGAGGGTATTTATCACTACTTAGAGAGTTGATATCATGAATTTTAAAAAAATGGTCTAGAAAAAAGAATCCTTATGATTCATGATTGACCAGGAAACTTGGTATTGCATTGGTGTTAATTTGTGTCTATTGTCTTAAAAAGTATTGAATTGTGAATATTGATTGAATATTGATTGAATTGTGAATATTCTGTTGCAGAGAAAGACTCTAAAGATCTTTGCTATATCAACAATACACCTGTAACCAGTGCTATGTTAAGAGATACTTGTGTTATAATTCATTATTCTTATATATCCACTATATTTGAAGATCACCATCTTTAATCCAAAAATAAATATAAAATTATGTATTCTTAATACCTAGGGTATTTGACAATTCAGAATTTTTTATTAATTTATTTATTTTTATATCAATCACAGGTTAGGTACTTTGCATCCCAGGCTTAGCCTACTCCCTCATTCCCTCCCACCCTCCCACTCCCTCCCTCATGTCCCTCCTCCCCGCCCCCTCCAAGTCCACCAACAGGGGAGGACCTCCTCCCCTTCCATCCAAACCCAGCTCATCCTGTCTCCTCAGGGCTGGCTGCAATGCCCTCCCCTGGGATCTAGCCCATCTGTCACTCCCCGGCTTGTATGGGGGAGGGTCAAAGAGTCAGCCATCAAGATCATGACTGAAACAGTCCCTGTTTCTCTCACTAGGGTCTTCAGTCCGACAACTAGCTATCATGGGCCCCATCTGAGCGGGGGTTCCGGGCCATATCCACACATGGTCCTTGATTGTAGAAACTGTCTCATACAAGAACCCTATGCCCTGCTCAGTTTGGTCTTGTGGAGCCCTTGTTCTCCCCAAGTCTCACCAACCTCCCCCAGATCTATCATTACTTCTCGCCCTCTGCCAATGTCTTGATCGCGAGTCTTAATATCTGCTCTGATACATCGCTACATTGACCCCCAGAGGTCCTCCTTGGCATGCTC
>CM053765.1:46931649-46953175 GCA_028658305.1 Pachyuromys duprasi | reverse complement strand
CAACCTGGGTCCTCCTTCTTGCTTATCTTCCCTAGGTGTATAGATTTCAGCATGTCCATCCTATACTATAGGTCTATATAAGTGAGTATATACCAAGTGTTTCATTCTGCTTTTGGGATACCTCACTCAGGATGATTGTTTCTAGGTCCCACCATTTGCGGGCGAATTTCATGATTTCCTCATTTTTAATTGCTGAGTAGTATTCCATTGTGTAAAAGTACCATAATTTCTGTATCCATTCCTCAACTGAGGCATATCTGGGTTGTTTCCAGGTTCTGGCTATTACGGATACAGCTGCTCCAAACATAGTTGAGCAGATGTCCTTGTTGTGTACTTAAGCATCTATTGCATATTTGCCTAAGAGTGGTATAGGTGGGTCTTGAGGAATCACTATTCCTAATTGTCTAAGAATGCACCAAATTGATTTCCAGAGTGGTTGTACAAGTTTGCATTCCTACCAGCAAAGTCCAAGTGGATCAAAGACCTCAACATAAAACCAGTAACACTAAACCAGCTAGAAGAAAAAGTGGGGAAGACCCTAGAACTCATTGGCGGAGGAGACTACTTCCTGAACAGAACACCAACAGCACAGGCTCTAAGATCAACAGTGAATAAATGGGACCTTATCAAACTGAAAATCTTCTGTAATGCAAAAGAAACTGTCATCAAAACAAAACGAAAGCCTACAGACTGGGAAAGGATCTTTACCAAATCCTACATCTGACAAAGGGCTAATATCCAGTATATATGAAGACCTCAAGAAGTTAAAAAGCAACAAATCAAGTAATGCAATGAAAAAATGGGGTATGGAGCCAATCCTGTATAGGATTTTAGAATGGCAGAAAAACTCTTACAGTAATGCTCAATGTTTTTAGACATCAGGGAGATGCAAATCAAAACGACCCTGAGATTTCACCTTACACCCACCAGAATGGCTAAGATCAAAAATTCAAGTGACAACACATGCTGGGGAGGTTGTGGAGAAAGGGGAACCCTCCTCCATTGCTGTTCTCTCTCTTCTATCACTTCCAGTGTCTATTCTGTTTTCCCTTCTGAATAAGAATGAAGAATCCTATCTAAGGTCCTACTTGTTTAGCTTCTTTAGGTCTATAGATTTTAGTACATTTATCCTATATTATATAGCTAATATACACTTATAAGTGAGTATATACCATGTGTCTTTCTGCTTCTGGGATACCTTATTCAGAATGATCTTTTATAGTTCCCACCATTTGTCTGCAAATTTTGTAATTTCCTTTAAAAAAAAACTGCTGAGTAGTATTTCATTGTGTAAAATTACCACAGTTTCTGTATCCATTCTTCTGTTGAGGAAAATCTAGTTTTTTTTTTCCCCAGCTTCTGACTATTATAAATAAATCTGCTATGGACATGGTTGAGCAAATGTTCATGTTATATGGTCGAGCATCTTTCAGATAAATGCCCAAGAGTGGTAAAGCTGGGTCTCGAGGCAGCACTATTCCCAGTTTTCTGAGAAAGCACCAGATTGATTTCCAAAGGGGTTTTTCAGTTTTTAGTTCCCACCAGCAACAGAGGAGGAGGGTTCCTCTTTCTCCACATGTGTTGTTGCTTGAGTTTTTTTTTTTTTTTTGTCTTGGCAATTCTGATGTGTGTGAGATGAAATCTCAGAGTCATTTTGATTTGCATTTTCCCTGATCACAAAGGATATTGAACATTTCTTTAAGTGTCTCTCTGAGATTTGATACTCCTCTATTGAGAATTCTGTTTAGCTCTTTATCTCATTTTTTAATTGGATTATTTGGTTTGTTGGTTTTAATTCTTGAGTTCTTTATATGTTCTGGATTTTAGCCCTCTGTCAGATGTAGAGTTGGTGTCCTTTTGTTTTGTTAACATGTGCTTTTCTTTACAGAAGCTTCTCTGCTTTTCCATTTCACGAGGTCTCATTTATTGATTGACGATATTAGAGCCTGAGCTCTATTAGGATAGAACTCTCTAGGTTTTACTATGTTAACCCTACTGATCCACCAGCATAGGAGATCTTTCCAACTTGTGATAACTTATTCAATTTCTTTCTTCAGAGACTTGAAGTTTTTTCTCCTCTAAGTTTTCACTTGCTTGATTAATATTACACCAAGATACCTTATGTTATTTGTGGCTATGTGAGTCCTCTCTCCTCTGCCCCTCAAAACAAATGAAAAACAAACTCAAACAACAAAGAAAACATAGCAAAACAACAGAAATCCATAGACAAACAACAGCAGTAACAACAACAAAACACAAAATATTAAAAGCAAAACCAAACAAAACAACTAAGTCTAAGGTCACAGGAACAGAGCAATAATAGAACAAAATGTCAACAAAATAATATTGAATTCATTTTTGTGTTATCCAACTACATTTGGGTATGGTTGATTTGTCCAGGTATACTTTATTGAATAAAACTTCATTTCACTTTGTTGTGGCCATCATTTGTAGACATTTTCTTGTTCTGGATTGGGGCCCCATGTCCATTCCCCCCCTCTCAGTGCTTGGATTCTATCAGGCTTGAAAAATTGCAGATCCTTTGCATGCCCAGTCTTTGTATGTTAACATGTATAACAGCTTGTGCCTGACAGATAGTGTTTCCCTAGAATCATCCATTTCCTCTGGCACTTACAAGCTTTCTTTCTCTTCTTCATAAACCCCTTAGCCTTCAGGGTAGAGGTTTTAAAATGACTTCTCATTTAAGCATGAATTCATTTTAATAATTTAATTTCATTTATTAGTTTCACCATTAATTTAATGTTCCAAAGTCTCTTACTCTCTTCACATTGTTCAGTTTTGAGTCTCTGTGTTCATTCTTATCTACTGCTAAAATAATCTTCTCTAATATGGATTAATGTCCTAATTTATGATATTGCATTATGTCACTAGAAACTGTTCTATTGTTGTGTTCATTAGCAGGATAGTAGTAATAGATTTCACTTTTGGCCAGTACTTATATTGTAGTCCCTTTTAGCAATGTCTGGTATGGGTTCCATCTCATGGAGTAGGCTTTAAATTAAAATTTTTAAAACAATAAGTGGTTGGATAATTCCATAACATTTGTGTTATTATTGCACCATTATATCTTACAGGCAAATTGCAATTGTAGGTCACAGGGTTTGTAGCTGGGTGATAATTGATGATTGCCTTTCTCTTCCAGCATCATGCAGAGTACCTCTCAGCACTAAAAATACTGTTCAATAAGAGAAAAGTTTCTAGTTAGGCTCCAGATCTGCTTCTTTATGTTCAAGGACATAAGTGAGAACTATATTTGGCAATAAGGCCTGACCATGATGTAAGTAGACTGTGGTGTTTATGATACCAGGCGGCAGACAGTGGTTGGGTTCATGATGGCCATATTGACAGCACCTCAACAAGAAGTAACCCATTGCTGGCACTGGAGGTCTGGCTTGGGTTTTGTTGTTTATTTTTTGTTTTGTTTTTTCTGTGGCTTAAGATGTCTATTCTGGAGACTGGTTTCCCTATTATTATTACTCCATTTAGATTTACTTCAAATATGTAATCAGATGTAGCCCATAGACTCAGTCTCCAAGTGGGATACCTAGTAAGGAGAGCAGGGGCTGTACCTAGAAAGAACTCAGTGGCAGGCTCTCTGATAACCTCCCCCTGGGGGGGTGCAGCCTTTTCATGCCACAGAGAAAGACAATGCAGCCAGTCCTGATGAGACATGGTAGGCTAGGGTCAGATAGAAGGGGAGGAGGACCTTGCCTATCAGAGGAGGGGTATGAGTGGTGAAAATGGGCAGAGGGTGAGATTGGGAAGAGATGAGAGAGGGATCCACAGAAGGGATACAAAGTGAATAAATCATAATAAATAATAAAATTTAAAAAAATAATGAAAGTGTCCTGTTATAATAAATAAATTCTCTAAAAAGGAAACTTTTTATAGTAGTAGGCTTCCATTTTTACTAAAGTCAAGAGCAAGACAAAAGTGCCTACTCTCTCCATCCTTATTCAATATAGTACTTGAAGACTTAGCTAGAGAAATAAAACAACTACAGAATATCAAGGAGATGCAAATAAAAGTAGAAGTTAAAATATCTTTATTTACAGTTAGTGTGACTGTTTACATAAAGACCCTAAAACTCTACCAGAAAATATCTGCAACTTATAAACCCATTCAGCAATGTAGCAGGATACAAAATTAACACACAAAAATTATTAGTCTTCTTATGTACATATGACAGACTGAGAAAGGACTTAGAGAAGGAGTTTTCTTTACAATAGCCTCCAGAAAGGGACATACATAAACCCACTTCTGTTTTTAAATTTATCTACTGTTAATTAGATTTTCTTTAATTAAACAGGCAAAAACTGAATACCTCTGTGAACTTAAACATTTACAAATAGTTACAAGAAATATTTCATTTAATAGATTTTATAAATATTTTTTGAGTTGAACACTCTGTTGTCAGAATATTTCAAAAACATATACCTGGCTGTATACTTTATATGTTTGTAAAAATAAAGCCTGTAAATAGATAATCAATTAAATGATGATTGAGAATAATGAAATAAAGAATATTTGGTAAATAGGCTTAAGACTTTGCTGAACTCATAGAGTCTTTTCACGTCCTCAGATGGTGTCTTGTGATTTAAGGTCCAGATGTATTTATAGGCTAAGAAGTGTATTTATGTATATTTGAAGATATACATAAGGAGTATGTATCAAAGACATTTAAAGGAAGAGAAATATTAACTGTAGCTTGCCACATAAAGAAGGGGAGTGAAGTGTCATTTCATAATATAAACTACATTATTAGTACAATAAATATTTGCCATGCTAGCAAATCAATTTTTACTCAGCTTTCAGAATCATGTGTATATACCATTCTCTTAAGGATGGTTTGTAAAACCTCTCAGACAGTATCTTCATGTTCCTGCTGCTTTATATACTCATAACACTGTCAAATGTTTTCTTAAACTGAACACAGCAGTGAAGGTAAACCAATGTATAATTATTTCTTTCATTTATATGCTCAGTAAACAAAGACAGAAACTCTTTCTCTTAGTTAAATTTGTATTTCAAGAACCTACACAATGCCTGTCACTTAATAAACACCAAATTGAAACTGTTAATTTAGTGAGTGAATTAATCTGCCAGGCACAATTTCAGCACTTACGTTAAGCCATCAAATACAAAGAGGTTTCTCTTGGGAAGAGCAAGTGTTGGAGAGTAACATGTAAATGAAGTCCAGCCAGGTGTAAGAAAACATAAGTCTAAGGAGAGAACTGCCACTTTTCATTTTTGAGGGGTAAGGTGAACCACCATGAGAAAAGCAAAGAGCAGGTTTTATTTGATGAAAGGACAATGTATATGGGATTGGATAAATTTGCAGCTCTGGGAAAGGATACAGAGAATAGGAACTTAAGAGGTGGAGAAAAGTGACCAAACCCTTGGACCACAGTAATTCTCTGACAATAGCTTAGCCTGTTCTGGAAAAAGCACGATGCTAGCTGTAAATTTGCCTCAGATCTGAAACACAAAACAAGGTGGTTTTGTTTGTTTGTTTGTTTGTTTTTTGTTTGTTTGTTTGCTTGTTTGTTTTTGACCATAATGTAGCTACAGTCCTCAGAACTGGATGCAGGGTCTTGACATCTTAAGTGATAATGAAGGATGATCATGCTACGATCACACACCTAAAGAAGCTAGGTAACAAGGAAAGCTCAAGAGGGAGACTCAGGAATCACACTGTAAAGAGAAAATAGAATAAACATAGTTGGTGGACAGGGAGAGGGGTCTGTTTAGGGAGGTTGGGGTGGAAACAGGAGGGAACAGATGCAATAAGGATGGAGGGAGAGAGCACGGGAAGAGACAACTGAAACTGGGAACTGGGGTGAGGGCATCTTTGAGATGGGCTAGTAACCTAAAAAAAAAAAAATGGAAACTCCCAGGAACAGATGAGGGTTCCTAGCAATGGGGAATGTGGAACTTGAACCAGCAATCTCCTATAAGCAGTCAAGACTTAAGTAGGTCCTCTTTTTTGTTTATCTTCTGTAGGTGTATAGATTTCAGTATGTTTATCATATCTTATAGGTCTAAATAAGTGAGTATATACCATGTGCCTTTCTTCTTCTGGGATACCTCACTCAGAATGATATTTTCTATATCCCACCATTTGCCCGCAAATTTCATGATTTTCTCCTTTTTAATTGCTGAGTAGGATTCCCTTGTGTAAAATACCACAATTTCTGTATCCATTCCTCAGCTGATAGACATCGGGGTGGTTTCCAGGTTCTGGATATTACAAATGAAGCTGCTACAAACATAGTTGAGCAAATGCCCTTGTTGTGTACTTGAGCGACTTTTGGATATATGCCTAGGAGTGGTATAACTGGGTCTTGAAGAAGTGCTATTCCTGATTGCCTGAGATAGCGCCAGATTGATTTCCAAAGTGGTTGTACCAGTTTACATTCCCACCAGCAATGGAGGATGGTTTCCCTTTCTCCACAACCTCTCCAGGATGTGTTTTCACTTGAGTTTTAAATCTTAGCCATTCTGATGGGTGTCAGGAGAAATCTCAGGGTCGTTTTGATTTGCATCTCTCTGATGACTAAGGACATTGACCATCTCCTTAAGTGTTTCTCTGCCATTCTCTCTTCCTCTACAGAGAATTCTCTGTTTAGCTCCATATCCCTACCACAGAGGGCCTCTGAAAGACTCTACCTAGCAGTGTATAAAAAGCAGAAACTGAGACTCATAACCAAACTTTTGGCATAGTGCAAGGAATTATATGAAAGAAGGGGGAGTTAATATGATCTGGAGAGGATAGTAGCTCCACATATTTCTGGGCACAGGGGTCTTATATGAGACTCTTTCTCCAACCAAGGACCATGTGTAGATATAACCTACAACCTCTGCTCGGATGTAGTCCATGGTAGCTCAGTATCCAAGTAGGTAAACAAGTAAGGGGAACAGGGACTATTTCTGACATGAACTCTTTGACCACCCCACCCTCAAGGGAGGAGCAGCCCTGCTAGGCCACAGAGGAGGACTTTGCAGCCAGTCCTGAAGAGACCTAATAAACCAGGGTCAGATGAAAGGGGAGGAGGTTCTCAAGGGCAGGGAGTAGACAAGGGAGGAAGGGTGAGATTGAGAAGGAATGAGAAAGCTGGATTCACCTGGGATGCAGAGTTAAAAATATATATATAACTAATAATAAGAATAAAATTAAAAAAAAATAGACTTAAGTGGAGGGATTAGGATACCAAAGCAGCTACAGAACTTTCTACCTACAATTTATTTTGCCTAGAACATGTGCTGGAGTAAAGATGGAACAGAAAGTATGGGAGCGGCCTATCAATGAGTGTTGCAGCTTGAAACCCATTCCATGAGAAGGAGCCCACCCCTGACAGTGCCTGGAGGGACAGGAAGCAGAAGCTGGAGTGCCCAGAGATCTAGGAGAGAACCAAACATGACTGGAAAAAAAAGTCAATAAATAGTAATGATAACTTGTTATATTCAAGTGTGTAAGAGAAGCTTCACTTAGAAACAGATACAGAGATCCATACACAGTCATCAGGCAGAGCATAGGCACTCCTGCAGAAGAAGGAAAGTAAGGACTGCAGGAACCAGATGGGTCAAGGATTCCACAGGGAAACCCACAGAATCAATTAACCTGGCCTCACAGAGACTGAACCACCAACTAGGGAGCCTGCATGGGAATGACCTAGGTCCTCTGCACATATGCTACAGTTGTATAGCTTTGTCTTCTTCTGGGACTCTTAATGTGGGAGAAAGAACTGCCTCTGAATGTTGCCTGCCTTGGGACTCCTTTTCTCCTACTTGGTTGCCTAGTTCAGCCTTGATAGGGGAGGGAGTTCCTATTCTTACTGCAACTTGATATGTCATGGCTGGTTGATATTCATGGGAAGCCTTGCACTCTGCCCTTTTCTGAAGAAAAAAGGAGGAGGAGTAGATGGGGTGTGGGAGGGGCTGAGAGGAAAAGAGGGAGAAGAAACTGAGGCTGGGATGTAAAATAAAGCAAACAAAGGAAAGAAAGCATTAAGGAAGGAAGGAAGGAAGGAAGGAAGGAAGGAAGGAAGGAAGGAAGGAAGGAAGGAAGGAAGGAAGGAAGGAAGGAAGGAAGTCATTGTACCAAGCCTGAAAGGCATCTTCAATGACCATGTCTCTGTTTCATACCATAGGGCAAGATATAGCTGAGTGTTACTGCATGGTCTGGTGGTCCGTGTTGTTAACTATTTTGTTGTCTCATGTCCGCTTGCTGTCTTTTATGAGGAAACTATCATGTATGCCAAGTAATGTTGCATAATGTTACTTCCAAAGTTATCCCTTACTGGTTAATAAAAGTCCAAACACCTGAGCATGGCAGAATTGAGAGGTGGATTTAAGGTTTGAGTACTTGGAAGATAGAAGGATCATGGGAAGAGGAGAGAGAGAGAGATGAGAGGAGAAGAAGGAAGCAGGACCACCATGGGTTAAGGTAGGAAAAAAAATATGTGGCTGTGTTGGAAAAAAGCAGCCTGATGAAAAGCATGTGCAGGTGTTTATGGAATTACGGATGGGAATTAGCCCAGATGAGAATTATTAAAGCAAATAGCATGGGATGTGGGGCTGGGAGGCTAACAAGGTAGCTTAGGGAGTTTATATCTGCCCACGTGGAATACGACATTTAAAATACTATCAGGTGTCTCTGTCTTTTATTAATATGGTAGTAGGTTAATAATAACAACCATAATGATGCCAGGCATTCAGTAATAAAATTAATAACCATTTTATTTTTCTACAATAGCTGAGGACTTTGTAAGGGTCAGGAAATGAGAATGGGCTTTGTGTCATAGGGGACATTGGAGTATTAGCCTATATCTAATATCCTCAGATATGTTACAGATATGTTTAAATAAATGTTCAAGGAGAACAAATGTAAATTCTGGATATTTTCTGCAACATTGGTGAGCTGCTGTGTGTGAATACAGAATCATTAGTAAGGGTGTGTCTGTCTGTCTGTCTATCTGTCTGTCTATGTGAATGCAGGTCCTCTGGTGAGGTTCTATATGGGAAAAATGGAGAACACATGAACAGAGAGCATAGCATAGATTCATGAACCAAGAGGAATCAGTGGCTGCAATGTTCACTGGATCCGCATGTGGTAACTGCTGAACTGGCAGGTCTGTGATACTGTCCTAATTTACTATGACAAAAGAAATTTCAGTATGCTACAAGAATAAGATTTAAGCATGTAAATAAAATGAAGCTAACTGCAACCTTCCACTCCAAATGTAAATCTGTCTGATTATCTCAGTCGAATTACAATCATCTCCTAAAATCTACTTCTTGCTGTGATTATACAGCACTGTGTCTCAAGGCTGTGCCAAAAGTCAAATAAATGCTGCTCACTGAATAGGACGGGGAGAGTGAGAAGAGTCCCAGCATCTCTCTCTTAAAGGAATTCTATGCCGATAGTGAAATACTCAACCAAGAATTAAAGTAAATCAGCACACCACATTTGAACTTGAAAGCTTATGAAAATGACAGTAATTAATGTTGTGTTATCTTGTTAACTAACCAATGGATTAATGACATTATTACACACAGGTGAGCACATGTGAACTAAATACTTTCCTTAAGGCATTTTACTACCTGGTTGAGAATTTTTATCAACACTCCTCTCCCTGCCAAAAACAAAAACAGAAAAAAAAACACAAAACAAACAAACAAAAAAAACCCCTCTGAACTCATTTATGAACTCACAATTAATGTCCTCAGACTTACTGATTTAACCATATTAAACCCAAACTTCACCTATTCTGAGTAGTAGTCCTCCTGAAAAATAAATGAATCATCTCTGTATCACAAACATTTATAGATATATAAATCTGGATATAAATATGAAAATATAGATGCATACAAATGCTTAAAATCATTAATGAATTACTATTCTATTTACATTTTGAGAAACTATCATTAACGAATAACTTAAATCATTTTGGATGAATTATCAACTATCATTTAGTCATGCTAAGTAGTACAAAACAACATGGATAGAAGTATGGAGGGGGAGGAAGAGGAATAAATAAGAATACAAGGTTCCTTTCACAAAAATTTCGAAACATCTTACCCCTCACTTAAATACCTGAATCTAATAATCTCTGAAACAAAATGAAAATATACCTTTTTTCAAAATAATCTCTTCTTTAATATTTTTAAATATCATATATATATAAAGCAAATAAATATATTTCTTCTTAGATTAAAGTATATACTCTTTGAAAGTAAAATTATTTATACGGGGGATCCAAGATGGTGGTGGTCAGCATGCACTGTTTCTGAGAAGCAGAGAGTTTGAAACTCTGAAATTGGTGAGTGGAGGAGCAACTGAACCTGGAAAATCGTCATTGGTTATTGTAGTTTTCTGAAGGAGGGGGGACACCGTTGGAGCAGAGAACTTTTTTTAGGTAAATTATTATTATTATTATTAATTTTGTTTTCATTAGTAGTTACATCTTGTTAACACTTTATCCCAGATGAATCCCGCTCCCTCATTCCCTCCCAATCCCACCCTTCTTCACTCATTTACTCCCTGCCCCTTTCCAAGTCAATATCACTCTGAGTGAGGTATCCCTGAAGGAGAAAGACACACATGGTATATACTCACTTATTTTGACCTATAAGATATAATGAACAAACTGAAATCTATATACCTAAAGAAGATAAACAATAAAGAGGACCCGGGGTAAGATGATCAATCCTCACTTAGAAAGGCAGAAAACTTTTGATTCAGGTCAGATGCATACTTCTCTGGGAATGGAGAGGGGCACTTTCCTTCTTCAGGCCTCCCTCTTCCTCAGGGGAGGCGAACCACAATGCCAGTGATGCAGAACTGGCTGCCTGAGAACTGAGACAGCAGAGGTGGGGATACTAGCACTGCAGCCTCAGCAGCCAGCATCACCCACTTCCTGAGTCCGAGACAGGCAGTACAGTCCACACCTGCAAGTCGCTGCACTGACTCCACAGACCCTGAATACAGGAGCTACTCAGTACCTCAGTGGCAGACAGCAGGCTGTGCAACTACCAAAGTCTGGGGGACCTGCAAAACCACCCAGGTGGACCAAGTGCCGAGCCACAGTAGTGGCTCCACAGGCCTTCCAGGCAGGCACCTGGACACCCCAGTTCTGCAGCTGCAGGTGGACTCCCGGGTACAGTGGATACAACACCACTGAGCTGTCTGAGTGCACATTTAGCTCAGCAGGTCCAAACAGGGCAGTAGAGAACAGGAGGAACCCCTGTGCATTAAGATTTGACCTGCTAGAGAATGAGGGCACCCCCAAGTGCCCGCAGAACCCCAGATCCAGGGTGCTTCTAAGCTAGAAGTCAGACATCAGAAATCTCCCACCCACATATCCACTGTGGGAAACAGAGGGTTTCTTAGGACAAGGAAGCCCCCGCTCTCTGGAGCTACCAGTAGAGTTTAGGCAAATAACTCCTGGAAGTCAGTTAGAGACAATTATCAGTAGCCTGTAGGCCACAGACATACGCAGGGAATTTGTACACATGATCATCACCAGCTCTTGCAATAACTTCAGCGCCTGCTACAACTTTGCTGACCACAAGGGGCCCCTCCCTCACACTGGAGGCCTCTACATTCTCTAGCACCCTGTCCTTCAAGGCAAACTTCCACACACATGCACACTTACAGGCTTGCTCACATTTGCCCTTCTGTGCCCATGGACTTTCCTACCATAGGTACAGCTGAAGCACCAACGCACACAGTGAAACCATTGGACCTCTCTCATCTCCCTGAAGAATTATCCAGACACCAGAGAAATACAGTACCAATCTGAACTGCAGAACCCTAGAACAAAAAGTGAAGGTAATGGCTAAGCAAATGGCCAGAGGTCAGTGAAAGAATACACCCAATAAATATCAGGAAATCATGGTGTCACCAGCAACCCCCAAAATCAATGGACACTCCAATTTATTAGAAACACAGGAAAATAACTTTAAAGCTATGCTTATCCAGTTATTTGAGGCACATAAAGAGAAAAAATAAATAAATCTAACAGAGAAATAGCCATGCAAATACAGATATTTAAAGAGGAAATGAAAAAAATCTCTCAAAAAAATTGGCCTCTCAGGTGGGGGCAAAGAAAGAAGAACTGAACAAAGCTCTCAAAGAAACACAGGCAAATATAGCCAAGCAAAGAGAGGGACAAGTAGAGACAAAATTAGTGGCATAGAGAAGAAACAAAAAACAAAACAATAGGAGGCCATCATACAGAGGCAGGAAGCCACATTCAAACAGATGAAGGAAATGCTGCAAGACATAAAAATGGAATTAGAGTCAATAAAGAAAACACAAAAAGAGAAAACCCTGGAGCTAGACAACTTAGGGAAAAGATCAGGAACCACAAAAGTAAGCATCACCAACAGAATACAAGAGATGGAAGAGAGAGTCTCTGATACTGAAGATACGCTTGGAGAAATTGATACTTCTCTCAAAAAACGTAAAATCAGAAAAGTCCCAAACACAAAACATCCAAAAAATCGAGGATGCCATGAAAAGACAAAACCTAAGAATAATTGGAATTGATGAAAATGAAGATTCCAGTCTCCAAGGTCCAGAAAATATCTTCAAGAAAATCATAGAAAAAAATTTCCCCAACTTTAAGAAAGAGATGTCCATAAACATACAAAAGGCCTACAGAACAATAAACAGACAAGAACCGAAAAGAAAATCCTCATGTCACATCATTGTCGAAACACTACATCTACAGAACAAAGAAAAGCTATTAAAAGCAGCAAGGGAAAAAGGCCAATTAACATACAAAGGCAGACCTATCAGAGTCACACCGGACATCTCATCAGAAACTATGAAAGGCAGAAGGGCCTGGGCAGATGCCATGCAGTCTTTAAGGGAACACCAATGCCAACCCAGACTACTATACCATGCAAAGCTTTCAATAAATATAGATGGAGAAAACAAAATATTCCATGACAAAACAAAATGTAAGCAATTTCTACACAGCAAACCAGCACTACAAAAGATACTAGAAAAAAAGCTCCAATCCAAATCAAACAACTATACCCAAGAAAACATAGGATATAGATAATTTCCCAATAAAAATTAAAAGAAAATAAGTAAAAAATCACAGTAAGACCACCAACTCTACAATAAAAGGAACCAACGTTTACTAGTCACTATTATCTATCAATATCAATGAACTCAACTCTCCAATAAAATGATACATACTAACAGAATGGGTGCAGAAACAGGATCCAACAATCTGCTGCAATCAAAAAACACACCTCTGCAACAAAGATAAACATTACCTCAGATTAAGGGGCTGGAAAAATATTCTTCAAGGAAATGGACCCAGAAAACAAGCTGGGGTAGCTATCCTAATATCTAATGAAATAGACTTTCAACCAAAAGTAATCAAAAAAGATGAGGAGGGTCACTACATTCTCATCAAAGAAAAAATCCACCAATAGGATGTCACAATTCTGAATATCTATGCCCCAAATACAAGAGCACCCACATTTGTAACTGAAACTTTATTAAAACTTAAATCACACATTGATCCCAACACCTTAATAGTATGAGGATTCAACACCCCACTCTTCCCCAAAGGACAGATCATCTAGACAGAAGCCAAATAGGGAAATAAAGGCACTTACAGAGGCCCTAATTCAAATGGACCTAACAGATGTCTACAGAACTTTTCACCCAAACTCAAAAGAGTATACCTTCTTTTCAGCACCTCATGGAACCTTCTTCAAAATAGACCATATAGTTGGTCACAAAGCAAGCCTCAACAGAAACAAGAAAATTGAAATAATCCCCTGTATTCTATCTGCTACCGTGGACTAAAGCTGGACCTCAACAACAATAGAAATAACAAAAAGCCTACACACACATAGAAACTGAACAACTTGCTACTCAATGACAGCTGGGTTAAGGAAGAAAGAAATAAATTAAAGACTTCCTAGAATTCAATGGAAATGAAGGTACAATATACCCAAATTTATGGGACACAATGAAATCAGTGCTCAGAGGAAAATCCATAGCGCTAAGTGCCTTCAAGAAGAAATTTGAAATATCTCATACAAGCAACTTAGTGGTCCAACTGAAAACCCTGGAAAAAAAAAAAAGAAGCAGATACACCCAAGAGGAGCAGACGGCTGGAAATAAACTCAGGGCTGAAATCAATCAATTAGAAACAAATAAAATACTCAAAGAATCAATGAAACCCAGAGTTGGTTCTTTGAGAAAATCAACAAGATAGACAAAAACTTAGCCAAATTAACCAAAAGGCAGAGAGAAACTATACAGATCAGCAAAATCAGAAATGAAAAGGGGGACGTAACTACAGACACTGAGGAATTCCAAACAAAAGCTGATATGCTATAAAATTGGAAAATCTGAAAGAAATAGACAATTTTCTTGATAAATTCCATTTACCGAAAGTAAGTCAAGATAAGGAAGAAAGTTTGAATAGCCCTATATCCCCCAAGGAAATTGAAGGAGTCATAAACAGTCTTCATTAAAAAAAAAAAAAAAAAAAGCCCTGGGCCAGATGGTTTCAGCACAGAATTCTACCAGATCTTTAAAGAAGTGCTAATTCCAATTATCTTCAAATATTCCACAAAATAGAAAGAGAAGCAACATTATTAAAATCATTATATGAAGCTACAATCACCTTGATACCTGAATGACACAAAGACCCAACAAAAAAAGAGAGCTTCAGACCTATCTCTCTTAAGAAAATTGACACGAAAGTACTCAATAAGATACTTGCAAAGCGAATCTGAGAACACATAAAAGATATCATCCACCATGACCAAGTAGGCTTCTTCCCAGGCATGCAAGGGTGATTCAATATACAGAAATCCATCAATTTGATCCACCATATAAACAAACTGAAAGAGAAAACCACATGATCATCTCCTTAGATGCTGAAAAAGCATTTGACAAAGTCCAACACACATTCATATTTAAAGACTTGGAGTGATCAGGGATACAAAGCATGTGCCTAAACCTAGTAAAGGCAATATACATCAAGCCTATAGCCAATATCAAACTCAATGGAGAGAAATATAAATCAATCCCACTGAAATCAGGGGCAAGGCAAAACCACCCATTCTCTCCATATCTCTTCAATTTAGTACTTGAATTCCTAGATAGGGCAGTTAGACAAGTAAAGGAGATCAAGGGGATACAAATCGGAAGGGAAGAGGTCAAAGTTTCACAATTTGCAGATGATATGATAGTATACATGAGTGACCCCCAAAATTCAACCAGAGAACTACTTCAGAGAATAAATACCTTCAGCAAAGTGGCTGCATACAAAAATCAACTCAAAAAAAAAATCAGAAGCCCTCCTGTACACCAAAGACAAAAGGCCCAGCAAGGAATCAGGGAAACAACACCCTTCATAATAGCCACTAATAACATAAAGTACCTTAGGGTGACTTTAACCAGGCAGGTGAAAAACCTGTTTGAAAAAAAAAAAAAAAAACTTCAAGTCTTTGAAGAAAAAGTTGAAAAAGATATCAGAAGATGGAAAGATCTAACATGCTCATGGAATGGTAGGATTAACAAAATGAAAATGGCCATCCTGACAAAAGCAATTTACAGATTCAGTGATATTCCCATTAAAACACCAATGCAATTTTTTATAGCCCTTGAAAGAAAAATTCTCAACTTCATATGGAGAAACAAAAAATCCAGAATTTCCAAAATGATCCTGTACAACAACAGATCATCTGGAGATACCTCCATCCCTGATCTTAAGCTGTGCTACAGAGAAATAGTTATAAAAACGACATGGTATTGGCATAGAAGCAGAAAGGTGGATCAAGTAGAAGACACAGAAATAAACCCAAACACCTATGAATACTTGATTTTCAACAATGAAGCCAAAACCATTCAATGAAAAAAAAGACAGCATCTTCAACAAATGGTGCTGGTCCAACTGGATGTCTACATGAAGAAAAATGAAAATAGATCCATGTTTATCAGCCTGTACAAAACTAAAGTCCAAGTGGATCAAAGACCTCAACATACAACCAGATACACTAAATCGGTTAGAAGAAAAAGTGGGGAAGAGCCTGGAACTCATTAGCACAGGAGAAAATTTTCTGAACAGAACACCAACAGCACAGGCTCTTAGAGCAACAATCAATAAATAGGACTTCATGAAACTGAAAAGCTTTTATGCAAAAGGCATTGTCATCAGAGCAAAAGGACAGCCTACAGACTGGATAATGATCTTTACTAACCCTATATCTGACAGAGGGCTGCTATCCAGAATATATAAATAACTAAAGAAATTTAAAACACTAAATCAAGCAATCCAATTAAAAATGGTGTATGGAGCTAAACAGAGAATTCTCTGTAGAGGAATATAGAATGGCAGAAAAACACCTAAAGAGATATTCAACTTCCTTAGCCATCAGAGAGATGCAAATAAAAACAATCCTGAGATTTCACCTTACACCTATCAGAATGGCTAAGATCAAAAACTCAAGTTACAACACATGCTGGAGAGGTTGTGGAGAATTAGGAACCCTCCTCCATTGCTGGTGGGAATGTAAACATGTACAACCACTTTGGAAATCAATCTGGTGCTTTCTCAGACAATGAGGAATACTGCTTCCTCAAGATCCAGCTATACCACTCCTGGGCTTATATCCAAAAGATGCTCAAGTACACAACAAGGCCATTTGTTCAACCATGTTTGTAGCAGCTTTATTTCTAATAACCATAACCTGGAAACAACCCAGATATCCATCAGTGGAGGAAAGGTTACAGAAATTGTGGTACTTTTACACAATGGAATACTACTCAGCAATTAAAATCAAGGAAATCAGGAAATTTGCAGGCAAATGGTGGGATCTAAAAAAGATCATCCTGAGTGAGGTATCCCAAAAGCAGAAAGATGAACATGGTATATACTCACTTATATAGACCTATAAGATAGGATAAACATACTGTAATCTATACACCTAAAGAAGATATACAAGAGAGAGGACCCGGAGTAAGATGATCAGTCCTTACTTAGAAAGACAAATGGGATGGACATGGGAAGTAGGAGAAAATAATTAACAGGGCAGGTGCATACTGCAGAGGTCCTCTGAAAGACTGCATATCAAAGCAGATGCTGAGACTCATAACCAAACCTTCTGCAGAGTACAGGGCATCATAGGATAAAATGGAGAGTTAATATGACTGGGAGAGGACAGGAGCTCCAAAAGGACAAAATATATCAGGGCACGGGAGTCCTCTGTGAGACTGTTTCTTCAACCAAGGGCCATGTAGAAATATAACCTCGAACCCCTGGTAGGATGTAGCCCATGGAAGCTCAGTATCCAAGTGGGTATCCCTAGTAAGGGGAACAGCAACTATTTCTGACATGAACTCAATGACTGGCTCTTTTACCTCCTCCCACCCCTGAGGTAGGAACAACCTTGCTAGGCCACAGAAGAGGACGTGGCAGCCAGTCCTGAAGATACCTGATAAGCTAGGGTCAGATGGAAGGAGAGGAGGATCTCTCCTAGAAGTGGACTTAGAAAGAGGCAGGGAGGAGAAGAGGGAGGGTGAAATTGGGAGGGAATGAGAAAGGGACTTGGCTTGGTACAAAGTAAATAACCTGTGTTTAATATCAAAAACAAAAAAACATTAATTACTGAAAAACAAAAATAAATAAAATTAATATAAATAATTTATATGTATCATTTTATTCCTAATAGTATTAGTATTGAACAAAAGAATAATCAGTATATAAATGTTTGATAAATATGATAATAAAATATTATCTTCTTTACTGGAGATTTCTAAACATAAGCGCTGTAGCAAAAAATTCTAATGCAGACATCACTGATTTAAAAGGTGCTGTGCTAGAATAATGTCTTTAAATTTAGAGAGCAATAACCATTCATCAACTCAGCATCACATATGCGTCATTGTCTTAAATATAAAATATAAACTGTGAAATTATCAACATGAATTTACTTGAAAATGAGAAAATATGAAAAAAAAACAAAATGAGTAACCATTTTACCATAAATAATTTTCAAAATATATCCTTTCATAGAATATAAACTGAAAAAATTTCAGGATCAAATGAACATTAAATCTAATTTGTTATTATATGTTAAGGAAAGGAAAATTAACACCCTGGAAATGACCATATTGGCAAAGGGGACATAGTGTAATTATAATCACCACCAAGATTTCAATGATACTCTTCACACACAAAAAAAGGAAAAAATTTAAGATGCATGTTGAAACACAAAGACCCCAGACAGCCTAAGAAATCCTGAATAACAACCAAACCAAACCAACTACAACAACAACAAAACCACTGGAGGAATTACTGTACCTGGTTTTCACTTAAGCTAAAGAACTACAGAGTAATAAGGAAAAACTAGCATGATTCTGAAACAAAAGACAAACAAGGAGATCAATGGTAACTGAGAGAAAACCCACAATTAAACCCAAGCAGGCACAGACAAGTGATTTTCTACACACATTAAAAAATTAAAAATCCAGACTATGAGTCTAACTGTAAGCTTGACACCTAGGGTCACCTTAGATGCAACTCTTCCCTCAGACTGCTCAGTTCAATGCAGCCTGTGAGCTTGTTTGTGGGGAATTGCCTCAGTTGTACTAGCTCAACAGTGCCATCTGTAGGCAGATGGCCGAACTCTCTAAGACAGGTAGCTGACTATAAACAAAGCTGCAGCCTGCCAGCAGCTAGTGTCCTCCATGACTCTGGCTGTGCTTTGTGACTAAGTGAACTGAGTTGCATGGTCAGAGGCAGAGCTGCACAAAATAAGAAATGGGCCCACCTTGAATTCCTGCTTTGACTTCAATGAATGATGGAATGTGGCCTGAAAATATAATCTACATGATGTTCATCTTCTGAGTTGTTTTTGGTCAAAGTGTTTCATTATACCAACAAAAAGAAACTAGAGCAACATATGTGGGAGAAAAGCTACCCTCTTCAACAAATAATGCTGGGAAAACTGAATACCCCAACAAATGGAAGAGAAACTAGATCTTTATCATTCTCCCTGCATGAAAAATCAATTCCAAAAAAGATCAAAGACTTTAATGTAAGGTTGGAAGCTCTGAATTTATTAGAGGAAAAATCATGAAAGAACTCGGGATACAAGCATATACACTTATACACAGAGACTCTGAAAAGACTTCCAGCAGCTCAGGAAACCATGCCAAGAATTGACAAGTGGAGTTATGTGCAATTAAAAAGCTTCTTTTCAGCACTGGGAGTGAAAACATAACCTCTACAGTAGGAGAAAATTTTCAACTAGCTACACACCTAATAGAGAACTAACTTCTAGAGTAAGGAGTAAAAACAAACAACAAGAAACTACCCCAAACCCCCAATATATCCCATCAACAAATTGGCTAACGAAACAAACAGGTCTCAAAAGATGAAGATAACTTGTTTTCATCTTATATATGTCTGTAAGTATACATCTAACAGACATATGTTAATATGTCTGTTATGTTACTATGTTAAACAATGAAAATGAACAGTATTAACCATTAGAGAAATGAAAATTAAAACTGCACTGACTTTATGTCTCAACAAATCAGACCAGTTATCATTAAGAAAATAAATCACTGATTCAGAAAAATGGCAGTTTTAATTTTGTCCCTAGGGTCATTGACATTTTAGTCACTGGTAGTTAGTCAGCTAGGTTTGCAGTACCAAAAATGAGCTATTTCTTGAGTGTGCCTTAAGTTTAATTAGACAGCTGTTGGCTACCTTAAAGATAATGTGCCCCTATGTACCTTAGGGGTCCTATTGTGCTGGTCACTAGATTCACAGGCTTTACAACTTGGTAGTTCTATTAATTGTTTTTCTACCTTGGCAGCTTGCATATCAGTATCTTTTACTATCATAGCATCAGATACTATGAGAGCTAGTCCTGCTATGTCAGTTGCTGAGAAAGGGAGAACCATTTTTCTCCAGGCATGAGCCTCTGATAGGTTATCCAATCACAAGTAGTCAGCCCTAAACACATATGAGCAGCACCAAATGGACTGTGTATCTCCCTGTCCATATCCATTTCCATGTCCTCCTATACTGTTTGAGTGTGTGTGTGTGTGTGTGTGTGTGTGTGTGTGTGCGCAGGCGCGCGCGCGCACGGGCATGCAGTGTCAGAAATCCCTCACAACTGAGAGTAAAGAAGTCGCTTCTTAGCCTTCACAATTTTCTAGGTCAAGTGCAGTAAGGACTAAAAGGAAATGAGGAATGGTAAGGGAAAACTGAAAGACAAATGAGAGTTTCCTGGATGTGAATACTAGAATGTTATGAGTGACGTGATGTAAGATTTGAGGAGGAAATAGATTTATATTTTATAGTCTTATTCCTGCTTTAGATGACAAAATAAGAGATTAGAGTAACAGAAGGCAGGTTTTAGAAAAAAGATCATGATTTTTTAAATTTCCGTTGTCAAGGGTGTGAACAACAGAGGCAATTTTAGTAATGTGGGTTTAAGAGGTGAAGTTTGGTTCAAAATTATTGTTTGTTGTTCTGCTGTTTCATTGTTGAATGGGGAATTTGTTAGGTATAGAGGGAGGAAAGAGGTAAGAATTAGATGAGAATGTGCTTCAAGTGATTTAGCAAGATTCTAAGCCACCTATAAAATGCAGATAAGAAAGCTCTTTGACAACAATGGACAATAATAAAATAGGAAGATCAGTACAATGTGCTTTATGGAATGCTGTGGAATTGGTGTAATCTACACTGCATGTGAAAAGCAAGGGGACTAAGCTCTTAGTTCTCAGCAAACATTTGTAATGATAGACAGTGATAATAAGTTTATGTCAGCTTCATGTGCATGGAAATACTGGAAATGAAAGAAACCAGGAATTTGGGACAAAACAGCGCTTACATGAAACACCTGCAAATTAATTAATTAAGTCCCTAGAACCACAGCAAGATTTACAGTAGAAAAAGGATATGACACCTCTTCAGCATTTAAAAAGAACTTCAGTTTTGAAGCAAAAAAAAAAAAAAATCATAGAAGACTTAATCAGGAGGCCATATTTAATTGTCATCTCAGGAGAGAAAGAATAAACATTTAGATATTGCATTCACCAATAAAGAGATAGCAAAGGAATTTCTTGAGAAAACAAATGTCCTTGATTTAAAAGAGCTCTACAAAGACCAAACTGAGCAGGGTACAAGGGTCTTATATGAGACAGTTTCTCCAACCAAGGACCATGTATGGATATGGCCTAGAACCCCGCTCAGACGTGGCCCATGGTAGCTTGGTGTCCAACTGAAGACCCTAGTAAGGGGAACAGGGACTGTTTCAGTCATGAACTCGATGGCTGGCTCTTTGACTCTCCCCCATACACGCCAGGGAGTAACAACCTCGCTAGATCCCAGGGGAGGACATTGCAGCCAGCCCTGAGGAGACAAGATGATCTGGGGTCTGATGGGAGGGGAGGAGGTCCTCCCCAGTCGGTGGACTTGGAGAGGGCAGGGAGGAGATGAGGGAG
>CM053765.1:46862653-46926908 GCA_028658305.1 Pachyuromys duprasi | reverse complement strand
GTTCATTTCCTCTTTTTGTGCCTCCTTTTGTTCCTCTAATATCTGCATAATTATAGCTTTAATATAATTTTCCTGTGTCTCCGCTGAATTAAAATCTCTATTGCTTTTGGGTGTTTCTGGTGGGGCCATGGTGTCCTGATTTTTGTTGGGTGAGTTCTTTCGCCGGTTTCTGGGCATTTGTTTATATATAATCAAGGAGCTGTTTGTGCTTCAAGGCTGAACTTCAGACTGGAACTGTCAATCTCTTGTGTCAGGAGTATTCTTCAAGAAGATCAGGCAGTTCTAGTGGCTTGATAGTGTGTGTTGTGGCCTCAGTTGAACTCTGGTTTAGGATCTGTGTGCCTGGCTTCGTGCTCTGTGCTAGAGGCTGTGAGCACCACAGGCTGGTCTCCCCTCTGGTCTGGAGGTTTGGCTCTTCCCTCTGTGCCAGAGGCTGTGTGTCCCCCTTTGATATGTCCGCTGGGGGCGCTGCTCTGGTCAGGAGGCTCCATGCTCTGCCCTGAGCTTGCTGCTAAAGGCTCTCTTCTGGACTGGAACCTTGGTGCCTCCTTCTGAGTCAGGGGCTGTGCACTAAGGTCTGAGATGGTATTTGGGGCACCTCGTCTGGACCTGATACTATGAGTCCCAATCCGGGGTGGTGGCTGGGTGTGCCTAGTGGTGTGGGTCTCACCAGTGTAGTCCACAGTATCTGGGTGAGACTCAGTCCATCCGGGGTACCGTGTGCCCCAGCCCAAAATGGCAGCTTAGGCACCCAGCCCGGCTGTGTGCAGCCTGTCTCCTTCTGGAGTTTTTCCTGGGAATAGCTGGGTGTCCCTTGTACTTTTCCACTTGATTTCCCCACTGTAGGAATTCCACTCACCTGGCAGTCGCAAAAGCTGGTGTTTTAGGTCCGAGATCTCAGTCTCCTGGCTGCTGTGCCTACATTACTGTCCTGCTCTTCAGACACAGTGTCCTCCTGGGGCAGCCATCTTGGATCCTTCGCCTCATACAGCCTGAACATTCTTGAAAACTATTACCTAGTGCAAATTTTCTGTCACCAACACTTTCTTACATGCCTGATGGTAAATATTATTGTTTTCACCTGTGACAATATGATATAGATTGTACATAACTGAGTATAACACATTAAAGGGGTGCTATTTTTTCAGGACCCCAGCTTTTCAATTGTGAGACTGGAGGTTGAGGAATTTCTTTTTTCATTTGAAGGCAATCGCTCATCTAATTATTTAGGTCAGTTCTTTTTCAAGCCAAAATTAGTCTTCTCCACAAATCTTGCAACCAAACATATTCATATTCCCTAAACCTAAATCATCTAAACTAATCCCATCAGAGTTTGCCTCTTTGTTTCTTATCTACAGGCAATTTTCCAGGATTAGGTCTGGGCATTTTATACTAAAGATAAAGATTCAAAAATATCATGCAATAGTTACTTAATATACAAATTAACTGGCTTAAGTATTTCATGAATTATTAATTTGAGTAATATGTTTCTCACACACACCACTTATTGGTGTCCTAGTATTAAAACATTTTAATATTGATGTAAAGGGTGGCTATGTAATAGTCTGCCTCTAAATTTATAAAGTAGGATATTACTGGATTCATCTCAGATTTACAACAGTATTTTAATTTTTTTAAACTGGCAAGAGAAGCCAATAATTCCTGTGAACAGCAACTTAACAAATAGAGATAAAATAACTTTAATAATAATACCTCAAAGTAGAGATCAAAATATTTATATGAATTGATCAATATTTTATTACTGTTGTACATGGAATGTGCATAATAAACCAAGCTCACTAATTTTATTACTTGATGCAAAATGTTGTATGATGGTCTCTTCTTCCTGAGGCATCCATACACGAAGTTATGACAATATAGAGCATGTTAACTTTTTGCACTTATTTTTTTATCTCTTAGTCATTTTTAATGTAAGTTTTTAATGGTGTTAAGATTCTAAATTTCTTTTAAAGAAACTATAGATGTAGCAAAATTTAAAAAAAAATAAAATACGCAGTGGTACAACTTTTATGCCTGAAGTTGTCAAGTACTTTATTCTATTTTTGTTGCTTCTTTTTTTTTTTCTTTCTGTAGCTCTATATTTGCACAAACAAACTCAGTACACTTAGAGAATGCAGTTTAGACACACTGAAAATAAAGAAAACCTAGTCATTTCAAAATATCCCAAAAGGAAAAGATTGAAATATTATCTTTGATCACTTTATATAACCATTTTTTTTAAACTGCCTTTTTTCTTTGAAGTCCCGCTCTGGTCCCTAATGGAATGCTATTTGTGGATAGTGCTAGGCAGTTAGAAGTAAAGCTGTATGAAAGTGTGTCAATGCAGATTTAGGAATAAAAACTCATGTGTGTGTACACTAGTCCTGTCATTTGTATTTCGGATACAGTTTTACAGTTACCCTTAGCTCTGCCAGGTATTTACTAACACTATTTGGAAATAGCTTTTTGTTTTTGTGTGTTTTTTTTTTTTTAAGAGTGAAGAAAGAATTGGGAATCCAAGTCCTGTCAGATTAAAAGATAAAAGTTCCCCAGAAAGCTCTTCAACTTCCTGTGCAGGTGTTTGGAACTCAATCACACATGGGGTGAGTAAGTTCAAGTCAGAACAGTGTAGACCATTAACTGGCAGCCAGTGAGAAAAGCAAATACCTGTATAAGCATGATTGTCAGCACTTGTGGCGGGCAAGTGTCAGCTGTGCCAAAGTGGGCCAAGCACAGATGTAATCAGAAGCATAGAAAATAGGAGGTTTCTACAAGCTTAGAGGATTAGGCACAGGCCAACCAGGCCACTAAGGAATGAGTCTGCAAAGTGTAACACACATAACAAAAGACCTTTGAGCATGTTAATATTCAGGAAACATGAATCAACAAGGCTCTTTTCTGCCTCTTGCCCTAGTTTATGTTTCTTAGAGCTGTTATTATGTGGCCAGCAATGTTATATATCCAGATGAAAAAGACTAAGCAAAGTGTGAGAGACATATTTCAATTTCACATCTGACTGAATTATTTATTTGTTCATTAAGGGTGCATTTATTAAACATAGTTAACATCTTTCTTGTATGACAGTGAAATACTCAATATAATAAAAAGGAATATGGGAATTTTCTGGTGATTCTTTGAATTTTTAATTACGTAATTAAAAATTTCAAAAACAATTTACATTCTTTCAATCAGATTTTATCAGGCATAGTTCATAGCAGAAAGTATGCTAACTTGATATTAAAAGTTGTACAGTACTCCTCTTTTTCCTGCTGAGAACTCAGCAAGATCAAACTTCTCTTTTGACCAGATGTGTCTAGGTTAGCAAGCCGTACAGGATAAATTTGTCAGATGAACTTCTGTGCATCTTTTTAACATGCATAGGCTTTGTGAAGTACTTATGCACTTCATGTACCCTGTAACCCCTTCCCATCAGCTTTGTACACAATACAAATAGGCCCCTAACTTTACAGTACAATACAATTGCTGATAGCTCATGCAGCCATATTTATTAAAGTAAATCAAAACCATGGACAAATTCACTTTGCATTTTCAAATTAGTCATATTTCAGCTGTTAAAGAGCTATATAGCTAATTGATTCTACCTGTTACCATCATAAAATATATCATCATTCCAGAAAGTTCTATTAAGTGGTGCTCACAGAGACAAGATTAATCAAAAACATATAAATACTATGGTCCTTCAATCATCTTAAATACAGCCATACACAAATTAATAGTGTTATTTTAAAACAATATCCCAAATGCTGATTTTACCAATGAAGATTCGGGAACCAGATGCTAGCAGGGAAAGCACCCAGCTGACCTTCCTACTCAGATCACATCCAAGAGGGAAAAGCCTTTTCTCCTACTCCACACTGTTTTAAATGCCCTTTAGATTGAATGTTCCTCCTTCCTACTAGCTGTGGGTCTATCTGTCCTCTAGACTTCACCTTGCTCTCTATGTTTTTTCCCCATATTCACTTTCTGTCAACTGGTTACTTGCTCTGCCTTTTGCTTGACATAGGGTTAACTTTACTTAGCTTTTGTTCACAAAAAGCTATTGAATTAAAGGCGTGTACTAGAGCTGACCCACACCACAATAAGAAACATTTTTTCCAGTGATCCAATAGCTTCTGCTTAGTCTATTATATGAATAAGAAGTATGATTTCACTGATTTTTATGCCCACTAGACTTTAAACTATTGTGGCTGACAGTTGTTTTATTTATTATCATCAATACATTATATTCATCAAAAAAACCTGGGTTCTAGTTTATCATAATTTATTGCAATTTACAAAGCTCAGTTTGTATCAGGGAGGGAGAGTATTAAACTTCCATGACATTGAATATGTGTTACTTACATAATGATGGCTATAAATCTCCTATACTTAGTGTTATGTCAACATTCGTATATGACACAAAGCAAATAATCAAGGTACTTCAGAAAATAGAGTGCCTGCAGAAAATGTGCTTCTTTTGTAGCCCAAATTCACTTACTTATTTTACATGATGTTTCACCCCTAAATACAGACAGATGCTGGTTCCTTTGCCACAGGTTGCTGTTCTGTTCAAGGACACAGGGAAAATGAGTACATAATATATTCAAAACATTAAACAGTTCTGATTCAAACTTATGAATCAAAGAAATATAAAAAAAGAGAATGTCTAAACATTCACCAAGAGTAAGAAAACTGATTTGGTAAAATGATTCAGAGGAATGCATTGATTATCAGAAATATCTATAAAATTTCTCAAGTAATACATGTTAGGATGGAATCCCTTGCTGTATTCATTAAGTTATAGTTTGGACTTTGGCCAACAACAAAGTATAAAACCAGAATATAAAGAAATAGTATACTCCACAACTGATTTTTATTTCTATGAAAAAGTCTAGAAATACAGAAAAGGTGAGGTTCTAAGAAAGTACACCTTTCCCCCCTATACTGAAAGAAAGCATTTTAACTGAAGTGTAAGTGTAAATCTTCAGAGGATGAGAAATTACAGATTTCATTCAGACAGAGAGAATTTTTTTTCAGAGTTTACTGCAAAGAAAGTAATCAAAATGTGAAGAAGCTACCATGTAAACTTATGAAATAGTTTTTAAAAAGGGAAGGAAAGAAAGAATCTTGAACCAGCAAGTGGGGCTATGTAAGAGAGTAATTCATTCTCTGAGTCTTTCACTTGTAATAGCTGCTCATTCTTAACCTCAGGATTTTACAGCTCAGGAACTTTTGTATTGACATTAAAATACTGATCAACATGGACAACTTGTTTCTTTAGGAAATTAATAAGAAGATCTCTCAGGGTAAGTATTTACTGTCAGTGTCTTCGGAATTATAGTTGTAATACTGGGTCTTGATTGACTGGAGAGCAAAAGACAGAAAAATTTTATAGGCTGTGGTGTCGGAAATTACCATGATATATCAAGTCACCTCTAAATCTCATCGTTTCCCCTCATTCACATTTTATTTCCTAAGCAATGAGTGCTGAAGGAGATATTAAATTGGCAATTAGAAATCAGAAACCTGGGGAAAGAATCCAGTTCATTATCAAAATAATTTACTGTTTCTTCACCTGGATACTATAGAAAGAAGTGTAATTAAAGCCACTAACTTTATTCATACAAAATATTACATTTTCTGAGAATAATACACACTGTAAGAGCGTGTCCTTGCCTTTACAAAGAAAGGTACTACCTGCAATTCATAGCAACTACAATACCAAAAATTCTTTTCCAAGGTGTAAGTATCTACAGGTCTGAAATTCAGACATTGAATCAGAAATTTGTTGCTTTGTAAAGTCAACACCAAGGAAACATGCCTGGGTGGCAGAGTCTAACAACAGCATAAAATAGCAGAGTGGCTTTGGCACTTTCCTGGGCTGTTTATTTTTGACAGACCATGTGTCTGCCAATATGACTGTCTAACCACTACGAATTTCAAAGAAACAGAGTTCTTATCTATAGCACAAGACTTAAAACAACACTTAAATGATTCATTACCCGACTATATGTTTGAACAGAATTCTCCCCTGCAGACACCAGACTATAGTAACACTAAATAATTTCTATTACCTTGTTGTGTTTTGTGGGGCTAAAAGTTCAATGAAGGGTTCATTCTGGCCATGTTGACACCAGAGTTCTATTGTATTAATCTTGTAGCAGAAGAAGCATGAAAAGCAGGCGGTGCACAACAGAGGCTGAGAATGAAAACATATCGTGGACTGAAAATGTACTGCAGAGGAATAAAGGTAGAGCACAGGCCATTGTTTTAAGTTTTATGTTTTCCATTTGGATTTCTGGAATGAGCCAGTAATGTGTTGGTCCTATAAGCTTATTATAAACATATACCAGAAATGGAGCTATTATGTTCTTTTCTTTTGATGTCATGTGAATATAATTCCAACAGAAATGTACTAAGAAATTCAAATAAGTCAGGTCTCTCCTTAAATGAATTCCCAGAGAATAGTATGCTTCCACAATTGGCTACTTCAGAATCTGTGTGTTGGCGATCATTTGATTGAACCAGGGACCACATACCTTAAAGAGTGACATGGTTTTAATCAAACAATATTTCATATTATCTGTTTGCACAGAAACATTTGGGCCTATAGTAGTTGAAAACTGCCATTTGTAAACTAGTTTCTATTAAAGTGTGGGAAATATTTGATCTCTGAAATAATTAGGTATATATTCATAGTTTATGATTAAATAGGGCTTCCCCCTTATCTTCCTTATCTTGAATTACTTTTTGGCTACGTTGATAAAATACATAGTAAGAACAACATTAAGGAGAAAGGGTTTATTTTTTCTTACCATTCCAGGAAAGAACAGTTGGTCAAGATGTGGGAGATATGCCAGCAGGCAGAAAAGGCAAGGCAAGACTGCAGGGACATGAAGCTTGTCCTGCATCTCTACTCAAGAAACAGAAAGAACAGGAAGTGAAAGTGGGTTTTAAAGCCAGAAGACCTTCCCACAGTAACTCATTTCCTTTAGGATTGCTCATCTTCCTGAAGGTTTCATAAGTATGTCAAACCTTACCTGCAGCTGGACATATGGTGCTCAAACATGTGAGCCTTGCTGGTTATTACACCCTCAAAGCCACAACATTCGCTTATTTTATCATAGCAACTACCTGGAATGTGGTAGTAGACAAAGCTTCTTTTCTCATCTTACCTACACAACTTTTTCTCTGCTAAAACCCCAGGCTCCAATTAGCACATCTGTAGTTATTTAATATGAACTTGCTCATATCCAGTCCTAATGTAGATGTAATTTATTTCCTCTTGTTTGATTATTATATGCCCTTTCTCAATTCAGTGATGAGCCATTTACAGATAAATGTGTCTAAGCCACTGCATGTGTTCATGCAGAAATCCCCAGTTCATCAAAAGTATGCAACATTCCCTCTATGAGGACTTTAAGCAAATTATGGACTGTATGTCCTAAATATTATAACCTTATGTAAATTTTTGTTGGATATTTGGTGACATCAGGGAACAGGGCTCAATTTCTGGTGTTTAGTCTATTGAAACACCAATGCAGCTATCAGTATTTCATGTCTGTCGTTGAACTAAACAAATCCATCTTGAAAGTGGGTTTTATACATGCAATGATGCATACTGTGTGTACTCCTGGAACCTGATAGAATAATAATTGCATTCATGTGGTTTAAAATATAAATACCTAACTTCAAAATATAGTGTTGGAATAATGTTCTTTTGGAATGTATACAATTTACCCTTGTTCATTCAAATGCTGATTTCTATCCCCCACTCTCCGGTTTCAATCTGGATATTGCATTGTGATGCTTATTCTAAGCATCACGTGTCTCAATTTTGTGTAAACATTCCATAATAAAGCAACCAGCTACAATGTTGAGCAATGGAGAGGAAGGAATGGGAGGCAGAAGAGGAGAGAAAGAGGAGAGATCTGGGAGCAAAGGCTGGAGAGTGGTCTTGGAAAGACCTGGAGAGATGGACTGGACCTAAGATAACCCTAAAAGCAAGTATAATGGGTAAAATCAGAATGGTAGGAAACTACATGGGCTTAGAGGTTTAGGATGGAACAACTATTGCCCAGCATTGTGATCTAGGTTAATTAAATAAATCCCAGTCCCTGTTTGGTGATTTGGTTATACAGCTCTTTATGATTAACCACAGCTTTACTAAAAGATATGTCAATAGTAAATATTAATGCCAAATACAACTAACAACTTGTTCTTCTGAAACAAGAACAGGGACAGGGAGAATGTACTGTATATAGGGGGCATGAGAGAGGAAGCAACTATTTCGTCACAATACTATTCTGATTGATGATGTGTATTGTGCAATATCAGAACCAATAGAATTCTAACGTATAAAAGATAAAAATAATCTAAACCTTGTGTTATATCAAATAAAATCAATCCAAATTGGTTCCTTATCTATAATAATGTAGCACACTAATACAAAATGGGATTTGTATGGGGACAGTAATTGTGTAATAATTTTCTTTTATTATCCACTTAATCACTCTGTAAATCTAAAACTGTTCAAAGTTTATTAATTAAACAAAATGTTTTAAAAAGTAGTTCTTTGTAAAGATTTCTTATAATGCAGTATTTTCTGTAGTGCTTCAATACTTAGTTTTTATGCATTGTCAATATCTTATGTTAATTACGATTAGTATAATCTTAAGCCATCTAATTGTTATTTTATTGGAGAGAATAATTATACCATTAAAATCTTCCCACTGAGATTTCTGACTAGAATAATTCACAATATTATAATGGTTACCAATTAGCTACAGATTTATATCCAGATCCAATAATTACTACCTTGATGATTAATCAATAGTTAACTTAATTTAAATTCTTCACATTTGCTTTTCTTTTTAAAACTTTTTTTAAAGATTTAAATTTTACTTTATGTGCAGGAGTATTTTGCCTGAATGTATGTAGGTGTACTATGTGTATGCATTGTCTGAAGAAACTAGAAAATGATGTTGGATTCTTTGTAACTCAAGGCACAAGCTTAGCTATCATGTGGGGTCTGGAAAATGAATCCTGGTACTGTAGAAGAACAGCCAGGTGTTTTGGCTCTGTTGTTCACTTTTTTTTTCATTTATTAACAATTTATTCAATTTGTATGCTCTGGCCCCCTCCCTCATCTCCTCCCATTCCCACCTACTTTCCCTCTTCTTCCCCTAAACCCCTCCCCTTGTCCACTGATAGGGGAGGACCTCCACCACTTCTATTTGACTCTAGCCTATCAGGTCTCATCAGGGCTGGTTGCATTGTCATCCTCTGTGGCCTAGCAAGGCTGCACCCCTCAGAGAGAGGTGATCAGAGAGCTGCCACTGAGGTCATGCTCAGAAAGCCCCTGCTCCCCATACTAGAGACCCCACTTGCATACTGAGTCTATGGGCTTCATGTGAGCCAGGGTTTTAGGTTCTCTCCATGCATTGTCCTTGGTTGGGTATTGTTCTCTTCAGGGCCCCCAGAGCTCAGGGTTTTTTGTTTGTTTGTTTGGTTGGTTTTGTTGTTGTTGTTTTGATTTTGTATTGGTTTGGATTTGGCTTTATTGGTCTCCTTGTGGAGCTCCTGTCCCCTCCAAGTCACTCTGCCTATAGTTTGGCTACGAGTCTCAGCCTTTGCTTTGATACCCTGTCCAATAGAGTCCTTCAGAGGCCCTCTGTGGTAGGAATCTGTCCTATTTCCTCTCTTCTCCTGCTTCCAATGTCTGACATGCATTTGTTCAACCATGTTCATAGCAGCTCTATTCGCTATAACAGAAGCTTGAAACAACCTAGATGTCCCTTAATGGAGGAATGGATACAGAAATTGTGGTACATTTACACAGTGGAATAACACTCAGCTATTAAAACCAAGGAAATCAAGAAATTTGCAGGGAAATGGTGGGAACTAGAAAGATCATCTTGAGTGAGGTAACCCAGAAGCAGAAAGACACATTCAGTATATACTCACTCATAAGTGGATATTAGCTATATAATATAGGATGAACATACAAAATCTATATACTTCTAAAGAAGCTATCCAACAAGAAAGACCCTAGGGATGGTGTTCAATCCTCATTCAGAAGGAAAAACAGCCAATGTTCTTAACTGCTATGCCATCTATCAAGCCTCAGATTCTGCATTCACTAATGTGTTTCCCTAACCCACATTAACTTTGTATTTGAATGACTATGAGAAAACTATTTTCATGCTTGATATAGATGAAATGCTTACTTATTCCTTTCTGTCCCTGTAACCCAGAGTCACACATGGTATTTTTATGCATATATGTTTTCTCGAGGAATGTCTCTGAAACACCAAGGATATCTTGTAGAAAAAAAAAGAAATTGAAACTCAATAAAATAAAATTATAGGAAACTGTAAAATTCTATTGTTCATTAATATAATTCTAAAACAAGTGAAATATCAATATTTTATAATACACTACCGTATGAAGTTTTGAGACAATTCTCTCGATTACATTTTGTGTTCCTTCTGCTCCACTCCAGTTCTTTCCCACCTCAACTCCTATCCAATCCACTCCTTTTCCTTTCTCATTATAAGACAAGAATCCTTCTATAGGATCAGCATATAATATAATTAATACAATATAATGTAATATAATGCAACAAAACAAATATGCAACCCAAAAGACAGAATAACACCAAATAAACAAACAGAAAGAAAAGAGACCAATAAAAGACATAAGAAACAGATATAGATGCAGAGACTCACTCTCAGGAATCCTATAAAAACACAACACAAATAATCATAATGTAAAGGACCTGTGAAGTAAAGGAAGAAAGAGAGAAGGAGAAGACAAACAGAGAGAGAGAGAGAAAGAAAATAAAACAGTAAAAATAAAAGTGTAGAAAAATTTCATGACATGATATTATAAGTTACAATTATTGGAGAGAAATCCAAGCCTTGGCAGCAACCTCTAGTATGTGGGAGTTCCTTGGGACCACTCTGACCAATAATTCAATTACATATAAACCATTCCCAGAACCAAAAGCTTCAATTGGTTACAAGAGATGTACAATTGGGGCACTAACTCTCTCTTTATTTTGTAATTTCATTTATAAACTTTTATATATGTATATATTTAAGGAAACTTCTACTGTATTAGGTTTCTGTAAAACCCTTTAAATGACCTTTATTTTTAAATTTTTTACTATAGTCCTACCAGCATATCTCTCCTCACTTCCCTTCCCTGTTCCACACCATTGTCTTATCCCATGCATCCTTATCAAACTATTCTATTTCCATAACCTTGGCAGATCTATCTAGAACTCTGGTTCCTTATACTATACTTAACTTCTGTGGTTTTATGGATTGTAGCTTGCTTATCATTGGCTTAACAGCTAATATCCAGATATAAGCAAACTTATACCATATTTGTCCTTCTTGGTCTGGGTTACCTCACTCAGAATGTATGTTTCTAGTTCCATGTATTTACCTGAAAATTTCATGATTTTATTTTTATAATTGATGGATCATACTCCATTATGTAAATGTACCGCATTTTCTTGATTCAGTTGTCTATCAAGGAATATCTAGGTTGTTTCAAATTCCTGGACATTTTAAATAGAGCAGCAATGAACGTGGTTGAGCAAGTATATTTATGGTAGGATGAAGAAGGATCATATGGATATATCCCAAAGAAGAATATGTAAGCACCCTTGGTTACTTACTGGTACAAGGTCATCTGATATGGCTGTGAGGAAGTAAATCAGGCTTGTAGGAAGGGCCACAGCACAGCTGAGGCTGTGACAATTTTACTGAGAACAAGCAGACTTTTTATTCATTTATCAGAAACATAATAGAGTGGCAATTGACAGGACTAATATAGTTTTAGTTGCTGGGATATCATTTGCAAGTTATATGGGGTACACAAGATCACAGTCTAGGACCAAATGTTCTGTTAAGCTTTCATGACTTCTTGACTACTAAGGTAACATACAGAGAAACAAAATGTGGACTGTTTCACTGCCTGAGGAAGTACATATATCTCTCAAGAACTGGAAAGGACATTATGCCCCAAGAGCCATGGCCTCTAACATGAAAAACCTATGACCACAGACCTTTCAAGGGCAAGTCAATTTCCTCCAGTAGTAAAGCTGAATCTTGAAGTATATTGTTTCCTCACTTCAGAAGAATTGCCACACCGATTTCTATAGTGGAAGGTTGCACTCCAATAGCAATGGGTGAGTATTCCCTTTTCTCTACATCCTCAGCACTATGGATTATCATTTGTTATATGGAACTTAGCCATTCTATTAGGCATAAATGAAGTCTCAAAGTAGTTTTAATTTGCATTTTCCAAATTAGTAAGGTTGTTGAACAATTCTTTCCTTAAGTGATTCACAGCCATTGACCCATCCCGCAAGACAGTCGAATGAGACCCTAAAAAGGGGGATAAGAATGGGGTGGGACAAAAGATGTGAAGAATGGATACAAGACAGCATTCTGATCACGTCTCCTTGATTGCTCTTTAGGTTACAGCTTATAAGGGGTAAGAATGGGCAATTCAAGGGGAGGAGCTAGTTTCAGGAACTAGTTTCAGTGAAAGCCACAAAGCAGGATGTTCTCAAAGCAGGAGGCAAGTTCTTATGCTATACCCACCAAATCTAAATGGTTGATCACACATCTAAAGGACAAAGAACACCTGTGATCCAGGGGTGAAAAATCACCATGTCGTGCTGGGCACAGTGTGCGTCATAGATTCCAAGTGGGCAAGAGTCAAACAGCCATTTTATGGCTCCACACAAGCCATTGTGATTCTTCCTTTGAGAACTTTTCTGTGTAGATCTCTACCACAGTTTTAATTGGCTTATTTTTTTCCTTGATGTCAGTTGGTAATATCAATTCTCAATCTGTAGGCTGCCACTATATCTGAGTGACATTGTCCTTTGCCTTACAGAAGCTTTTCTGTTTCATGAGGTTCCATTTATTCACTTGTAGATATTAGTACCTGTGCTAATTGTGTTCTGTTCAGAAAGTCTTTACTTATATCAATGAGTTCAAGCCTATTTGCCACTTTCTCTTCTACCTGGTTGAGGTATCTGCTTTAATGTTGAGGTCCTTTATCCATTTAATGCTGAGTTATCTGTATGGTAGTAAGAATGGAACTATTTTGATTCGTCTACATGCTGCAATCCTTTTTGACCAGAAGTATTTGTTGAAAATATAGTTTTTGCCAGTGTGTGTTTCTGGATCCTTAAAAACAAAAACAAAAGAACAACAACAAAAACAATTAGGTGTCCATAGATCTGTAGATTAGTGTTATGTCTGTATCTTCAGTGTGATTCCATTGATCAACATGTCTGTTCTTTTGTCAATATTATACTGTTTTTAACCAAAGTTCTGTAGTACAATTTGATGTCAAGGAAGGCGATACCTTTAGCAGCTCTTCTAATATTTAGGAGTGTAAGCTTTCCTTATGTGTGTGTATGTGTGTCCATATTAAGCTGAAAATTGCCCTTTCAAGATCTCTAAAGAATTGTATTGAAATTTCCATAGGAATTTTACTGAATGAATAAATTGCTTTTGGTAGAATGGTCATTTTTACTATATTAATCCTACTAATCAATGAGCATGAGAGATCTTTCCATCTTCTGATATCTTCTTCAATTTCTTTCTTCAGTGTATTAAAGTTTTTCTTATAAAAATGTTCACTTGCTTGATTAGAGTTACTCCCAAGATATTTTACATCATTTGAGGTATGTCCCTTTAATCACCAATTTCCCCAATCGATCTAGGACTTTTATCATGAAGGTGTGTTAGAATGACCATGTGGGTTTTGACATTAATTTTCTCTATATAGTACATTACATTTATTGACTTATGTATGTTGTATGTTCCCAGCATTGTTGGGAAGAAATGTGTTTGATCATGGTGGATGATCTTTTTGAAGTGTTCTTGTGGTAGGTTTCTTTTCTTTGTATTCTTGAGGAGTGATTTGAGGAGTATTAGTAGTGACTTTTATTGCCCTGTGCTTTTTTGCTTAGGAGACTTTTAATTACTGCTTTCATTTCACAAGGCTTTTTATGTCTATTTAAATTGCTTATGTGATCTAGATTTTACTTTGGATGGTGTTATATATATATATAGAAAATTATCCATTTCTTTTTTATCTCCTTATTTGATGGAGTGCAGGTTTAAAGAATATCCTTGTGATATTTTGAATTTCCTCAATTTCTATTGCTATGTCTCGATTTTCATATCTAAGTGTGTTAAATGGCACAAATACTTGTTACCTTGCAGTTAATGTGAAAAAAATGGTTTTCATTCCTAATTATTTTCTTAAAGAATAAACTCTTTGTTTCAATGAGTCTTTGTACTTCTGTTCATTTATTTCATTCCTGGGCTTGATTATTTCTTGCCAGTTAAGACATTTAGTGCAATTTTTTTTCTAGAGACTTTAGGTGTGGTAAGTTACTAGTATGAGAGCTATCCATTTTCTTTTTTATGTAACCAGTAGTGCTATTAATTTTCTACTTAGAACTGATTTCAGTATGTCCCATAAGTTTGAGTATGCTGTGTTTTCATTTTTATTCAATTCCAGAGTATTTATTACCTTTCTTAATTTCTGTATTGATCAGCTTTTCATTCAATAGTGAGTTGTTTCAATCCCATGATTCATAAGCTTTTCCTTATTTCTCTTGTTATTAACCAGTTTTAATCCGTGGTGTTCAGATAGGATACAGGGAGTTCTTTCAGTTTCCTTGTATCTTTTGAGACTTGCTTTGTTTCTAATCATGTAATCACTTTGGGAAAAAGTTACACAAGGCAATGAGAAGGAGGTGTAGTCTTTTGTGTTTGGAAGAAATGTTTTGTAAATATCTGTTAGGTCTATTTGGCTTATGATGTCAGGTAGCTGTAGCATGTCTTTGTTTAGTTTTATCTGGATGACCTGTTCATTGGTGAAAGTGTGCCACTAAAGGCTCTCATAATTAGTGTGTGATGATCCATATGTAATTTAAGATGTAGCAGTGTTTCTTTTATGAACTTGGATGCCCTTATGCTTGCTGCACTGATGTTAAAAATTACAATGTCCTTTTGGTGGATTTTTCCTTTTTTGAGCATGTAGTGTCTTCCTCTATCTTTCCTAATTAGTTTTGGTTAGAAGTCTATTTTGTCAGATATTTAAACTGCTACATTAGCTTGCTTCTTAGGTCAAAATTTTTAGAATATATTTTTTCAACTGTTTATCATGAGGTGATTTCTATTTTTGTGGTTAAGGTACAATATTGGGGTGAAGCAGAAGTATGGATCTGCTTTTTGCATCCATTCTATTAGTCTTTGTATTGAGTCAACTGATGTTGCAAGGCATCAGTGAGCATTGTTTGTTGATTTCTGTTATTTTGTTATTATGGTGAGTGTGTGTGTGTGTGTGTTGTGTTGTATTTTGTTGAGTATGGTTAACCTGTTTAGTTTTATCTGTAGCATCTTACATAGGACTAGTATTGTAGATAAATATATCTTTTTTTCCTAATTTTTAATTTTTATATCAATTAGAATTTATTCACTTTTTATCCCAGCTGTAGCCCCCTCCTAATTCCCTCTCAATCCCCACCCACCTTCCCTCATCTCCTCCCTGCTCCTCTCTAAGTCCTCCTCCCCTTCCATCTGATCCTAGTTTATCAGGTCTCAACACTGCTGGCTGCATTGTATTCTTGTGTGGCCTAGCAAGGCTGCTTCTCCCTCTGGAGCTGAGGAGGTCAAAGAGCAAGCTATTGAGTTCATGTCAGTTACAGTTCTTATTTCCCTTACTAGGGTACCTACTAAGGAGCCAAGGGCTACGTCCGAGCAGGTGTTCTAGATTATATCCATGCACGGTCCTTGGTTGAAGAATCAGTCTCATAAAAGACCCTTGTGCTCATATAGTTGGTCCTTGTGGAGCTCCTGTCCTCTTCAGGTCTTATTCAATCCACCTTCTTTCATATGATTCCCTGAACTCTGCCAAAGGTTTGGTTTCGAGTCTCAGCATCTGCTTTGGTAGACTGCTAGGTAGAGTCTTTCAGAGGCCCTCTATGATAGGTTCCTGTCCTGTTTCTTGTTTTCTCCTACTTCAGATGTCCATCCCATTTTTCTTTCTAAATGAAGATTGATCATCTTACCCTGGGCCCTCCTTCCTGTTTAGCTTCTTTAGGTGTACAGATTTTACTATGTTTATCCTATCTTATAGAGCTAGTATCCACTTATAAGTGGATTTATACCACATGTGTCTTTCTGCTTCTGGGGTACCTCATTCAGGATGATCTTTTCTAGATCCCATTATTTGCCTGCAAATTTCATGATTTCATTGTTTTTAATTGCTGGGTACTATTCTGTTGTATAAATGTAGTGATAAATATATCTTAATATTTTGTTTATCTATTTTATAAAATGTGTTTTCTTCTCCACCAATCTTGATTGAAAGTTTTGCCGGGCATAGACATGTAGGCTATTTGTAGTCTTGTAGAGTATCTGTCTGGGCCTTTCAGGCTTTCTGAATATCTATTGAGAATAAAGGGCTATAGCTGGAATACAAAATGAATAAGCTATAATTAACAAAAATAACTTTTAAAAAATAAAAAAGAAAAGTAAAGTATTATTCTAATAGGTCTGTCTTCAGATATTACTTGGCATTTTTCTGTTGCAGCTTTTAATATTTTTTCTTTATTCTGCACACCTAGTGTTTTGATTATCATTTCTATACTTCTTATACTTTAGTCAGCATCTTTTTATTTAATTTAAATATATTTTCTTCTATGATTTTGTTGAAATATATTCTGTGTCTTGACCTGAGTCTCTTCTCCTTCCTCCATTCCTAGTATTTATTTATTCATTCGTTCATTCATTCATTTATTACAGTTTATTCACTTTGTATCCCAGCTGTAGATCTCTCCCTCATTCCCTCCCAAACCCTCCCTCCCTCAGCTCCTCCCATGCCCCTCCCCCAGTCCACTGATAGGGGAGGTCTTCCTCACCTTCCATCTGACCCTAGCCTATCAGATCTCATCAGCACTGGCTGCATTGTGTCATGGTTAAGCTGCCTCCCTTACCCCCTGCAGGAGGAGGTGATCAAAGAGCCAGCCACTGAGTTCTTCCCTATTAATTTTAGAATTGATCTTTTTACTGGTGTCTCATATTTCCTGACTATTTTGTGCCTGGAATTTTTTATATTTAATATATTCTTTCACTGAAGCATTCATTTCTTCTGTCTTGTCATCAGAGCCTTATTATCGTTCTTCAATCTCTGATAATAAGACTTGCTTCCAAAGTTTCTGTTGAAGTTCCTCAATTTTTCATTTCCAGATTTCTCTCAGTTTGGGTTTTCTTTACTGATTCTATTTCCTCTTTCAGGTCTTGAGTAGATTCATTTTCTTGTTTCCACTTCTTGTCTGTATTTTCATAGGTTTCTTTAAGGAATTTATTCATTCCCCTTTTAAAGATGTCTATCATATCCCTAAAAGATTCTTAAGGTCCTAGTCTTGTGCTTCAGTTCTGTTGCATTTTTTTCAGGGCTTTTTGTAGTAGGGTTGCTGCTATCTCATATAGGCATACTGTTATCTATTGTTTTATACTGGTGCCTAGTCATCTGAGTATGGGATGATTGAAATTCTAAGTATTGTTATTTGGTCTTGCTTTTGTTAAGTGGAGATTTTATTTCTTGAATTCACTGCCCTTTTTGTGTCTTAGAAAGATATGATGGTTGTATGTTACCTGTGAGAGAATTCTCTGAAAGCCTGCAGAGCCCTGGGTATTCTGAGTAGAATGTGCTTCTTGGTTTTGAAAGTTGACACTTAGTTTAGCTCTGTACCTCATTTTTTAAATCGGTTTACTTGTTTTGTTGGCATTTAACTTCTTGAGTTCTTTTATTAAATTAAATTTTTATTTTTTATATTAATTACAGTTTTTTTTTACTTTGTATCCCAGCTGTAGCCCCCTTCTTCCCTCCCAATCCCACTCTTCCTCCCTCATCTCTTCCCATTCCACTCTTCAAGTCCACTGATGGATAGGTCCTCCTCTCCTTCCATCTGACCCTAATTTATCAGGTCTCATCAGGACTGGCTGCATTCTCCTCCTCTGTGGCCTAGCAAGGCTGCTCTCTGGACATTAGCCCTCTGTCAGTTGCAGGTTGGTGAAGATCTTTTCCCAGTCTGTAGATTGTCGTTTTGTTCTGTTAACATTGTTCTTTGCTTTACAGAAGCTTTTCAGTTTCTTGAGGTCCCATTTATTGATTGTTGATCTTAGAAACTGTGCTGTTGGTGTTCCATTCAGGTAGTTGTCTCCTGTGCCAGCAAGGTCAAGGCTCTTCCCCACTTTTTCTTCTAGCCAGAATCTGGATACAATGCAGATGACCCTCAACTGAAGCATGGATACAGAAATTGTGGTACATGCACACAATGGAATACTACTCATGATTTCCTGAAAAGCAAGGAAATCATGAAATTTGTAGGCAAATGTTGGGAGCTAAAAAGATTATCTTGAGTGAGGTAACAGAAACAGAAAGACACATATGGTGTATACCCACTTATACGTGGATATTACCCATATAATACAGGATAAACAAAAGAAAATCTGTAGTCATAAAGAAGCTAAACAGCAAGGAATATTCTAGGGAAGGGGCTGAAACCTCATTCATAAAGACAAACAGGATAGAGGATACAAGTAATAGGACAGGATCCCCCCACAGGGTGTCTCTGAAAGGCTCTACCCATCAGGGTATCAAAAGAAATGTTTAGAGTCATAGCCAAATTTTAGCCAGCATGCAGGAAACTTCATGTAAGAAGAGAGAGACAGAGACCTGGAGGGGACAGAAGTTCCACAAGGATATGAACAGAGCCAAAAACAAACCCTGGGCCCAGGGGTCCTGCAGAGACTGATACTCCAATCAAGGACCATGCATGCAGAGGTCCTAGACTATCTCCTTAGAGGAAGCACATAGGCTGCTCAGTTTCCAAGTGGGATCCCTGGTAAAGGAAGCAGGGATTGACTCTGACATGAACTCAGGAGCCAGCTCTTTGATCAACTTGGGAGGGGTGTGCATCCTTGCCAGGCCACAGAGGAAGATGATATACCCAGCCCTGATGAGACCATATAGGCTAGAGTCAGACAGAAGGCGAATATGTCCTTCCCTATCATAGGACTAGGGAAGGGATATAGAAGGAGAAGAAGGAGAGTGGGTGGAACTTGGAAGAGACAATGGAGGGGGCTACAGATGGAATACAAAGTGAATAAATTGAAATTAGATAGATAGATAGATGATAGATAGATAGATAGATAGATAGATAGATAGATAGATAGATAGATAGATAGATAGATAGATGAAAGTTCACAGTTAGGTATGGGGATGGACTAGAAGGGGGAAATTATAGGGTCCATGGGAGAGAGAAAAACAGAGTGTTTCACCAGATTGTTCTTGGTCCCTGGGAATAGGTACAGAATATTAGAAGAGGATACAGCAGGTAATCTGCTACAAAGCTCTGGACTATTTGGAGGAGGGAAGGAAAGTGAAGATATGAAAGTTTTGTTTACCTCTTTTCCCTGACCTACTTGCTTCTCTGCTGAATTTCCAGGGAATGACTACTGGAGTCAGGGTCTGAGATGATAAAATTAGTGAAGAGGAAATTTTGAAGGGAAGTTTCCATAACCCACTGGAGATGGAGGCATAGATGAAGGGCATGTCACATCAGGTGCTCTTCAATGGCTGGGTGTGAGCCTAGGGGATTGGAAGATAGACGAGAGAGAGGGTAAAGATAAACTGTAATCTAACCAGTTTCCCTTGCTGGCATGGCTTGTGGATTCCAGGGAATTTTATCACTTTTTTTTTTTTGCCCATAGATGTCACCCAAATGCACATGCAAATACACATATATAAATAAATATAAACTAATCTTTAATAAAAAATAAAAACAAAGATATAAATAAATAGAACTAAAATATGACTAATAGACAATATTCATTGTGTAATATGTGTAAGCCACTCATGAAAGAAGTGGCACGTTGAGATCATTGACTTAATCTAAGAATTATAAAAGCCTGCTTTCCCTACTCAATATAAGTCAAACGAACTGGAAAAAACCCCAACAGTTAAACTAGCATGAGAAAGTGAGAGAAAAATCATAAAAATAATATTTAAACAAATCAAGTTTGTTTAAGATGATTAACTTAGAGATTCCAAACTGTACTACCAATAATCGAGATTTAAAAAAGAAAACCACATAATCAGTATCTTAACTAAAATCTATGCTAAACAGCAGATTAGATGCTGAGAATCTGGAAACCTAAAATGTTATTACAATTTTCTAAGCTAAAAACATGTAGTTTAAAGAAAAGATTTTGTTTTGTTCTGTTTTGAATTTATGTTTGTATCTAGGGTCTTGTTTATGTGCCAATGTATGCTGTTGCCTTAAGAGGGTAGCAGATCGTCTGGAGATTGAGTTACAAATAGTTGTTTGCCAGCTGGCATAGGGGCTTAGAACCAGACTCAGATCTCCTTTAGGAGTAGTAAGGGCAGGGGGAAACAAAGACCTTGAAGGGCAGGAGCTCCACAAGGAGACCAACAGAACCAAAAAATCTGAGTCCAGGGGTCTTTGCAAAGACAGATACTCCAACCAAGGACTGTGACTGGAGATAACCTAGACCCTTTGCTCAGATGTAGCCCATGGCAGCTCAGTCTCCTTAGTGGCTTCCCTAGTAAGGGGAGCAGGAGTTCTCTCTGACATGAACTCAGTGGCTGGCTCTTTGATCACCTCCCCTGAGGGGAGTGCAGCTGTCCAAGGCTACAGAGGAAGACAATGAATCCAGTCCTGATGAGATCTGATAAACTAGGGTCAGATGGAAGGGGAGGAGGAGTCCCCTATCAATGGACTGAGGGAGAGGCATGGAAGGAGAAGAGGAAGGGTGGATGGGATTGGGAGAGGATGAAGAAGGGGACTTCAGCTGCGATACAGAGTGAATAAATTGTAGTAATCAAAACTAAATAAATAAAAAGAGAAAAATATTTAAACATTGAAAAAAGAGCAGGAAGGGCTTTTCACTGCTGAGTCATCTCTCTAGCCCTGTAGCTTTGTAAATAGCAAATGTTTTATTAATAAGAAAACTGTATAGTTTCTCATGTCAGATATGGCCAAAAGGATCATCCCCTCAAAGTGATCAATTAAAAATACCCATTTATACAGTCGTTAGATACTGAAACATTATAATAAATGCATGTGGAACAACAACAGCAAAGGGTCCCAGAAAGCCAAAGCAATCCCTAGGAAAAGAAAAAAATTCTGAAGGGATTGCCATGGCTGATTTCAAGCTGTATTACATAGTGTTAGTAATAAAAGTAGCCGGAGCCACTTCTAGTCAGCTTTCTGTACTTAATGTTTGTGGATAAGGACGTGATCTTTCAGCTTCCAGCATGGTCCCTGTACCGACCAGCTGCCGTGCTTCTGCACCATAGTAAACTCTTCACACTCTGGACCCATAAGGCCAAATAAACCTTTCTTTCCATGTTGCCCTTCTCATGTTGTCATATCACAACAGCAGAAAATAACTAATACAATTCACACACACACACACATAAAGGAGTCATGAATTTAAGAGGAAATGGGGAACATGAGGGGAGTTGAGAGTGATGAAAACGATACAGATACTGTACTCACATATGACATTTTCAAAAATTAGTTTTAAATAAAAATTGAAAATAAGATGATATATTTAAGTATCTGTGTGCAGATGTACCTTATGTCTTTTGGATTTTTGAGCAGAGTTTTTCTTGGCTATCAAGACAAAGAACAGAAAAAGTTATTTTTATGCAATATAATAAATTGTCTTGATTCAAAGGTCTTTGCCTGCAAAGTTTAAGTTCATGTGCAATAAATGCTCATGTAATTCATATGTTGTAATACAGTTAAATTGAGTTTTGAACTATGATCATGTTTTATAGGTTTTTTTTTTCTTATCGCATTCTATTTGTAACAAGTGGCGAATTTGGTTTTGACAATTTCACATGTGCTTACAATGTGCTAGTATCATAATCAACCACTTTTAACCTGTGATTAAATTATTAAATCTAAGGAATAATGAAATTTCCATATTCATCAGAAAGAAGTCACATGAAAAAATTATATATGTGTGTGTTTGTGTATAATTAAAGAAAATATAAATAAGAGCATGAAGAGCTTAAGTTAGCCTGGGTGACTCCATTTTGAAATGAGGAGCCATCTGACCAGGAGCTGAACTCAGGTACCAGGAAATATCACAGAATATACACTTGGCAGAAAACAAATTTATCTCTCACGGCAACAGCCTCCAGGAAATATCACAGAATAAATACTTGCTAGAAAATAGAGACAATCTCCCTGTCAATAATTAATGAGAATCAGTTGGGAAAATTCTCTCCAACGTTCCAGATATAATTTAGAAGAATGGCAATTGTGATTATGTAGATGGACACTTTGCCCCTATGGCTGTTACCCAATCCTGTAACATCAAGGCATGAACCCCCCTGCTTGCTGTCATGTAAACCCCCTGCTTTTGGTTTTTTCCCTTTAAAAACCATGCTCACCCAGGGCTCCCTGTCCCACTTCTCTACTGCTGTGTCAGTGAGACTTGGGTCCTGAGTTCGGTCACTCTTGTAATAAAGCTCTCTTGCTCTTGCATCAGGTCATCTCCTGGTGGCCTCCGAGGGTCCCGTGATCCTGGCATAACAAACACAAGTAAAACATGGTACATCAGAAAATCGTCTTCATATAGTATTATCAAATCAAGTGGTTGTATCTATAAACTGTAGAAAAAAAATCTAAAAATGAACAAAAGAAATGCTTGCTAATTTTTTTAAACATTCCAATAAATGAGAAGTAGGAAAGAAAATGAGATGTAGGAAAGAAGTAGGAAGTTAAATAAAGATCAGAAGACACTGAATTCCAAAATAGTTAAGGAATGGCTGTATTAAAGGGAAAAATCTCAAAAAATGGGGAAAGGGATCCATTTTTAAAATAGGAATCCAGTGATAGAAATACCCATTAAGTTACTGCTTGATGTGATAAAAATGATTGACATTGATTTTTGACACAGTCACATCAGCTAGGTTGCAAGAAACATGGATCTACATCCCAGATATGAAGTGGGATATCTTGAAACAAAGGAGGAAGAGACAACTATAAAACATTGCTTCCATAGAATGACTTAGGTTGCCTGTCACAAAGCACAAATTCCATTGATGAACAGGTCTACTCCTATCCATTATGAATGAGAAATCCAGTGACATGACTCAACTTGAAGGTAAATATAAGATATCTATGGGGAACAATTCTGATTTTCCCAATAACACTTCTACACAGTAAACACGCCATAAGCTTTATGATTATTCCTTTCATGATAGCTAAGAAAACTCCAGAATGTTTTTATAGCTGCACTATTCTATATTCCCTTTAACATTTATTTGATTCATCATTCTCATCCATGCTAGCACTTCTTAGTGTTTATGTAGTTTTCTCAATTTATTTTTTATTTAATTTTTGAGAATTTTACATATGAGTGTTACATTTATACCATTTTTACTCCTTCCTTTCCTTGCTTAATCCCTGACATCAGCCCCAAACTCCCTCTTAAATTCATGATATCTTCGTTACCAAATTTATATAATATATTCTTTTTTATTTTATAATTCCCTTATTTTCCTTCGTGTTGGCAGATATCTCACCTATGCTGTTTCAAAAATCTCACCATCCATCTCCCAGCCCCCATCCAATTCCATCAACCTTAATTATTCCTATCTGGACTTTCTTCTATCCATAATTACATGGTACTTCATTGTATTCTTTTTCTGTGCCTTTTCACCCCATTATTGGAGTCCTTCCTCCCAGCCCACATGGTTTCTCCTCCATGCTAATCCATTTATTATATATAATGTACATATACACACATACCTAAAATTTGATGAGTCTATGTAATATTGGCCCTAGTTGTATGTATTTAGGGCTGAACACATGGTATTCAAAAACCTATCAGAAAGATCAACCTAAAGAAAACTGATTCTTCTTGTTAGAGTAGCCATACAATTTAATCTTCTGTAAGCTAGAACCTTGAAAGATTCAGCTTTAAGATTCCATCTGCTCACTGAGACTAGAATGTTTTCATCCTCCAAGGATTACTGCTCAATAAGCTCACCTTTTCTGGTGCTTTCTGGACTTTGGCTGGCTGGCTCAACTCAGCTGTTCTGGCTCAAAACTTATCTATAAATTGACTGATGATTGAAACTGGCTCTTCTCTGCTTCCCAATGAATTACTCTAGAGAAACTGCCTCTGAACTCCACAAACTGCATGATCTTAACTGCACTCAAGTGTACCCAATTGCACTAAACTGCCTCCAACTTTCCTGTACTCCTGAACTCTACCACACTGTCTGCGTGATCTCTCTTGTATTCCCGTATTGCACTCTACTCCATTACACTGTACTGCTCTACTCTTTCTCTGCACTGCTCTTAAGTAGCCTCTCTTTTGTGAGAGTTGGATATATCCTATCTCTGTTGATTCTTTCTCTGATTCCTCACTATTGATCAATTAGAGATAATTGTTTGGGGTTAAAGGTGTGTACTAAATTCCAGCCAGGGGGACTAAGGGCTTTTATTCAGGTTAGAGGGAATAAAGGTCCATACTAAGGCTGTATCTGTATTCCAGCCAGATGAGAGAGAACTAGGTCTTTGGATGTTATTCCTTGCCAGAGCAGCAATGTTGCTAGATTAAATTCCTCTACATTCTCCCACTTTCTGTTTATGCTAAAAATCGTATACAGTTTAACAATTACATAAGAAACATAAATTAATTCTTTAAATTTAGCAATCCAAATGTCCTTATAAAGATCTGCTGATGTAATGATCCTTCATTAACTGCAGTCCTGATCATCTGTCCTTCAGCAAAAGTCCATCAAGGTTTTCCAGTCATGGCTAGGTATTCTACAGTCAGTTGTTCTTTGCATTTTGACCATGTGTGGATATCTTCAACAGTTTCCACCTGCTGCTACAGAAGTTTCTTTGATGAGAGGTGAGAGCTTCACTGATCTTGTTAATGCCAGGATCATGGGACCCTCAGAGACCACCAGATGACTCGATGCAAGAGCAAGAGAGCTTTATTATGAAAGCGATGGAACTTGGGACCCAAGTCTCACTGACACAGTAGTAAGTGGGACACTGAGCCATAAGTGAGCAGGGATTTTAAAGGGAAAGATGGTAAGTAGGGCGTTTCCATAACTGAAAGCAGGGGGTTTCCATGTTTCCATGAGAGAAAGCATGTTACAGAATTGGGTAAAAGCCATAAGGGAGAGGTGACCATTTACAATTGCCAGGGAAATTGCCTCTATTTTTTACTAAACATTTATTCTGTGATATTTCCGAGAGGCCATTGTTTGGAGAGCTAACTTTGTTTTCTGCCAGGTGCACATTCTGTGATATTTCCTGGTACCTGAGTTCAGCTCCCAGTCAAGATGGGTCATTTCAAAATGGAGTCACACAGGCTAACGTAAACTCTTCAGGGTAAGGCTCCACCACAGAAAATAAGTTTTGGTAGTGGTTGGCCTTTCTAAAATCTTGATAGTCTCTTATCATTGGGCAAAACTGGTCAAATCATTAAAGTGGTTGCTCATGTATTTTAGCTAGTTTGAGGGTATAATGCATCATAACAAGGAAGGCATGGCAACGTGATCATGAGGCATCTGGTCACATTCTGTCCACACTCAGGAAACAGGCAGAGATCAATGATAATATTGTTTCTTTTTTAATTTTTAAATTTGGTTCAGGACTTCATTTAATGTATTCTCCCTCCTACATTCAGAGTGGGTCTTCTTTCCTTAGTTGGCCCTATTATTCAAATGCACTTACAGAAAGATGAAGCTTATATTCTATTCGATTATAAAGCCCATTAAGCTGTCAAAATAACTGTCACAGTAATTATTGCAACTTTTTGCAATGCTAAACTTATTAAATTTAAAATGGATTGTTCTCTCACATAATACATCCCGACCAAGTTTCCCCTCCCTCCACTCCTTTCATCTACCCCACACCTCCCCTCTCTCCCATATCTACTGCCTCTTGGTTTCCTCTTCAGAGAAGGGCGGGCCTCCAATAAATGGCAGTCAAACAAGACAAAACAAGATACAATAAGACAGCCTCATATTGAGGCTGGACAAGAAACCTAATAAATGGAAATGAGTTTTAAGAGAAGGCAAAACAGTCAGAGACATCTCTGCTTCCACTGTTAGGAATCCCACAAAAAACACCAATGTAACAGCTATAACATAGACAGAGAGGACATGGTACAGACCCTTGCAGGTCCTGTGTTTGCCATTGTTAGTCTCTGTGAACCCCATGTGAACTCTTCTAAATTCAGACAATGAGCCATGTTCTCTTTGAGGCCTTCATCCCCTCTAACTTCTACTATCTTTCTTCCACCTCTTTTGTGGAGTTTCCAAATCTCTGCAGGATACAAGAAGAGAAAACTGTACACCAACCCAGCCACAAAGCCTTCAACCTACAATCAGTTATGCCTGTAAGATGTGAAGGGGCGATGGTGGCACAGACCTTGTGGAAGTGGCCAATATATGATTTGCTTATCTTGAGGTCCACACTAAGAGAGGTATCCCAGGTCCTACACTGCCTGAATGGCAAAGAACTAAATACTGGATTAGCCTAGAAACGTAGGATCATTACCTTACCCAGTCATCAGCAGAGAAGCTTCATCCAGCAACAGATTGGAGTGGGTGCCAAGACCCAGGGTAAGACATTAAGCTGAGAGAGAACTAAATTATAGGTTCTCTTGTGTCCCTTCCCCAAGAGATTGTGTTTGTGTTTTTCATGATGGTCATGAATGGATTCCCCTGAAGTGCATTGAATTTTATCTGTATATCTCGGATAATATTTATTTACTTAAGGATAATTTTGATTTTCAAATAATTTATTTATTTATTCTCTGTCTTTGCATTTCTCATACTAAGGAAGAAAAAAAATAGACTTTAATTGTGGGACCTATTTTATTTACATTCAGAATTTTCCCTTTTGTTATTTATGTTAAATAATTTTACGTCTTAGGAAAGACTATATTGTAGCATGGACAGACCAAGAAAAACATAGGACTCTCCAGAATTATTTCTCAACATGGCAGTAAAATTTAACATCATCCACACCTGGGAATATTCAAACCTTCTTTATTTTGGCTAAAGTAAATGGCGATTGTGTATTAGTTACTTTTCTATTTCTGTGATTAAACACCATGGTCAAAGAATGTTATAATATAAGGTATTAAAGTGGGCTTATAGTTCAAGATGTCTAGAAGCATGATTTCAGAGGGAAAATGTTTCTGAATATATGAAGGTTTCTAGCTTCATTAGAAGGCAAGATGAGGGCACATGGGAACGGTATCAATCCTTTAAAATCCCAAATCCTGTTCCTGGTGACATACTTTCTCCCATAAGACCACAACTGTCCATTATTTCCAAGTAGTCCCACTAACTGAAATTCAAGTATGCAAACATATGGGTCTATTGGCTCGATTCTCATTTGAACCACCACACATTATTTCTTCAGTGTCAATAGCGTTAGGTTTTTTTTTCCATCTTATATAAGATATTAAGATAAGCAACATGATTATTTTCCTATTTCAGGACAATATTCATGCCAGAAAAAAAGTCTTATTCTCTTAAATCATCCTACCAAATAACTTAAGAAGGGAATGCATATTATCATTAGTTCATGCTTTACCCTCTAAGAGACACTTTATTCCTTTAGAATGATGTTGTCTTGGATAAAAAGCAATGACCCCAAAATAACAAGTGTTTCCTTTGTATTCTTTGATGATAAAACACTGAGAGTACCATGACTTGTCACTTACTTCAATTCTTGGTCACCATGTGTGTATCTATGCTCTGATTTCATATTTCAGTTTATCGGTGGTGGTAGGTAATAACTCTTTATCTAAATTGTTCTTAGGACAGTAGGTGTATATGGTTCATTCAGAACTTAGAATAAATATGTTCAATTTACCGATAGAGTCTGAGACATATTAAGAAGACATCTTGTGTTAGCTAACTTAGTATAGAACACTGATATTTCTTTCATTGTGATACTTTTCAGATCCAAATGATACCTAGTTGATAAAATTTATCTTACAAGACAGGTTCATAGAAGTAATTTTCTTTTGACACTATTCACTACAAAGATTGTTCTGATGATAAAATTTGCTTACTTGATTCAAATTATTTATGCTGCTCTTTGTCCAGAAATCATATTATGTTCACTTGATACAAACACAGATATTTTATCAAAATAACAACAGTGGTACCAAATTTACTTAGTGTAAGATTTCTTTGATATAAAAATCTCCTTTATCTTTCTGAATAGAATGAATAATTTATTAAAGATAACCCATGAACGTTGTGCACCTCTTTGGAGCAGATTTTGAGTATATTACAAGTTTCTCTACATTTAAATCAATTTTAAGGCTCAGCATGTGTTATCAAGAAATGGGACTAATTGAGATTCACACTGTTTAGACACAAATGCCTACCTTGTAATTGCAGTAGGATTTCTTTATTTTTTTTCTTTTTTTAATTAATTTATTTATTTTTATATCAATCACAGGTTAGGTACTTTGCATCCCAGGCTTAGCCTCCTTCCTCATTCACTCCCTCCCTCATCTCCCTCCTCCCCATCCCCTCCAAGTCCACCAACAGGGGAGGACCTCCTCCCCTTCCATCCAAACCCAGCTCATCCTGTCTCCTCAGGGCTGGCTGCAATGCCCTCCCCTGGGATCTAGCCCCTCTGTCACTCCCAGGCTTGTATGGGGGAGGGTCAGCAGTAGGATTTCTTTTGTGCATTACTGTCAGATGTTCACTGCCACTGTCCTATTTATCTCCTTTTCAAATAGAATTCAAATTTTAACTAAAAATTGAAAAGACATTAGAGACTTTAATAAAATCCTTAGGAGACATGAATTTGGTTTAACAGACTAGCTTATAGTTATGATTTTTGTTCCTCGTTTAAAAGGAGTCTTTAGCATTTTCAGAGAACCTTTTGCATTTATCTAGAATGTTTCTTTGTGAAGAACAAAGAGCAGGTTTCTGAAAATAGCTCTTGATATTAACTATAAAATAAAAGCAAATGGAAAACTAGTACTAATCAAAGAGTTTATCAGAAAAGAAAAAATGGCTGACCTTTAATGCAGAACTAAAAACACCACCAAGTTCATCATAGGATTAGTACTTGGTTAAGTTTAAAGTGTCAGTCTTAAAAATTCATTTTTATATTACTGCTATCAGAAAGCCATTGAAAAGTTATATAAATGTGTTTACCAGTCTTTGTTTGTAAACGTGAAAGCATAAAATCATAACTAAATTTCAAAATTCTGTTGAAGAGCAATTGTCCAAGATTATGGTAAGCAAAATATTTTCAACATTTTTATATTATTATAATCAATGGATCATGAATATAAAAATAGTCATATTTATGAATAGGAAAGCTGGTGTATATTTTAATTTTGGTCACATTTATAGATATTTTAATTAAGTTATTTGATAGTTTCCATATTTCAAAATAATTCTATTTTGTATGGAAAGGAAATGCTATTTATATCATATTTATAAATGGAAAGTATAAAGTGCAAACATCATCTTTGACATTCTAATGGTTAGTCACCACTAAAATGATTATGTATTACATGAGCTGTGATTTCCATAAGTACAATGAGATTTGAAAATTTTACGAAATCAGATGATTAGAATATTACTTTTAAAATCCTTCATTTAGATGCACATCAGGACTAAAGATAATTGTAGCAATTATTTCCTCATGAAAATAACCAAGATTTCAGCTTATAATTACTCACCTTGCCAGTCATTGAAATGTATCATAGGATATTTTTATTTCTACAAATCCTTTTTTAGTAATCATAAAGAGTGTGTAATTAATAATAGAAGTTCTGAAGAAGTCTAATGTTACACTAAAAATGCTTAGTTATGATGGTTATCAGCTTGCAATGGCATGCTTCCTTGTTATTCATATAGACTCTAGAAATGTGTTCATTTGGTCCAATCTTTTTACATTAGCAAGAGAGATATTATTTACAATCAAGTTAAATCCTTGTATAACATAAGCTATCAGACTTGCATATTGTAATATACTTATATATTGTAATCTGGGAAGTGATGATGTTCAGCTCTGTGAAACAGAAAGATAATTGTATACTACAATTATTTATGTGTAGAGGGAGCTCTTTACATAAATTGTGATGACTACTATCTCCAGCCAGACAACTGTAATCCACTGGTGATTAAAAATTTCTCCATGACATGTTAACTCACTTTTAAAATGTGCTAAAGTGCAGCAAGAATATAAGATCAAAGAATATACACCATCATACTCGACTGCATTTTACAATGGATTCATGTACATATTAGTGGGCGAAACAATGTTAGAATTGTCTATGAAATATCTTTCAACATCTCAGGAAAAAAATAAAAATGAAATATTACATTTTGACAGATTCCTTGCCAAATTTTATTGTAGAAAATATACTCATTAAGTTAAAGCATGTTATTCTATATTAACAATACTTTCATTTTTTCAGATGCAAATGTTGTAAAGGTATCAAAATTCCAAGTTTGTGTATGAAATATTTTGTTGACTAAAAAGCTCATGTATACAATCAAATCATATTAATAAAACAAATATTGAATAACCACAGTAGAAGAAATTCTGAATCTTATTTCTATTTCTTCTTGTAAGTTATATTACAGAATTGTCGACATACACATCTAGTTTCTAGTTAAGTTTAAAAAGAATTGTAGGGGAGGACCTCCTCCCCTTCCATCTAACTTTAGTTTATCAGGTCTCTTCAGGAATGGCTGCAATGTCCTCTTCTGTGGCCTAGCAAGGCTGCTCCTCCCTCGGGGACTGGGGGGGAAGGGAGGTCAAAGAGCCAGCCATTGAGTCCAAAATAGTCCCTGTTCCCCTTACTAGTGTACCCACTTGGGTATTGAGCTACCATTTGCTTGGAAAGGGGCAGGGAGTGGATGAGAGAGGGAAGGAGGGGAGAGGGAGGGAATGCAGAAGGGACTACAGCTGGGATACAAAGTACATAACATGTGATTAATATAAAATAAAAATGTTAAAATTAAAAAAAAGAATTGTAGTCTTAGAAAGTATGACATTGAATAAGTTTGAAATTATCAACTCTTGTGGCATTCCTGAAAAGAGAATATACAAGACCAACAGTTATCTCAAGTTTGAATAGACAGACAGGTAAATTCAGGGAGTAATAGTTTAAGAGAAATTAAACTCATGAGCAAAAGCTGCCAGAAGTAGCAAAGCCTGCAAAACCTGTTTGGTAATCCTGAATTGCGGCTGTTAAACTGCTAGAGAGATAATGCAGACAACTCTACAGGTTAACCAAGGAAGGTGGTGCAATTTTGTATTGTCTCCAGATGGTCAAACAGATTTCTATAGTGAATTTCAGAGAAAAGCAACCAATGTTTGGGCAACAGTAAGAGGGTGAGTGTTGGAGGGAACAGGTAAAGAAATAATTCTGTAACATCTTATGACATTCTGATTTTCCTAGGTCAGCTTTGTAGTCGGAGAAAACGGGTTATTATAGACTTAATCTTCCAGCACTTAAAGGGGTTAGTTACTTTATTAATGATTTTTGTAAAGTTTACATCTACAAAATAATAAATGCTTTGCATTTATATCAAGTACACATTTACTCTAGTGGAATAAAACAGACACAGACAAAAGACCAAGACCAAGTCTTTTTTTTTTTTTTTTTAAGGCATGTTTCACCTGGTCCTACTTTTCCTTATTGGACCATACTAACCTTACATACATGAGAAGTCTGATTTATCTCCCCCTATTTTTAAACATTAAATGGGGCTTCTTGCAATTTTTAATTATAAACAAAAGACTGAAAACAACAGGAGAAGCAATGTCTAAAACAAAGGAAGAAAGATGGCTATTACTTTATAGTGGAAAAGTTGAGAAAAAACATTCCCCTCTGACTCCCCTTTGGCTGATCTCAAAAGAGACACTTTTGCTCAAAGAGGCAAGCACTTCAGGTCTAAGTCAGTATCCCATGTGTCCAGAAAGACCAGACCTGATTGTTCTGGTTTCAATGGCAAAAGTTTACTTGAAATGTCTGTGAAATATCAAAAAGCTAAATAAAATAATAGCTACTTTAAAATTTTGTGCTGGTCTAAATACTTATCTTTGGCTTCCTCCTTTGTAAAAATTAAAATTATTTTTATATTTTGGATGTTATTTAATATTTTACATTTTAGTGTGTTTTATGGCCAATGACTGTAATATAGCAATTTCAATGATTTAAAATTTGTGTGCTTTACTTGATTTTTACAATGTCTTTGGTTTTACAGAAGCTTTTCAGTTTCATGAGGTCCCATTTATTGATTGTTGCTCTTAGAGCCTTTTCTGTTAGCTTTCTCTTCAGAAAGTTGTCTCCTGTGCCAATGAGTCCCAAGGTCTTCCCCATTTTTTCTTCTAACTGATTTAGAGTATCTGGTTTTATCTTGAGGTCTTTGATCCACTCGGACTGTAGTTTTGTGCAGGGTGATAAATAAGGATCTATTTTCATTTTTCTGCATGTAGACATCCACTTGGACCAACACCATTTGTTGCAATCCATTGAATAGATTTGGCTTCTTTATCAGAAATCAAGTTTCCATAGGTGTATGGGTTTATTTCTGGGTCTTCTATTCGGTTTCATTGATCCACTATTCTGTTTCTATGCCAATACCATACAGTTTTTATAACTATTCCCCTGTAGCACAGCTTGAGATCAGGAATGGAGATACCTCCAGATGATCTGTTGTTGTACAGGATCGTTTTTGAGATTCCGGATTTTTTATTTCTCCATATGAAGTTGAGAATTTTTCTTTCAAGTTCTGGAAAGAATTGTGCTGGTATTTGATGGTAATTGCATGGAATCTGTAGATTGTTTTTGGCGGAATAGCTATTTTCACTGTTAATCCAACCAATCCATAAGCACAGGAGATCATTCCATCTTCTGATATCTTCTTTACTTTCTTTTTTCAGGGATTTGAAGTTTTTAAGTAATACAATAAAAAATGGGATACAGAGCTAAACAGAGAACTTTCTGAAGAGGATTGTAGAATGGCAGAAAAACACTTAAAGAAATGTTCAATGTCCTTAGCTGTCAGGGAGATGCAAATCAAAACTACCCTGAGATTTCACCTGACACCTGTCAGAATGCCTAAGATCAAAAAATTTCAAATGACAACACATACTGGAGAGGATGTGGAGAAAGGGGAACCCTCCTCCATTGCTGGTGGGAATGTAAACTTGTTCAACCACTCTGGAAATCAGTTTGGTGCTTTCTTAGACAATTAGGAATAGTGATTCCTCAAGACTTAGCTATACCACTCCTAGGCATATATCCAAAAGATGCTCAAGTACACAACAAGGACATTTGCTCCACTATGTTTGTAGCAGCTTTACTTGTAATATCCAGAACCTGAAAAAAACCCAGATGTTCCTCAGTTGAGGAATGATACAGAAATTGTGGTATTTTTACACAATGGAATACTACTCAGTAATTAAAAAGGAGGAAATCATGAAATTTGCAGGCAAATGGTGGGACCTGGAAATGATTATCCTGATTAAGGTATCCAAAAAGCAGAAAAATACACATGGTATATATTCACTTATATAGACCTATAAGATAGGATAAATATACTGAAATCTATACACTTAAAGAAGATAAAGAAGAAAGGGGACCTGGGGTGAGATGATCAATCCTCACTTAGAAAGACAAGTGGGATGGACATTGGATGTAGGAGAAAACAAGTAGCAGGACAAGAGCCTACCACAGAGGGCCTCAGAAAGACTCTACCTAGCAGTGTATCAAAGCAAATATTAAGACACATAACCAACCCTTTGGCAGAGTGCAGGGAATCATACAAAAGAAGGGGGAGTTAGTAAGACCTGGAGAGGACAGGAGCTCTGCAACGACCATATAGAACAAGGCATAGGTGTCTTTTATGAGACTGTTTCTCCAACCAAGGACCATGTATGGTTATAACCTAGAAACCCTGCTCAAATGTAGCAAATGGTAGCTCAGTATCCAAGGGGGTACCCTAGTAAGTGGAACAGGGTCTATTTTGGACATGAACTCAATGGCTGGCTCTTCAATCCCACCCCCAACCCCCAAGACAGGAGCGGCCTTGCTAGGCCACAGAAGAGGACATTGCAACCAGTCCTGAGGAGACCTGATAAACTAGTTAGATGGAAGGGGAGGAGGTCCTCCCCTATCAGTGGACTTGGAAAGGGGCAGGGAGAAGATGAGGGAGGGATGGGGGGGATAGGGAGGGAATGCAGGAGGGGGCTACAGCTGGGCTACAAAGTACATAACCTTTGATTAATATAAAATAAAATAAAAATGTTAAAAAAAAGAAAATGCGCGGATAGAAGAAACTCAAAGAATATCAGGCAGGAGAGAACCAGACTAAGAAATAAAATGAAATGAAAAAAATTTAAACTATACCTAGATGCATTCTTTTCAAACTATGGAAAGTCGAAGACAAAGTAAGAAACTATGAAAAAAAACCTAAGGATGAAAACCCATTATCCCTAGAAGCATGCTGTCTTATTTAGGGTTTTATTTCTGTGAAGATATCATGACAGCAACTCTCATAAAGAAACACTTAATTGAGGCTGGCTTACAGTTCATTGCTTTAGTCCATTAGGATGCATGGTGGTAATAGTCAGACATAGTGCTAGAGAGGTAGCTAAGAGTTCTACATAAGGACTGGTAGCCAATAGGAAGAAAAAGAGACATACTTCTTCCAACAAGACCACCCACTACAATAAGACCCACCTGCTAAGAGTGATACCTCTGTGAAACTATAGGGACCCATATTTTTCTGTTTCATTTTAGTTATTTGCTTGTCATTTGTTGTTTATTACAATTTATTAACTTTTTATCCCAACTCTAGCGTCTTCCCTCAGCTCCTTCCAGTCCCACCCACCGTCTTTTCTCCTATGCCATTCTCTAGTCCACTGAAAGGAGAGGACTTCCTCCCCTTTTATCTGACCCTAGCCTATCAGTTCTCATCAGGACTGGCAGCATCATCTTCCCCTGTGGCTTGCCAAGGATGCATCCTGGAGGGGGAGGTGATCAAAGAGCATGCCAATGAGTTCATGCCAGAGACAGCCCATGCTCTTGGAAACCGAGCAGCCTATAAAAAAGGCTTTATCTGAACAAGCACTAACCAAGCTTAGTCCTTGTTGGAATACTATTCTCTGCAGTCCTCCTAGGCCAATTTTTTTAGCTCTGTTGGTCTCTGTGTGGAATTCGTGTAACCTCCAGGTCTTTCTATCACCTCTTTCTTTCATAAGATTCCCTGTACTCTGTCCAAAGTTTGGCTGAGTCTCTGCATCTGCTTTGATAACCTGATGGGTAGAATCTCTCAGAGGCCCCTGAGTAATGTTCCTGTCCTGCTCCCTGTCTTCTCCTACTTCTGATATCTATCCTATTTGCCCTTCTGAATATGGACTAAGACTTTTCCCTAAAGTCCTCCTTGTTGTTATCTCCGTTAGGACTATAGAGTTTAGTGTGTTTATCCAGTATTCCTCCAACCAGACTACCTACTACAATAGTGATACACCTCCTAATAAATGATAACCCTGTGAACCTATAGGGGCACATTTTTTTCAATCCACCACACATTCCAGTTTTATTCATACTATTGCTAAGTGGCTATATACAAAATCAACTCAAAAAAAATCAGAAGCCCTCTTGTATACCAAAGAAAAAAGGGTGGAGAAAGAAATCAGGGAAACAACGCCCTTCACAATAGCCACTAGTCACATAAAGTACCTTGGGGTGACTCTAGCCAAGAAGGGTAAGACCTGTTTGAAAAAAAAAAAAACTTCAAGTCTCTGAAGAAAGAAATTGAAGAAGATATCAGAAGGTGGAAAGATCTCCTGTGCTCATGGATCGGCAGGATTAACATAGTGAAAATGGCCATCCTGTCTAAAGCAATCTACAGATTCAATGCAATTCCCATCAAAATACAAACACAATTTTTTGTAGACATTGAGAGAAAGATTCTCAGCTTCATATGGAGAAACAAAAAACCCAGAATCTCCAAAATATTCTTGTACAACAACAGATCATTTGGAGGTATCTCCATCCCTGACCTCAAACTGTACTACAGATCAATACTAATAAAAAACTGCATGGTATTGGCATAGAAACAGAAAGGAGGATCAAGGGAACTGAACAGAAGACCCAGAAATGAACCCACACACCTATGAATACTTAATTTTTGATAAAGAAGCCAAAACCATTCATTGGAAAAAAGAACAGCATCTTCAACAAATAGTGCTGGTCCAACTGAATGTCTACATGCAGAAAATGAAAATAGATCCATATTCATCACCCTGCACAAAACTAAAGTCCAGGTGGATCAAAGACCTCAAGATAAAACCAGATACTTTAAATCGGTGAGAAGAAAAATTGGGAAAGAGCCTAGAACTCATTGACACAGGAGACAAATACCTGAGGAGAACACTAACAACACAGGCTCTAAGAGCAACAATCAATAAATGGAACCTCATGAAAAGCTTCTGTAAAGCAAAAGAAACTGTTGTCAGAACAAAACAACAGCCTACAGACTGGGAAAGCATTTTCACCAACCCTATATCTGACAGAGGGCTGATATCCAGAGTATATAAAGAACTAATGGATTTGAAAACAACAAACCAATAATCTGATTAAAAAATGGGGTACAGAGCTAAACAGAGAATACTCTGTAGAGGAATATAGAATGGCAGAGAAACACTTAAAGAGATGCTCAAAGTCTTTAGCCATCACAGAGAATTTAAGACTCTCTTCATAATATGGAAGTCATGTCTGTCACTGATAAAGTGGCCGAGGACATGAGGCCAAATACGTTAGAGACTCCAAGTCAATTCTAAAATTCAACAATTATACTGCTAAAGAAATATGCCATTCTGCTTTTATTTTTAAGTGTGTGTGTGGGGGGGTACACACACACACAGACTAGGAAAGAAGAGCAAATCTCCTGGATTTGGAGTTCTTGATAGTTGAGAGCAATCACATGAATGATGGGAATTGAATTTGGGTCCTCAGCAACACTGGCCAGTGCTCTGAACTGCTGAGCTATCTCTCCAGGCTCACTGATTATACAAGGAATGACCTGCTTCCATGGCCATCACAGCCCATGTTGTACTGGACACTCCTACACCAATCTTTTCTTTTTGTTATTTTTATTATCATTTATTCAATTTATATATCAGCTGTGAACCTCTCCCCTTTCTCCTCCCACCCTCCCTTTTCTCCCCCTGTGCACCTCCCTTAGTCCACTGATAAAGGAGGTCCTCCTCCCCTTCTATCTGACCCTAGACTATCAGGTCTCATCAGGACTGGTTGCATTGTCTTCCTTTGTGGCCTGGCAAGGCTGTTTCCCCTCAGGGGGAGGTGATCAGAGAGCCTGCCAGAGTTCATGCCAGAGACAACCCCTGCTCCCTTTACTAGAGAACCCACTTGGAGACTGAACCTATGGGCTGCATCTGAGCAGGGGTTTTAGGTCCTCTCCATGCATTATCCTTGGTTGGGGTATCATTCTCTTCAGGTCCCCCAGGGCTCATTTTTAATTCCTCTGTTGATCATCTTTTGGAGCTCCTGTCCCCACCAGGTCTTTCTATCTCCTCCTTCTTTAATAAGATTCCTTGCACTTTGCCCAAAGTTTAGTTATGAGTCGCAGCATCTGCTTTGATACCTTGATGAGTCATCTTTCAGAGGCTGTCTATGGTAGGCTCCTGTCCTATTCCCTGTCTTCTCCTGCTTCTGATGTCTATTATGTTTGACTTTGTGAATGAGGATTGAGCATCTTCCCAAAGGCCTTTATAGTTTAGCTTCTTGGCTCACAGGCCAAGTTTTGGGATGCCATGTTCGAAGTTGAAGTTCCATCTTCCAAAATTTCTCTAGTATATGTCAAATTGATAAAACAAAAAAACAAAAAAAACCATGACAAACTCAAAAATCTGAAACAAAATTTAAATTAATTACACATAAAAGGTCACATATTTAATTTGTATTTTTCCACAGATGAAAGAACTTTAACATATACAAACTGATGAATGTATTACATCATCTCATCAGAAAAAAATGTGAACATCTCAAATAATGAAATTAATAAGTTCAACAGCTCTTCATGATAAATGCCCCAAGCAAGTTATGTGTATGGCAAATCCATAACAGTGTAAGAAATAGAGTTGAGACACAGAGTAATAGGATGGTAGGCAAAAGGAATTTAAATGATGTACATACAATACACATGCATTAAATTTTCAAAAAGATTTAATAAGTAAAATTTTAAATTGTATTTGCTGAAACAATGATAAGAATCCATTCATCATGTGCAATGATTTCCACTTTTAGGGATTAGACCTGGGAATAAAAGGAGCCCATAAACAAGGCAGACTAAAGTCTTATGGAAAAGTCAACTTTATTCACAGCATCAGCAAAGTTATGCTCTGGAGAGTCACAAGAATAAAGTGTATAACCATAATGGCAAGATGTACAGTGTAGGCAATCTACATATATCAGACAAAAATGTTTTCCATAGAGGCATATAAAGAAATAACAATAGCCAGTTGTAATATATAATCACTCCTATCCACTATACCTGAAAGGGGCAGAAATGCACATTCCATGAGCAATCCCATATTTTGAAAACACTGTGGTAACAAAACTGTTGTCTTATTTTTGCACAAGCACGCAGAACTCTCATACAACTCCATGCTTGGGTTGTGTTCTGACAGGCACCAAATTAAAGAAAAATTTAAAACATATATGCAAACTTAAATGAAGAAGTGTAAGACTCACTACAATCAATAGCACAACATATTGAAGAATGAACTCAGGGAAGGTAATGATAGGATAACCTGCCTTGTTTTTGCAAAAATAAAAGAATATTAAAATCCCTCATAACTATACCCAAAACAATTACACATTTAATTCCATTTGCAGCCAAAGTATCAGTTCCATCTTTTACAGACTAGGAAATAAAAATGTTCTAAGCTTAAAAAGGAACACAAAAATGCTGAATCTAAGAAAATAAGTTCTGGATAAAGGACCATGCTAAAACAGCACAATTTGGGAAGGGGGTCATTTTTTAAGGTTTTGCGGTTTTTTGTTTTATTTTTTTCATTAATTATTTACTTTGTATCCCAGCTGTAGCTCCCTTTCTTATCCCCTCCCAATCCCTCCCACCCTCCCTCAACTTCTCCCTGCCCCTCTCTAAGTCCACTGATAGGGGAAGTCCTCCTCCCCTTCCATCTGACCCTGCCTATCAGGTCTCTTCAGGACTGGCTGCAATGTCCTCCTCTGTGACCTATCAAGGTTGCTCCTCCATCAGGGCAGGGTAGAGGTCAAAGAGCAAGACATTGTTCATGTCAGAAACAGTCCATGTTCCCCTTACTAGGATACCCACTTGGAAACTGAGCTGCCATGGGCTACATCCAAGCAGGAGTTCTATGTTATATCCACACATGGTCCTTGGTTAGAGAATCAGTCTCAGAAAAGACCCCTGTGCCCAAATATATTTGGTCCTTGTGGAGCTCCTGTCCTTTCCAGGTCATATTAACTCCCCCTTCTTTCATATGATTCCTTGCACTCTGTCCAAGGTTTGGTTATGAGTCTCTGCATCTGCTTTGATACCCTAGAGGTAGAGTCTTTCAGAGGCCCTCTGTGGTAGGCTCCTGTCCTGTTACTTGTTTTCTCTTACTTCCAATGTCCATCCATTTGTCTTTCTAAGTGAGGATTAATCATCTTACCCAGGGTCCTCTTTCTTATTTATCCTCTTTAGGTGTACAGATTTTAGTATGTTTATCCTATCTTATAGGTCTAGTATCCACTTATAAATGAATATATACTGTGTGTGTTTTCTGCTTCTGTGATATCTCACTCAGGATGATCTTTTCTAGATCCCACCATTTGCCTGCAAATTTCATGATTTCCTCGAGTAGCATTCCATTGTGTAAATGTACCACACTTTCTGTATTCATTCTTCTGTTAAGGGACAATTAGGTTTTTTCCAGGTTCTGGCTATTACGAATAGTTCTGCTACAAACATGGTTGAGTAAATGTCCTTGTTGTGTACTTGAGCAACTTTTGGAAATATGCCTAGGAATGGTATAGCTGGGTCTTGAGGAATCACTATTCCTAATTGTCTGAGAAAGCACCAGATTGATTTCCAAAGTGGTTGTACAGGTTTACATTCCCACCAGCAATGGAAGAGGGTCCCCCCCCTTTTTTTTTTACAAACTCTCCAGCATGTGTTATCATGTGAGTTTTTGATCTTAGCCATTTTGATGGGTGTCAGGTGAAATCTCAGGGTTGTTTTGATTTGCATCTCTATGATGGCTAAGGACATTGAGCATTTCTTTTAGGTGTTTCTCTGTCATTCTGTATTCCTCTACTGAGAATTTTCTGTTTAGCTCAGTACCCCACTTTTTAATTGGATTGTTTGATTTGTTTCTTTTTAACTTTTTTAGTTCTTTATATATTCTGGATATCAGCCCTCTGTCAAATACAGGGTTGGTGAAGATCCTTTCCGAGTCTGTAGGCTGTTGTTTTGTTCTGACAACAGTTTCTTTTGCTTTACAGAAGCTTTTCAGTTTCATGAGGTCCCATTTATTGATTTTTGCTCTTAGAGCCTGTGCTGTTGGTATTCTGTTCAAGAAGTTGTCTCCTGTTCCAATGAGTTCTAGGCTCTTTCCCACTTTTTCTCCTAAGCGAATTAGTGTGTCTGATTTTATCTTGAGGTCTTTGATCCATTTGGACTATAGTTTTGTGCAGGGTGATCTATTTTCATTTTTCTGCATGTAGACATCCAGTTGGACCAGCACTATTTGTTGGAGATGCTGTATTTTTTTCCACTGAATGGTTTTGGCTTCTTTGTCAAAAATCAAGTATTCATAGGTGTGTGCGTTTATTTCTGCATCTTCTATTCGGCTCCATTGATCCACCATTCTGTTTCTATGCCAATACCTTGCAGTTTTTATTACTATTGCTTTGTAGTATAGCTTGAGCTTGAGATCAGGGATGGAGAAACCTCCAAAAGATTTGTTGTTGAATAGGGTAGTTTTGGAGATTCTGGGTTTTTTATTTCTCCATATGAAGTTAAAAACTTTTCTTTCAAGGTCTGTAAAGATTTGTGTTGGTATTTTTATGGGAATTACATTGAATCTGTAGATTGCTTTTGGCAGAATGCGCTGTTTGCAGGCACTTTTAGCAGGTGCAGTGTCCAGACACATATTTCCTGACTACCACAGTGGCCTACAGTTCACTGGTATACAGATTTGTCTGGGCTCCAGGAACTGTTTGCCTAGAATTCACTGGTAGACCTGCAGAGTAGGGGCTTCAGTGTTGAGAATGCTGTTCCAAGAATCCCTATGTTGCCCAAAATAGGGGTGTGGGTGGTAGAGATCTGTTGTGTAGTTGCTTGCCTAAAGAGGCCTTGGATCAGGGCTCTGCAAGCACTCACTTGAAGACACACTCACTCCCTTGTAGGACCAGTTGGAAAGCACAGGGGTTCCCCTTGCTCTGTACTCTCTGATTTGATCCTGCTTGGGTAAATGCAGGTGTAGGCTAACAGTTAGCTCAGTGCGCTGTAGCAGCAGGCCTTGGTGTCCACCTGTACTGTGTGCTGTGCTGGGCGCCACCCCAGCTGGGGCTGGATGGTATGCTCTGTGGTGGACTCTGCTGGCTGCCTCTGTGTCCTTCACCTCTGGCAGGGAAGGATTATGGTCCAAATCCTGGGTGTGGGGGGTGCCAGGAGGAGTGGGTGGGCGATGGGGACTGAGTATCCTCTTTCCCAGATCCTGAGCTGGGTTTCTTTGCTTGGAGCCGCCTGAGCTCGGGCCTGGACACTGTGGTCTGTGGCAGAATCTGCTGGGCCCCTGCCTGCCTCCTCCAAAGTGGGAGTAGGGAGGTGGTTCAGGGGAAGTGCCTGGGGATCCAGTCCCCTGGAAAGTTCCATGGAGGAGTCTTCAAGTAACCAGATTCTAAGTGAACTGAGTTCATGGTTATTCCCCTTTCTCCCTGGAAGCCTGGATATCTCTGTTCTCTTCACTCAACAACTTCGGAGTTTCAGATCCTTTGCCCCTCAGATATGGTGCATGCTGGTCACAGCCATCTTAGATTTCTGAACATCACAATTCTTTTTTTTTTCCTTTTTAAAAAAATTTTATTAAATTCTTTATTAATTACACTTTATTCACCTTATATACCCTTGTAGTTCCCTCTCTCCTCCTGTCCCATTTCCTCCCTTCCTCCCCCTTCTGCACCCATGTACTTCCCCAAGTCCATTGATAAGGGAAGTCTTCTTTTCCTTTCTTCTTATCCTAGTCTATTAGGTCTCATCAGGAGTGGCTGCATTGTCTTCCTCTGTGGCCTGGTAAGGCTGCTCCCCTCTCATGGGGAGGTGAACATCACAATTCTTAAACTGAAAACTTATGGCAATTACATGGCAATTCTCCTGTATGATATTCATATAAAACAACAATAGATTAATATAAAAGAAGACAGATACCCCCCAAAAACTGAAACAAAACCAACAGGCAAAAGAAAATCACATGCATCTATACAACCTATTCTTTTTATTTATTTTTTATTAATTACAGTTTATTCACTTTGTGTCCCAGGTGTAGCCCCTCTCCATCCCCTCCCTCTTCTTTTCCTATGTCCCTCCGGAAGTCCAGTGATAGGGGAAGTCCTCCCTCGTCCCTTCCAACTGCCCATAGTCTATCAGATCTTATCCAGACTGGCTTCTTTGTCTTCTTCTGTGGACTGGTAAGGCTGCTACCCCTCAGGTGGAGGTGATCAAAGAGTCAGCCACTGAGTTCATATCAGAGATTGTCTCTGTTCCTATTATTGGGAACCCTCTTGGACACTGAGCTGCCATGGACTACTTCTGTGCAGTGGTTCTAAGTTATCTCCAAGAATGGTGCTTGTGTGGAGTTAGCAAGGTGTCAAAGGCATATACTTGAAAAATGGTTGCCTCTTCAATAAAAGATACTGGGAAAGTGAGCATGCAGAAGATTGAAATTAGCTCCTACCTTTCACCCTGTGCAGAAGCAAACAATTGAAAGACCTAAATACATGACCTTGTAGAACAGAAGGAACCATTACTCAGCATCACTTAAAGGTGGTTTTCAGGATATATCACAATGAAAATTCAGAAAGCAAAAGAGTAAGTAACAAATGGATTAGATCTAACTAAAGCAGCTCTACAGAGAACACAGAAAGAATAGCAACAGCAACAAAAACAACTTAATTAAGAAAATAATCTAATAAGAATGGGCAAATTACCTGATAGAACTCCCAAAGGAAGGAGAGCTTATATATGCACACTATGCCAAAGGCTTAGAAACCACACTCTGTGGCATAAAAAGCTGCCCTCGTTTTTGTTTGTTTGTTTGTTTGTTTTTTGTTTATAGTACAGACATTTGAAACACTAATCATTTTCCGCTGCTGAGGCAAACATCCTCACTCATATGTGTCTAATTTTCCTAATAACTGCTACTGCCCACATACCTCTATTAAATTTATTATTCTCAGATACAAGAACTAGGAACTAGTCTGGAGGAGCCCACCGAATCCCAATATCCACTGAAAACATTAGAATATCATAGGTAGAGCTCCAAAATTATTTAGGGTAGGGAGCTTTTTGTACTTAGACAAAAAGCTCTAAAATATCTAATGTCATGTAACATAAGCTGTGTTCTTTGGTGATCATGATGACAATGAAGTTTTAATGGCTACAATGAGCATGGCTGATCAGGGGAGATACGAATAAGGAAGACCCTGTATGTATTCATTCTCAGGGTGCTATGGCTGAATGTAGGCTGTCACTAGAGATTTCTGTATTGGATGCCTAATTTTCAGTGTGCCAGAGTTAGGAATTGCTGCCTTAAAATGAGATTAAAATATTTCTCAACAGTTCAATTTTTCTTGAATAAATGGACAGTTGGAGAAGAGCAATGCTATTGTCTCTCTCTCACTGGTTCCATGTCTTATCACGTATGTGTTCCCACCATAATGCCGTGGACCATATTGGCATATAAACAGACCTAGCCTGAATGGTATATGTTTAGGCCTTTGACACTCAAATAGTGAGAGACATAAACCTTTTTTTTTCTATATAAATAACACAAAATATATTTTGTGATACCAATAAAATGGGCAAAAAATAAGTGTTCATATTTGCTGCTTAATTTTTCTCACAGATGATCTAATTTTCTGTGAAATTATGAAAATAGAAAAATAAGTTTAGGGGAATGTTTGTCAGTTGTGTTTGAATGAATATACAAAACATCGTCACCCACATTTTTTAACCACAACAAAATTCTATAAATCCCATCACAACCAATATTATAGTATTAAATGATTTATCTGTCCCAAGGGAAAAAAAAAAGTTGACTAGACCTTTTGTCATGCTAGATAATGATTATGCACTTTATTTAAATTTTTGAGAATATTTATTTACTTATTTATTTTTATTAATGAAAATGTATTCACTTTCTATCCCAGCTGTAGCACCCTCCTTTGTCCCCAATCTTACACTCCCTCTCTCTTCTCTTCCTCCCATGCCCCTCCCCTGGTCCACTGATAGGGGAGGACCTCCTCCCCTTCTATCTGACCCTAGCCTATCAGGTCTCATCAAGGCTGGCTGCATCCTTTTCCTCTGTGGCCTGGCAAGACTACATGCCTCTCAGGAGTTGGTGATCAAAGAGCTAGCCACTGAGTTCATGCCAGAGATAGCCCCTGCTACTCCTTTTAGGAAACCCAGTTGGAGACTCACCTGCCATGGGCTGCATCTATGCAGTGGTTCTAGGTTATCTCCATGCATGTTCCTTGGTTGGAATATCAGTCTCAAAAAAGATCCCTCTGCTCTCCTTGTGTAGCTTCTGTCACCTCCAAGTCTTTCTCCCTCTCCCTCTTTTAATAGCATTCACTGCACTCTGCACAAAGTTTGGCTATGAGTCTCAGCATCTGCTTTGATACCCTGTCAGGTAGAGTCTTTCAGAGGCCCTCTGGGGTAAGCTCCTGTCCTGTTCCCTGTTTTCTCCCTCTTCAGATGTCTATCCATTTGTCTTTCTGAATGTGGATTGATCATCTATATATGCATAACTATACAACAAGGACATTTGCTTAACCATATCTGTAGCAGCTTTATTCTTAATAGCAATAATCTGGACACACCCAGATGCCCCTCAACTGAGGAGTGGATACAAAAATTGTGATACATTTACACAATGGAATACTACTCAGCAAATAAAAACAAGAAATCATGAAATTTGCATTCAAATCGTGGGAACTAGAAATGATCATCCTGAGGGAGGTATCCCAGAAGCAGAAAGACACACATGGTATATACACATTTATAACTGGATATTAGACATATAATATAGGAAAACATACTAAAATTTGTACATCTAAACAAGCAAAACAAGAAGGAGAGCCCTGGGTAAGATTATGCACTTTAAAACAACTTCAAAATGGTTTATTTCAGTAAAATCCTAGCAGTGCAGAACAGTATTCCTCACTCAGATGTCTTTCATCCTTTCTTCTACTAAAACCTACTTTGTGTTTAATCTACAGTTTAGGTATAAAAATGCTACTATATTCATTCACCTATATTCATACCTTACATATTATTTCCACATGGCAGTTGAAAATTTAAATGGGATTGAAACATTATGAGTATTTTTCTGTCATCCTTTCAGTAACTCTGCTAACAGAGAAAGAGACAGAGAGAGAGAAAGGGATAACCACAGAGACAGAGACACACAAACACGGAAGTTCTTAAATGAACAAATTAATAAAATCAGAGAGTTAAAATACTCAAATCACTAAATAAAAGAGTATAATTTTCCTTCATGTTTTTATTATATGATCATGTTGGTATAATGTTCTTTTGAAATGTATACATCTTACCCTTGTTCATTCAAATGCTGATTTTATGCCCCCCTTCCCTCTGGTTTCAATCAGGATATTGCATTGTGATACTTATTCTAAACATCCTGTCTTAACTTTGTGTAAACAGGCCAAAATAAAGGAACTAGACACAATGTTGAACAGTGGGAGGAGCCAGAGGGCAGGAAATGAGTGGAAGGAGAAAGGGCGAGGAGAGAGAGGAGAGCAGAGCTGGAGGAAAGATCTTGGGATGTGGAGAGATGGACTGGACCAAAAATATCACTAAAAGCAAGTATAATGTGGGAAATCTAAATATTAAGAAACTATGAGGGCTTGGAGGTTTAGGAGGGAGTAACTATTGCCCAGCATTGTGTTCTAGGTTAACTAAATAAACCCAGGCTCTGTGTGGTGATTAGGTTATACAGCTGTTTAGGATTAACAGCAAGCATTACTAAAAGATAAACCAACAGTAAATATTAATTGCCATCCTACAACATGATCATGTTCTCTAAATTAAATATTCTTTATATTCCCCTTTTAGGGTTTATAAAAAGTTTTATTTCTAATATCTTTGTATACTTGAAATAAGAAAAAATTGCTTGCAATATAACTGGGTTTTCACATTGTTATTTGCCAATGACTCAAACAGTTTTTGTATGTTTTGAAATATATCATGCCATACATGAAATACTTATTATATTGTCATTACAGAAAATTGTTATCTGCCAATTATTTTTAAAATGTGATTTAACTTTCATTTTCATATTAGATGATTGCCAGCCTTCACATTTTTTTCTATAATGACTGCCCACATTCTTTTTGAAATATCTCAGTAGTTTGATCAAACACATAAATACAATAAAGAGCAATTCTGTCATATTTCTGAGTTCTAGATAGCATTCAGCTGTTCCTTCAGTGTCCATACTTAGGTATCTCACAACAGCTAAATTAACATGTCTAACAAGGATTGTTTTAGTTTTCTGTGAATGTTTCAAATTGAATATTCTCATTACTTAATCAAAAATTAGAAGAGAAATTAGTACATATTTTATAATATTTTGTTGATATAATAATTATATGACAATTAAAACTAAATGTCTATTCAGCACATTATATATGCAAGAGATTCCTCACAGCCATTTATTTTTTATGGCCTGCAGGCATTTTTTATCCTGAGTCCAGAAACTTTTTCTAATATTTCCTTGCCTAAAACTTTTAAGTAGTGACCCATTTGACAATAGAATACATATTAAGTTAAAAGGCATGATTACAAATACATTGCTTAAACAATATGTATCCCCTTACAATTCTACAGGCTAAGAATTCATTGTAAAGGTGATAGCAATTTGGTTTCTAATAAGAGCTCTCTTCTGGACTTATAGAATGACACTTTCTTGCTGTGTTCTCATGTTGCCTATTCCACAAAGATAGAAAAAGCAGTCTGTTAGCTATTTGTATAATGGCAATAACTCTCTTAGATGAAGGTTTTGCCTTTGTGATATTATTTTGTTTTTATTATTCCTTATACGTTGTTACTTCTGACAGTAGCTGAGGAAAAATAAAACACTGTATGTCTTCATGAAACTTTCCTTTTATTAAAAAACATATAGCAAGTAAATATGTACATTATTTCTGGTGATATTAAAATAGTTGACATTAAGACAGTTCTAAAGCTTGAATGGTTTCCATCTTCTTTCTTTTCTATGCTCCTACGCCCAAACCTCATGCTCATGCTCTTCCTGACAGTTTCATATTCCCAGGCTTCAACTCAACATTGCAAATCACACTGTGATGAAAATACATGATCCCATTATTTTCAAGGCTCATTCTATTGACTGTGACTCACTAGGAGGATATTGATGGTATCTTCCTATATCCATCATATGGCTAGCATTGAGCAATGATTAAAATGGGCTATAAAGGTGTTCCTTAGTTAGGGGAACAGGGACTGTCTCAGGCATGAACTCAATAGCTGGCTCTTTGACCTCCCCCGAATCCCCGAGGGAGGAGTAGCCAGAAGAGGACATTGTAGCCAGCCCTTAAGAGATCTGATAAACTAGGATCAGATGGAAGGGAAGGAAGACCTCCCCCATCTGTGGACTTAGAGAGGGGCAGGAAGGAGAAGAGGGAAGGAGGGTGCAAGGGTGCGATTATGAGGGAATGAGGGAGGGAGCTACAGCTGGGATACAGAGTAAACAAACTGTAATTAATATAAAAAATAATATTTTTTAAAAGTTTAAAAAAGGGAGGATAGGTGGCTTTCACTCTAAGATGCCAGTTTTAAATGTCTTTAACTTTGGAGATAAGCATGGGATTATAAGGGTAAAAATAACAGACACCCCTCTGAGCAGAGTTAAATTTAAATACAAGTCTTGAATTAGTCAAACAGCTCAATAGTAAGCATTCACTATCAGAAAAGTGACATAAATTGAGGTTTGAATTAAGCATATAGCTATGGATTGAGTGCTGAGTGCACTGGCTTATTTATTTATTTATTTATTTATTTATTTATTTATTTATTTATTTTTGGTTAGGACCTAATAGTCAATGAGGACTTAGTCTTTTTGTTTAGAAATTTGTTGTCTTTCTGAGAATGCAAGAATTTATTAAAAATAAAGAAAATGAAAATAAAAAGAAATAGGCTGTAAAGTCAATAAAAAATTAGTGACAATATTTTAATGATATGACACATTTCTATTATGGTAAACTCAAAATGTTTGCTATGTACACTAATTATTAGGGCTAATAATGAATGTTTATTAATGAAATGAAGACATTCAAATTTAATAAATCAGATGCTGGGCCACCAGTCTCCAAAGACAAAGGTAACAGAGACAAAGGACAGGTATGGAGGGCCATTAGTATGATGAAAATGAAATTCCCAGATCAGATGTGAGGAGGCAGAGCCAGTTCATTCCAAGGGTGAGGGGAATATATAGAACTTTGGAGAGGAAGGGAGAAAATCCAAAGTGGCCAAAGGTCATTATCTACAGTACTAGGTGCTAGAGTACTGAGATGCTTCATTTACATGAGGAGGAATCCTGGGTGCTTGCTGAACAAGTTATACTGGGAGAAAGGGAGTTGGTCCTGTAATTTTCCCAAGGATTATGTGACATTGCTCAGATAAAGGGTGCAAGGAGTCTGGCTCCCCAGATCAGCCAGAGAAGGAGTTGCCCTGCTTACAAAGGAAGTCCTTTTGCACTGAGCCCAGGACTTAGCAGTACTGCCAGACTTCGACCTTAGCATCAGGATTTCCTGACAAGATACTAGACTCAACAATGATTAGTGGCAAGAGAAATATTTACGGCAAATTGCTGATGGTGTAAATCATTGACCATCTAAACACAGTCTATCTAGATTTTTTTTCAGACCTTTTTATTGCATTATTCTCTTGACATATATGAAAAAATTAGTTTCTATAGCAAAATATTGGTCAACCAAACTCTTCATTCTTTTCCTTTTTGACAGTACAAAATCTCTTGGCAAGAGTTAATGGTGCCTTTGTTTGTCCCATTTAGAAGCCAATTAGGGACGAAATTATAATGCTTCAAGAGATCAAAGAATCATATGGACTTTTTTTTTTCATAGAACATTGTTCTTTAGCTCATTAATACCATCAAAGGCACACATAGAACAAAAAAGGTCTATTGTCAAAAGAACAAGATTACTAACCTTACTAAAACTTAATTGGGAATGCATGAATTAAGAAACAATTAGTGATATCATGACAAATATTTTAATTGCTAATTATTTCATAGGGTGGAGGTGGGGTTCCTGAGGTTATCAGTATGAAATTTGTGACATGCTGCAGAAATTCTGACCTACAACATCAAATCATGACAAAAAAGCTATCACAAAAATACTTTATCAAAAGACAACAATGAATATGAACAATACTGGTACACTGAGATGCATGCATCCACACATATGGAATACTAGTGTTACGCCTAGATTGCAAGACCCCCAAGAGACCACCATGAGTTGAGCCCAATGCAAACACTTGAGTATTTTTTATTATAAGCTGTAGCTTGGGCTCACACCCTCACTGCCATAGCGGTAGAGAGTAGAGCACTTCATGCCTATGGTTGGTAGTTCATTTAAATATTCCTGTCCCTCCCAATCCACCCAAAGCAAGGAAATTCCTGTCTGGCAAGCAGCTACTGGTTGAAACAAAAAGGGGATATTGCATTTTGAACCACTTAGCTATAGCAAAGCCCCATAACCATTAATGGTCTGGCTTCCCTTGTTTGGCTGTCCTAGGGGAGAGGGGCAATCTGGGCCAGTTTCCTAGCAACTCTCTCTAGTAGGCAAGAAAAGAATGCAGTAAGGCTGGTTCTTCGCCACAGGTGGCTGGATATGTCTCCATTTGCCTGGCCTTTGTTCAGGCTTGTGCTTCAAACTGTAAACCAGTAACTCAAAAAACTAATTTTTAATTCTTTGTCTCTCAACAGTAATTTTTTTTTTATTTCAGCCAAAATCATGAAGATTGGTTGAGGACTATTGAATTTCTTCTTAATCTCCATGTAACACAAATTCTGTTTGGTAAGTCTGAGTCAAAGAAGGGGTGATGTTCTGTGTTATTAAAATGTTGAAGAGGAGTTATTCCTGTATCATTTTCTGTATTGGGCTTTTATTCAGTTATTCTATTTTGTTCCAAAGCATTTTTAAATTCATTTTATATTAGTTGCAGTTTATTAACTTTGTATCCCAGCTATAGCCTCCTCCTTCGTTCCCTCCCAATCCTACTATCCCTCCCTCATCTCCTTCCTGACCCTCTCTAATTTCACTGAGAGGGGTGGTGTTCCTCCCCTTCCATCTGTCCCTAGCTTATCAGGTTTCTTCAGGATTGGCAGCAATGTCCTCCTCTGTGGCCTAGCAAGGCTGCTCCTCCCTTGGGGCTGGGAGTGGAGGTCAAAGAGCTAGCCATTGAGTTCATGTCAGAAACAGTCCCTGTTCCCATTACTAGGGAACCCACTTGGATACTGAGCTGTCATGGGCTACATCTGAGCAGGGGGTTCCAAAACATTTTTAAAGCAAATAAATAACTAACGTGTTGTTTATCATGTGGCTAGTCTATGTTACATAAGTGTTTATATTTTAAAACTATAAAGTCACTTGAAAAAGTAATAATAGCAATGCAAAGATACTATGTTTATTTCATTTTTGCTATGAAGCCTTGGTTACAATTCTGTAGAACTATTCTGAACACTAAGGAACATTCCTAAAAGAGCCATTCAAATGAGGGGCTCCAAAGTTAGAAGTAAGTCAAACCTAGTCTTGTTCTGGACTGCTTCCTCTGACCCATCCTCAGCAGGGAAAGGAGAAACTGCCATGAGTTCCTAGGGCCCAGTTTTGTTTGTTTGTTTGTTTTGTTTTGTTTTCTCTGTTGGTCTTCTTTTGGAGCTCCTGTCCCCTCCAGGTCTTTCTGTCTCTCCTTTCAAGTTAAAGCACTCTAATTAGGAATTTGAGTTTCAAGTTTAGAAAGAAACAATAGGCAGTTTATTTATGAAAATAGAAATGTTAGATATATGTTGTCACATAGATCTTACTCTAAGCTGAGGTTTCATGACTTGGTATAATAACTCATAGGATTCAGAAAAAAATGTTCATGGTTATGTTTTATTCAAGAAAAAATGCCCATGGTTATATTTTATGAATTCATCAAAAAACAGCAAAAAAAAAATAGTTTTATGGATGAAGTTCAGTAGACAGCCGCAGTCAGTTTATGATTTTCCCAGCAGCAAATGTGGCAATGTGTTTGAAGATTAGCCAACTAGGTAAGAACACACAGTCAGGCTTCCGTGGTCTTCCTCAGGAATCAATCACTTGGGCATATGACTGATCTTGTGTCGCATGATCTGAGCTCTCAGGGCTCAGGATGATGTAGAGAGGACCAAGGTCTATGGCATACCAATGAACTTTTTGGAGTAGTGTTTCCTGTAACTCAGAAATTACCTCCCAGTAGCTCATCAAATTTTAACTCTTCTTTTGGAGTACATGGAGTTTAAGGACCCAGGTCTGAAACTCTAAGCCTTTACTGTGCAGCTCTAATTTGGCTTATATACATGCTGACAATTATTTCACATCAGATTATTTTTGCCAAATCATTCTCTTTTTTCCAGGTTATTTGATTATTTATTACTTTTAAAATTTATTCACTTTATAATCCAGTTATAGCCCCATCCTTCATACCACCCTCCTTCCCTCTTTCTCTCCTGTCCCTCTTTCCTAGTCCACTGACAGGAGAAGTCCACCTCCCCTACTATCTGACCCTAGCCTATCAAGTCCCATCAGGACAGCCTGGATCTTCTTCCTCTGTAGGCTGGCTAGGTCTCCCCACCAGGGAGAAGTGATCAGGGAGCAGGTAACCAAGTTCAGTTCAGAGACTGTCTCCTCAACTTACTAGAATATCCACATGGAGACTGAGAAGTCTATGGGCTACATCTGAGCAGGGATCTAGGCTTTCTCTCTGCAAGGTCTTTGGTTGATGTATCAGTCTCTGCTTTCTTCCCTAGACCCAGCTCTTATATTCTTATTTTACTGTTAGCCCTCTGTCAATTTTTTTCTCTTCTTACAGTTTTTTTTTCCTTTTTTGGTATTAATCATTTAAATTGTATCTTTAATATAAAACAAAGACTGTTTTATTCATCAAATTGTCTATTAGCACAATAAATTGCAAAAAATATCAATGAGATTTTTTTTGGGTTTTGTTTGTTTGCTTTGTTTTGTTTTTTGTTTTTTCTTGAAACAAGGTGAGCTGAGTTTACTTGTGTAGCTTTGCTATCCTGGACTCACCAGGCTGGCCTCAAACTCACAGATATATGCCTGTCTCTGCCTCCCTGGGTTTTGGGAATAGAGGTGTGCGTCACAGTGCCCAGCTGAGATATTTTAAAATTGATTTTAGTATTGAACTTCACAAGGAGCTTTTAAATTAGGAAGATACTAACTATAAATACATACATATTCAATTTTTTTCTTTTCTACTTGAATTGTAAGTGGACTTGCCATTTCTCAAACTTTAATGCTAAATATAATGCATTGTTATAAACTGTAAATATTCTTTTCCTTGCATCCATGAGTTACTCGTACTGTTTTGTCAAGAAATACAAATTTATTTATATTTATATAGGTTTATTAATATGCTTAAAACTGGAAGGAAATTAGAGATTATATATAATACTATATATAAAATTAAGAATAATTGAAGGAACAAGTCAATTACAAGTTTTATGAGAACATAATCTAGGCAAAAACTAAATCCATAATTAAAATTTTTAAAAGGAGAGTACTTTTAGCTTCTGTTAAATGTAAATTAAAATCATGAACATAAAAGGGTAAATGAACTCTGAAGAATTCTCTGAAGAATCATTAAAAAGAAAAGATGATGAAAGTTCTAGAGAGCACTGGCATTAGAAGGACCACTATGAACTCTCTCAGTAGTGCTTCCATATATATTAAAACAAAAATCTTTGTTCAAGTCTAATTGTGATATTTAATGTTTTTTTTTTTAACCTAGAAACCACTCAGACAATCAAGGGCAGAACAAATGGATAACTTCCTTTACAATGGCTTTAAGTTCACAAATAGACGGTCTTAACAGCAACGAGAACACAATATCTAACAAAATCCTAATATATACAAAATTTGCAAAGAATATTAGACATTAATCAGCAGACATTAGGCATTCATACACAATATAACAATGAGACAGAAAGGAAGTCTATCATATTTCAAAACCACATGGAACATTCATTCACTTGTGGGAGACGTGGGAGCAACGACATGAGGAATCATTAGTGATGTAGAAAGAGTCTGTTACTAAACTCTACTATCGAAGTAGTACAATTTGAGAAAATGTATTGAATTGCATAAGTATCACATGAGAATTGTTCTATATAAAATTAATATTTTAATTTAAAATGCGAACATACACACTGAAACATAAAAGTAAACATTTCTCTGAAGAAAACAGAAATTAGCATGAAAACAATATTAGAAGTGCAAAAGGCAAGTTTGCAGCTAAAAGTATTAACAGAACAGCAAAAACTTACTAAACAAGAATGATCATTTAACTAAAAATCAAGTAATCCATTTTCTAGCAAAAAAAAAAAGGACAATTTTCCAAGATAAATTCAACTTAAAAGAGAAATTCTTCAAATAGGAAATAAAAAGAACAGGATTTGGGAGGTTAAACTACTAAGGTGAACCCCACTCAAAAGCATTCAGTTCCCCCACATAAATGAATATACACAGCCTAAGTGGAGTTCACTGTTACCAATCTCTAACAGCACTTTAAAATGGGGTTACGTTGGAAACATTCACTGATGGTAATTCTTTTTTTATTTTTTTTTATTAATTACACTTTATCCACATTGTACCCTGTAGCGCCCTCCCTCTTCCCGTCTCAATCCCCCCTTTGTCCCTCTTCTCCACGCATGTCCCTCTTCTCCACGCATGCCCCTCCCAAAGTCCACTGATAGGAGAGGTTTTCTTTTCCTTCCTTCTGATCCTAGGCTATTAGGTTTCATCAGGAGTGGCTGCATTATCTTCCTCTGTGGCCTGGTAAGGCTGCTCACCCCTCAGGGTGAGGTGATCAAAGAGCAGGCCAATCAATCAGTTTATGTCAGAGGCAGTCCCTTTCCCCATTACTATGGAACCCACTTGGATACTGAACTGCCATGGGCTACATCTGTGCAGGGGTTCTAGGTTATCTCCATTCATGGTACTTGGTTGGGGTATCAGTCTCAGGAATGACCCCTGTGCTCAGATTTTTTGGTTCTGTTGCTCTACTTGTGGAATTCCTGTCCTCTCCAGATCTTACTATTTCCCACTTCTTTCATAAGATTTCCCTACACTCTGCCCAATTGTTGGCCATAAGTTTGAGCATCTGCTTTGATAGTTTGCAGGGCGGAGCCTTTCAGAGGCCCTCTGACAGGCTCCTAACTTGTTCCCTATTTTGTCCTTGTGATATCCATCCTCCTTATCATTCTGGATAAGGATTGAGCACTTTAGCCAGAGTCCTCCCTCTTCATTACTTTCTTTAGGTGCACAGATTTTTAGTATGTTTATCCTATATTATATGTCTATATGAGTGAGTATATACCATGTGTGTTTTTATGCTTCTGGGATAGCTCACTCAGGATGATCTTAAAATTACAATACCCCAAACTCCTCTGCTACATTAAGAGTAAAACAATTTTGTAACCATTCAAGGACCAAAAGTTAACAGATTCCCAAATGTTGACAAATTTGAAGTAGTTATGATACTGTCAGTCTTCAACATAGGCCTCAAATTAAAATGTTCTTCTCTTTTCTTATTCAACAAACCTGGTATAGAAGACCCTTTTTCTATCATGAGTAAAACTTGCACCCTTAGTCACACTGATATCGTAACACTTCTCTTTAGTTGATGAAATACAAACGTGATTTTCACATTCTGCTTGTATAGATAGATGTTATAATTTATACATTTTTGAAGGATATAAGGATTCAAGAGTCATGGATGAGTTTTTAGAAATCCAGATGACTTCCTGGACTTTCTTTCCCTATCACATTCTCCAGTCTTAAGTGATGAATGAGATTTTCACATCATCTTACAAAATAATTTACCTGTGTTTTCCCCTAGAAATATCTTCCTCTGCTCTGGTTCTGTTTAGTAATATGGAAAACATAATCAGCCCTGGTATGTAAACCACTTGGTTATCTTGAAGAATATACAAGAAGAAGAGTTAGGAACTTGTTAATTTCACTGTGTACTCAGAGGAATCATTTTCTCCCTGGCACTATGAATAATGAACATGCATAATTTTTATCAAGTGTAAAGTCAATGTGAGAACTTTTTCTATAAATGAGCTTCACACAGAACAAGGCACTGTCTATATTTATAAAATATAATTTCCAATTGTAAATTTTACTGACCATTCAAATTACAAATATATTCATTATTCTTCAAATTATAAGAGCTACAAATAATGCATATGTTATTTCTGCTAATATGTTAACTAATACACTTTCTTTTAACTTCTGTAAAAGATTAAAAAAAAGATATGAATCCTCTGCCTTAAGGCACGATGTTAACTTCTTGGTTTTTCCTTTTTTCCTATATCACTGCTCTTTTTAGTAAGGTATACTAAATTTAAAGGCTGAGAAATGAATGTGGTGAAGTAGCTGGCCTGTCACCGGCTTTGTGTCTGTCTTTTCATTAACTGATAATTCAAATAATTCAGATACTCCATTGTGTTCTCTAAATTACAGTCTACTACTCATTCAGTCACTCCTGATTCTGACTCAAATTTCATTTTTAATTAAAATTTGATTTTCTTTTGAAAATGTACCTACTCAATCTATCATATATCATATGAATTGTATTAACAGTAAAGAATGACAATGTTTTATTGTCAAGGAACTGCAACAGGACATTGATAAAGTCTTAAAATACAGCTTTAAGTCATAAAACTCTTATCTAAAGATTAACTCAAAATTGTCATGAAATGAGAAGTCCTACCAATGTCATGATGCCTAACTCAAGTCAAATTTAAATCATTCAGAGGTAAACCAGGAGAAGTGGAAAAAACTGCTGGTTAACTTAAATTTCTTAGTTACTTCCCAATTCTTTTGTCTATATGTGCTGAGTGCAAAGATGATTCATGTGTTTCGTAGTTCATATTTCTGGTTAATTACACTCTAAAGTAGTCTCTAATGACAGGATAACACAATGATACTATATAATTATAATGTCTTTTCTCAGACACTTCCATCTTACAATCAAATGCACATACAAAGCACCAATCTGTTGTGAATATCAAGGTTATAAAGTAAATGGATTCATTGTTCTAAAGTTAGTTAAACTCTGTGTAAATAGAAAATCAGCTTAGTGGTATGAAAAACCTTTTAAAGATTTTGACAGAATATTTAACTAAAGTGAAAGAGAATACTTTGGAAGTTACACAAGTCATTGAAAGAGGGAGAGAGAAAAAAAGAAATAGAGAGTGAGTGTATCTTGATTTCTATCTTACTCCTACATGGAGTCAACATAACATTACTATAAATTCTAATGACATTTAAAAAAATACCAAACAAATATTAAATAGAAATAATCATGTATAAAAAACAGAGTAATTACATAACTTACATCAAAACAGATTTGAAAATTTACATGATATTACTACCAGCAGAATGTTTTTCACAGTACTACACACATGATCAAATAAAAGCTCATAATTTGTATTCTGTAACAATTCAAATACTTTACAAGATTACATAACTTTTTGACATACGACAAGAAATAAATGAACTGGAAATCTTGAGGACTGAATTATTTTCTTATTGAAATGTTTTCATTAGAAATTTTAGCTGCTTAGTTCTGTGCCCCATTTTTAATTGGGTTGTTCTTTTTTTATTGGTGTTTGATTTTTTTTTTTTGCGCTCATTATATATTTTGCGTATTAGCCCTTTGTCGGATGTAGGATTGGTGAACTTTTCCCAATCTCTATACAGTCATTTTGGTATGTTGACAGTGTCCTTTGGTTTACAGAAACTTTTTTAGTTTCAAGAGTTCCCATTTGTTAATTGTTTAACCAATAGCATGAGCTATTGGTGTTTTGTTCTGGAATTTGTCTCCTGTGTCAATGAGTTCCAGGCTTTTTCCCAATTTCTCTTTTAGATTTAGTGTTTCTGATGTAATATTGAGGTCTCTGATCCCACTTGGATTTGAGTTTTGTACAGAAAGATTAATATAGATCTATTTATATTTTTCTAAATGTAGCCATCCAGTTAGACCAGCATCATTTGTTGAAGATGCTGTCTTTTTTCCATTGTATGGTTTTAGCTCCTTTGTCAAAAGTTATGTGGCCATACATATGTTGGTTTATTTCTGGGACTTTAATTTGATTGCATTGAACAACCAGTCTATTTCTAAGCCAGTACCATGCTATTTTTATTAATATTACTCTGTAGTATAGCTTGAAGTCACTGAAGGAGACCTCCTGAAGTTCTTTTATTATATAGGAATGTTTTAGCAATTGTGGGGTTTTTGTTTTGGTTTTGTTGTTGTTGTTTTGCTTTTTCATATGAAGATTAGAATTGTTTTTTGAAGGTCTGTGAAGAACTACTTGTTAATTTAATGGGGATTGCATTGAATCTGTAGATTGCTTTTGGTAAGATGACCACTTTTACTATGTTAAATCTACCAATACAGGAGCATGGGACATCTTTTCCTCTTCTGATATCTTCAATTTATTTCTTCAGACTTGAATATTTCTACAAGAGTTGAAGTTCTTGCCATGCAGGTCTCTCACTTTTTTGTTTAGAGTTACACCAAGAGAATTCTCAGCAGAGAAATCCTGAATATCCAAGAATCACTTAAAGAAATGCCCAGATCCTTAGTCATCCGGGAAATGCAAATAAAAATGACTCTGAGATTCCATCTCACACCAGTCAAAATGGCTAGGATCAAAATCTCAAGCAACATTACATGCTGGCAAGGGTGGGGAAAGGGGGAAACTCTCCTCCATTGCTGGTGGGAGTGTAAATTTGTACAACTACTTTGAAAATTAATCTAGTGCTTTCTCAGAAAATTGGGAATAATTTTACCTCAAGACCCAGCTATATTTCACCCGTGTATATACCCAAAAGATGCTTCACAATACAACAAGGACACCTGCTCAATTATGTTCATAGCAGTTTTATTCAAAATATCCAGAATCTGGAAACAATCCAGATGTCCCTCAACCAAAGAACAGATAAAGAAACTGTGACACATTTACACAATGGAACACTACTCAGCTAAGAAATCGGGAAATTTGCAGGCAAGTGGATGGATCCTGAGTAACCTAACCCAGACCCAGAAAGACACACATGTATGAACTCATTTATAAGTGGATTTTAGTCATATTTTACAGGATAAGCATACTACAAGGTACAGACCAAAAGAAGATAAGTAGCCAACAGGATCCAAGGGAAGATTCGTAAATCTCTGAAGGGAAAATAAACTAGACAGAGGTAGTGGCTGTAGAGAGGAAACAAGGTAAGAAAGGAAGTTCAGAGAATTAACAGGGTGGAAATCAGACCTGGGAAGAGCGAGGGCAAGAGGACAGGAAGGCTGTAGAGAAAAGAGAAACTGAGGTTGTGGGTATCTCTGTTTCAAGTTGGAGCCCTAAGTCAGGATAGATTCCCAGGAGCATTTTAGGGGAACTAAAGCAGAGACTACTAGGAGCATAGGCCATAGAGACTGAAGAGGACACTGTCTAATTTGACTAGTCTCCTAACAGAGGTATGGGAACATCAACCCACCCACAAAACCTTTGACCCCAAACTTACCCTGCCTATGAGAAGTGCAATAATAAGGAAAGAGCAGAAATTGAGGGAATGTCCAACCAATGTGTAGCCCAACTAAAGACCTACCCTATTGGATAGTTCCAACTCCTGACACCAGGAATGATACTCTGCTAAGCTTGCAGACAGGACCCTGTCAGAGTGGTCCTTTGAGAGTCTTTACTCAGCAATGCCTTAAAATAGATACTGAGACTCACAGACATTAGGCAAAGCTTAGGGATTCTTGTAGAAGAGCTAGAGGAGGAAGAAAAGGACTGCAATTGATGAGAGCTTCACAAGAAGATGAACAGAGCCAACTAACCATGGACCACAGAGGCTTGCTGAGAAAGAAGCATCAGCCAAGGACCATACATGAAATGGGCCTTGGCCCCCTAAAAAGATGTAGCAGATGGGCAGCTTAGACCTCATGTGGGTCCTCTAGTAAGGGAAGTGGGTACTGAAATGGACACACTCAGTTTCTGGCCTTTTTATCATTTCTCCCTTGGAGGGAGGACTACCTTGCCAGGCTACTCCCAGGGGAAGAGAACATGTGCAGTCCTGATGCAATTTGATGAACTGGAGTTGATGGGAAAGGAAACTTCCCTTTTCTGTGCAAAATGGGAGGGAGAAGGGAGAAGGAATGTAAATGGCACTGGGAGGGGAGGAGGGATGGGTCTACAACAAGGATATAAAGAGAATAAAAAGAGAATTAAAAAGTAAAAATAAAAAAAATCAAATTCAGCTTCCATCCTGCCACTTCTTCCACAGGTGACACCTGCATTTAGTTGTGGAAAGACACAGATTAAGAGACTCTATGATCTGATGAAGCCTGGGACTTCCTCACTGTCCATACTGTTCTTGCAGCATTATGATATGCTCATGGCACTGTATAGTCACATGAAAGCTCTGATGTGCTTAGGATCACTCATTTATATGACACATGTATCTGGCCAGGTGTTCTCATTACAAGATAAAATTAACTCTATTTTCCCAATGCACATGACTTATGATTCAAGAGTTTTATGAACAACTGCTTCAACTGTAGCTCAGGTATGTGGTTATTTCTCAGTTGTATGCTTGATTAGCTAAGTAAGCAGTACAGAGTCACTTGACATCATTCTTCACTTACTTTCATCTCCATCTAGCATAGCTGTTCAATTTCCAGAGCAAGGCATCATTATAAATACCCTGAAAAATTGGAGTAGAGTATTTTTGGTGTTGTTTTTTGTTTTGTTTTTTGCCATACACCTACTGAGCAAAATCAATGACGTTGAAGAAAAGAAACATTCTCATACATCTATGTAATCAGGTACTTCCACAAATGTCTTGTCCACAAGCTATGATTGCACAATAGCTAAATCTAAATTCTTCTACCTATCCTCAAGAATTGCTGCTCTATCACATTTTCTGTATTCCTCCAATAACATTAGTTTCATTTCTTTCCCATAATTTCACACTGTTGACCACAATAAATAAAGAAAACTATTTCAAAATAGTGGAGGATGAAGCAAGAATTTTACGAAAATCAATTTTCCCTCTACTAGGTAACATATTCAGAAACATTAACCTTAGGTATAGATATGCAAAGTCATAAATTTGTCATATGCCAACAAAACCAGATGGAAACAACTGATTACTTGATATATATTTGTGAAGGATATATGATATTTATGGCAATTTATTAGGGCAAGTTAAATTTCTGTAAGAAAATATTTTAAAGAAAATAAATTGCATTGATTTGGAACAAAATTTAAATTATGACTAGCAATAAAATGAAGTTAGTAACTAAGAATGTTTTTAAACATCTGTGGCTTTAGAATCCCACATAGATATTTTTGTTCCTTTTTTAGTACTCAGCAAGCACAGTGATGAATGAGATGTCTACATAGACTCTGTTCTATCACACATTTAAAATTTGTTAAAAATATAATAATCAAATATGAGATTATATAAAAGTAGCCCCCATTTTAATAATTCTACTGCCAAAATATAACTAAAGTGTAAGACACCATCTGTTGCCATATATGGAAAATATTCACATCTGAGTTGTAAAATTATAATTATTCATATGTAAAAACAGTAATCCTTTAAGACTGAATCAATGACAAATTTTGGTTCTCTAATTTAATACCATCTCTTCCAATTTCATTTATTCTTCATTAAATGCAATGTATTTCTACTTTTCTAGTGAAACTTTTAAAAGTGGTTTACTTTATAGCCACTCTGAATAGATATGTTGACTCTTCTCCAAAGGTCGTATAATGGATGTAGTACCTGATTCTAAGGCAGCTTGCTATTTCTCAGGGACACATTAACACTTCTAACTTTACATAGATCACCTTTAGTGTCAATGACTTGCAAGTTTGCAATGTCACTACCTGGTGAAAACTCGGGGGTTCTTCATGCCTTTACTTTGGAATGATTCTTGTATCTTCTCTAACATTGCTATTGTTATGCAATACCAGGCCAATATTAGAATTTGGAATATATGTTAAACTGAGAGGTTTACATTTTGTAAAATTTATATTAATGTTTATAAACAATAATATGTCATTCTTTAGATTATGTCTATAATTTTAGAGACAAGTATTTACTATAGATTTTAATATATTACATTTTCAGTTTAAACTTTCAGCCTACATGATTTTAAGCAGGATAGCAAGGTAAGTATATCCAACCTGTGGGGTTTGAAAGCCATACTGTTAACCTTGCTAGCAATATTGATATTGGGAATTATGATTATGATTATGTAATATCATTAAGCCCAGTTTCCCTCATCCACAAAGTTGGGTATTCTTCTCATAAGCCTCTTTCTCTAATTATTTTAGGATTTATTTATTTTTCTCATTTATTTATTTTGTTCATATTACATCCTTGAAGACCCTTCCCTCATTCCTTCCAAATAAACAGTCACTAAAGGTTAGTTTTAAATTAGTTTGGTAATAAAATAATTAAAACCTGTTCATTTTAATTAATATCATTTATAATTCAGATTGATAAATTATAATTGAGCTTTACAAACTTGTGGACTGACTTCTGACTCAAAAATTTTAAAAATTATTAAGTAGTTATATATCAGCCATTGAGTAACAGCAAATTCATCTCCTCAATAGCAATAAAAATATAGATAAATTTCACCTATTAAATCAGATTAAACATTTCTTCTTGTTTTCTACTTTAGTTTTGGGAGTATTGAATATCAAGATACACAAAATTCACAAATACTATTTTAAATACCCTAATAATAACAACCTGTCTGTTTAACTCTTTGGTGGGTAAAGAAAGCAAGACACCTTGATGAGATAAAAGTCCAGTGTTATACCACCCTATGCACATAATATATGTGGAGTAGTATACATTTATGCTATTTCACTTTGACACAGAATGAAAGATTAGCCACAGATTATACACATGGAAAATAAGAGAGCTTGTAAACAAACTAGGTAAAGATTTGCTTTGTTTGTAGTGTGTGTACATGCATGTACATTTGAGTCTATGCGTGTTTGTGCATATATGTTCGTGTTTGTATGGGTGTAAGTTAGAGCGTTATAATGCACATGAAACTGGTGTCCAAGGAGGTGGGAAGAGAGCATCAGATGCTCTGGAGTTCTTCACAGCAGCCTGAGGTCTCTGAATAATACAGGTTGATTGACATTTTGTAGATCTGTGCACTTTACGTTTTCTCATAGCTGAGGTTAAGCTTAGTTTGATAGGCTATGGATGTCTAAAAGGATTTCAAATAGGACTATGTCTAAAACTATTAGATGTTTAGGAATTTTAGTTTGGGTCTGGCTTCTGCATACACAGTCCAGGTTTGCTATGAAAAGGTGGACAGTATAAAGACCAATGTGAATCAGCTGTCTCTAGATAAAAACCTAGACTAATTTGTGTATATCTCAGGCCTATATAAATACAAGTGTTTTTATTATTGGCATGGAATGAACAAGAAATGCAGCTATGGTTGGGCCTTTGCTTTCATTGTATGAAAGAGTAATGTATAGATTTAATAGATGTCATATCTTTGCAAAATAATTTTTTTGGAGCTGTTGTATAACTCCTCTTCTTTCCAAAGGCCTTAATGATAGCCAGGCATCTGCTTTCTTTCTTTTTTAAAAATTTTTATTTTTATTTTTATATCAATCAGAGGTTAGGTACTTTGCATCCCAGGCATAGCCCCCTCCGTCTTTCCCTCCCACTCTCCCCATCCCTCCCTCATCTCCTCCCTGCCCACTCCAAGTCCTCCTACAGGGCAGGATCTCCTCCCCTTCCATCCAACCCCAGTTCATCTTGTCTCCTCAGGGTTGGCTGCAATGTCCTCCCCTGGGATCTAGCCAGGCTGTTACTCCCTGGCATGTATGGGGGAGGGTCAAAGAGCCAGCCATCGCGTTCATGACAGAAATAGTCTCTGTTCCCCTTACTAGGGTCTTCAGTTGGACACTGAGCTACCATGGGCCACATCTGAGCGGGAGTTCTAGGCCATATCCATACATGGTCCTGGGTTGGAGAAACTGTCTTGTAAAAGACCACTGTGCCCTGCTCAGTTTGGTCTTCATAAAGCTCTTGTCCTCCCCAAGTCTTATAACTTCCCCTATTTTAATTATTATTCCCCGCCTTCTGCCGAAGGCTTGGTTGTGATTCTTAATATCTGCTTTGATACATTGCTATATTGATTCTTTCAGAGGCCCTCTTTGGTATGCTCCTGTCCTGTTGCTTGTTTTATCCTCCATTCAATGTCCATCCCATTGGTTCACCTAAATGAGCATTGATCATACCAACCCGGGGTCCTCCTTCTTGTATATCTTCCCTAGGTGTATAGATTTCAGCGTGACCTTCCTATCCTATAGGACTATATAAGTGAGTATATACCATGTGTTTCTTTCTGCTTTTGGGATACTTCACTTAAAGCTGCAAACCAAGCAATACCTCAACAAAGTCAGCATGAT
>CM053765.1:46842630-46862153 GCA_028658305.1 Pachyuromys duprasi | reverse complement strand
AAATACTTTGATAACAATAAATAAATGAGCTGAAATACTTTGGTGACCATTTTGTGTTAGAGAAAAAAATACATCACAACTTAGTTTGAAAATGGATGAAACATATTTGATATTTAAGTTATTTAAGCCAACATTCTTATATAAAATCATCTCAAATGAAACATTATCTGGTCAAATAACTAAACTGTTGCTCTGCTTATTACCTGAATAACACTGAATTATAAGCAGAATTGGCTGAAATCTATACACCTAGGGAAGATAAGCAAGAAGGAGGACCCAGAGTGGAATGATCAATCCTTGCTTAGATGGACAAAGGGGATGGACATTGAACGTAGGAGAAAACAAGCAACAGGACAAGAGCCTACCACAGAGGGCCTCTGAAAGACTCTAACTAGCAATATATCAAAGCAGATATTAAGACTCACAACCAAGCCTTCAGCAGAGTGCAGTGAATCATATGAAAAAAAAGGGGGGGTTAGTAAGACTTGGCGAGGACAAGAGCTTCACAGAGACCAAATAGATCTGGGCACAGGGGTCATCTATGAGACTGTTTCTCCAACTAAGGACCATGTATAGATATAACCTAGAATCCCTGCTCATATGTGGCCCATGGTAGCTCAGTATCCAACTGGGTACCCTAGTAAGGAGAACAGGGACTATTTCTGTCATGAACTCAATGGCTGGCTCTTCGACCCTTCCCACCCCACCCAGAGGGAGGATCAGCTAGATCCCAGAAGAGGATATTCCAGCCAGCCCTGAAGAGACATGATAAGCTAGGGTCAGATGGAAGGGGGGAGGCCCTCCCCTATCAGTGGACTTGGAGGGGGTAGGGAGAAGATGAGGGAGGGATGGGGAGAGTGGGAGGGAATTAGGAAGGGGGTTACAGCTGGGATACAAAGTACATAACCTGTGATTAATATAAAATAAATAAATTACTTAAAAATATAAGCAGAATTGGAAACCTAAGTCATTTGATAGTGTTATGATATTATAAGAGAGGTGCCCAGATAAGTGTGTTTTCCTTGTTTAGGGCCTGTAAGTAAAAAGTCAACATTTTTACTTTTTCCATAAGAGAAAAACAGGATATTCACATGAGACTCTCACAGATGCTATAGCCACTAAACATGATAATAAATTTATAGTATTTTCAGTCAGTAAAATATACTAACATACTTTTATGATTATGCATCTCAGTGTTTTTATTTGTAGCAGTATTTTTACTATTAATAAATACATAAAAATATACGATCCTCAGACAAAATACTTTTATGTACAAACATTTTGTTTGTTTTGTTTGCTTTATTTATACATTTGAGAAAAGGCGTGTGCTAATTATTAGCTATTTCTAAGAAAGAAAAACAGCTGTGACAGGAGATGTACTGGGTTCTCAAACACAGGTCTTTTTCTCTGGTTTTCACTTTGTTGATTATAATACCTAATCTGTTTTATCTTACATATAGATTACTATTGTTTCTCCAGTGCTGCCTTACTTTTTCAACTAGCTATAAGCTTCTAAAGCTAGGGATTACGGATTTATACCCATACAGATTGAGGAATCAAAAAGCAATACATATAATACATGTCTGATAAGTTTGGTGAGTAAGCCTGACAACATGCCAGCGTTTTATTCTACCACATCCAACACACTTTCTATTAGATCCAATAGTGTATGAAATAATGCTCATCTCCAGTGTTAACTAAAAATACCTTTTAAGCAAAAAGTAATGTATCATTGTACAGCTTATCTAGGAGAAATGTTCCTGCTTGTTATTCTTACTGAATAAACAAAGCTACCAGAAATGTCATTTCTGAATTCACTTCAGTTGGCTCAAATTTTTGGAAGAGCTGAAAAGTTCGCAATAAAAAGAAACCTTCTAGGGATCAATACAGTTTCATTTCCACTTGAAACCTCCTCATGTTTTTATTTTCTCCCCACCGATCTGTACAATCACATAAGGTGTGCTGGACACCAAGAGCACAGTTTTCCCCCAAAGAATTGTAAAATGCACTTGAAAGACATGTTCATTCTTGTTCTTAAAATTCTCATTGCTTAGAATGCGACTTTCACTACTGAATTCTTAAGGTTGTAGTAAAATAAATAATTACCATGTAATGCTTGAAATATTTGACCTGAACTTTATCTAAAGCATGGATAAACTGTCAAATTCTTATTTGCATGTTTTCAAAGTATAGCAAATGGTATAGAGGGCTATTTAAAGAGGTTTTTACATTTTTTTTCAGCCCCAGCCATAGAAAAGTGCAGCTGTGACCTAAAAGAAGCATTTACTTCTTTCTATTGGCAATCTATGAACAGGTATCAAAGAACGCTGATATAACAGTCAATGAATCAGGATTAATTATATCAACATTTATCTTATTATACGTTGCATTTGAATGACTCCTCAAATTATGTGAAATTTTTATTTATCTTATTTTTCCAAACATCTAGATATTTTCTCACATATTGTAATCTAATTATGGTTTCTCCACTGTCTTTGTGTTACCATTGCTATGATAAAATATCATGATCAAAAGCAAATTGGAGAAGAAAGGGATAGCTTGGCTTATGCTTCCACACCCATGAGCCATCACTGAAGGAAGTAAGGACAGAAAAAAGCCAACAACCTCATGATAGGAGTTGATACAGAAACTCTGAAGAGGTAATGATTACTGGCTTGCTCCCTATTGCTTGCTCAGCCTGCTTTCTTATAAAACTCAAGACCACCAGCCAGGGATGATTCCACACACACACAATGGGCTGGGCCTTCTCTCATCAATTACTAATTAAGACAGTGCTCTAAAAACTGGCCCACAACTCAGTACTTTGGCATTTTCTCAACTGAGGTTTTCTCATCTCTGATGATTCTAGCTTTTATCAAGACGACATGAAATTAGCCAGCACCATCTCCCTCTACCCTCCCAGCTTTTCCCCACCTTCCCTCCCATCTGGATCCATCCCTTTCAGTCTCTCAGTAGAAAACAAATGGATTTCTAAGGGTTAATAATGAAAATAAAATATGAAATAATACATCAGAATAAGGCAAAACATACAAGCAGAAGGAAGAGAGCTCAAGAAAAGGCACAAGAAACAGCTATAAACACTGGTTCACACACTCAGGAATCACATAAAACACTAAGTTGGAAGACATAATATATATTCAAAGGAACAATAGGTTAAAAGGAGAAAAAAACTGTGTGTGGGTGTACTTGCAAACATATGTGTTTGTATAAATTTAAAAAACATAAATATTCTCTTAAATCCCTGACATCATGAGATAACAAACCTCAAAAAATGCTGTTGAGTTCCTTTTCTGTTGGCAATTTATTGCTGGACTTACTATTTACCCTTAAAAATACTTTGTTACCTCAGCAAGACACCCTTGGAGAAAACTAATGTTTTCTCTGCAAGTGGTTAGCAATCGGAGATAGCATCTCTGTCAGGGATAGGGTAAATGTGCCCAGTACTCCTTCAGCTCTAGACTCCACCTAGTACAGACCAATGTAGGCCCTGTGCATGCTGTCTCAGTCTCTGTGAGATCACATATTTGTGTTTAGAAGGCTTTATTTCCTTAGTGTCCTTCATCCTCTCTGGCTTTCTCCACCTTCCTCCTCTTTCTCTTTTCTGAGTAATAAGGAAAGGAATTTAATGGAGACATCCTGTTTAGGACTCAGTGTTCCAAATATCCATTCTGCATATTTTCTGGCTGTGGGTCTATGTGTTTATTCTGATCTCCTGTAGGATGAAGTGTCTCTGATGATGAATGAGCAAGACACTGATCTCATTTCCTAGCCAGAGTGTGTGAATGAAATTTTACAATGCAAAGGTTTGTTATACACGTAATAGAAGCCAGGCATACGTCATCTATTTCAGAAAAAAATGGTTTAGATTATATAAAATCCATCATTTAAATGTATTTTATTTTTATTTTATGCATATTTTTGTAATTGTATGGATGTATGTGAATCTGGCCAAAGGGACCAGAAGACGTTGTTGTATCCCCTGGAACTGTAGATAAAAGCAATTCTGTCCTTCTTAATATGGGTAATGGGAACCCAACTCTAATCCTCTACAAAAGCTCTTGGTCTCTCCAGCCCCCCGTTTTGCAAATTTTAGAAAAGAAAAAAAATAGGATTATGGAACAAAATTATATGACTTCATACTAAGCCATTTTTGTAGAGCTTCACAAAGTACAAGCATGTTGATTTTATTATTATTATTATTATTATTATTATTATTATTATTATTATTTACAATTTATTCACTTTGAATCCCAGGTGTATCACCTTCCCTCATCTCCTCCCCTCCTACTCTCCCTCTTTTCTCCCTCAGGCCCCTCCCTTAGCCCACTGATAGGGGAAGCCCTCCTCCACTACTATCTGACCCTAGCCTATTAGGTCTTGTCAGTATTGCCTACATCCTCTTTTTCTGTTGCCTAGTAAGGCCACACAGTCAGGGAAGGTGATCAAAGAGCAGGCAACCAAGTTCATGTCAGAGACTGCCCCTGCTCTACTTACTAGGCAACCCATATGTAGTCTACATGGAGCTATACCTGAGCAGGTAGTCTAAGTCCTCACCATGCTTAGTCTTTGGTTGATGCATCAGTATCTTCAGGACCCTCTGGCCCCAAATTTTTGGCTCTGTTGGTTTCCATGTAGAGCTCCTGTTTCCTCTGGGTCTTTCTATCACCTCCTTCTTTTTAAGACTCCCTATGTTCTGCTCAAAGTTTGGCTGTGAGCCTCTGAATCTCCCCCTGTTGATTTTTTCAATGTATTTCTTCTATCACTCAAATTTTGTAGTTTTAACCAAATTAGCATTACTTTGTGCTATTGTGTTTATCCTCCAAATAAAGTAATTCATAAATTCCATTTTCCTACATCATTCATTCAGTCACTGTTAATTAATTCAGTCAATTATGCATTTATTGGACATAGCCTGGGTGCCAGGTTTGTCCTTGCATCTTCGGATTTACAACTGTGAGACATATATCTTCCCTTAAGAGGATTCTGGGGTGGTAGAAGGAACACAATTTAACAGCCTAATTACTGCATAGAGCACCAACTGCTACAATACTAGTCTGTGCGGGCCCTTAATTAGGAAAGTGCACTTCATTTGGACCTACTATTTTATCCAGAAAAGCTTCCCTGAGGAAGAAGCTTTTGAACTGAATATTTGTGCTATAATGTCCTCAGAGTAGTATACAGTCCCTAATGTCAGCTCCCTGATTATGGCGTTCAGTGAAATTTCCTTTTCACTCTAAATTGTGGCATCAATTGTAATTGACAAAATGAAGTAGACTATTGGCTCATTTCAAAACATAATTTTTGGTGTTCAAATCATCGACCAGGTCTTATGACAACTTTCTACCTTCTGTTTTCAGAGGTTAAAACATCAATACCAGGTAGAAATCAAATATATGTGTCCTTAGGGCATATATGTATATATATATATACATAGTGAATAAAACAAAGGAATCTCTTTCACATCAGGCTAGAAAGTCAGCTTTGGGTAAATCAGAGTCTTCAAGGTAGCTTCAAATTTACATTCTCACTGATGCCTACCCCTCACCACAATTTGATGACCAATGCTCTATTCCCCCTAGCCAACGCCTAATGGTCAGAGAGGGAACAACTAGGGAAATGAATAATTCGCTGTGATAAAATAAGAAGGCTTGCATACACAGGAATGGAAAGAGTATGTTCATAGTAAAAAATTACTGATTTTTGCATTTTTTTTCTGTGAGATGGCTGTATTCTAGAGTATCTTATGTATGAATTGTCATCTGTAGAGACTGCCTGACTATAGTAAATCTCACAATGGTCATTGCCCTTCCTGGCTCACCTATTTTTCTATCGAGTCCATTTCTATGATAAAGTACTTTGAACCAAAATAAATTGGAGAGGAAAGGGTTTGTTTCATCATACAGCTTGTAGTCCATACTACCGTGAAGTCGGGGCAGGAATGTGGAAACAGGAACTAATGCTGAGGCCACAAAGGGGCACTACTTTCTGGCTTGCTCCTTACAGCTCAACTAGCAAAGCCTGCTTTCTTATATCTTCCAGGACCACCTGCCCAATGGTGTCACCACACACAGTTAGATGGACTTTTCCATGTCAATCATTAATCAAGAAGATACCCACAAGGTTTGTTCACAGGCCAGTCTGGTGGAAACATTTTCTCAACTGAGGTTTCTTTTAAATTACCCTAACCTGGGTCAATTGACCAAACAATAGAGAGCACACTTTGAATGTCAATTACTCTACTTATATATGCTCAGTTAGAAAAATACAAGGAATTTGTTTAGTGTGTATGTGTGTGTTTGTGTGTGTGTGTGTGTATGTGTGTGTGTGTGTGTGTGTGGTGTTTATATGTGGCACATTTCTGCATATACATACAGAGGCCAGAGGAGTGTGTTGGATTCACTGGTGCTTGATTTAAAAGCAGTTGTAAGCCACCTGACATGGGTTCTGGAAACTGAACTTAAGTCCTCTGAAAGTTTAGCAAACACTCCTAACCGCCATGTCATCCTCCCAGCTCCCATGTGATGATGGTAATAAACAAATCTTCATAGGCTCTACTTTCAAAAATATCATTAATTCAGAACTTTTCAAAAGCTTTTCTACTCTTGCTGGTTGTCTAAACACAATTATCACCTCTCTTAGACCATTCTTATTGTCTCACAATTGGTCTTGTAGCCGTACTTGTTCCCTCATAGGTTTTTCTTTCTACAAGTAACCAAAGGATTACTAAGCAAGAGCATTACATTCTACATCCACTCTTCTAAAAGATTCCCTTCAGGATTTATAGTAAAATGTAAAATCTATGTTCTGACTTCATGAGAGCTGGTACTTCTTTCATCTACTGTCCATCTAGTTCATCTTGCCAATTTTGATAACCCACATTTGCCTTCTCCTAGCCTCTGGGAAACACACAAACACACACACACACTTATATGTATATGAATATGTATATATAAAGTTTTTTTTGCAGTATTTGATCACTTCAACTATTTCTCATAGAAAAAGAAGTCTCCTAAACCTGAACATAATTTTCTTCTCCATTCTATATTTCTGTGTATAAGAATCAAATTAAAAGTGCAAAATGATCACCACTTTAAAGACATGGGTAGATAAATTTAAGAGCAGAAAACTTAGTCTATGGAGTCCTCTTTGAGTTATTGCTGCAGAGATAATCTTTGATCATTATTAGATTTGGGGAAGTTACAGTGAATCCTAAGGATGCTTCTAATCTGCTGAGAAAGGTGCTGATGCTATTGGCTTACGTTGTAAGTACTTACCAAGCAGAATTATAGCATTTTAGTATTTTGATGACTGCAACATCTGAATTTGTGTGAAGGAGCTGAAATGCACCCTGTATTATTAATCACTGACTCCTACTTGTTCCTTATCTATAACAACAAGGACAAATTGCTACTTGAATTGATCAAAAATAATCTGTGAATTTTCAAGTATTTGACAGTTTTCTCATATTTCTCTCGAATCACTATATTTTTCACTTACTTTGAGTTGTGGATTAGCTGCTAGACCACCATATAACCATGCCCTTAATCTTTGTAGGAGCACACAACTAGGACTGGTAAGTATATTAATAAGATATGAAAATCTCTTTATATCTAGATCTCTATGTGTTTTTAAGAGAAGAGTATCTATACTTTCAGCTCTGAATTTGCATAGACAGGATGTTTGATTTGCTCAATTTGGTCTCTTATAGAAATACAGGTAAGTGGGTTTTTTGTCAATGGAAAAAAACAATCTTGTGTGTAAAAGAGAGACTTAAGAACTAAGTTGAAATGCTAGGTCCATCTTATACTTCAAAACTTCAACCTCACATCATTTCAAAAATTCAGGCTGGTTGCTCTTAGTAGTGGAATAAATACTTTAATGACTTATTACTGGAAAAGAAAATAAATACAATTTGTTCCCACCGTAGTACTGTTTATTTATTTTAATCCAGTTATACTTATTTATATATTTTTGTTTTTTTTTAATTTTGGTAGATTTTCTTCTGAATGTATCCAAGAGCACAGTAATGTGCCTTGAAATCAAACACCATTAGAGCAATGATGTCAACTGTAAAAGAAGGTACAAGTCTCATTAGTCTTCATATCTGAGATGACTTTCTTGTAACTGAATTTTGCTTTTGTATTTTCACATATAAATGTAAAGTTTTTTTTTTTCAACTTCAGAGCAAAATTACTCCTTGGGCTGTATAAAGAAAACATACAACATCACATTCATTAGAGGCTTACTTTACTTTTTAACTCATCTTCAAAACACTAACATCTAACATCAAAACTTTCCTTTGAAATGAAGTCCAGAGCTTGTAGAACACAGTTCTATATGCATTCTCAGAAGCTTCTTATTTATTTGTTTCTAACAAATTAGAGTTTAAAAGTTATTCCTCTCTTCCTCTTCATCATTCTTCATTTATTTCTAACCCTGATTCTTCCAGCTCTCTGGCATAAATGTCTAAAGAAAACATGATTACGAGTAGACTTCTCTTTCTTTCCATTCTGTACTTGTTTACTTTTCTTTTCAATGCAAGCCCGTCTAGTAATAACTGTAATGTCACCAAATGTGCCTTCCATCAACAGAGGTATTAGAAATGGTTCACAAATCTGGATTGTCTTCAAAACCAATGACTTTCCCTTCAGCTTATTGTAAATTGATGTTTGTGGAACTACTTATCTTTATCATCTCATTTTCATATATGATGTCTACACTTGCCACATAAAGAAAAGAATATCAGTCTCTACTGTCCTCCAAAAGCTCACTCTAAAATATTCTACTGATACCTTTTCCCCATATGGAATAGATACTAAAACTGCTATAAATGCACAAGCCAGTGCATTTGTTCTAAAGATGGCACATACTTATGTTTACCAATTTAACTTTAGTTTTCCTTTCCTACTTCTGCCAAAGTAAATGGTATCATGACACTGGCATATTTTAATAGTACATTTGATACAAGTTTTATGTTTTCAACAGTTCATTTTCTTTTTATTTCTCTGAGATATAGACACTATAAAGTGCAAATGTAGTTTAGTAAGAAACTCATTTAAGTAGCTTTTATTTGGCTACCAAACCAGAATCAAAAATTTTATGGTGTACCTCTTGTTTTATTTATTTTGCCTTTTAATCCATTCTCCTAATGGTGTATGTTAAGGTGAGAGTAATTTACATCATTCTTTGAAGGTATGTATTAAAATTCCTAAAGTAGATATGTTTTCATATTCCATCCTAGATTTTTTATGTGCTTTATGCAAAATGTGGTCAAACAGTAAATGAGAAAGCTTTAAAATTTATTTACAAGCTTCTGTCCTGTTACTTGTTTTCTCCTACTTCCTATGTCCATCCCATTTATCTTTCTAAGTGAGGATTGATCATCTTACTCCAGGTCCTCTTTCTTGCTTATCTTCTTTAGGTGCACATATTTTAGTATGTTTATCCTATCTTATAAGACTATATAAGTGAGTATATACCTCTGAAAGAATCTAACTAGCAGTGTATCAAAGCAGATGCAGAGACTCATAACCAAACCTTCAGCAGAGTGCAGGGAATCAAACAATAAAAGGGGGAGTTAATATGACGAGGAATGGACAGGAGCTCCACAAGGACAAAATATATCAGGGCACGGGTTCCTCTATGAGACTGCTCCTCCAACGAAGGACCATGTATATATATAACCTAGAACCCCTGCTAGGATGTAGTCCATGGTAGTTCAGTATCCAACTGCGTACCCTAGTAAGGGGAACAGGGACTATTTCTGACATGAACTCAAGGACAGGCTCCTTTACCTCCTCCTCCTCCACCTGAGAGAGGAGAAGCCTTGCTAGGCCACAGAGGAGGACATGGAAGCCAGTCCTGAAGATACCTGAGAAGCTAGGGTCAGATGGAAGGGGAGGAGAACCTCCCCTATCAGTGGACTTGGAAAGGGGCAGGGAGAAGATGAGGGAGGGTGGTATTGGGAGGGAATGAGGGAGGGGACTACAGCTGGGATACAAAGTAAATAATCTGTGATTAAAATAAAAAATAAAAATTAATTTAAAAAATTAGCTGGGATGTAAGGAATCTCAGGATGGAATTTGGCTTTTTAATAAGAAAATTAGCTGCACTCCAAATGACATAAAGGAATCCAGAGCAGATGGGGAAGACATACTAATCTAGGTAGCAGAAAGTTTCTCTAACCTATATAATTTAAGGGGAAAAAAAGATGGACTTATTTGGTGAGGTCATTCCTTGTGTGAGCCTAATAATTCTGAAAATGCTATGATTGTAAAGTAGGACTAAGTAAAAGGCATCAGATAGAAAAAAACTTATTTACAATCAGTTAGATCTATGGAAATAAATGGATACTTTCTGTATTTTGTTTTTGAAATTTGTAAAAAGCATAAAACTAATGTATACAGTCATGGCTGCATTTACGAATCACATTTATTAAAGGCAGATAATGACTCAATTTTCAATGAAACTTGATTGAAAGCATTCATTTCTGTGATTTTTCCCAATAACTGGGTATTTAAAATTTATCTTTGCTTAATTTTTCAGTTGTATGAATTCCAAGTTAGAAAAAATAGTATGAGTGACAATATTCTTTCTACTATAATTCAAATTATTAGGATTCATATAGTTAAGGGAATAAAGAAAATCATTATCCTTCTATAATATTCCACTAAATATGGAAAGAGTAAAACAATTACCCAGACTTTCATCTGTGCATTTAATTCTTGTAGGCCTAATGTTTGTATCCAGTAACCCAACGGATATCTTCTCACTCAACCGCTGATTTTGACCTCCTTGACTACACTGACTCAAACAAAAAGGCTTATTCCTTGCAATTATTGCAGATTCTTTGTTTTTGTTTCTAGGCTCCACAAGCTAATGGTATTCCATTCCACAGGGATGAGTTTAGCAGCAAACATATCTTGATGGCTTCCTCTCTCTGTTTCTGACCCACTTTGAACCATATAACCCATGTTACTTACAAGAAAGAACACTGAGATAAATTCATTTCCTTCTTCATGTGAGCAAACAAAATGAAAACACAGTACAGGTTGTGGCATTTTATATCAGCAATTGTACTCTAAGAATTGAGCTCCCTAGTTTCATATTAATAAGCAGTGCTTCTAATTAGTGTTCATCCCTAGTAAGATAAGCAGTCATTCAATTTCTCTCTACAGCACACTGATTCAGTTTGAAAAAACATCTGAGTAAACTTCAGAGATGAGCAAACGCTCTTATTTGATTCGCTTAAGCCATAACTTCTTGTCCTATTCATTGAATGGAGGTCAGTAGACGTTGTACAGCGGTCAAAAAATGGAACATGGAATCTGTAACTGCAACTGCACTGCACCCAAAGGATCAATCCATACTCAGATTTAAAACTACATAGATTTATTTTTTTGGTTCTGTTGCTCTCCTTGTGGAGCTCCAGTCCCCTCCACGTCTTTCTATTTCCCCCTTCTTTCATGATATTCCCTGTACTCTGCCCAAGGATTGGCTATGAGACTCAGCATCTACTTTAATACCCTGCTGGGTAGAGTCTTTTAAAGGACCTCTGTGGTAGGCTTCTGTCCTGTTCCCTGTTTTCTCCCTCTTCCAATATCCATCCCATTTGACTTTCAGAATGAGGACTGAGCATCTTACCCAGGGTCCTCCTTCTTGCTTAGCTTCGTTAGGTGTGCAGATTTAAGTATGATTATCATATATTATGTGTCTAATATCCACTTATAGGTGGGTATATATGTTTCTGGGATACCTCACTCGGGATGGGGTCTTTCCTGAAACTGATACTCCAACCAAGGACCATGTATGGCGATAACCTAGAACCCCTGCACAGATGTAGCCCATGGTGGTTCAGTCTCCAAGTGGGTTCCCTATAATGGGAACAGGGGCTGTCTCTAACATGAACTCAGTGGCTGCCTCTTTGATCACCTCCCTCTGAGGCAGGAGCAGCCTTACCAGGCCACAGAGGAAGACAATGCAGACAGTTCTGATGAGAACTGATTGGCTAGGGTCAGATGGAAGGGGAGGAGGACCTCCCTTTTTAGTGGACTGTGGAAGCGACATGGGAGGAGAAGAGGGAAAGAAGATGACAGGATTGGGTGAGGATGAGGGAGGGGGCTACAGCTGGGACACAAAGTGAATAAACTATAATAAATTATTTTTAAAAATTGAAAAATAAATTAATGAAAAAATAAAACTACTTAGATTAATTGTAATGCTAATTTTTTTCTTTAAAATCTAGCTCTTTCCAGACTGCTGTTTCCCAAAGAGTTTCAGGCTTCTGAGGTGAAATATTGGGAGACTTGTGTCTTATATGAATGATTATGTAATGTGGATAGTTTCCAGGAACTGGACATATTTCTTGATATATAATGTTTTTAGAATACCTCATTCATGATATTTTCTAGTTCCATTATTTTGCCTGCAAATTGCATGGTGTCTTTGATTTTAATACTTCAGTAGTATTCCATTGTATAAATATACCACATTTTCTTGATCCATTCTTTGACTGAGGAAAATTAAGGTTTTTTTTTTCCCACTTTCTGGCTATTACAAATAAATCTACTATGAACATAAAACATCTAGAAACCTAAATAGTAAACTTTTATAATGGCAAATATTTGAAGTTTTCAAGGTGACAAAGATGAACATTTCTAGCTGATAGCAATGATAAAACCAATGAGATAACTCATACTACTTAATAATTTGGGTAAAACTATTCTCTGTGTGGCTTTCAGTGAATGGGGGGAAATGTGGTATCCGGATGTATTTGTGTGTGTGTGTGTGTGCGTGTGTGTGTGTGTGTGTGTGTATGTGATTTTTGTGACATCATCTCATCGTTTCAACTATGTCTATTTTTTTTTTCTTGTTATCTGGCATTTTACATTTGGTTATATCCAGAAACAAAGAAAAACCAAATGTATTGTGAAAATTAAATATATTTTGTTGAAGTTAATATTTTTAGCTTATTGTGTTTATATATATATATATATTACATGTAGCAATTTGTAGATATTAAATTAACTATTTCCACAAATACTAAGTGTCTATTAACTTAAAAGCCATATATATTGTCATAGCTAATTTACAAGAAAAATATAACATAGCTATTGGGATATATATTTGGGTGTAGGAGAATATGTTACAGATATGTTTCAAATATCAATGCTTCATATTTGTAAAAGAAATGTTAAATATGTTAAATATCATATGTACTCTTTTCAGCATTGTGTAAAAATGTATCTAAAATTTAGAAAGCTAAATATTACACACTCCAAGGAATTTGAACCAGTTGATTTTTAACTTCAGTTACTTTTAAATGAAAACAAAAAAATAAAAATAAAACATGGGGTTGTAGAGATAGCTCAGTCATTAAGAAGAGCCAGCTTGATTCTCAGCATCCATAGGGTTACTCATACCATCTGTGACTCCAGTTCCAGGGAATCAAACAATCACTTCTGGACTCTGCAAGCAATAGGCACATTTATTATGTAACAGACATATGTGCAGGAAAAATACCCATATGCATTAAAAACAAATTATCATAGGCACAGCACTATCCAGTAGTCAAGATTACGACAGTACATTTGCAAATAGTAATTTAAATTGGTAAGAAAGAAGCTTTTTTTTCAACATTTTGTAGATTTATTTTATTTGCGTGTGTGCGTGCCTGTGTGTGAACATTTACATCTCTGCCATAATTTCACTCTATTCAATGTGAGAATTCAGTTACAAATTCATGTGGCTCAGCAGAAGAATAACGATGCTGCAGGATGGGCAGAGGCTTCTAGCTGTATAATTTGTTGGAGTCTGTGTTCCTGGGCTGAGTATCCTTTTTGTCTTTTAGATGAACATAGTTTTTCTTTTTTAATTAATTTTTTATTTTCCTAAATATTACTTAAAGTTCATTAACTTGGTATCCCAGCTGTATCCCGCTCCCTCATTCCCTCCCAATCCCATCCTCCTTCCTCCATCTCATCCCTGCCCCTTTCCAATTCTGCCAATAGGGGAAGACCTTCTTCCCTTTCATCTGACCCTGGTTTATCAGGTATCTTCAAGTCTTCCTCTGTGGCCTAGCAGGAATACTTGTCCCTCGTGGTGGGGGGTGGTCAAAGAGCCCACCATTGAGTTCCTGGCATTAATAGTCCCTGTTCCCCTTATCAGGGTACCCAATTGGACACTGAGCTACCCCTAGCAGAGATTCTAGGTTATAACCATACATGGTCCTTGGTTGGAGAAACAGTCTCATAAAAGACCCCTGTGCCCAGATATACTTGGCCCTTGTGAAACTCCTGTACTCTCCAGGTCATATTAACTCCCCCTTCTTTCTTATGATTCCCTGCACACTGCCGAAGCTTTAGTTTTGAGTCTGAGAAGTTCAAGTGGATCAAAAGTCTCAACATAAAATCAGACACACTGAATAGGTTAGAAGAAAAACTGGGAAAGAGCCTAGAACTCATTGGCACAGGAGACAACTTCCTGAACAGGTTGTGGAGAAAGGGGAACCCTCCTCCATTGCTGGGGGGAATGCAAACTTGTACAACCACTTTGGAAATCAATCTGGCATTTTCTCAGACAATTAGGAAGAGCGCTTCCTCAAGACCCAGCTATACAATGCCAAGGCATATACCCAAAAGAGTCTCAAGTACACAATAAGGACATTTGCTCAACCATGTTTGTAGCAGCTTTATTCTTAATAGCCAGAACCTTGAAACAACCCAGATGTCCCTCAGTTGAGGAATGGATACTGAAATTGTGGTACTTTTACACAATGGAATACTACTCAGCAATTAAAACCAAGGAACTCATGAAATTGGCTGGCAAATGGTGGGACCTTGAAAAGATCATCCTGAGTAAAGTATCCAAAAAGAAAAAAGAGACACATGGTATATACTCACTTATATAGACCTATAAGATAGGATAAACATGCTGAAGTCTATACACATAAAGAAGATAAATCAGCTGTAGGAGTTCCCTGGTAGAGTTTTTGGAGGTCACTCAGGTATACTATCATATCATTGCAAATAGTCATACTTTGACTTCTTCCTTTCCAATTTGTATGCCCTTGATATCCTTCAATTTTCTTATTTCTCTAGCAAGGACTTCCAGAACTATGTTGCTTTGTCCCCGATTTCAGTGGGATTGCTTTAAGTTTCTCTCCATTGAGTTTGATGTTGGCAATAGCCTTTCTGTATATTGCCTTTACTATGTTTAGGTATGTGCCTTGTATCTCTGCTCTCTCCAATACTTGAAACATGAATGGGTGTTGGATTTTATCAAATGCTTTTTCAGCATCTAAGGAGATAATCATGTGGGTTTCTCCTTCAGTTTGTTTATATAATGGATTACATTGATGGTTTTCTGTATATAGTTATGAACTGTATGTATTCGCTATTTAACTTATTTTCCTGTGATTATAAAAATACTATTGATTACATTTCATACCCAGAAATCAACTTTTAATACCATTTAAACTAAAAATAGCATCATTTTTGTTTTGTTAATGAAAATTTAGGCTCTCCTTTCAATTCTGATTTGAATTGTGTAAGCATATTCTTTTATTCTTCATTTAGATAACAGATTTTTAACTTTATTTAAAAAAGCATACCTCCTTATTTTGTGCCATCATATGTTGCTTTTAAAATTCTCTTTCATTTATTTCTGCTCTGAATTTTAACATTTCTTTCATTCTTCTGATTTTAGCTTGAATTTATTTCTGAGTTCCCCCACCCCTCCTAAGGAATAATGCTATTTTCTTTACCTGAGGTCTTATTATTATTTTGGTATCATTACTTACTGTGTTGAACTTTCCTCTTGGCATGACTTCTTAGATCTCAAGGGCATTAAGTTCTCATTTCTACTTTGAGTTTTCTCAACAAATTACTGATTGGTCCAACGCAAACTGCTTAATTTTCTTCTATTTGTACATTTTCTATTAGCTCCAGATTTACTCAATTGTAGTCAGAAATTACTTGGTATGACTTCATTTACTTTACTTTTTTGAAAATTGTTTTGTGCCACAATGTATGTTCTATTCTTTAATTTTTTCTCGTTCTTACCCTGAATTTTATTTTATATTTTTTATATTACAACTTTTTATCTTTAATCTTTTATTAATTACACTTTATTCACTTTGTATCCTTCCTGTAGTGCCTTCCCTCCTCCCCTCCCAACACCTCCATTCCTACCCCTTCTCCAAGCATGCCCCTCCCAAAGTCCACTGATAAGGGAGGTCTTCTTTTCCTTCCTTCTGATCCTAGTCTATTAGGTCTCATCAGAAGTGGCTGCATTATCTTCCTCTTTGGCCTGGTAAGGTGGCTCCTCCATCAGGGTGAGGCGATCAAAGAGCAGGCCAATCAGTTTATGTTAGAGACAGTCCCTGTTCCCATTACTATGGAACCCACTTGGACACTGAACTGCCATGGACTACATCTGTGCAGGGGTGCTAGGTAATCTCCATGCATGCTACTTGGTTGGAGTACCATTCTCAGGAAAGACTCCTGTGCTCAGATTTATGGATTCTGTTGCTCTCCTTGTAGAGCACCCATCCTCTCCAGATCTTACTATTTCCCACTTCTTTCATAAGATTCCCTACACTCTGCCCAACAGTTGGCCATAAGTCTCAGCATGTGCTTTGATAGTCTATAGGGCAGAGACTTTCAGAGGCCTTCTGGGGCAGGCTCCTAACTTGTTTCCTGTTTTCTTCTTCTTCTGATGTACATCCTTGTTGCCTTTCTGAATGTGGATTGAGTCTCTTAGCCAGAGTCCTCCCTCTTGATGAATTTCTTTAGGTGTAGAGATTTTAATAGTTTTATCCTATATTATATGTCTATATGAATAAGTATGTACCGTGTGTGTCTTTCTGCTTCTGGGACAACTCACTCAGATGATCTTTTCTAATTCCCACCATTTACCTGCAAATTCCATGATTTCCTTGTTTTTTATTGCTGAGTAGTATTCCATTGTGTAGATATACCACAATTTTTGTATCCATTCGTCAGTTGAGGGACATGTGGGTTGTTTCCGTTTTCTGGCTACTACAAATAAAGCTGCTAAAAACATGGTTGAGCAAATATCCTAATTGTGTACTTGAGCCTCTTTTGGAAATATGCCTAGGAGTGGTATAGCTGGATCTTGAGGAAGCACTCTTTCTAGTTGTCTGAGAAAGCACCAGATTGATTTCCAGAGTGGTTCTACAAGTTTACATTCCCACCAGCAGTGGAGGAGGGTTCTCCACAACCTCTCCAGCATGTGTTGTCACTTAAGTTTTTGATCTTAGCCATTCTGATGGGTGTCAGGTGAAATCTCAGAGTCGTTTTAATTTACATTTCCCTGATGACTACAGATGTTGAGCATTTCTTTAAGTTTTTCTCTGTCATTCGATATTCCTCTATGGAGAATTCTCTGTTTAGCTCTGTTCCCCATTTTTTAATTGGATTACTTGATCTGTTGCTTTTTAATGTCTTTAGTTCTTTATATATACTGGATATTAGCCCTCTGTCAGATATAGGGTTGGTGAAGATACTTTCCTAGGCTGTAGACTGTCGTTTTGTTCTGACAACAGTGTCCTTCGCATTACAGACGCTTTTCAGTTTTATGAGGTCCCATTTATTGATTGATGATCTTGGAGCCTGTGCTGTTGGTGTTCAATTCAGGAAGTTGTCTCCTGTGCCAATGAGTTCTAGGGTCTTCCCGACTTTTTTCTTCTCAGTGATTTAATGTGTCTGGTTTTATGTTGAGGTGTTTGATCCACTTGGACTTTAGTTTTGTGCAGGGTGATAAATATGGATCTATTCGCATTTTTCTACATGTAGACATCCAGTTAGACCAGCAACATTTGTTGAAGATGCTGTCTTTTTTTCCATTTTACAGTTAAGTTATATTTGTCAAAAAACAGGTGTCCATAAGGGTGTGGGTTTATTTCTGGGTCTTTTATTTGGTTCCATTGATTTACCATTCTGTTTCTATGCCAGTACCATGCAGTCTCTATACTACAGCTTGATATCAGGGATAGAGATAGCTCCAGAAGATCTTTTATTGTAGAGGTATGTTTTAGAAATTCTGAGTTTCTTGTTATTCCATATGAAGTTGAGAATTTTTCTTTCAAGGTCTGCAAAGACTTGTGTTGATAATTTGATGGGATTTGCATTGAATCTGTAGATTTCTTTGGTAAGATGGCCATTTTTCTATGTTAAACCTGCCAAGCCATGAGCATGGGAGGTATTTCCATCTTCTGATATCTTCTAATTCTTTCTTTAGAAACTGGAAATTTTTTTTCATACAAGTCTTTGACTTGCTTGTTTAGGGTTACACCAAGGTACTTTATGTCTTATGTGACTATTGTGAAGGGTGTTGTTTCCCTAATTTCCTTCTCAGCCATTTTGTCTTTTGTGTACAGGAAGGCTACTGATTTTTTTGAGTTAATTTTGTATCCAGCCACCTTGCTGAAGGTGTATTTCAGCTATAGAAGTTCTCTGGTAGAATTTTGGGGGTCACTTAGGTATACTATCATATCTTCTGCAATTACTGATGCTTTGACTTCTTTCTTTCTGATTTTTATCCACTTGATCTCCTTCAATTGTCTTAATGCTCTAGCAAGGACTTCCAGAATTATATTGAAGATATATGGAGAGAGTGGGCAGCCTTGCCTTATCCCTGATTTCAGTGGGTTTGTTTAAATAGACAACATCAAACTCAATGGAGAGAAACTTATATCAATCCCACTGAAACCAGGGACAAGGGAAGGCTGCCCATTGTCTCCATATCTCTTCAACATAGTGCTTGAAGTTCTAGCTAGAGAAATAAGACAAAGGAGATCAAAGGGATACAAATTGGAAAGGAAGAAGTCAAAGTATCACTATTTGCAGAAGATATGATAATATACATGAATGACCCCAAAAATTCAACCAGAGAATTCCTTCAACTAATAAACACCTTCAGTAAAGTGGCTGGATACAAAATCAACTCAAAAAAATCAGAAGCCCTCCTGTACACCAATGACAAAAGGGCCAAGAAGGAAATTAGGGAAACAACACCCTTTACAATAGCCACTAATAACATGAAGTACCTTACGGTGATGGTGACTCTAACCAAGCAAGTGAAAGACCTATATGAAGAAAACTTCAAATCTCTGAAGAAAGAAATGGAAGAAGATATCAGAAGATGGAAAGACCTCCCATGCTCATGGATTGTTAGGATTAACATAGTGAAAATGGTCATTCTGCCAAAAGCAATATACAGATTCCATGCAATTCCCACCTAAATACCAACACAATTCTTCACAGACCTTGAAAAAAAATTCTCAACTTCATATGGAGAAACAAAAAAAAAAAAACCAGAATATCAAAAACGATCCTGTTCAACAACAGACCATCTGGAGGTATCTCCATCCCTGACCTCAAGCTGTACTACAAAGGAATAGTATTAAAAACTGAATGGTATTGGCATAGAAACAGAATAGTGGATCAATGGAACTGCATAGAAGACCCAGAAATAAACCC
>CM053765.1:46816461-46842530 GCA_028658305.1 Pachyuromys duprasi | reverse complement strand
TCAACATAAGACCAGACACACTAAACTGGTTAGAAGAAAAAGTAGAGAAGACCCTGGAACTCATTGGCACAAGAGACTACTTCCTGAATAGAACACCAACAGCACAGGGTCTAAGATCAACAGTAAATAAATGGGACCTGATAAAACTGAAAAGCTTCTGTAAAGCAAAAGACACTGTCGTCAAAACAAAATGACAGCCTACAGACTGGGAAATGATCTTTACCAAACCTATATCTGACAGAGGGCTAATATCCAGTATATATAAAGAAATCAAATCTGTTAAAAAGCAACAGATCAAGTAATCCAATTTAAAAAATGAGGAACAGAGCCAAACAGAGAACTCTCGATAACGGAATATCAAATGACAGAGAAACACTTAAAGAAATGCCCAATGTCATTAGCCATCAGGGAAATGCAAATCAAAACGACCTGGAGATTTCAACTTATACCTGTAAGAATGGCTAAGATCAAACACTAAAGTGACAACACATGCTGGAAAGGTTGTGGAGAAAGGGGAACTCTCCTCCATTGCTGGTGGGAATGCAAACTGGTACAACCACTCTGGAAATCAATTTGGTATTTTCTTAGACAATTAGGAATAATGATTCCTCAAGACCCAGCTATACCACTCTTAGGCATATATCCAAAAGATGCTCAAATACACAACAAGGATATTTGCTCAACCATGTTCCTAGCAGCTTTATTCATAAGAGCCAGAACCTGGAAACAACCCAGATGCCCCTCAGTTGAGGAATGGATACAGAAATTGTGGTACTTTCACACAATGGAATACTACTCAGCAATTAAAAATGAAGAAATCCCCAGCAGTGGACTTGTAGCAGGGCATGGAGGAGATGAGGGAGGGATGGAGAGAGTGGGAGGGAATGAGGGAGGGCGCTATGGGCTGGGATACAAAGTATATAACCTGTGATTAATATAAAAATAAATAAATTACTGAAAAAAGTAAATTTCTCTCTGTTTAGTTCAATGTTGGCTCTAGGGTTTCTGTTTATTGCCTTTACTATGTTCAGGTATATGCCTTGTATCCCTGCTCTCTCCAATACTTGAAACATAAATGGATATTTGATTTTGTCAAATTGTTTTTTAGCATCTAAAGAGATTATCATGTGTTTTTTTTTTCTTTCAGTTTGTTAATATGGTGGATAATATTGATGGATTTCCATATACTGAACCAACCCTGCATACCTGGGATGAAACCTACTTGATCATATTGGAGGATGTCTTTGATTTGTTCTTGTATTCGGTTTGCAAGTATTTTGTTGAGTATTTTTGCATCAAAGTTCAAAGTGGCGATTGATCTGGAATTCTCTTTTTTTGTTGGGTCTTTCTGAGGTTTAGGTACCAAGATGACTATGGCTTCATAGAATGAGTTTGGTAGTGTTCCTTCTGTTTCTATTTTGTGGAACAGCTTGAAGAGAACTGGAGTTAGCTCTTCTGAGACAGTCTGGTAGAATTCTGCACTGAAACAATCTGGTCCTGGGATTTTTTGGGGGATGGGAGACTTGTGATGACCGCTTCTATTTCCTTAGGGGATATAGGACTATTTAATTGATTTACCTGGTCTTGGTTCAACTTTGGTAAGTGGAATCGAACAAGAAAATTGTCCATTTCATGTAGATCTTCAAATTTTGTGACATATAGACTTTTGAAGTAAGTCCTAATGATTGTTTGGATTTCCTCACTGTCTGTAGTTATGTCCCCCTTTTCATCTTTGATTTTGTTGATTTGGATGGTGTCTCTCTGCCTTTTTGTTAGTTTGGCTAAGGGTTTGTCTATCTTGTTGATTTTCTCACAGAACAAGCTCTTGGTTTCATTGATTCTTTGAATTGTTTATTTGTTTATCATTTATTAATTTCAGCCCTGAGTTTGATTATTTCCAGCCATTTACTCCTTTTTGGTGTGTCTGCTACTTTTTTCCCCCTAGGGCTTTTACGTGTACCATTAAGTTGCTTGAATGAGAAGTCTTAAATTTCTTCTTGAAGGCACTTAGCACTATGAACTTTCCTCTTAGCACAGCTATCATTGTGTCCCATAAGTTTGGGTATGTTGTGCCTTCATTTTCATTGAACTCTGGGAAGACTTTAATTTCTTTCTTTCTTCCCTGATTCAGCTGTCATTGAGTAGCAAGTGATTAGTTTCCACGTATGTATAGGCTTTTTCTATTTCTGTTGTTGTTGATGTCCAGCTTTAGTCCATGGTGACCAGATAAGATACAAGGGATTATTTCAATCTTCTTGTATCTTTGAGCCTTGCTTTCTGACCAACCACATGGTCTACTTTGGAGAAGGTTCCATGAGATGCTGAGAAGAAGGTAAATTCTTTTGTGTTTGGGTGTAAGGTTATGTGTCTGTTAGGTCCATTTGATTCATGACCTTTCTTAGAGACATTGCTTCTTTGTTTAATTTCTGTTTTGTTGACCTGTCTTTTGTTGAGATTGGGGTGTTGAAGTCTCCCACTATTAATTTGTGGGGATCTATGTGTGCTTTCAGCTTTATTAATGTTTCTTTTACAAATGTGGATGCCCTGTGTTTGGGGCATAGATGTTCAGGATTGTGATGTCTTCCTGGTGGAATTTTCCCGTGATGAGTATGAAGTGTCCTTCTCCATCTCTTTTTATTAATTTTGGTTGAAAGTCTTTTATCAGATATTAGAATGGCTACTCCTGCTTACTTCTTGTGTCCATTTGCTTGTATAACTCTCTTCCTGCCCTTTACCCTTAGGTAATGTCTATCTTTGTGACTTAGCTGTGTTTCTTGTATGCAACAGATTGCTGGATCTTGTTTATGCATCCATTCCGTTAGTCTGTGTCTTTTGGAGACTTGAGAATTGGAGAATTGAGCCCATTGATGCTGAGAGAGATTAATGACCAGTGGCTGTTAGATCCTTTGATTTTGATGTTAGCTGTGGTAGTAAGTTTGTGTGCTTGGTTACTTTTTGTTTTACTATGATTAGGTTAATTACTTCCTGTGTTTTCTTGAAAGTAGTTAGTTACCTTGGGTTGTATTTTTCCTTCTAATATCTTCTTTAATGAAGGGTTTGTGTGTAGGTATTGTTGAAATTTGTTTTTGTCTTTGAATATCTTGTTTTCTCCGTCCCTGAGGACTGAGAGTTTTGCTGGTTATAGTAGCCTGGGCTGACATCTTTTTATCTCTTAGGGTCTGCATGATATCCACACAGGCCCTTCCTGCTTTCATAGTCTTTGTTGAGAAGTCAGGTGTGATTCTGATAGGTCTATCTTTATAAGTCCCTTGGCCTTTTTCCCTTGCTGCTTTTAGTATTTTTTCTTTGTTCTGTGTACTTACGTTTTGATTATTATGTGGCTGGAGGATTTTCTTTTCTGGTCTAACTTATTGGGTCCTCTGTGGGCCTCTTGTATTCTTATAGGCCTCTCCTTTAAGTTAGGGAAATTTTCTTCTGATTTTGTTGAAAATATTTTCTGGGCTTTGGAGGAGGGAATCTTCTTTTTCCTCTATTATTATTCTTAGGTTTTGTCTTTTCATGTTATCTTGTATTTCTTGGGTGCTCTGTGTCAGGATTTTTTAAGATTTAACATTTTATTTGACAGATACATCAATTTAAAAATATGGAACACTTCATGAATTTGCATTTCATCCTTGCACAGGGGCCATGTTAATCTTCTCTGTATTGTTCCAATTTTAGTATATGTGCTGCCAAAATGATCACATATGTTCTATTCTTAAGAGTGCTGCATAAAATATGAGAGCATGAATATTATCATTAACAAATTATACCAATAGATTAAAGAAACATAAAAATAAAATTATATGATGTAGAGTCTATCCTAATATTGGATCACAGAAAGGAAAACCTAAAACAAAAATCAATGATATCAAATTAAAAAACGGGTAATCTTCAAATAGAGAAAAATCATGCCTCCATTTCCAAATATTTAAAACACTGATGTTATTTTCAAACTATTTAAATAAGTTAAAGAATGAGTATTTTTTAAATGTGTGAATTTATTATCATTTTTTTACAATTTATTCATATCATACCTCAATTATATATAGCCCCTACTCATCTCCTCCAGGTCCCACACACTCCCTTCCCTCTTCCTCCCCTATCCCTCTTTCATAGTCCACTGACAGGAAAAGGTTTTCTCCCCTACTGTCTGAACCTCGCCAATCAGGTCTCATCAGCATTGACTGGATCCTCTTTATCTGTGGGCTGGCTATGTTGCTCCACCAGAAAAAAGTAATCAAGGAGCAGGCAAACCAGTTCATGTCAGAGACTGTGTCTTCTCCCCTTACTAGCATAAACACATGAGGCTGAGCTGTCTGTGCACTACATCTGAGCACGGGTCTAGGACCTCTCTATGTATGGTTTTGTTGATGGTATTAGTATGCGTATGGGTATGAGGAGTGTAAAATATGTAGGCTTACCGTGTATCTAGAAAGCAGCAGTTTGATACTGAGCCCATTTAACAAATTAATAATATTAAGTTCTTCTGTAGGGACTATGAGCTCACAACCCATGTGTTCTGACTATTATTTCAGTAGCAGTCAAGAGTTTCCATTTGAATGGAGGGACATAAATCAACCCTGAAAGTGGGAGGTTACTCTCATAAAACACACACACTATGGATAAATTTAATTAATGAGCTGTTACTTGAATTATCTCCTAAGGTTCATGGCTAGGTAAGGCTATGAATAGCTACTCATAGAATTTTGCACAGGACCTATGGCACTCTGGGTGCTATCCATCAGAAAGGCAGATTGAAGTTCAATATCAACATGATTGCATCATGTCTTATGACAAAAGTGTATGAGTTTTTAGCAATAGGGTCTTATCATAAAATTCTGGTTGGCAATAAAGAACGATGGCAATAATCTATACTCTTTTTGGGTCTTTGGGAATCCCCTGGATCAATAATTAAAGGGGAAATGTCTTAAACATGGCACTGAGATTTTTACTTGACATTGTCTTCATGACAAGTAATAAAATGTAAACTTTCTCTTAACTCACTTCTCTACCCCACACTCACACTGTCTTCTTCCAGTGCAAATCTCACCCCTTATTCCTCCCTTTCCTCTTCAAATCACTTGTGTCTCTCTGTTCTCCACTTCCTAAAAGACCTTCGTTTCCACACGGGTTCCTTTCCAGTTTCCAAGCTCCTATCAGCAATCCAAACTGAGCATAAAAATCTAACAATTCAAGTTACAATCTACATATTACAGAAAAAAGAATCATTTAATTGATATTTTCTGGGTTACTTCAATGAGGATAATTTATTACAATTATATTTTCTTGCTAGTTTTAGCATTTCAGTTTTATATACTACAGAATAAAGTAACCAACTGATTTTTTCTTTCTCTTAATTGTTTAATTACATTATTTTTATTAATTAGAATTTATTCACTTTATATCCCAGCAGTAACCTCCTCAGTCATCCCCTCCCAATCCTGCCCTCCCTCCCTCTTCTCCCGTGTTCATCCCCAAGTCCACTGATAGGGAAGATTCTTCTCCCATTCCCTCTGACCAAGTCTATCATGTTTCGTTAGGATTGGCTGCATTGTCTTCCTCTGTGGCCTGGGAGGGCTGCTTCACTCATGAGGGGAGGTAATCAGAGAGCCAGGCACTGAGTTAATGTCAGGGACAGCACCCGTTCCCCTTATTCAGGACCCACTTGGAGACTGAGCTGCCATGGGTTACAGCTGTGCAGGGATTCGAGGTTATCTCCATGCATGGTTCTTGGTTGGAGTATCAGTCTCAGAAGAGACCTCTGCACCCAGTGTTTTGGTTCTTTTGCTCTCCTTGTGAGGCTCCTGTTCCTTCCAGTTCTTTCATCTCCCCTTATTTCATAAAATTCCCTGCACTCTGCCCAAAGTTTGGCTATGAGTCTCACCATCTGCTTCTACACGCTCCTGGGTAGAGTCTTTCAGAGGTCTTCTGTGTTGGTACCTGTACTGTTCCCTGTTTTCTCCCTCTTCTAATGTCCATCCTTTTTGCTTTTTTGAGTGAGGATTTATTATCATCCCCAGGGTCTTCCTTCTTGCTTTGTTTCTTTAGATTTACAGATTTTAGTATGTTTATCCTGTATTGTATGTCTATTATCCATTTATAAGTGAGCATATACTATGTGTGTATTTTTGTTTCTGGGATACCTAATTCAGGATGATCTTTTCTAGTTCCCACCATTTGCCTGCAATTTTCATAATTCCCTTGTTTTTAATTGATGAGTAGTATTCCATTGTGTAAATGAACCACAATTCTTGTATCCATTCCCAGTTGAGGGACATATGGGTTGTTTTAAGATTATGGCTATTATAAATAAAGCTATTATGAACATGATTGAACAAATGTCCTTGTTTACTTGAGCATAATTTGGATATATGTATAGCAGTAATATTGCTGGATCTTGAGGTAGCAATATTCCTAATTGTCTGAGAAAGCACCAGATTAATTTCCAAAGTGGTTGTACAAGTTTACATTCCCACCAGCAATGGAGAAGGATTCCCCTTTCTCCACATCCTCTCCAGCATGTGTTGTCACTTGAGTTTTTTATCATTAGCCATTCTGATGATTATAAGGTGAAATCTCTGGGTCGTTTTGATGTGTATTTCCCTACTGACAAAGGACGTTGAAAATTTCTTTAAGTGTTTCTCTGCCATTCGATATTCCTCTATTGAGAATTCTCTGTTTAGCTCTGTACCCCATTTTAAAATCAGATTACTTGATTTGTTGGTGTTTAACTTTTTTGAGTTCTTTATATATTCTGGATATCAGCCCTCTGTCAGATATAGAGTTGATAAATCCTTTTCCCAACCTAGATGCTATCATTTTGTTCTGATGACAGTGTGCTATGCTTTACAGAAACTTTTCAGTTTTGAGGTCCCATTTATTGATTTTCAATCTTAGAGCCTGTGTTGTTGGTGTTCTGTTCAGGAAGTTGTCTCCTGTGCCAATGAGTTCAAGGCTCTTCCCCATGTTTTCTTCTAACAGATTTAGTGTGTCTGGTTTAAGTTGAGTTCTTTGATCCACTTGGACTTTAGTTTTGTGCAGTGTGTTAAATATGGGTCTATTTGTATTTTTCTTCTTTAGACATCCAGTTAGATTAGCACCATTTTTTAAAGATGCTGTCTTTTTTCTATTGTATGGTCTTGTCTTCTTTGTCAAAAATCAAGTGTCCTTAGGGGTTTGGGTTTATTTCTGGGTCTTCTCCTAGATACCGTTGATCCACCATTCTCTTTCTATGCCAGTTCCATGAAGTTTTTATTACTGTTGCTCAGCAGTACAGCTTGAGATCAGGGATGGTGATACTTCCAGGTGATCTCTTGTTGTACAGGACTGTTTCAGCAATTCTGTTTGTGTTTTGTATTTTCTGAGACTGATACTCCAAACAAGGATCATTTTTGGATATAACCTAGAACCCCTGTTCAGATGGCAGCTAAGTTTCCAAGGACTGTCTCTGACATGAACTCAATGGCTGTCTCTTTGACCACCACCACCCCAACCCGGAGGGGAGAGCAGCCTTGCCAGGCCATAGAGAAGGACAATGCAGCCAGTCCTGATGAGACCCAATAAGCTAGGGTTAGGTGAAAAGGGAGGAGGACCCTCCCTGTCAGTGGACTTGGAGAGGGGAATGGGAGGAAATAACATAAGGAGGGTGGGATTGGGAGGAAATGGGGAAGGGGAATACAGCTGGGATACACAGTGAACAAACTGTAATTAATATAAAAACAAAAACTTAATTTAAAAAAGAGCAACTCCTAGTTATTACTGCTAGGAATGAAAATTAGTAAGCTGATTTTGTAAATCAAATGGATATTTCTAAAAAATAAAATAAACGTAGAATTAAAGTATGATCCACATTGGACAAAAGATGACTAGGTTCAGATAAGTGACACAAATTCAAATTCAAACTGAAATCATCCAGCTTCAAACCTTCATGGAATATTTGTAGAATTTATGTGACATAAAATATCTCAGGTTTTTGAGGCATAGTTCAATAAGTACACTGGAATTCAGTAGTACTGGTAGGGAATGTCCATGCTGAAAATCTGTCACTCATTCTAGCCAAGAGGATATCTGAAAACAGATTCTCAGATTACTTCTACGGCTTATAGAAGTCTTTTTTTTTTATTATTCTTTCCTTGGGGTGGGGATAGTACCTCTTTTAATATGTCTACCATTAGGAACACTTAACCTTTTGGAGAAATGCAGAGCTGCTATCAATGCAACGATAAATTGCTGAGCAAAAATGAGGAATTTATAAAGGACATCTGTGACTCTTACCTTCTTTACAAGGAAATGGAAAAGCAATACTTCATTCCAAAAAGAGGCAAGATTATGAACATTCAAGGAACAATGTATCAAAAACTGCTTTAATATATGACTTAGTACCCTTACATTAATATATGCTTACCTTTTGACATGATTTTCCAAAGTATAACTCAGAGTTCTTTTTTTAATATAAAGGAGAATCTCCAAGGTCATGGGTTTTTAATTATTTGTCATGTCACACTAAATAATGTCACCGTCACCGTGTGCAGCTGGAAGCTATTGGACTACATTGCTTTGACAAATTGTCCTCATTTGTTCTCTCTCTTGCTTTGTGGCACATTTTTTTATACCACTTGGTCTTGTAAGTATAATTGTCCTTATGAATTACTGAATTTTCACATGCCACTTACACTGAGTCTACAAAATGAAATTCCCATTTATTATGTGCCCGCCTTAAAAGTTCTCATAATTTTTGGCTTGATCAGAAAGTCATAATGACTGATATTCCCCACTGTTCTGAGTTCTCCTGCCTGATAATTGACCACAGTGGGAGTTACTGACAATGATTATCAGTTCAAGAACAATTAATGTGCAGTAAAGCTCACAAAGGACACAATATGTCTGGAAGAAAGTTTTAGATCAATACAGCTTTTAAGATCCAAATTTTGGAGGAAAGAAGAAACACTGATGAATAGAGAATGCTTGGCCATATACAATCATTTCCTTCACTGTGACATGAGTATTACTCTGAGGTTGGCACAGGAGGAAATTCTGGTTTAATTTCAGAAAAAAATGTATTTAGCTATCTATAAAAATTCAGAAGATATGTATAAATAAAAATATAATGTTTGAATAATTGGAAATACTATGATGACAAGTAAGATTCAAATGAGAAATGGGCTAGGAGATTCATGTATTGAAGGGTTAGTTGGAACTTTAGATAATAAGAGCTCTCACTTTATTAGTGGCTTAATCAGTACATGTATTCATAATCACCTGGAATTTTGTTGCAGTGATTAAAACTAGAATATGGGTCCTGGTAGGAGCACTTACCTCATGGGTGTGTGTTCAGACACATTTCTGGCCACTGATCACTGGACACTATGGGGTGAATTGGCTTCTGCTTTGGTTGACTGTTGTGAGCTTCTCTTCAGACTTGAGTCAAGGGAACTGGAGAATAATGGCCTCAAACCTCTAAACCTGTGAGCCCATAAGAGTATTTTTCATTATTTTTTTATTTAAAAAAAACTGTAGTATAATTGCGTCACTCTTATTTTTTCTTTTTCCTCTAAATCCTCTAGTATACAACTACTTTCATTTTTGTCTATTATTATTTTTTTTGTGAATTCTTTTTTAATTTGAATTTTTTCACAATTTATCCATTATATATCCTGATTAGAGCACCAAGAAAGTATTTTTAAGCTGATATTTTTTTCTATTTCCTAGATTTTTACAATGTCAAAAGCTGCCTAACACACTATGTATAAATAATTATTCTAGATAAAGCTCCCATCTTTTGCCTATACTCTTAGTCAGAGAATTTTGTTTTGTTAATCAAATGAATTTCTATTAATAAGTAATCAAGAACTAACAAGAATGAAAGCAACTGAAAATACAATTTGCATACTAGATTCAATCAAGTCAAAACTAACTTCAAAATTTTAAGTGCAGCAGTTCTTGCATTGACAATGTAATTTTGTATAACAATTGAAACAGAAAGACTTTAATAACTATAGAGATTATATATATATATAATTATATAATTATAATGTTAGTGCTCTTTCATAATACCATGCTGCTAACAATGAATATATGTAAATTTATATGTAAATTTTAATATTTATTTGTAAATGATATGTAAATTTTAAAATAAGATTAAAACAAATAGTTCACCTTCCCGTAAATCAGTTCCAAACTAGTCATAGTGTAGTTGTAGAATGCTTGTATGTGTACAGTTTTCTACTCCCTGTCGTCTCTCCTATTGTGTAGTCTCCCTACAGCCGTGTAGGCAGAACTAAGAGCTTCTTTCTAATGAGTGGATGTGAGAAAGGGCAGGAGCACATGGAAGATGTAAATAAACTCTCTGGTCAGTTGATAAGTGTTAATTGAAAAGAAGATTATCCAGGGTGGACTTGACCTGAAGTACCCCATCAAAGACAGACTAGCTAAAAGGGACACTCTTTATTTCTTGTGTTGAGGTTATTTATTTCCTGGCTTGAGTATCAGCCTCTGCTTTAACACCTTGCTGGGTAGAGTTTTTCAGAGGCACTCTGTGGTAGGTTCCTGTCCTGTTCCCCATTTTCTCCCTCTTCCTTTGTCTATGGGGTACAGAACTAACTAAAGATCTCAATAGAGGAATATCAAATGAGAGAAACACTGAAAGAAATGACCAATTTCCTTAGTCGTCAGGGAAATGGAAATCAAAATGACCCTGAGATTTCACCTTACCCCCATCAGAATGGCTAAGATGAATAACTCAAGTGACAACACATGCTGGGGAGGATGTGGAGAAAGGGGAACCCTCCTCCATTGCTGGTGGGAACATAAACTTGTTCAACCACTTTGGAAATCAATCTGGCACATTCTCAGACAATTAGGAATAGTGCTTCCTCAAGATCCAGCAACACCACTCGTAGGCATGTATCTAAAAGATGCACAAGTACACAACAAGGATATTTGCTCAACCATATTTGTAGCAGCTTTAGTTTTAATAGCCAGAAGCTGAAAGCAACGCAGATGCCCCTCAGTTGAAGAATGGATACAGAAATTGTGGTACATTTACACAACGGAATACTACTCAGCAATTAAAAACAAGGACCAAATATATCAGGGCACAGGGGTCTTTTATGAGACTGTTTCTCCAACCAAGGACCATGTATGGATATAACCCCTGCTTGAATGTAGCAATTGGTAGCTCAATATCCAAGTGGGTACCCTAGTAAGAGGAACAGGGACTATTTTGGATATGAACTCAATGGCTGGCTCTTAGACCGCCTTCCCCCCGTCCCCAAGGGAGGAGCAGCCTTGCTAGGCCACAGAAGAGGACATTGCAGCCAGTCCTGAAGAGACCTGATAAGCTAGTTAGATGGAAGGGGAGGAGGTCCTCCCCTATCAGTGGACTTAGAAAGGGGCAGGGAGGAGATGAGGGAGGGATAGGGGGATAGGGAGGTAATGCAGGAGGAGGCTATGACTGGGATACAAAGTACATAACCTGTGATTAATATAAAATAAAAATGTTAATAAAAAAACAAGGGAATCATGAAATTTGCAGGCACATGGTGGGAACTAGAAAAGATCATCTTGAGTGAGGTTTCCTAGAAACAGAAAGACACACGGGGTATACACTCACTTATAAGTAGATATTAGACATAAAATATAGGATAAACATAATAAAATCTTAACACCCAAAGAAGCTAATCAAAAAGGAGGACTTAGGTAAGATGCTCAATCCTCATGCAGAAAGGCAAAGGGGATGGACATTGGAAGAGGGAGAAAACAGGGAACAGGACAGGAGCCTACCACAGCGGGCCCCTGAAAGCTTCTACCTTTCAGGGTACCAAAGTAGATGTTGAGACTGATAGCCAAACTTTTGGCAGAGTGCAGGGAACCTTATGAAAGGGGGGGGGGGATAGGAAGGCCTGGAGAGGACAGGAGTTCCACAAGGAGAGCAACAGAACAAAAATATCTATCTCAGGGGTCTTTTCTGAGAATGATACTCCAACCAACGACCATTCATGAACATAACCTAGAACCCCTGCACAGATGTAACCCATGGCAGCTCAGTGTCCAAGTGGGTTCCCTAGAAATGGGAACAGGGACTGTCTCTGACAAGAACTCAATGGCTAGTTCTTTTATTACCTCCCCCTGACGGGCAAATAGCCTTACCAGGCCACAGAGGAAGAAAATGCAGCCACTTCTGATAAGACCTGATAGACTAGGATCAGAAGGAAGGGGAGGAGGATCTCCCCTGTCAGTGGACTTGGAGAGGGGTAGAGGAGGAGAAAAGAGAGGGCAGGTGGAAGTAGAAGGGGATGAGGGAGGCTATAGTTGTGATACAAAATGAATAAATAAATTAATAAAAAAATTAAATTAGGAAAAGATTGCCAATGTAAAAAAAGAAGTGATTTCATAAATAAATCATTAAACTCTCCTTAACCAACAAATAACAAACAAAAAAAGAGCCACTCTTGGTATTCCGAAGAATAGCCACGTAAGAAATAAAAATATTTTATATAGATTTGTGAAATTTCCAATAAAACATTTAATCAAAAATACAGTAAAATGAAACACTAAATTCACAGTCTTATAGGCAGTATAATATAAAACAACAGAACAAACTTCTTGGACTCTTGATTATACTGCTTATTAATTGTGTGATCTTGAAATGTATTTCTTCTAAACATCTTTACACAACTGAAAAATGAGATCAAAATCTTTTCTGCTAATTTACAGCTTGCTTAAATAATAAGTAACTCTTCCAACAATTACTAGGACACTGTTACTATATTCAAAATCATAATAGTTGTGGTGTGTTCTTAAAATAACACAAAACAAGGCACTCCTTCCCTAAGAAAACCTTTTCGATGCTAAATATTGTCATCTTCTTTAAGAATACAGAAACTTAGGGCTAGAGAGGTGATTCCGCAGTCGAGGGCACTTATTGCTCTACAGAAAACCAGCGTGTGTTTCTCTGTCCTGGCAGAACGGCTCATAAACTGGCACTGCAGTTTCAGCCTTATTAAAACCATCTCTTTTGGTTTTAATGGTCAACGCCTGCTCACGGCACACATACATACATTGTGGCAAAACAGCCATACACATAAAATAAATAATGATAAAATATTTAAATTACTAAGCATTAAAATTAAAGAAAATAAAAATTTAATTATAAAGCATTATTCCTATAAAATAATTGAACATAAAGCCAGTAATTGCAATTAAATCTAACACAGAGTACACATCTTCGTTTTTATCACACATATACACACACACACACTCACAAAAACACACTTTAATGTGCCATGAAATTCCTCTATTACCACAAATCTCTTTTATATTTGTGGTATTTTGGGGGGTTATATCCGTCCAAATTGTTAAAGGAATTCCACTGAAACCCCAGATCTACAATAACATTACTATTTGAGTAACCTACTACAAAGCTATATGAGAAGTATTTTGTTTACTGTGAGTGGAGGAAGTATATCTTCTTTTTATCTATATTTATATGACAGATAATCTAGAGCTTTAGATGTAAATATGTAGTTATGATAGTAATGTCAGCTTTATTTTCATAAGAAGAAAATTAACATTAAATAAAACTTCAAAATATTTTTCACAGCTTTTTCAGATTATGTTTTCTAAAGCCATGATTATCCATGAATTACTGACATTTGGAAGGTTTACATGCTGTTACAAAAACAAATAAAAATAAGCACTTCTAAGGAAGTACTTGATCTATTAAATGAAATGTCTTGCTGGTTTTAATTGTCTTATATTCGAGACAGCAGCACTCAATACTGAGAAGTAAAAAGCCTGCACAGTATGAAGACCCTGAAGTTGCAGCCCCCTCCTCCTCACCCATTGAACCACTGCAAACCTCATTAAGAATGAAAGTCTTCAATAGTTTAGGAAAACTCTTCAATTCACAGTGTTTTGTGTAGGCCAAAAATTATTTTTAAAAATTATGACATGCTTCTTAATCAACTATATTACTTTTAGGATGATGGCAGTTGATGTGACAATCAAACCATAGAATTAAGATATTTGGTTTAATTTGTTTTGTTTTGTTTTGTTTCATTTTGTTTTACAAAGGGTTCTTCTGTGTAGCCTTGGTTGTTGTGGACTCCTCTGTAGACCCTGCTGACCTCTAACCCACAGAAATCTGCCTATCTCTGCCTCCCTGAGTGCTGCAATCACAGGCATGCTTTAGGGATGTAAAGCAAATTTAAATATATATGTATTTATATGCCATGGTGAAATGTTAAATAAAGAAAATGTGTTTGTTGACAGATGAAAACTTAAATTTAAAGCAAAGACAATGTATGAATAAACGGGGCTAGTTCTGAATGCATTAAGAAATATGTCATAAGTCTGTAATAAAATTGCATTCACCAATCAGCATAAAGTAACTTGGAAAACATTTCTAACATTTTAAATTATTCTAACTGGATTCAGGGATTCAGAAATGAAGCTCTTTATGCAGAAGTCTACCAAGTATAGATTATGCTTTTGTAAACATGTATTTTCTTCTATTTGAATAATGAATTAGAGACACAGGTAAGAGTTATATAACTTTATTTGATGTCCTCTAAGAATATACATATGCACTATATTTAAATACTCATTTCAACCAGCATATAGAAACTTAAATCATTCATTGCCCATAAAGTTAAGTTAGAGAAATTATAAAGCATCCTTCCCCGTATTATTTCCATACCTATTTCTCGCAATTTCCGATATGAAGTCATTCTCATACTTAACCTCTGAGCTTAGGAATCATTTTCTCCTTTTCCAATCATCCCACACTCTCACAGACCATGCTTCCGCCACAGCAGGTGACACATTTGTTCAAATATAACCATCATTTCCGAAATAGAACCTCCAAAAACTCAGAAAGCAAAATCTTCTTTTAACATGGGCATATAAAATTATTTCTTACGTAGAATTCTGCAAAAATTCTTTTTGAATTTCTAATGAAACGTGCAAGGTGCATGAGTGTTTGGGGCTATCTAACTGTATATGCCTTGCTATCACATATAAAAAGGAAGGATGACCCATCTATTCTCTTAAAATTATTAAAATGCAGCCCTATTATAATTGAATGTGAGTAACAACAATGTTTTTCTTCTGATCAAAGACAAAGTCAGCATGTGAACATCTTTCAACAAGCACGTATCAAATGGCTTAACATTAGCATATCATGAAAAACGTTGGTCTAAAATGTATTGCTGTATATAGGCATGAATTGGTTGGGACAGGTCAATTGGACAGGTGAATTTGTTACATATATTTTCTTTATCAACAATAGAAACTCAGCTTAGAACTTATCTTTTAAGTTGAAAAATAAATCACAAAGCATTCTTACATTTTAGCGGCTTTTTTTTTTTACTCTCTATATAAGATCAGAATGAGATTGCCTACAATCTGCCAAAATTTGGTTATTAGTCTAAGTATCTGCTTTGAAACACTGCTGAGTAGATTGTTTCAGAGGCCTTCTGTGGTCGGCTCCTGTCCTGTTTCCTGTTTTCTCCTTCTTGCATTGTCCATCCCATTTGTCTTTTTCTGAGTGAGGACTAATCATCTTACCCATGGGAGATAGTAAGACCTGGAGAGGACAGGAGCTCCACAAGGAGAGCAACAAACTAAAAAATCTGACTCCAACCAAGGACCATCGTAGATATAACCTAAAACCCCTGTTCAGATGTAGCCCATGGCAGCTCAGTATCCAAGTGGAACCCCTAGTAATGTGAACAGAGGCTGTTTCTGACACAAACTCAGTGGCTGGCGCTTTGATCACACCCCCCCCCCGCCCCAATGATGGAGCAGTCTTGCTAGGCCACAGAGGAGGACAATGCAGCCAGGCCTGATGAGACCTGATAGGCTAGGGTCAGATGGAAGAGGAGGACTATCAGTAGACTTGAAGAGAGGCATGGGAGCAGATGAAGGAGGGAGGGTGGGATTGGGAGTGAATGACGGAGGGGACTACAGCTTGGATACAAAGTGAATAAACTGTAATATATATATATATATATATATATATATATATATATATATGTAAATTTAATAAAAAAGAATCAGAGTCCCATTTATTGCTTTTTTGTACATATTTAAAAATCAGAATTACCTGTATTAGTCTGTGTGTGTGCAATGAACACTAATGCACTAGAAGTTGGTGTCAGATCCTCTGACACTGGAGTTACAGGTACTGTACACCCACTTACATGTGTGCTGAAAATTAAATTCAGGGCCTCAACAACAGTAGTATGTATTTTAAATATTGGGATATTTCTTCAAAACCATTAGAAATATTAATACTCACTTTAAAAATAACTCTTACTCTTGATAAACACTTGCAAGAGAGTAGCAGTATATAAAATTAATACACAAAAATTGGTAGCCTCCTTATATACAAATATAAAATGACTGAACAAGAAATCAGGAAAATAATACCTTTAAGAATATAAAATATAATATATAAAATGACGGGGTAAACTGAACTCTTTTTTTAATTAATTAATTAATTTTTGTATCAATCACAGGTTAGGTACTTTGCATCCCAAGCGTAGCCCCCTCCCTCATTTCCTCCCCCCTCCCTCATCTCCTTCCCACCCCCTCCAGTCCACCAAACGGGGGAGGACCTCCTCCCCTTCCATCCAACCCCAGCTCATCCTGTCTCCTCAGGGCTGGCTGCAATGTCTTCCCCTGGGATCTAGCCAGTCTTAAACTGAACTCTTGCTGGTTGGTTCAGTTCAGCTCTTCTGCCTAAACTCTGCAAGCTGACTGATTCAAATGGGCTTCTCTTAGCTTCTGACTGAATTGCTCTGCCTGGCCTCAAACTAATTTTGGCACTATGTTTTATTCTTCTGGCTAATTCCCCTTCTCTACTCATTCTGTGTTCACCAGGATCTAGCTCGTTCTCTCTTCAACCTGTCTCAGTAAAACTCTCCCAGTAATCATTTCTCTGTTAAAAAAAAAAAAAAAAAAAACACTCAGCAAAAACTCTCTTAATAAAAACTCACCCTTTCTCCCTGTGCTGCTCTTTTTTTATTTCCAAGCATGTATGTTATTTTTGTATTTATTCAGGGGATAGTTGCATGTATCCAAATAGATCCATACTTATCACTCTGCATAAAACTCAATTCTAATTAGACCAAAAAACTCAATTTAAGGTAAGACACACTGAACCTGATAGAAGAAAAAGTAGGGATTAATCTCAAACTCATTGGCATAAAAAAAGAATTTCTGAACAGGACAGCTTATAGTACAAGCCCTAAGTACAACATTTAATAAATGGGACCTAATGAAATTAACAATCTTTTGTAAATTGTTAGTTTCACAATTACTCTTTATGAACATTTGCAAAAGAGTAGCAGTATATAAAATTAATACACAAAATTGGTAGCCTCCTTATATACAAATATAAAATGACTGAACAAGAAATCAGGACAATAATACCTTTAACAATATAAAATATAATATATAAAATGACGGGGTAAACTGAACTCTTTTTTTTAAATTAATTTCACAAACTAACAATTTACAAAGACATTATTTTTAAAAAGTGCAGGGTACTCTCTTCCTGGCTGCATTTGGATCAAGATATAGAACTCTCAGCAACTTCTCTAGCACCATGTCTGTCTATGCACCACTGTATTTCCCTCCATGACGATAATGGACTAAACCTCTGAAACTCTAAGCTAGCCCAATTACATCTTTTTCTTTGTAGATGTTGTGGTGGTCATGGTGTCTCTTCATAGGAAAAGAAACCTTAAGACAAGAATCACCCACAGTTAGAAGAAAAGTGCAGGCAATGCTTCCATCATGCAGCCATGATGAAACCATTTTAATTCATTTGTACAAAGTATTATGATTCATCATTGGAACAAAATCAGCATCAATCCTAATGTTGTCTATTTCTATTTACAGTGTTCTAACACACTGTAAATTCATGATCTGACTGTTTTAAGTCATGTGACTATCTCTCACACTCTCACTCAGGATGCAAAAACTATAAAATACCAAACCAAAGGATATAATTGAAATTTTGTGCCATTGAATCAAAATTAACCAGTCAGAAAAAGAAGCAGTGGAATGTTAATTATAATAAAAATTCTTCCAGATATCGTGGACCCACATAATATTTTAGAGGTATCAAATAGGGCAGTAAGTGTAAGTAGAACATTTTCCTTATGTTTACTAAACAGTTTAAGTAGATACATGGAAATTAAGAAAGAAGTGCAAATAAAATCACTAAAAATAAAACCTATAAATGGTGACATGAAAATACATTGAATTATACTAATTTTAGCATAGGCATCACAAAAGAAATAGATTACAGTATGATATCACAATAAAAGTAATTAAAATGTGTGCTAGTTTTTTGAAGGAGATAGAAAATATTGTAAATTGCATATGGCTTTGTTGTCATCAAAGTTTCATGTGTTACAGTCTAGGTGTCTACAGTGACAGTCCTAGATATGATGAGGCCTTTAGTAGGTAGGGACTACGTGGAGATCTCCAGGCATTATTTGATGGGCAATCTCTATTGGGATTGAGGTAGCATGCTGAAAAGGTGGTTGATATAAAATGACAAAACCTGGCCTCTTTCCACATCTGTGGCTTCCTGTGTGAGATTTGATCCCATTCTCACACATGCCCCCACCATTGCAATTTACCATAAAATGGCATGGTAGAGAAGGTCCTTGCCACAATGGACCTAAAGCAGGCCTGTTGTACAGGAACCCACAGAGTTGTGAGAAAAATTAGCTTACTCATTAAGTTAGCTGCTTCAAGCATTTCATCATAATGTTGTAGGTAGAAAATACGTGAAATTGGATTCAGTAATACATTATTCTTCTTCCTAACAGCCTAAACAATTTTGGCTATTCAAGGTCCTCTCTGCTTTCATTACATTTTAGAATTAGAGGATAATTTTTCTGTTAAAAAAAAAGATTGTGGTAGGTATATAACATCAATTCATTGATTAAATTTGTTTGAATTGATACCTTAATTAAATTCTGGCTTCTAATCAATAAAAAACCATTCAAGTTTCCCTTTAATTGGATCTTCTTCAGAATTTTTTTTTAGTTTTCTGTCTGCAAGAAATAGACTGGGCTGTGCTAAGTCAAGGCCTACAGAGTTCAAGCTTTAAATAGTACTGTTATTTATATTTATAACCACTTGTTAACAGTAAATATGAATATAATTTTATATTGGTATAATATCCCTCAACTTCTTAAACATTATAGGTAATAATTTTTGTAGGTGCCACTGAGTTTTAAGCATCCATGAGCTTGTTATTCTTAAACGTGATACTTTATTGCTTCCTATTCACATTTCTTGACTTTTTAATCTAAAATCACAAATAGACCACTAAATAAATGAAATTGGGAAAAATAAGTTGTCTTGTACATGAACTCAGAGGGAAACCATCAGTCTTTACCTGTAAGTTTATATTAGATATAAATTTGCATATTTTTCTATTAAGGCTTTAAGTGTTTGCTCCTCACACATGTTGAAATTCACACGTACTGGTGAATGTCATTTTTTAAATAGGGTCTTTGAAGATGATCAAGATGAGATGGGCCTATTAAAAGCAAAGCTAAGTTTTTACCTTCCTGCACTTTCACAAAGGGAAACCTGGATGCATAGGAGAATAGGGGATTCAAGGCAAAAGAACAGACAACTAACAAAGGAAGCTGCCAGAAGCGGAGAAACAGAGAACCAGCTCCTCTGCTCACAGACCTAAAAACAATCAGCCTTTCAAACACCTTTTATTTGCAAACAAGACTGAACTAGGAAATTGTGAGATTTTACTGTCTAAATCCCCAGCCTCTGGTACTCTGTGAAGGCAGCTCTAAGAAAAAAGATGTTTCCACGTTGGGGTATGGAAGGTTGTTTTGTATTGCTATCCCTGCCCCTCCCCGAAAAAAATACTTTGTCAAGATAGACCGTTGAATTTTGCCAAGCAATTCTTCCCTATTGAGCTGAAGATATGATTTTATACTCATGGTATGTGTAATTGAACTAATTTTGAAATGATAACAAAACTGTATGTTTCTAATATAAATGCCATTCAGCCCTGATGCTTGTTTCCCTTTTACATAAAGAATTAAGTTTGCCCGAATTGTATTTATAGGCATATATAATGTGTTCTATGTTTCTTTATTATCTCCATATTGTCAAAAATCACTACAGAGAGTTGTTTCAACAGTATAGTACTTGAGTATTGTAGAAATCTATCACTGTCTACAGAAGTCAGAAATCATGCAGTTTCAAATAGAACTGTGGTGTAAGTGAACCATTTTGACCTGAAGGGAATTATTCAACAAATCCAGGTGAATTAGTTATGGATTTTATTCCAGCAAAAGAGTTTAGTCTTTTTCTATTATTTAGCATTTAAATAAACAAACCACATCATTGTTATTGTCAGTTCCCTGCAATGTATTTAAAATTTCAAAAATAAAATATAATTATACTATAATATCAATGACAAAGCAGAAGAGCTAACAAAGGAACATTAACTGCTTGGGATTAAATACAAAGGTCAAGAATATTACATCTAGTCACTGAAAATACGTGAAATGTTTCTTATGATGCTCTACACAGATTTAATGCAAAACAAAACTTGAGAATAAAACAAGCCTAGCTGAAATAGAACATAATTTTCTTTTATTCTTTTTATATCCATTTGTACAACACTTTGGAAAGGAGATGGCTGTAACTATATATAAATATAGATCTATAGGTATACTATATGTGAATATATGTGTGTATGTATATGAAAAATAACATGTGCTAATTTTAAATGATTGTTTTTGTATTTAATATTTTGATATTTTTCTTGATATGTCATTTTTGGATGATTAAATTGGTAACATTTCTTTATTATGTTATTTTTTACTTATTTTTATTTGCTTACATTATTATTGTTAGCATTGTATTTTCCCTAAAATATTAATAGCTGCCACCTCTGTTTTATAAAACTAAAATGAATTTGGAGGCTGGAAATAAAGTTCAGTAAGAGGTTCAATGTCCAGTACTAAAAAAAAATAATAGTAAGCAAATAGCATAATAATAATAATAAGTAAATAGCATTTTGATTGGTTTTCTAAACTGCTATGTTGAAAAACACATGGACTAATTATGTGTGTGAACACTTACTGGTAGGACTCAGTGGCATATTTCAGATTATCTGCATAATATGGGAAGTTTTCAGTCATTTTAGTATTATACAATGTCTTCCAACCAACCCATGAAAGAGGCTTCCACTTTTGAAGAAATGCCCTTCATTTATCTTGGAAAAATTTCAAATAGCTATTACTTTTTAACAGATTCCTTTCCCCCCTTTTGCTGAGTATTCATTTGAGGGGTTTCATTGTACTGTATTTCTGTATTTTGTCAGAGAGTGCACAAAAGGATTTATTATTTTAAAAGTTCTTTGCCTTTAGTAGGTATTCTTTTGAGAGCAGACTACTGAACTGAGATTTTTTTTTTCCTCTCCAATCAAGTTTCACAGTCAGGAAAGGAAAAAAAGGAAAGAACAAAAGATTAGAGAAAAATAGAAATGCTATTATCTTGAAAACCAGGTTACTGGCTGAGGCATTATTGTTTTAATGTCCTTCATACACTAAAAGAAAGCTAGTCAGAGACTCAATATCAACTTTTTCCTTACTTTTATAAACTCTCAAACATTCTGAAGTAGAATAAAATAGCAAACCCTTCCTTTGCTAAAATGTAACCAGCAATATGTTCTCCAGCTGTAACATGTAGCCTAGGTTTAAATTCCCAGGATTGTCACTGTGAGCTGTGCCACTCAGACAAGTTCAAAGACTCCCCTGTTCCTCAAACTATTCATGTGTCAAATGATCAATGTACACGAAGAACTGATAGAGGCTTGAAGTGAGGAGTAAGGCATACTGCACGTAACTCACTAACAATGTTCAAAAAAGAGCTACCGTTACGTCACTAGTGTTGGATAACAGGCAACTTTAAAATTCATATCAACAAAATTATTGAAATTAGGCTAAGATTTTTTTTTAAATCTAAGCCACTGCAACATTAAAAGATGTAAGTTTTAGATACCTTATATTATGGTAGTAAGAGAAAATAGTATGTGTAATATATTCAGTGGTAGTGGGTTTTTTTCCCATTAAACTAAGGCTGAATTCATTTTTTATAATAATACTTAATATTCACTTAAAGTATTTTAAAAAGCAAATTAGGAATCTATAGGGACAAATAAATCTTCATAAACTAGATCTCTAAGTATTTGGCATTTACCAAAATAATAGATTCTTGCCATCAAGTGTTAAAGCAATTCAAGTAATCTTATTTGACTATTACTAATTTAAAACAATAAAATATTGTGCATATTCTGTATTTAGAGAAGCTTAAATTAAGAAAATTTAAATGTGATTGCATATTTTAAGCTACTTATGGAAAAGCACAAATCGGTGTACAGTTTTTATCCTTTAGAATATATATATTACACATTATAATATATGTACATATTTCATATATATACATATATATATACACCAATATAATTAGATGCATACAGACAGACTTTACATTTTTAGTTAAATATTTATTTAGGATAAAAATAAGAATAAGATCATTGAATGAAAATAGAAAAACACATAGCTTTTTGTACTTTTGGCACAAACATTTGAAAAGTCTTTAAAAGAACTATTTTAATAACCCAAGTTTGTAATATTTTGTGAATTCTTACATATTCTTATTACAAGGAAAATACGCTATTTAACAAAAAATACGGTGTCGCAATCTTAAGCCACATTTTAACTTTAGGTGTAGCTGATCATACACTGACCCTCTTGGACCTCATCTTTAGCAGTTTTTCTGGTTGCATATTCCAGTGCAAGCATTCTCTTAGGGGGAGCTTCATCACCTTTAACCTGATGTCTTTGATGAGTCCTCTTTGTGACAATTAACATGGCCTCAAACACAGTTTCTGTCACTACTCTTCCACTTGGAAAGGGAGTTTGGTCTTACACTTAATTATTTATCTTTTCACCTCTAAAGCAAATCTCATTCTGACTGGCCAGTAAAAGCTGACTGAAATTTCATCACATAATAGACGCTTTGATCATCTGACTCTAAATTTGCAGTCCTTTACCTAAGCCTTTGGATGTTATTTTGCCTTTTCTCCTTCTCTATGGCATACTGTTTTCTGATTTTAGTATTTTTTGTTTTATACATTAGCTTAGACACTATCATAAAATTCTTAATGCATTTTTATATTTCTGAAATATGTATACACAGGAATGAAATATATAATCTTTTGTATTTGTTTGAAGCTTATAGTTTTCTGTTAAATAATATTGGGTAGATTTATTCATCATGATACAGGTTCCATAGATCAATTATTTTTAACGCTGAGGATATTTCCTTGGGATGAATGTAGCATCATCTTTCCTTTATTTTTTTATTAGTATTTAAGATGTGTAGTAGCTTTTCTGTTTTTCTATCATATTTTTCTGTGACTCAGTGCACAGAGCCTTGTTCAGGAATCATTTATCTTCTCACAGCTGTATAGCAATGGTGAATGTTTCACTTTAAGTGCTTTTACTAGGTCCAAATTATTCCTCTAAAATATTTTTGCAAAATTTATTTCTAATAGCTGTATATGATGGCTTTATTTCTTTGCAGCTTTCTCCAACCAAGTACCATGCATGGAGAAAACCTAGAACCCCTGCACAGATGTAACCCATGGCAGTTCAGTATCCAAGTGGTTTCCATAATAATGGAACAGGGACTGCCTCTGACATGAACTGATTGGTCTGCTCTTTGATCATCTTCCCCTGATGGGGGAGCAGCCTTATCAGGCCACAGAGGAAGACAATGCAGCCACTCCTGATGAGACCTGATAGACAAGGAGCAAAAGGGAGGAAAGGAAGACCTCCCCTGTCAGTGGACTTGGGGAGGGGCATAGGTAGAGAAAGGGGAGGGAAGGTGGGATTGGGAGGGGAGGAGGGAGGGGCTTATGGGAGGATACAAAGTGAATAAAGTGTAATTAATAAAAATATATAATAAAAAAAACTGAAAAAAAAGAAAATATTTTCTATGAAATTAAGTGTATTGTTGTCATGAACCACCTTAAATCTCAATGATTAACAGTAAAGTTTATCATCTTATAGTGCTGGCTGTTTCAGATTATGTTTTAATAGATGCATCTTGTTATATTAAGCTAACATCGGTAATTTTAGATGTGCTCAAAAAAGCCTTGAGATTCTTCAACTCACTAAACTTTTGAGATGTTTCTCCCTAGTCAAACTTTTCATAGAGAAACTCATTCAAAACGTGATTCATTGTATATGTTTTCTGGGCTTTTAAAAATTCAAATCACCTAGTGTGATACCATGTTTAAGCCAGCATTATTTCCTAAGGACATGCGATTTTTCCACTGGAATATAATTATCAGAAAAGAGAGGACCTGGACCAAGCAATAGTTTCAAACCTTGTTTTTTCCTGGAATTTCAACAACTTCAGATCGTATTTTTAAATCCTATAAGCTTTGAATTTTTTGTTGTACAAAGTGAGAAATTAGAACCTAATTTCATTGTTCTGCATGTAAATACTCTGTTGTCATAGCACTTTTTACCATCACATCCCTTTGGGAACTTGATTAAATATCCACTGTGTATAAATGTTTATTCCAGGGTTGTATTCTGATTCATTCACCTGTATCTATTTTTATGTAATTGTTACTATAATTTTCTAATTTATTTCAGAAGAAGGAGGCACGATGCCTCTACCTTTATTTTTATTCAATATTAATTTACCTGTCTATCTCTTTCTTATTGTTTTTTTCTTTTTTAAGTAATTTATTTATTTTTATATTAATCACAGGTTAGGTACTTTGTATCCCAGCCGTAGCCCCCTCCCTCATTCCCTCCCACTCGCCCCATCCCTCCCTCATCTCCTCCATGCCCCCCTACAAGTCCACTGATAGGGGAGGACCTCCTCCCCTTCCATTTGACCCTAGCTTATTATGTCTCTTCAGGGCTGGCTGCAATGTACTCTTCTGGGATCTAACTAGGCTGTTCCTTGCTCAGGGCAGGGGGGAGGGTCGAAGAGCCAGCCATTGAATTCATGACAGAAATAGTTCCTGTTCCCCTTACTAGGGTGCCCAGTTGGATACTAAGCTAACATGGGCGGCACCCGAGCAGGGATTCTGGGTTATATCCATATATGATCCTTGGTTGGAGAAATAGTCTCATAAAAGACCCCTGTGCCCTTGTCTATTTGATCTTTGTGGAGCTCTTATCCTCACCAGGTCTTACTAACTCTCCCTTCTTTCATATGATTCCCTGCACTCTGCCACAGGCTTGGTAGTGAGTCTTAATATCTGCTTTGATACGTTGCTAGTTAGAGTCTTTCAGAGGCCCTCTGTGGTAGGCTCCTGTCATGTTACTTGTTTTCTCCTACATTCAAAGTCCATCCCATTTGTCCATCTAAGCAAGGGTTGATCATCCCACCCTGAGACCTTCTTCTTGCTTACCTTCTCTAGGTATATATATTTCAGCATGTCCATCCCCTTATAGTCTATATAAGTGAGTATATACCATGTGTTTCTTTCTGCTTTTCGGATACCTCACTCAGGATGATTGTTTCCAGGTCACACCATTTGCCTGCAAATTTCAGGATTTCCTCATTTTTAATTGCTGAGTAGTATTCCATTGAGTAAGAGTACCACAATTTCTGAATCCATTCCTCAACTGAGGGACATCTGGGTTCTTTCCAGGTTCTGGCTATTACAAATAAAGCAGCTATGAACATAGTTGAGCAAATGTCCTTGTGTACTTGAACATCTTTTGGATATATGCCTAGGAGTGGTATAGCTGAATCTCGAGGAATCACTATTCCTAATTGTCTAAGAAAGCACCATATTGATTTCCAGAGAGGTTGTACAAGTTTGCATTCCCACCATCAATGGAGGAGGGTTCCTCTTTCTCCACATCCTCTCCAGCATGTGTTGTAACTTGAGTTTTTGATCTTAGCCATTCTGACAGGTATAAGGTGAAATCTCAGGGTCATTTTGATTGGCATCTCCCTGATGGCTA
>CM053765.1:46778910-46815961 GCA_028658305.1 Pachyuromys duprasi | reverse complement strand
GATGATAGAAATGGAGGAGGTTGGTGAAACTTGGAGAGAACAAGAGCTCCACAATAACTAAACTGAGCAGGGCACAGGGGTCTTGTATGAGACGGTATCTACAATCAAGGACTACGAGTGGATGTGTCCTGGAACCCCTGTGCAGATGGGACCCAGGATAGCTTGGTGTAGGACTGGAGGGCCTAGTGAGGGAAGCAGGGACTGTTTCAGTCTTGAACTTGATGGCTGACTCTTTGACCCTCCCCCATACAAGCCGGGGATTGACACATTGGCTGGATCCCAGTGGACAACATTGCAGCCAGCCCTGAGGAGACAGGATGAGCTGGGGTTGGATGGAAGGGGAGGAGGTCCTCCCCAGCTGGTGGACTTGGATTGGGCGGGGAGGAGATGAGGGAGGGTTGGGGAGGGTGCGAGGGAGTGGGCAGGCTGGGCATGGGATGCAAAGTACCTAACCTGTGATTGATAACAAAAAATAAAAAAATTTAAAAAAAAAGTGGCAGAGAAATAAAAAAAAAAAGAATATATTAAATCTAAGGGGGAAAGAAGAACTTTGTATAACTGTTTTGTTTAAGAATAAAGTGTGTAAGAAAAAAAATTATTAGCCTTATGAATCCATTAAATATCATAAACTATATTACAATACTTTAGAACTGATAGAGATTCTGATACATGTTTTTTATTTCTCTTATTCATTTTATACCTACTATCTGCCTTCCTTTTATCATATATATAAAGTTTTTTAAATTATTTATTATTATTATTTATTACAATTTATTTATTTAATGTCTCAGCTGTAGCCCTTCCCTCTTCTCCTCCCAGTCTGGGTCTCGTCTTACCCTTCTTCCCTCTTCCTCTCCTGGCTCTTTGGTCACCTCCCCCTGGCAAAAGAAGTGGCCTAACTAAGCCACAAAGAAAGAGGATCCAGACAGTCCTGATGAGACTACTTGCCATTTTTAGGCTGTCTAAATAGACTATATCAATTCTGTCAAAGCACTTCCTCTCCCTCTCTTCTGAATTTCTATGAAGATTGAACAGTCACAGGATCAGATTTGGAAAGCAAAGAGTAGTAAAGACTTTCTGCTTTTGCAAACCCCAGAGCAACCATATCACATTTTGGATTCCCTAAATTTTACTCAGATCTTGGCAGTCAGCTCCTAAAGCAATTTGCATTTAACCAGTTTGAGAATGAATTCATTTCAAATAGGACCTTAATAGATACAAGGATGTCTATGTTGTCAAAGATTCTCTCAAACATAAATTATCATTCTCTAACAGCTATGAATGAATGTGAATGCAAATTAATTATTTGTTAATATATAAAATATGACTATCTAATTTGATTTTGTTTCTTTAACAGAAAATAATGTTATCATTAGGAGTCTACCTGAGATAAAACAAGTCAATTTATTTCTTAGATTTAAACAGAAAAGACATTGGCACCATGAGAGGCAAAATTTATATTACAAGTTTATAAGAGGAAAAAGAACTTTGACATTACATTTCCTAGCACTTGACAGGCTACAGAAAGAGGATCACAAGTTACAGGGCATGCTTAGTTAAATAGTCAGATACAGGTAAACTGAACTACCAAATGAGGCTCTCTTAAATAAGCAAATGGACAAATTAATAAAAATTCATTCAAAACATTTTCCATTTTACATAGGAAAGAAATGACAGAAAATAATATCCAGGGCTTGGAAGATTGTTCAGGGAATGAAGTGCTCACATGCAAGCTTGAGATCGCTTCAGACACAGAGAATTCAGAGAGCAAGCTGGCTAGTGAGACTCTGCAAGCTATGTTTAGATTTGAGTGATAGTACCTCACTTAAGGAGATGCAAGAGTAACCAAGAATGACACTGGCGTGAAACCCTGGTTTTCTAGATCTAAGAGTACCCATGTGCATATATAATCACACATTTGAAAACATACAAGTGTGCAGTACACATTATACCACACACAATAGAAATAGAAAAATAAAACAAAATAGTATTTAGTGATTTCTTTAACACAAGTTATAGTTGGACAGACACGTGGAATTTTTTGAATAAGGTATTAGTCTTTGATCATTTGAAAAAATGGTTTATTGAATTGAACTTAGAGATAACACAATGTTGTATATCATGGTTCTGTAAGCAAAACAGCCCCTGTCATGATCAGATCAGCTGTGCCTTCCAAGACATGATCTTGAGCAGGTATGTGGTCTGTTGATATTCTTTCAGCGTATCCATGAACCCTCCTAGGAGTTTCCTGCCAGTCCTCATCCATTTCTCAGCCACTTCTATGAATTTCTGTACTTACTGCCCATGTCTGGGGGGGGGGGTCTTCAGACATGGTGATAACCTGTATATATTGGAGAAGACTAACTGGTAGATAGGGAACTGTGTAGCTATGTGGAAGTCGTTTTCTGTAGCAATGACATCTTTTCTTGAAAATACTTCTTGTTTTTGAAGTTACTAAACTTTTGCCCAACCTTGCAACAAAGTTAATAATATGCCTGGGCCCAGGGAGCCTGCAGAGACCCATACTCCAATCAAGGACTATGCATAAAGAGGACGTAGACCCCCTACTCAGATGTAGCTCATGGCACCTCAGTTTCCATATGGGTGCCCTAGTAAGAGGAACAGGTAATGTCTTTGACATGGGCTAAATGGCAGGTCCTTTGATCACTTCCCTCTGGCAAGGTGGTCTAACAAGGTCACAGAGAAAAAAAGATCCAGATAGTCCTGGTGAGACCTGATAGGATAGGATCAGATAGTAGGGGAGGAAGACCTTCCCTATCAGTGGACTAGGGGAGAGACATTGGGGGGAAGAGGAGAGTGACTGAGAGGAGATGACAGGGGGCTACAGCGAGGATACAAAGTTAATAAACTATAATAAATAATAATAAGAAAGAAAGGAAACTATGTAGTCAACTTGTTGTCCTACCATGTACTTACCTGTTTTAAATTTAACCTGCCTTTAAAAGAATAATGTAACCAGTTTTGATATTCCTTATATGTCCCATGACATCAGTATTTACAATCTAAGCTACATGCTTAATTTATAAACTATGTGCTCTTCTGTAGTCCTGACCCAATGTAATCTGTGTGTGTTGTGTTAAACATACGCTGAAAAAGGCAATAACCTGAAAATAAATGTAAACAAAATATATATTTCATAACTTTTAGAAGCACCGTATAAATATGGCTTAATAAGAGTGGTGTGTTATTTTCAGTGCTATTCTGTGCCAGATGGAGTCAGTAAAGTAGCTTCTTTTCCTATAAAACCATATTAAAGATTTCTATGAAAAAAATACCTGTTCATTTCCTACACAGTGTTCTCTGTCCTGATCAATAAATACAACGCATAGGCCCTTGTTACAGACAAGGAACTCACTTTGGTAGTCGGGAACAATCACACACTTACAACATATAATGACACAGAGGTAAGAGAGATGTGACAGGGATGTACGTGTATCAGACACCCACACAACAGTCAGGCAACAGAGAGGACAGAGTCCACAGACAAAAGACGGGTTGAAGCCACAGGGAAAGCAGAGAATTCATATTTAGACTCACTGTTGATCTAAACTACTTCAAGAGGAATTCTCCCTTTTTCACTCCTCTCTGAAACATTGGCACAGACTTCCATGCTAGGTTAAGATGTGTGGTTGCTTTCTGATTCCCTGTGCTCCTGGAAGTTGCCTTTCAGCCTCACTATATGAGTAAGCCCAAAAATTCCCTGGTTTCTCTGGGATGAACTTTTATACTATTGTACTTTGTTTGTTGTTGGGACTTTATAGGCAGGGAGTGAATGTTGTTTATGTGTCCTCATGGCAGAAATTATAGCAATGTACAATCACTGTTTGTGATCTTTGGTAATTTCCCTTCAACCTCACAGTGATGAGGACACAGAATGTAGCTGCTATATTATGTGATGTCATAGATAAGTTAAGAAACTTTAGTAATTGTGCTTTTGAGAATAGAAAGCAAATTAAACAGAATATTAAGTGTGAACTATAATATTACAATGTGCATTTCCTTGCTGATCTCAAGAGCACTAGTAATTCTGTCTCTTCTTTCTGATAATCATATTTATTTCGTCTAGCAGTTCTGTCTTTGTGCTACACTCTCTAATAAAATCCCCACAGTGAATATAGGCATGACGATTTAATTTATATTAATAAATCTGTAGCATTGGAGAGGAATAAAAATGCGGAAAAGATTGATTTATTGAATTTTTTCCTGTATTAGTTACTTCTCTGTTGGTGTTTATTTAAAAAAATAACATGTCCAATAGCAGCATAAGGAGGCAAAAACTTATTTAGGTTTATGGTTCTAGAAGGCTGGAGTCCATCATGCTGTGGAAGGCATGCCATGGCAGTAAGAACAGAAACTGTTTAATAACATTTTCATCTACATACAGAAAGCAGAGAGAGAAAGAGAGAGAAGAAAGTTGAGTGATGCAATAAGGCCTCAAATCTTACTCCTCTCCCCAGCAGCATACACCTTCCAGCAAAACTGCATCTCCATAAGTTCGCCAAACAGCATCAACAACTGGAGAGCATGTGTTGAAATAAAAGAGGCTGTGAGGGTATCTCTTTTCAATCCATAACAAGTCTTTACACTTTATAGACTGCAGAGAGAGTAGAAAAATGGGCCTGTGTAAAAGGACCCCGGCAAATAAAATAAAAAAAAAAAAACACAACATGTGAGAAGAATTGAACACTTGGGAGGAAGAAAATAAGATGTGAATAAGAGAAGATTCCATTCCAATACAATTTTGAATGTGGATAAATGGCGAAGTAAGTGCTTCATCAGGCAGCTATGGATCTCAGTAATGACCTAGTAGCAGCAACTATGGTAATCACAAAACATTCTACCTCCGAATTTCTTGAGATAAAGAAGACATTTACTTTTGTTATTGTTATCCAAAACATTTTATTGATACATGTTTATTGCATGCAGGTATGTGTTTCACAAAGGTCACGTTCTTCAAATAGTCCATGTGTGTTGACTGTCCCTCATCTCCCTCCTTCTTTCCCTCTGTCACTAGTCACATCCTATATGTACATTTTAAAAAATGATTGTATTATACCTGTATAATCTGAAACATCTTAGCCCAACTTGGCAATGTTTCAGATTGGGTTTACAAGTCTTTCTTGCTGACTTATTTTTAAATTATTTAATTAATTATCATTTATTCACTTTGTATCCTGGCTGTAGCCCTCCCTCTTCTCTATATTTACATTTTTAATGCAACTATAAAGAATATTTTTATGTTCAAATCAGAGATAATGTGGTAATTTTATGTCTACTTTTTTGCTTTATATTATGCTATCCTATTGCATCAATATCTCAGCAAACAGTATAATTCATTATTCTTTATGGCTAAATAAAACTCCATGGTTGTATGTATATGTGTGTGTGTGTGTGTGTGTGTGTGTGTGTGTATTTCCACACACTGAAAAGAAATATATTTATCCTGTAGCTTGAATGTTGAAAATAGTGCTGCAATAAATGCAGATATGCAGCTATATCTACAAAATATTGACTATCATCTTTCAGATAACAGATAACAATTCCAAAATGGTAGAAATCAATGTTCATAAAAGAAATAAGGAATCCCTCACAATTTGGACTGTGAGGATGTGGAGCATGAGGCAGACAAAATGTCTAATTGCGATAGAAACTGAGAAACCAAGTAATGTAACTACCCATCATTTCTTGAGTCAACAACTATAGCAATGTGATGAAAAACAGTCTCCACTGGACTCTTTCATTGAAGTTATTAGATATACTTCATTAGTCAGAGTTGACATCCTCATTAATGCCAGGAACTATCAGAAAATATTTTCTGAAGTCATGGGGCTTATGACTGTTAATGTTTGCTAGCCAGTTCTCTGGAGGTAAGTAAGACTATACCCACAGAAGACTTAAGAAAGTGGGCAATTGGACAGAGACCACAGGACTGATATAGAACTTTTGGGCCCCATTAAAATTATGAGGGTATGTGATTTTGTTAAACATGTGAGTGACCTTGGCAGAACTGGATAATTTAGGCCACATAGATGATGTTCGTTAGCTGTTACAACATTCAGAAGAAATAATAAATGGTATTATTGAGGGGTTAGCAGATGAAATATCTACATAGATTACAGGAAAGTATGTGGCAAGATATTTGTCAAATCAGGTTTTCTAAGTGATAAGATTGGTGAAAGCCAAATGCTATTGTCTGAGTGTCTGAAAGGCTCAGTAAACCTTTATCAGAAGTTCAGTAAACATTGAAAGAAGACATGGAAGACATTGGGATCTTGGTGGTTCCCACTATACTACCTGCAGTTGTATAAAAGCAAAATTTATGAATAGAAACTTACTAGTTTCACCTCATTTAACTTTAATTTTTCTTTTTTATAATAATTACAGTTTATTCACTTTGTATTCCAGCTGTAGCCCCTTCCCTCATTGCCTCCCAATCCCACCCTCCCTATTCATTTCCTTCCGTGCCCTTCTCCAAGTTCATTGATAGGGTAGGTCCTCCTCCCTTTCCATCTGACCCTAGTCTATCAGGTCTCATCAGGGCTGGATGCTATGTCCTCCTCTGAGGCCTGGTAAGGTTGTTCTCCCCTCAGGGGAGGGTGTTCAAAGAGTCAGCTACTGAGCTCATGTCAGAGACAGTTCCTGTTCCCCTTACTAGGTAACCCACTTGGATACTGAGCTGCCATTGGCTACATCTTTGCAGGGGTTCTTTTATCTCCTTGCATGGCTCTTGGTTAGAGTATCAGTCTCAGAAAAGACCCCTGTGCCCAGATATTTTTTGGTTCTTGTGCTCTCCTTGTGGAGCTCCAGAAGCAAAAAGACACACATGGTGTATATTCACTTATAAGTGGATATTGGATATATAATATAGGATACGCATACTAAAATCTGTACACCTAAAGAAGCTAAGCAAGAAGGTGGACCCTAGGTATTATGAACAGTCCTCACTCAGAAAGGCAAACAGGACAGAAATCAGAAGAGGGAGAAAACAGGAAACAGGACAGGGGCCTACCACAGAGGGCCTATGAAAGACTATACCCAGCAGTATATCAAAGCAGAAGCTGAAGCTCATAACCAAACTGTGGGCAGAATGCAGAGAATCATATGAAAGAAGGGGAAGATAGTTTCCCCACTTACCATGCTAGCCAATGTTGCCAGATAGTGAATATACACATGGTGACCTGAGGAAGCATTCTGTTCTATTTAGTGTATGGATGGTTGCTTCCTAATTTAAAAAAAAAGTTAATTTCATAGGAGTTGAAAATTTTCTCCTATTTCAGTTCTTTATTGTTAAAATTACTTTAAATCACAAATGTCTCCCTATGTTATTTTTCTTAGTAATCTGTAATGTTAACCTGGGTCCTCATGAAAATTCAGTTTTTTAATCCTTAATCCCATGAAGAACATTTAAAAGAACACTATACTGAAAAAGATTTATAAGAAGAAGACTTGCTTTTGTGGAAAATGTTATTTCAGATTTAGAAAAAAATGAGTGTGATTTCATAATAACAATCATATAGTTTTTAGATTAATTTTCTTTTCCAATGAACATAAGTATAAAACTTCTGAATCTTTATTCTTCCTATGTAATTATAAATATTCTGGGATGAGGTAGATTAAAATACATTTTACTTCTTTTTAATGCTACCATTCAAATTCTTCATAACATAATAATTAGAGAAAATAACTATGGTCTCCAAATATTTCATGTATTACTTTTTATCTATGTTTTGAATAATACAAATGTCCTGTTTCATACACTAATTTATTTAAACACTTAATTGTAGATTATGATCTATATTTTCTGGGCTGGGTAGTAGATAAAAACATAAATGTATCTGTCCACTACTAAAAATGCATAATACAATGATTTCAACAGAAATATCTTACACTCCGGACTCTCAGTGAAAAGACTGACTAAGTTGTCTGAATAGGAAAGGAAAGTTCATTAGTGAAATCATATTTAACTTGAATTCTTGAAGAATGAGAAAGCATATAAGGAGTAGTGAATAATAATTGAATGACACACATGGTATATACTCACTTATAAAGACCAATTAGATAAGATAAACATTGTAAAATATATACACCTTAAAAAGATAAACAAAAAATAGGCCCAGGGGTAATATGATCAATCCTCACTTAGAAAGACAAATGGGATGGACCACAAGCAACAGGACAGGAGCCTACCACAGATGGCCTCTGCCTCTGAAAGACTCTGCCTAACAGTGTATCAAAGCAGATATTAAGACTCAAAACCAAACCTTCGGCAGAGTGCATGGAATCATATGAAAGAAGGGGGAGTTAATATGACCTGGAAAGGATAGGAGCTCCACAAGAACCAAATATATCTGGTCACAGGAGTCTTATATGAGACTGTTTCTCCAACCAAGGACCATGCATGGTTATAACCTAGAACCTCTGCTCAAATGTAACCCATGCTAGCTCAGCATCCAAGTGGGTACCCTAGTAAGGGGAATAGGGACTATTTCTGACATGAACTCAATGGCAGGCTCTTTGACCTCTCCACCCTCCCCCATACCTCTCCTCCAAGGAAGTGGCAGCACACCTAGGCCACAGAGGAAGACTTTGCAGTCAGTCCAGAAGAGACCTGATAAACCAGGTCAGATGAAAGCGAAGGAGGTCCTCCCCTAGCAGTGGACTTAGAAAGGGGCAGGGAGGAGATGAGGGAGGGAGAGTGGGATTGGGAAGGAATGAGGGAAGGGGATACAGATGCAATACAAAGTTAATAAACTGTAACTAATATTAAAATTTTTTAAAAGAAAAACAAAGAATTAAATTAATTCTAGGCTCTTCCCTACTTTTTCTTCTAACCGATTTAGTGTGTTTGGTCTTATGTTGAGGTCTTTGATTAACTTGAACTTTAGTTTTGTGCAGGTGATGAATATGGATCTATTTTTATTTTTCTACATATAGGCACCCAGTTAGACCAGCACCATTTTTGAAAATGCTTTCTTTTTTTCCATTGTATGGTTTCTGGCTTCTTTGTAAAAAATCAAGTATCCATAGGTGTGTGGGTTTATTTCCAGGTATTCTATTTCATTCCATTGATCCACCATTCTGTTTCTTTGCCAATACCATGAAGTTTTTTTTTTTTTAATTATTATTACTATTGCTGTGTGGTGCACTTTAAGATCAGAGACAGAGATACCTCCAGATAATCTGTTGCGGTACAGAAACATTTTTTCAATTCTGGGTTGAGAATTTTTCTTTCAAGGTCTATAAAGAATTGTGTTGTTATTTTGATGGGAATTGCATTGAATCTGTATATTTCTTTTAGCAGAATAACCATTTTCACTATGTTAATCCTACTGATCCATGAGCAGTAGAGCTCTTTCCATCTTCTGATATCTTCTTCAATTTCGTTCTTCAGAAGTTTTTTTTTTTAAACAGATCTTTCACTTGCTTGGTTAGGGTCACCCCCAAGGTACTTTATGTTATTAATGGCTATTGTGAAGGGTGTTGTTTTCCGTATTTCTTTTTTGGCCCTTTTGTCTTTGGTATGCAGGAGGGCTACTGATTTTTTTTTTTGAGGTGTTTTTTTTTTTTTTTTTGTATCCAGGCACTTTGCTGAAGGTGTTTATCAGCTGAAGGAGATTTCTGGCACAGGAGACAACTTCCTGAACAGAACACCAACTGGACCGGCTCTAAGAGAAACAATCAATAAATGGGACCTCATGAAACTAAAAAGCTTCTGTAAGCAAATGACACTGTCTTCAGAACAAAACGACAGCCTACAGACTGGGAAAGGATCTTTACCAACCCTACATCTGTGAGAGGGTTAATAAACAGAATATACAAAGAACTCAAGAAATTTAACACCAACAAAGCAAGTAATCCAATTAAAAAATGGGGAACAGAGCTAAAGAGAGAATTATAATTGAGGAATACGGAATTGCAGAGAAAAGCTTAAAGAAATGCTCACCATCCTTAGTCATCAGGGAAATGCAAATCAAAATGACACTGAGATTTCACCTTACAGCCATCAGAATGGCTAAGATCAAAAACTCAAGTGACAACACATGCCTGAGAGGATGTGGAGAAAGAGGAACCCTACTCCCTTGATGGTGGTAATGTAAATTTGTACAACCTCTTTGGAAATCAATCTGGTGCTTTCTCAGACAATTAGGAATAGTGCTTCCTCAAAATCCAACTCTACCACTCCTATACCACACAAAAGATGGTCAAATATACAAAAGGACCTTTGCTCAACCTTGTTTCTATCATCTCTGTTTGTAACAGCCAGAACCTGGAAAAAACCCACATGTCCCTCAGTTGAGGAATGGATACAGAAATTGAGGTACATTTACACAATGGACTACTCAGCAATTAAAAACAAAGAAATCATGAAATCTGCAGGCAAATGGTGGGATCTAGAAAAGCTCATCTTGAGTGAGGTATCCCAGAAGCAGAAAGACACAAACAGTATATACTAACTTATAAGTGGATATTAGACATATAATATAGGATAAACATATTAAGCAAGAAGGAGGACCATGGTAAGATGACTAATCCTCACTCAGAAAGACAAACGGGGTGGACATTGGAAGAAGGAGAAAACAGGAAACAGGACAGGAGCCTACCACAGAGGGCCTCTGAAAGACTATCCTGCAGTGTATCAAAGCAGATGTTGATTCTCCTAATCAAAGGGTGGGCAGAGTGCATGGAATGTTATAAAAGAAGGCAGAGATAGCAAAACCTGGAGGGGACAGGAGCTCCACAAAAAGATCAACAGAACCAAAATATCTGGGCACAAGTGTCTTTTCTGAGACTGATACTCCAACCAAGGACCATGCATGGATTTCACCTACAACCCCTGCTCAGATGTAGTCCATGGCAACTCAATGTCCAAGTGGGTACCCTAGTAAGGGGAAGAGGGACTGTCTGTGACATGAACTCAGTGGCTGGGTATTTGATCACTTCCCCCTGAAGGGGGAACACTTTTGCCAGGCCACAGAGGAAGACAATTTAGCCACTCCTGATGAGACCTGATAGGCTAGGGTCAGATGGAAGGGGAGGAGGACCTCCCCCATCAGTGGACTTGGAGAGGGGCATAGGAGGAGATGAGAGTGGGAGAGTGGGATTGGGAGGGAATGAGGAAAGGCCTACAGATGGGGTACCAAATGAATAAACTGTGTGTATATAATATGAAAAAGAAAAACAAAAAAGACTTGAATGAAGAATAATTTGATGTAGGCCTTGTTAGAAAAAGAATGTAATTTGTACACTGCCAACTTGCAATATGGCTGGAGTAACAAGTGCTTGAGCTGAGTTAAGGACATGTTTTGTCTCTTTTTCAACTCCGGGATCTTGCTGCAGAAATCCGTATCTGAACATGTAGCCTCAGTTGTGCTTCTGAAATGTATATCACTACCATTAATTGACAAGCTAGTAAAAGTAAATTATTCAAACAATCTACCTAACATTAAATCCTATATCTAAACTCTTCTTCCTGACACAAAACCTCTGTCCCTCTGACTCTATCTCTTCTGCATGTGCAACAAAAGACAGTAGGTTGTAGACTTTGTGGAGGCTGAGTAACCCTTTCACTGGGCTCACATATCAGATATCCTGCATATCAGATGTTTACACTATAATTCACAACAGTAGTAAAATTACAGTTATGAAGTAGCAATGAAAATAATTTTATGGCTGGGGATCACCACAAATGAAGAACTGTGTTAAAGGGTTGCAGTATTAGAGATGTTGAGAACCACTAATATAAACTCTTCCTCTAATTGTCTTCCACCTTTTTCTTTGGCATATATATATATATATATATATATATCCGGGTGTATGTATACATGTGTGTAAGTATATATAGTATTTTCACAGACTTTATATATGTTTGTGTATGTATGCATATATGTGTATATATGTGTATATATGTATGTATATATATATATATATACACACACACACACATACACACACATATATAAAGAAAGTCTGTGAAAATAGCTTAGTAAATAAAGTTATTTATTTGCCAGCATGAGGAACTGAGTTTAATATTGGGAAAGCAAAGTGTTCTGTTTTTTTTATTCGTTTCTGTTTTAGTTTGTTTTATTGTATCCTTCTCTGATACATTACATCCTGACATCAGTTTCCCATAACATCCACTCCTCCCAGTTTACACCTTCTTTTCTCTCCCTCTCTCCCAGATCCACTCCTCATGCATTACACTTTTAGAAAAGTGCAGGCCTCCCAGGGATATCCACATAACACAAAATAACAAGGTACACTAAGACTAGGCACAAACCCTCATATCAAGTCTGAACAAGGCAATTCAGTGTGAGGGAAAGAGTCCCAGGATCAAGTGAAAGAGTCAGAGACAACCCCACTCCAATAGTTAGAAGGCCCACAAGAACATCAAGCTATACTACCATGAAAATCAATCCCTCTGGTTCCTTCTATGCCATCCCTGAGCTCTGACATTTGGCTACAGGTCTCTGAACTGGAGAGATGGCTCATCTGTTGAAGAATAAGTTCACAACCAAAACTATGAGTTTGTTTTATTTTTTAAAGCCATATGCTGCATTCACTCTTCAGATCCCAGGGCTGGAGTAGCAAAGGCACTCAGTCCTTGGAGGCTCTCTGGGAACCCAGAATAGCCTGCTTGGTGAGTTTCAGGGCTATCATAGACCTTGTCTAAAAAAATCTGGTGACTAGCACAAGGAAAGACCAGTTCAATTTTTATTCTACCCTCAAAAACAATACGCAATGAACATATACCACAGTACAAACACATATCCAAAACTAAAAGGACACATATGACAAACACAGGTTTTCAAAAAGAGTGTGTGCATTTATGTATAATACAGATTGAAATGTAGAATGTAAAAATATCCTTAATGTCCATATGTCATTCCTCAATCTTACATCCTTGTCTCTAAAAATAAATTCATTATTGGACTTTGAATACGCCACTTCTTTTCTCTCTGCTCCCCCTGGACCAAAAGTATAATCAAGGTCATAATTTTGCTTGATTTTGCAACAACATAAATTACATAAAATTAATTGCTCTGTATTTATTTGGTGTAATTCTCTAAGATTTTAATCTTGAGTGAGTGGTGCAAATATGAACAGTTAGCAGTTACATAGCATTCGAATCTGCGAATGACCCAGAAATGGCTTCACAGCTCATTCACTCATCAATAAAATTCTGAATAATTTAAACTTTTGCTGTGAGATGAAAGGAAGCTGCTAGGGTCGTTCTCTCTCATATTTTTCAGAAACGAAAGTGCTAATCTCTACATGTATACTTGTTCACCTTTGACACAAAGTGAACAATGGTCCTGAGAACTTATATCATTCTGTACTCATCAAACAATGTAGAAATTTCACTGTTATACATTATTCTTGAAATGTCATACTCGCAATTTGTTTTTTTTCTTTAAGCAAATATTGGAAGTGAAAATATTAGTTTCATTGTCTCTAATATTGGATTTTAACATATTTTAATGAATTTATTTGTCTTATGATCATTTTCCATGGTGCCAATTCAAGGGTTTGCTAGTTCATCTCTCCATTTACTTAACTCTAAAGTTAGCAATCTAACAATATCCCCTGCACTCTCACATATATTCTGTCTACGCTCCTTGGAGCTCATAAAAAAATATCTGTAATATACTTTTTCAAATTCTGTCTTAATCTTAAATAATGTATCACTTCAGATGAATACAATAAGCTTGTGAGCTCTGAAATTAAACATTTTATTAAAAATATTAGAAGTGTTTATTAAAATTACATTGAAAGACATATACATTTATGGTATAAATAGTATATATGTGTGTATGTATATTTCATATTTATCCATGTGTGTATTTTAAAATAAAAGTATTTTATGTAATATATTGTAATCTATAACTTAATGGTAGACTGCTTGTCTGACAATTTCAATCCTTAGTGCTATTGAATTAAGTCAAATTAAAAGTATCAAGTAGAATCAAATACATCTAAATAAAAGATAAAACCTATTTTTATAATCTTATTGTAAATGCTAGGTCATGATATCAGAAAAGGAAGACATTTCAATCATGGTTAGAAATCTAAGGATATAGAAAAATGGATTAAATGAGGCAGATTTAAATTTAATGCTGCATCAATTTAGACTGTTGTTTTTTATAGAGCAAAGGTCTATATAATTGACCATAATAATCAACAGTTTTTTTTTTCTTCTTGGGTCATGATTATGTATAATCACAACAAAGCCAATGATTAAATTCAAATATAAATATTTGCCAGGGTTCTAATAAATGTATAAAGATGTCAGTATTTGGAAACTTTTGTTAGAACCATTTCTTCTGTGAACCAGAAAGTGCTAATAGTCATTCTGATGAGAGATAATTATATAAAAGAAAATATAATTTTTAAATGCATTTACAATTTTTCTGCAGATTTGTTAAGATTATTTTTTAATCTTCGTAAAATATGCATCCCATTTGTTTACCTCTGAGTGTTGAGTGCCCTTGGAAGACTTTCCTGTTGTTTCAATTTTATATCAACTTTTTTATATCAACAATTTTATATCAACTCAATTAATAATTTTGAAAATCACCCAAAATGTATTTCCTCAAAATTAGCTTTTTCAAAATTTCTATTTAGTAATATCAATTATTTCTACTTTCAGCTTAAATAAGAATTTGCTCTTTTAGATCATTGACCACTTTTCTGATGTCATGCATTTTTTGAACTGTGTTATTTATATGGACAATACACTAGAGAATCTTCAAAAAAGTTTAAAACTGTTCAACTTGCTTTGTAATTCCAGGACCTTTGCAATTTTGCTTTTATGCTACTCACTGCACAGCAACTGGCTTAACACTTGAGGAATCCCTTTTACAAATTGCGTATCAAACCTGTAAGCAAGTCACTGCCAATTTATGATTAGAAGATGAGACAGACACTTGCTACCATTTTTCCCCTCATCCAGTGTTTTTTGGAGGACTTTGGAACCATCTACTGTAATATGCCAAAGCAACAAGCAAATTATCAAGGACTTCTTACAGCCTCTGGGCCCTACCTTCCTACAACACTTCTCAGTCCATCACTGTCAAAACCAAGTTTATCCTTTGTTCACGTACCTCAATAAATTTCTCTGCCTAAATCCATTTTTTTTTCTGTAGTGGTATCACTGTCTTAATCCAGTATGATAAAATTAAATCATCACAAGTTGTTTTAATTTTTCCTTATCTTTAGTGTTTGGATGTCATTCAACACCATGTCTAGTACAATGAACTCTATGAAGTTAGACATTTTATCTTATTACTTCTCCATTCTTATTTAATATGTCTTTTTTTTTCTTTTTTTATAACATGCTGAGGCATCAATATAGTAGTCTTCTAGACCCTCCAGTCCATTCTTTCTGCAGAGGGTACTTGTGATATACAACTAGACTGTACAATTTTTCTTCCCACAAATGAATAATTCCCTTTGACTTTCTTGAAAACTCCATATCAACAGTGTTGTTCTAGAGCTTTCAGGCATGCTGCTAAGATGGTAAGATGGGATCTCTGATTCCTTTTGACCCAAAATTTACCATGCCTATAAGATGGGCAGAGATAAAGATGCATCAGAGTTGAGCAAATGGTGATTCAATGACTGGCCTAACTTGAGACCCAGCCCATGGGAGAGAGCCAACCCCTGACAATATTAATGACACCCTGTTATGCTTGAAGTGATGAGCCTAGCTAACTGTCTTCTGAGAGGCTCCACCAAGCAATGTATCGTAACAGAAGCTGAGAACCACAACCAAACATTAGTCAGAAATCTGGAAATCTTGTAGAAGAGTTGGGGGAAGGATGGAGGGACACAAGGGATAAGAACATCACAAAAAGTTGAATAAAGTCAACTAACCTAGGAGATTGTTAATTAATATTTATTATCAGTGTATCTTTTAGTTATTGGTTATTCCCAAACCTGCTGTATACCCAAATCACTACACAGAGACTAGGAGCTATTTAATTAACCTAGAGCACAATGTTGGGCAATAGTTATTCTATCCTAAATTCCAAGGCTACTTAGTTTACTACCATTCAGATTTCACCCATTATGCTTGCTTTTACTCATATCTTAGGTCTGAGTCATCTCTCCTCATGGTTCCAAGTCCTGTCCTGCTGATCTCTGCTCTCCTACTCCTCCCCATGGCACCTTTTCCTCCCCTCCAGAACAGGATGCCCCACCCTATGCTCATCATTAGACAGCACTGGCAGTTGTTTAATTGACAATAACAGAGAAAAGATGGGGGCCAGTTTACACAAACTTGAGACATGCTTTTTCTAAGCATCACAATGCAATGTCTCGATTGAAACCAGATAGTGGGGTACAGAAATCAGCACTTGAATGAACAAGGGTAAATTGTATACATTACATGAGAACATTATAACAACACTAGGCCAATGGGGATTCAGAAAGACTGACCCACCAAGCTAAGCCCATACACTTTGGAGCCGATGGACAGCTCAGTCTTCATGTGGGTCTCTTAGCAAGTAAAGCAGGGGCTGTCCCTGACATGCACTCTGTTGCTTGCTTTTGGGTCATTCTCCCCTAGCTGGATGCCCTTGTCTGTCTTCAGTGGAAGAGGATGTACTTCATACTGGTTTGACAAGTGCCAGAGTGGGCAGATGGCAAAGGAAGAGAACTCCCCCTGTCAGTGGACTAGGGGAAGGAGATAGAGATGGAGAGAGAGGGAGTGTGGGACTGAGAGGAGTTGAGGAAGGGGCTTCAATAGGGATATATAAAGAATAAATTGTGAAAAAAATAAAAAGAGAAAGAAAAAAGAAAAAGATATTTTAAAAGGGGGAGGAGGACCTCTGCTATTAGCAGACTTGGGGGAAAGGAGCATAGAAGAAGTGGAATGGAAGGTGTGGCTGGGAGGAAATGAGGAAGGGAGCTACATTCAGGTTACAAAGTGATTCAATTGCAAAAATGAATGAATGAATAAATACAAAAAGAACTTGTGAATAAAATCATTCCCGAGAATGAACTTAAAGTCACTCCATATCAGTGAAAGTCCTGGTCATCCCGTTTCTTATCTCTGTCTCTTTCTTGAGGATCAGTTCTAAGCTCTCTGTTACTGCTTTAACCTCATGCCTGCATGCCAATCGTCATACTCTCAGGAACGGTTCCAGTTAGGAGAGCTATTTTGAAATTACAAGGCTTCCTGTTAGATTTTAAACTTGGACTATAAATTTTTAAATAAGGGAAAATCAAAATCAAAATTGTTGCTTATAAAAGGTCTATCATTACTACTAAAAAAAACTTATAAAGGGGGGGAGGGTTTCCAAGAGAAACAAAGCATAAAGTAATAATAATATAGAATGTACAATTAAGTAAGCCAATCAACACCATAAAGATTATAGTGAATAAATGTGCACTACATTCACATCTTTGTTTAACGTATATTATAGCTCTTCTGGAGATCATCAGGGGTTGTTACAAACTTGTGAGATAGTAGATAAAAATCTAGATTTTTTTTCTACTGTGTAATTTTTTTTATATACCATTCTCAACTCAAAAATGATTTGTTTTTTTTTTATTTTAAACTGGCTTTTTGGTTTTATAAAAATTCTATTGTCAAAGTCACTATTCTATTGATATAAAGAGATACCATGACCAAAGCAACTCATAAAAGCAAGCATTTAATTCAGGGACAAATGGTCCCAGAATATTAGATTCCATGACTGTTATGGTAGGAAGTATGGCAAGAAACAGATAGCTTTGACTGGATAATTAGCTGAGATAGTACATCTGCTCGATAAACAGGGGGCAAAGATAGAGCTACCTGGAAGTGGCGAGGGCTTTTGAAATGTCAAAACCCAACCCTGCTTATAGATGTCCTCCAAAGAGGCCATGCCTCCTAGTCCTTCCCAAATGGTTCTACTAGGTACAAAGAATTCAAATATATTAGCCTAGAATAGCATTCTCATGAAAACTATTCCATATATAACAGTAGACATTAGCAGTAAAATGTAAATAATAGAAGAAAAGAACTCCAAAGGATTTTAAAGTATTTATAGAAACATAAATATGAAAAATATGGATTTCAAGTAGTCAAAGTTATACTAAGCAGGCATCGCTCATCATTTTCTTTCTGTTCCACATCTGAATTTGGATGAATATTCTTTTTTAGGTTTTGGTGATACATAAATTGTAATTTCTCTTCATAGTTATAAAATGAGGTTTACTAGAATCATGAGCTGGAGTAGTTCACATTCTTTGTAGAAATCTCAGGTGAGTAGTTCAACAAATAATGAGTGTGGAAATGGGGCTCAAGGCAGAGGGCTCAGTGACAGCTCTGTCCAGAAGAAAGTGGCATTGTCTACACAATGGTTGTGTGTGCTACTTAACATGAGTAAGGCAGAGACAATGCAGATAGACCTTGAAATTTGGGGGATGCCTTTTGGGTTTCTTTTTCCCTCTGGTTCTTTTTATTTCCGTAGCCCTGATTCTTTAAAATATTTTAAAATTTATATTATTCATAGAGCCTTGCAAACAATTGTAGTTTTAGTAAAGGAAATCCACATTCTAGATATTTACTATCTGTTCAACCTAGGATCTATATTTCTGTGAAAAACTAGACTAGTATCTGACATGACCAGGAGTCTGATTGATTAACCATTAACTTGTAACAGTTAATTATCCTAAACAGTTTGTAATAGCAGCTTTTAACAGGACTAGAAGTAAACCTTACATTTTTAAATGAGTTATATAGATCTACTACCTCATTCCAGAATAGAAACATACATACACATATCAAACATAATCTTAAATTTGAATCAATATATAAAATTCTGTACCCATGTATCAAAAATAACCTTATTTCTGTATCAATATACAGAATTATATACCAATGAATTAAATATTGGAGAATGCCTGCCTTCCTTTTCTACTTAATTAATAATTTACTCAAGTCTCTAATGGGGTTAGAGAAAAGATAGTTATGGTTTCACATTTAGGTTTATGTTGTTTAGGATTTAAGAAATTGTTTTAAGGTCTATAAAGATTTTTTAAGTTGATAAATACAAAATATGATAGAGAATGATTTAGGAACTGAAGTTTAAAGTCACCTAGATAGGCTAGATAGTATTATCTTCACGGTTGCTGAACACAAATGAACTAAACATTTTGAATGTATGTTTTACATATGCCTTTCCTGGTTGTTTCATAACTACTCTTATTGCATGTAGTATATTTTAAATAAATTTCATATGCAAAAAGAAATCCACATTCTCTTTAGTAACATTTCACCAAAAATTGACTGTTTTAAAGTTTGAGTCAAAATTTAGCCTTGAATTGTAGTTTTTTTAATGCGCTGGAAGGGCCATGAGAAAATCTGTCCAGAGAACTCAGACTCCATTTTCTATGTACAGACTGGTAATGAATTTGCTATAAACTAAGGAGGAAGAAGTCAGAAACTAAGCTCTTGTCCTTAAATTGGGATGAACTGAGCCATGAAGTTTTCACCAGTGTTTCCTTATGTACTTTACGAGTTATTCTTCCAATCCACAGTTTACTGGTCCATTCCCATCATGAAGCATTTCTGTTTTTTTCTATGTCACATAGGTAGCTGACATTGGTACTTCATAAGAATTGTCAGAGGGTAGAGGTGAGTGGAATGGTTATGTAGTGTATAAGGCATTAGCTTCAGGGCAAGCTTCATAAACAGTATTCCTGAACATTTTACTGCTCTTAAAAAATAGTCCCTGGTTTGATAGAGCACCCTAATCTTGGCTGTTCTTTCTCAGCCTCAAACTGGTGTCGTCAGGAATGCCCTCATCTATCTCACAGGATTCTTTTGCAGCTTTTTACTGATGCTTTTCTCCTCATACAAATGTCTTTGATTCAGTCTACATTGTACCTCCACAGACATTTGTGTTTTGTTCTCTAACTAATGCTGACCTGTACATTGAAAGCATTCCCACTGTGGAATTCTGTTGTAAAATTCTGCCCATCCATCAAAGCTAAGCTATATATTAGTAGCACGTTCTTCTACAAAGTCTAAATACTATTTACTCAGTAACAATTTCTTCTATTACAATTTCTTCTACACTTTTTTACTACAATGGCTAAAGTGCCCCTTGTCTGGTTAAATAGCAGGATAAAAACTATTGACAAGTAGTGAAAATCCATCAAAACAGAAACCTAGAATTTGAGTTAACTCAGGGCTCAACTATTTCTCATAGTAAAATAATTGCAATTATAGACTTCTGGACTGGATCAGTTTCCAAAGGGTGAAAACCGGCAAATTTAAATCACAGGATATCTCAGCCTCTGCGGACATCTTTGTTCTTCATTTCACTATAAACAGGAACTCCTGTGACTCTCTCAGGACTGGCATAATCTGAGCTGTCAGCCCTGAACACACTAACTGACAGGTGCACATATGATGAAGGAGTTCATCAGAGCAGGAGGACAGTTTTTTATAATTATTTTTATTTTTATTAATTACAGTTTATTCACTTTGTATCTCCCCTGTACCTCCCTCCTCCCCACCCAATCTGACACTCCCTCTTCCCTACCTGTGTCCCTCTCCCAGTCCACTGAAAAGGGAGGTCCTCCTCCCCTTCCCTCTGATCCTAGTCTATCAGGTCTCATCAGGAGTGGCTGCATTGTCTCCTTCTGTGGCCTGGCAACGCTGCTCCCCACTCAGGGGGAGGTGATCAAAGAGCAGGCCAATCAGTTCATGTCAGAGGCAGTCCCTGTCTCCATTACTATGGAGCCCACTTGGACACTGAACTGTCATAGTCTACCTCTGTGCAGGGGTTCCAGGCCATCTCTATGAGTGGTCCTTGGCTGGAGTATCAGCCTTAGAAAAGACCCCTGTGCCCAGAATTTTAGGATCTATCGCTGTCCTTGTGGAGCTTCTGTCCTCTCCAGGTCTTACTATTTCCACTTCTAGTATGCCTCTTCTTGATATGGTGAGCATGTTAAAAAGTTGAATTGAAAAACCTTTTCTTTCCTTTTTGAGTTTACCACAATACATAATTTTATGCCATGAACATAATTGAATTTAAACATAATTGAATAAACAATTGAACAGATATTATTCTATAAAAAACTAAAATGATATTGAGGTGATGATGTGAGTATATGAGTATTTCTTTGCTTTCTTCACAGTATCTAGTCAAACAAACAAGAAATAAGGAAATGGCTCAGTGGTTAAGAGCACTGGCTGCCATTCAAAAGAACCTGGGTTCCAGTCCCAACACTAATGTGGTGGCTCACAATTATCTGTAAATTGGTTCCAATGGATACAATGTCCTCTTCTGTGTTCCCTGGGCACTGCATATATGTGGTATCACAAACATACATGCAGACAAAATGCCACACATATAAAGTAAAAATATATCAATTATTTAAAACAAATCAAATAAATGTACAAGGTCTTGTGCTCAAAGCTTGCCCAGTCCAGAAAAAAAAATCAAGCAAAAAGGACATTTAGTTAGTTTTTACTGGCTTTCTGTGTATGACTAGGTATTGTTAATAACAGTGTATCTCATGTGCTAATAAAATCGCATGCTATCGAAAATGTAGTTAACTTTTCATGAAAGAATGTTAATGTTTTAAATGAAAATTGCTTCTTCATTTTCTCTAAACTTACATTTGGGATGGAAAAGAGGGGCAATGAATTGCTGCATTTACATGCTGCACACCTTTAAGACAGTAACATGTGATTAGTTCATTAAATCTGTTTCAGGCAATTATGGTAGAATGACCACCATGAGACATGAAGGGGAAGGAATTAACTTCTTTGAAATGTGTTTCTAGTAAAAGAATACTTGAAAATTTCGAGAAAGGTTCTACTTAACTAAATCAGCAATCTAGAAAAAAATAAAGTAATACTAAACAGTAAAACATTTTCATTTGATATTATGAGTAGTTGCATGACAAATAGTAATTTAAATTTGACTTTACAAAAACATCCAAAATAAATCTTCAAAAATATTTAATATAACTACTGGGTTACACATATAAGAATTATTTCATTTCTTATTTGTAAATTGTATATATAATTAGATGCTTACACTAGAATATGATTCAATTAAACTTATACTAATTGTTTATGGAAACTATATTGATCAAATGAAATTTTCTAGGTTACATATTCAGCAGTACTTGGATATCTTTAGCCCAGCTTCAACCTCTTCCTGAGGCTTTCTATGTATCAGGTATTGTTCTAGATAGTGAAGCAGAGCCATACTATTGCTTTAATCCTTGAAACATTGCTATAACTTAAAACTCTTCTGTCTAAAATCATTTAATAACTTGTCATACTATTTGAATTTTTTTAGCCAGGACTAAACATTTTAATGATATTTTACCATGCTTTACACATACAAAAGGAACATGCAGATAAAATTTCATTTTTCTAGTATCAGGGATAAAAAATAATTATAGAAATAAAATATAACATAACCCCTTAAGCCTGAAGTTGTTATTTGGTTTGAAAATATGTCATAAGTGTTGTTATTTTTCACTGTTTATATCTGTATTAATATGCGTGATGAGAGAAGGACAGTTTTATACTTCAGCGTCTTCACGGTAGACACCATTTATTGCAGAAATAACAAGGTCATGTGATAAAAATCATTGCTGTTTGTGTTCACCCTGCTGACAGCTTGACCCTGGTGGTACTTCAGTTTTGTTCTGTTTTCCTTTTTATCAAACTATTTAGGATGGTTTTTGTTCTCCATAAATATGCTTTCTTGCTAAGATTCTTTGTTTTCACTTATAAATCTGGTTTCTTGGTATTTGGAAGGAACAGAAATGCTATTTCAATTAAGTTTAAAATTGCAACTATTGTATATAAAATGTAAAACTCTTTAAATGAAACTCTTCCAGTGTGAGGTACTATGTTAATGAAAAGCCATTTTTATATATATTTCACCTTCTCAACCTACTATTCACTCATAAACATTTAATAAGCAGTTAGCAGGCTTGATACAAACATTTCCATTCAGCAGTGAATAACATTCACATTCCACTTGTGAAGACAGTAGTTGCCTCTGAGGGTCTGCCAACAGCTCTTTCCTGGATCTCTGCCCAGGGGCTAGATATTTTCTTAATGTTGTTCATTACAATTAATGCTGTCTTTGTAAGTATAAGTATTTCTCTGTGTTAAATTCTGTCTTTCAAACTACTTTAAATTTCTATTAAAAATCAGAAGTTGCAAGTTGAAGAGTAAGAAAACATTTTTACCAATCACATACCTGACAGGGCTGATATCTCAAGTACATAAAACACTAAAAACTAAAATAAAATAAAAAATTAAAAACCACTAAAAAAAGACCAAAACCAATAACCCAGCACATATCTAGAGAGATGTTCTCAACAAAAGATGAACCACAAAAGACTATATAACACTAAAAGAAATATTCAACATCTTTAGTCATCGCTGAAATGCAAACCAAAACAACTGTGAAATTTTATGTTACACCCATGAGAATGGCAAAGGTCAATGAAAAATGACAGCTCATGCTAACAAGGATGTGAGGTAAGAGGAACACTCATCTGTTGCTGGTAAGACTGCAAATATTCAAATCCACTACAAAAATCAGTATGGTGGATCAAATCAGTCAAACCACTGGAAATAGATCTTCCTAAAGATCCAACTATAACACTCTTGGATATATAACAAACTGGTTCTACATCCTACTGCAGAGACACTTGCTCCACCATGTTGATTGCTGCACTGTTCATTCATAACAGTCATAAATTAGGAACAATCTACCTTGTTGTAAATCAATGAATTAATGGATAGAGAAAATATGGTACTCTGCTTGGGGCACAGTCAGCAGAAGTTAGCAGAAGGCTGTTCCTTTAGCTCCATGGTCAGGCCAAAGGCTCTGCCTGTGCCTGGAGGAGTCTTGCCTGCATACAGCCAATGCCAGGGACAACCAGATGGCCAAAGGCCACCATAAAAAACACAATCAACAAGAGCCAGGGTAATATGTTACCACCAGAGCTCAGCTACCATGCTACAGCCAGCCCTGTATATGCTAACACAGCCAAACCATAAGAAGCTGACTTTAAACCCAACTTTATAAAGATGATAGAGACCTTTAAAAACGGAAATGTATAATTTTTAACTAAATACAGGGAAATATAATCAAACAAGAGAAGGAAATGAATAAAACTGTCAAGACCTGAAAATGGAAATAGAACCAATAAAAAAAAAAAAAAAACCTGAGGGAATCCTGAAGATGTATAACCTAGGTAGAGAAAATGAAGTACAGACATAACCATTACCAACTGAATACAAGGGATGGAAGAAAGAATATCAGTAATAGAAGATAAAATGGAAGAAATAGATACATCAGCCAAAGAAAACATTAAATCTAAAAAGTTCCTGTCAGAGAATATCCAAGAAATCTGGGACATTATGAAAACAGAAAATCAAATCGACCTAATAGATGTCCAAGAGAGGGAACAGGACTGGAGCCTAACAAAGATGTCCTCTAAAAGACTATAACAAAGCAGATGCAGAAACTCACAGCCAAACTTTGGACAGATCAGGGAGTCTTGTGGAAGAAGCAGGATATAAAAGGACCCAGAGGGAACAGGAGCCACACAGGGAGACAACGAAGACAGAAAAAGCAGTGCCCAGAGGGGATGGCAAATTTTGATGCAGCAACTAAAGACCATATATAGAGAGGACCTAGACCCCTTCTCAGATGTAGCCATAGACAGCTCAGTTTCCATTTGGGTTCTCTAGTAAGAAGAGAAGAGACAGCCGTGAACTTAGTTGCCTGCTCCTTGTTTACTTCTCCCTGGTAGGATGACCTAGCCAGCCCGCTGAGGAAAAGGATCCAAGAAACCCTCATGGGATCTGATAGGCTAGGGTCAGACATTAGGGGAGGAGGACTTCACCTATCAGTGGACTAAGGAAATGAAATAAGGGAGAGTGGGACCAGGAGAAGATGAGGGAAGGGACTACAACCATAATACAAAGTGAAAAATTGTAAGTAATAATAATATTTTTAAGACACAGGCTAATAGAATGGATGCAAAAACAGAATCTATATTCTCCTGAATAAAAATATATATACTTCCGCAACAAGGACAAACATTGCCTCAGAGTAAAGGATTGGAAAAGGGTAAAATTTTTAACAAGCTTGAAAGAGATATTCCCAACTTCGTATTGAAAAATAAATAACCTAAGATAGCTAAAAAAAAACAATCCTGTATAATTAAAGCACTGCTGGAGATATCACTATCCTTGATTTCAAGCTGTACTACAGGGAAATAGTAATAAAAACCAGATGGAGTCAAAGACCCTGAAATAAACCCTCATATCTAGGAACACTTGATTTTTGACAAAGAAGAGAAAAACGATACAATGGAAAAAAGAAAGCATCTTCAAGAAATGGTTCTGTTTTAACTGGATGTCTGCATGTGGAAGAATGCAAACAGATCCATATTTATCACCTCGCTCAAAACCAAAGTCCAAGCAGATCAAAGACTTCAACATAAAACTGGATACACTAAATCTAATAGAAGAGAAAGTGGGGAATAACTCAGAATGAATTAGTTCAGGAGACAACTTCCTAAGCAGATCAGCAGCAGCTCAGACACTAAGATCAACAACAATAAGTGGAACCTCATGAAACTGAAAAGTTCTGTAAGGCAAGGAATACTGTCAGCAGGACAATATGGCAAAGTGCAATGAGAAAAGATCTTCACCAAACCTATATCTGACAAAGAGATAGTATTCAAAATATATAAATAACTCAAAAATTAAATACCAATAGCACAAATCACCTAGTTTAAAAATGGGGTACAGAGCAAAACAGAGAATTGCCAACAGAGAAATCACTAATAACCAAGAAGGACTTAAATAAATGGTCAATGTCCTTAGTCATCAGGAAAATGCAAATTAAAATTATCTCAGATTCCACCTCACCTCATGTGTGTGTGTGTGTAGGGGAGGAAGGTAACTGGGAAATAGAATGGAAATCAGTGAGGAAAGCAACTCTGATATAGTGGAGGCTCTGAAGAGTCTATGGAGGTGGCCCTAGCTGAGACTCCTAGCACTTGGGCTATGGAGCTTGAAGTTGCCACATTCTTTAGCCAGATAAGACTTCCAGTGGAGGGATGGGGACACCAACCCATCCATAAAACCTTAGAGCCAAAATTTGTTCTACCAACAAGAACAATGACTGGCCCACCTTGAGACCCACTCCATAGGAGAGAGCCAACCCATGACACTATTGATGATAGTCTGCTATGCTTAATGAAAGGAACTGAGTATAACTGTCTTCTGAGAGGCTTCATCCAGGAGCTGATGGAAACAGTTGCAGAGACCCACAACCAAACAATAAATAGAGCTCTAGGAGTCTTGTGGAAGAGTAGCCAGAAGGAGTGAGGAGCCAGAGGAGTCAAGGACACCACAAAAAGACTTACAGAGTCAACTAACCTGGGCCCCTGGGGGCACGTAGAACTGAACTCACCGGCCAAAGTGCATGCATAGGCTGTACCTAGGGCCCCTACACGTATGCAGGAGATGTGCAGCTCTTCTTCATGTGGGTCCCCTAAACACTGGAGTAGAGACTCTCTCTGACTCTATCGCTGGCCTTTGGATTCCTTTCCCATATCTGAGCTGCCTTGTCTGACCTCACACCAAAAGACAAATGTGGTGTGTATTCACTTATGTTATAAACCAGTAAATCTCAATAGTCGGGATCCAATCTTTATTACAAAACAGGTTAGGTATAGAGGAAGAGTCTAGGGGGAGGGAAAGATCTCCACAGGAAGAAAAAATAGAATGGATAATGATGGATAGGGTACAGGGGAATTGGAGCAGGAGTATCAAACAGTGAACAGAAGATAAAAGGGGGACAAGGGACAGAATACAGGAGGGACAGCTAAATCTAAGGACCATTTGTGAAATCATGTGAAAACTTAATACAGTATAAGCTTCCTAGTATAAGCAATATACATATATTGCTGAATCCTAAAGGGAATCAGCAAATAATTGAGACTACAAAGACCCAACTAGACATCCTTCACCACAAACTAAAACCTCCAGTGCTAGAAATGTGTTATATCTAATTAAGCTGTTGACTTAAAGGAGCCCATGGAAACACCCAAAAAATTCAGGCTATTGCAAGGCTATTGGTTATCATCCACAAACTGATGACAAGGCCCCAAATGCTGAAGACAACACTTATACAACTTACTGAACCCAGAGAGGTAAAGCTGGTGCCTATCTAGAACCTTCACCACCACTGTGATATTGAAAGTTACTCTTCACACTACCAGAAGAAAAGGTAAACAACAACGCTGCTACAAATCCTGTAAATTACAACAGCAAACTGCCTGCAAATCACTGTGTATGCTGGTGGAACTTTGGTGCAAAAGTTGTGGGAAAAACTAACCACTGTCTTACTGGAATTAAGGCCCACTACATTAGCTAGAACCTGTGTTCCATAATGCCAGGGTGGTCAAAAATCTGAGATTACAGAGGCTGTGTGGAACAACATCAGAGAAGATTAATATGGCAACAGTTGGAAAAATATTCAGACACCCAGAGCCCAACTTGTGAGATTCTTCGCTGACGGAACTGTAGAAGAAGGAAGAGAAGGATTGCAGGAGCCAGAGGGGTCAAGGACACTACAAAAATACTCACAGAAATCAACTAACCTGGGCTCATAGCAGCTCACAGGGACTGAATGCCAATCAGGGAGCATGCGTGGGTCTTACCCAGAAATTCTACATATGTGTTATGAGTGTGTAGCTTGGCATTCTTGTTAGACACTTACTAGTGGAAGAGGAGGCTGTCTATGACACTTTTGCTTGCTCTTAGGCCCCCTTTCCTCCCACGGGGCTGCCTTGTCCAGTCCTACTATAAAAGGAAGTACCTAGTCTTATTGCTTATGTCATGTTGGGATGAAACCCCTGGGAGGTCTGCCCTTTTCTGAAGGGAAATAAAGGAGGAATGGATTTGTAAGGGAGATCAGAGAAACTGGGTGGAGAGGAGGAAGGGATGTAACATATGAGAAAAGAATAAATTTTTAAAAATTTAAAAAGAAAAAAAAAAGGCCTAGACCTAGGAGAAAAGCAGCTTCTAAATGAGCATGGCAATTAAACAGCTCCTAAGGGCAGCTTCCTGTAGTAGATATGAACAAACGTAGAGACCCACAGCCAATATGCAGAGTGAGAAAACAGAACACAGAGTCCTAAAGAGAATGTCTCTATCAAACCTTTCCCCCCAGGTATCAGGGAACTATGAAGAGAAGGCAGAAAGGGCTTAAGAACAAGTAGAGGTAGAAAAGAAGGCCTACTAAACACAACATGACTGGCACACATATGAACTCACATAGACTGTTGGAAGCAGGCACAGTGCCTGCACAAGTCTAAAGCAGACAGAGCTCTGGCACTGAAAGGGGAAGCAGACAAAAGCCCCCCATCACTAATCCAGAAACTATCTCCATTTGATAAATACCCATAAAGAAAAAAATATTTTCTCCAATGAACTTCCACTGGGTGGTATAGAAGTTATATCTAAGGACAGACTCCAGGCCCATCAGCAGATAGACAACACAAAACAGACTCAGTGGCGTGTAAGGTAATTTTAATACAGCAACATGACTACTCTGGCAAGGAATCACATTCAAAGACCCAGGTCTATGTGATCTGGCTAGAATAGAGACATGCCCTTAGTACATACCTTTAATCCTTCTGGCTATAATTTAGTACACGCCTTTAATCCCAAACAATGATATCTAATTGATGGCAGACAAAGTGACTTATTTGAGAAAGATTTGACAGAATGAGTCAGAGATGGGATATATCCAACTCTCACAAGAACAGACAAGAAAGAGAAGCTGCTTAAGAGCAACACAGAGAGAGAGCAGAGAGTTCATGGAGGCAGGGCAGTAGAGTTTGGGAATACCATGCAGTTTGGTTCAGTTGGGTGCAGTTCCATTGAGTGGAGTTGAGATCGTGTAGTTCAGTTTGTAAAGTTCAGAGGCAGTTTTTCCAGACAAAGCAATTGATTGAGAATCAGAGAGAAGCCAGTTTGGATCAGTCAGCTTGAAGAGGAGTTTTAAGCCAGAAAAGATGAGTTCAACCAGCCAGCCAGAGTTCAGAAAGTTCTAGAAAGAATGAGCTTTTTCAACAGTAAATCTCAGAGTTGAAAATATTTTAGGCCTAGGTTAGCAGATTAAGGTTCTAAACTAAAGACTTCAAGGTCCAGGGTTGCAGAATATTAGATTACACAAAGACTAGAAGCTTCTAGGTCTAGGGATAGTTAGCTAAAAATACACTGGGCTCAACCGAAGCCATGTATTCATAAAGCTTGCATCCCCAAATCCGAGGAAATAAAAATAACATTTACAGTGGCGTTTTACACTGCCCCCTCGTGGCTCATAATGATATACCTGGGCAATTTTTGTAACCTTATAGATCTTTTGCTTAAATATTATAGTTTCTGATTTTTTGTATAGGTTTTCTGTTTATTACTCTGTGTTTTTTGATACTTTTTCTTTATTTTTCCTCATTGGTTTACTTTTTATTCTGGTTTATTTTTTCTTTTATTTGATACTTTATTATTGTTGTTGTAAATAGATTCTTTTCTTATATAATGCATTCTGATCATAGTTCTCCCTTCACTAACTCTAGCTTTCGCCTACACTTCTGTTCTCCCTTAGATCCATTCCAGCTCCATTTCCTTGATCCATTCCAGCGCCATTTCCTTTTAAGAAAAGAACAGGCTTCCAAAAGATGACATTCAAAGAGGACAAAACAAGATGTGGGAGGAGGAGATGAGGGAGGGATGGGGAGAGTGGGAGGGAAAAAGGGGATGCTACGCCGGGGATGCAAAGTACTTAACCTCTGATTGATATAAAAAAAAAAAAATAAGACAAGGCAAAAGTCCTCATCTCAAGGTTGTACAAAGTAACCAAATAGTTGGCAAAGAAGTTCAATAGCAGGCAAGAAAGTCAGATATACACCAGATCCCACTGTTAGGAGTTCGACTAAATTATCAAACTAACAAATATAACATACTCAGAGGACCTGGTGCATACCCATAAAAGTTCTATTCTTGGTGCTTCGGTCTCTGTAAGCACATATGAGCCTCCGCTTAGTTGATTCTGTGAGTCATGTCCCCTGCTGTCCTCTATACTTTCTGACTCCCACAGTCTTTCCACCTCTTCTTTTGCGGTGCTCCCTCATTCCAAGGGGAGAAAGCTGACAGAGACTTTCAATTTCAACTCTTTAGAGGACTGTTTGTTTGCTAATGAGAGAGAGAAGGATAAGATGTAGATTTGGGTGAGTCTGGAAGTGGGGAAAATCTGAAAGAGGTTGGGAGAATGTAGTGTATGAAAAAAATCTATTTAAAAGTAATAAAAAGTCTAATAACCACTTATGAGTGAGCATATACCATGTGTGTGTTTCTGCTTCTGAGTTACCTCACTGAAGATGATCTTTTCTAGTTCCCACCATTTGTCTGCAAATTTCATGATTTCCTTTTTAAAAGCTGAGTAGTATTCCATTGTATAAATGTACCAAATTTCTGTATCCATTCCTTTGCTGAGGGACATCAAAGTTGTTTCCAGCTTCTGGCTATTATGGATAGAGCTTCTATGAACATGGTTGAGCAAATGTCCTTGTTGTTTTCTCGAAGTGGGTTCCCTACTAAGTAGACAGGGGCTGTTTCTGGCATGAACTCAGTGGCTGGCTCTTTTATCACCTCGCCATGAGGGGAGTGCAGCCTTGCCAGGCCATAGAGGAAGACAATGCAGCCAATCCTGATGAGACCTGAGAGGCTAGGGTCAGATGGAAAGGGAGGAGGACCTCCCCTAGCAGTGGACATGGAGAGGGGCATGGGAGGTGATGAGGGAGGAAGGACAGGCTTGAGAAGGAAGGAGGGAGGGGGCCACAGCTGGGATACAAAGTGAATACATTGTAATAAAGGCTAATAAAAAATTTTAAATTAACAAATGAATACCCTGAAATAAATACACAAATAAGTATATAAATTTTAATATAGAAACTAAGATAGAACCATGGCCATGTCACAAAAAGTTTTGCTATCGCAGGGATTATCACATAAGTCTGAGAATTAATGACTGCTATACAGTGTTCATGGTACAGAAAAGGAGATAGACAGTGTGGCCTCCCATGAGACTGAAAGGAAGAATACAAGGAAAGCCAGATAAGGAGGGGGAGTGGGAGCAAAAGAGAAGCAAATGTTCCAGCAGGTGGGCAAGCCATTATTTTGACTTTTGGTTTTACTTTGAAGTAAACAATTATCAAAGACTTTTATCTGAAAAATAAGTTTGTGCCTTTTTTAGCACAATTTTTTACCCTAAAGGGACAAAGGCAGAAAAAAGAAGAAGAGATTAGAAGTCACTGCTGTATTTTGGAAAAAATAATATAACTAGGTCTGGAAAAATAACATTAGAGGGTCACAGTGAGGGGTTAGATTGTGGTCACTATTTGATAAAATTAAGAATTAATGGACTAGGGGAGGGACGTAGGTGGAGAAGAGGGAGGGAGGGTGGGATTAGGCAGAGATGAGGGAGAAGGTCACAGCAGGCATACAAAGTGAATAAATTATAATAAATAATGATTATAAATTTAAAAATAACAATTAATTTCACAAACTGATGTTAAGCTTCAAAGATATATTATAAATGTTTGTGTAGCGGTAAGGCATATGAGGATATGATATATTATTATGGACTCAAGTGAATAGTTGGACTTAAACGTAAATGGGGAGATTTTAACATGCAAATGCCACTTGCAAATGTGTGGGCATTAATGTCTCCTATCTCCTCTATGTAGGGGTAGCTGAATTCCTCAAGATATTGGGTAAGTAAGAAAATCCTCAAGAGCACTATGATCATGATGAAAGTACTTAATACACTACAGAGTGTCTAGACAATTAATAAAAGTAATATATAAGTGTAACATATAAATATAAACAGTGATGAATTAGCACAAATTTTAAACATTTTTGTGTCCAAACAGTTTGTGTTAATTGTCCTGTGCTAACTGAGTTCAGACCGAGCAGAGATTATTAAATCTTAAAGTCCATGTGTGTCTCTTTCCTGGGATACCTCACTCAGAATATTTTCTAGATCCCACCATTTGCCTGCAAATTTCATGATTTCCTTGTTTTTAATTGCTGAGTAGCATTCCATTGTGTAAAAATACCACAATTTCTGTATCCATTCCTCACTTGATGGACATCTGGATTGTTGCCAGGTTCTGGCTATTATATATATTCACTTACTTACACCTATAAGATATGATAAATATACCGAAATCTATACACAAAAGAAGTTAAACAAAAAAGAGGACCTGGGGTAAGATGATCAATCCTCACATAGAAAGACAAATGGGATGGGCATGGGATGTAGGAGAAAACAAGTAAAAGGACAGGGTCCTACCACAGAAGGCCTCTGAAAGACTCTACCTAGCACTGTATCAAAGCAGAAACTAAGACTCATAACCAAACCTTTGGCAGAGTGCAGGGAAACATATGAAAGAAGGGGGAGTTAATATGATCTGGAGAGGACAGGAGCTCCTCAAGGACCAAATATATCTGGGCATAGGGGTCTTTTTTTAAATTTTTAACATTTTTACTTTATATTAAACACAGGTTATATACTTTGTATCCCAGCCATAGCCCCCTCCTGCATTCCCTCCCTATCCCACCTTTCCTTCCCTCATCTCCTCCCTGCACGTTTCCAAGTCCACTGATAGGGGAGGACCTCCTCCCTTTCCATCTAACTCTAGCTTATCAGGTCTCTTCAGGAACGGCTGCAATATCCTCTTCTGTTGTCTAGCAAGGCTGCTCCTCCTTGGGGGGGGGGGGCAAGAGCCAGCCATTGAGTTCATGTCCAAAATAGTCCCTGTTCCCCTTATTAGTGTACCCACTTGGGTATTGAGCCACTATTTGCTACATACAAGCAGGGGTTCTAGGTTATAACCATACTTGGTCCTTGGTTGGAGAGACAGTCTCATAAAAGACCCCTGTGCCCTGTGTGCTTGCAGAGCTCCTGTCCTCTCCAGGTCATACTAACTCCCCCTTCTTTTATATGATTCCCTGCACTCTGCCAAACGGTTGGTTATGTTTCTTAATAGTTTGCTTTGATACCTTGCTACGTAGAGTCTTTCTGAGGCCCTCTGTGGTAGGCTTCTATCCTGTTACTTTTTTTCTCCAACATCCAATGTCCATCCAATTTGACTTTCTAAGTGGGGATTAATCCTCTTAGCCCAGAACCTCTTTTTTGTTTATCTTCTTTAGGTGTATAGAATTCAGTATGTTTATCCTATCTTATAGCTCTATATAAGTGAGGATATACCATGTGCGCATTTCTACTTTTGGGATACCTCACTCAGGATGATCATTTCCAGGTCCCACCATTTGCTTGCAAATTTCAGGATTTCCTCATTTTTAATTGCTGAGTAGTATTCCATTGTGTAAAAGTACCATAATTTCTGTATCCATTCCTCAACTGAGGGATATCTGGGTTGTTTCCAGGTTCTGGCTATTACAAATAAAGCAGCTACAAACAAAGTTGAGCAAATGTCCTTGTTGTGTACTTGAACATCTTTTGGATATATGCCTAGGAGTGGTGTAGCTGAATCTTGAGGAATCACTATTCTTAATTGTCTAAGAAAATGCCAAATTGATTTCCAGAGTGGTTTTACCAGCTGACATTCCCACCAGCAATGGAGGAGAGATCCTCTTTCTCCACATCCTCTCCAGCATGTGTTGTAACTTGAGTTTTGGTCTTAGCCATTCTGACAGGTGTAAGGTGAAATCTCAGGGTCATTTTGATTTTCATCTCCCTGATGGCTAAGGACGTGGAGCATTTCTATAAGTGTTTTTCTGCCATTCTACAGTCCTCTACAGAGAGTTCTCTGTTTAGCTCCATACTCCATTTTTTAAATTGGATTACTTGATTTGTTGCTTTTTAACTTCTTGTGTTCTTTATATATACTGAATATTAGCCCTCTGACAGATATAGGGTTAGTGAAGATCCTTTCCCAGTCTGTAGGATGTCCTTTGGTTTTGATGACTGTGTCTTTTGCTTTACAGAAGCTTTTCAGTTTCATGAGGTCTAATTTATTTATTGTTGATCTTAGATCCTGTACTGTTGGTAAATCTCTGAAGAAAGAAATTGAAGAAAATATTAGAAAATGGAAAGACCTCCTGTGTTCAAAGATTGGTAGGATTAACATAGTGAAAATGTCCATTCTGCCAAAAGCAATCTACAGGTTCAATGCAATTCCCATAAAAAATACCTACACAATTCTTTACAGATCTCGAAAGAAAAATACTCAACTTCATATGGAGAGAAAATTAAAAAAACGAATCTCCAAAATGATCCTGTTCAACAACAGATCATCTGGAGGTATCTCCATCCCTGACCTCAAGCTGTACTACAGAGCAATAGTAATAAAAACTGCATGGTATTGGCATAGAAACAGAATAGTGGATCAATGGAACCGAAAAAAAGACCAGAAATGAACACATACACCTACGGAAACTTGATTTTTGACGAAGAAACCAAAACCATTCAATGGAAAAAAGACAGCATCTTCAACAAATGGTGCTGGTCCAACTGGATATCTGTATGCAGAAAAATGAAAATAGATCCATATTTATCACCCTGCACAAAGCTAAAGTCCAAGTGGATCAAAGACCTCAACATAAAAACAGACACACTGAACTGGTTAGAATAAAAATTGGGGAAGACCCTTGAACACAGGGGTCTTATATGAGATTGTTTCTCCAACCATGGACCATGTATGGATATAACCTTGAACCTCTTCTCAGATGTAGCCCACGGTAGCTCAGTATCCAAGTGGGTATGCTAGTGAGGGGAACAGGGACTTTTTCTGACATGAACTCAATGGCGGGCTATTTGACCTCCCCATCCTGAAAGGGAGGAGCAGCCCTGCTAGGCCACAGAGGAGGACTTTGCAGCCAGACCTGAAGATACCTGATAAACCAGGTTCAGATGAAAGTGGAGGAGGTCCTCCCCTATCAGTGGACTTGGAAAGGGGCAGGGAGTAGACAAGGGAGGGAAGGTGAGATTGGGAAGGAATGAGAGAGCAGGATTCACCTGGGATACAGAGTTAATAAAATGTAACTAATAATAAAAAGGGAAAAAAGAATAAGAAAACAATGTTATACTCATGTCTAAGACCCAGGACCAGGCTTCTTGACCTTGAACCCTGCTGGACATCATCTACATAGCCTGCGCCATCTGTCTGTCTGGTCCAGTTGTCCAGTCCCAACCATGCCAGCATTTTCCTCATGACAGAGAATGTGTTCACTAGCAACCTTTCAATGAGAAAATGGGAAAGTGTTATAAAACCAAAGCAAAGCAAAACGCATTTGTTCAGCAGTGTACCAGGTCAATTGAACAGCCTTACAGCATGCATCCTTTGCTGTTTGTTTGTTTGTTTGTTTGTTTGTTTGTTCGTTTTCTATCTTCATTGTTTAAATATACATTGAACATGAAGTATGGTTCTTGGTCCTTCTGCTTTAAAAAAATGTAAAAAGAGTTAAAGAAATAGAGACCATGAGTCTGAGATAGAGCAATGATTATGCATGGGAAGTGCTTGAAAGACGAAAAGGGTGAAATCATGTAATTATATTTTAATTTCAAAATATAACAATATATTTTAAAATACATTCATGAAAATCTGCATTATTAGACTTGGTTCTGTTGTTGTTATGGGTCAGCCCAGTGGCAGAGCCTGTAAAATTCATGAAGACCTGTGTCTAATCTGTGTACCCTACAAAACTGTCTTCTTTTCAACACTTTATTTTTTACTTTGAATGCTGTACCAGTTTTCATAAAGTGAGCTGAAATAGATGTAATTGATCCAGTGTACTGGATTAGTATACAACAATGAAGCTTAACACTGTTGGCATTTACAAGATTTGATGTTCTCTTTGCTTTTCTAGGGAAGATTATTAAAAGCCTGTGACCTGTGCCTTATTTCAGAACTGCATGTGGCAGCATAGAAATAAAGTGCTCAAAGTACTGTGATGTGTGCTGAGATAATTGAGGTATGTTGAGATTATAAATTATTCAGTGTTGCAAGAGAAAGGAGCTCTATGAAGTAGGAAAAGACTGCATCTTTGTAATTCACCTATTCAGCAGATTTAACTGAGTGAACTCCAATTCAAAAGACTGGAGTCTTCTTTTTTTGTTTCAATTTTAAATTTTTCCTCAAGGTCAATATGACCTGCTTCTTACAAATTATTATTATGGTTGTTATTTATTACAATTTATCCACTTTGTATTCCAGCTGTAGCCCCTCCCTCATCCCCTCCCATCCTCCTTTCCTCTTCCTTCCCATGCCCCTCCTGTAATCTATTGATAGGGGAGGTCCTCTTTCCCTAGCCTATCAGGTCTCATCAGGATCTTCTGGAACCTCTTTCTCTGTGGCCTAGTAAAGACACTTCACTAGGGGGATGTGGTCAAAGAGGAGGCAACCTAGTTCATGCCAAGAATCCTCCTGCTCCCCTTACTAGAGACCCACATGGAGACTGAGCTGCCAATGTGCTACATCTGAGCAGGGGGTCTAGGTCCTCTCCATGCATGGATGATCATCTTCTTTGATATCGAACAAGCAATAGACAAAATCCAACTCCCGTTCCTGTTTAAAGTATTGGAGAGAGCAGGGATAGAGGGCACGTACCTAAACATAGTAAAGACAACATACAGAAAGCCTATAGCTGACATCAAACTAAATGAAGAGAAACTTAAAACAATCCCATAAATTTAAAACAATCCCTGTAATCAGGGACAAAGCAAGGCTGCCCACTCTCAACATATCTCTTCAACATAGTTCTTGAAGTCTTAGCTAGAGCAATAAGATAACTAAAGGAGGAGGAATGTCCAAGATGGCTGCTACTAGAGGACACTGTGTCTGAGGAGTAGGACAACAGAAATAACGCAGCGACCAGGAGACTGAACTCTGGGACCTAAAACGCCAGCACCCGTGATTGCCAGGTGAGCAGAACTCCCACGGT